>CM068584.1:32171220-33371220 GCA_035048485.1 Pteria penguin
TCTGGAGACTGGAAGCGTGGCATAGGAAGCCACTGACATACCTGACACTGTATGGAGACTGAGAGCGTGGCATAGGAAGTAAGTGACCTTTAGCAAATGTACTTGCATTACTCTTCACTTGCTCAAATCATGCAGAGAAAATTCAGAGATGACAAAGAGACTGTGAAAATGGCAAAGGAAACCAGTAATTTTTCGCATGTTTACTGGCACAAACTTTCATAATTTTTCATTTGCCAAAACCGGATAGATAATTCAGATTTAACACAGTATGGAAGCTCCGAACGTGCAAAAGACAACTAGTAATATTTGGCAAATATATTAGCATCATTATCCACATGCCAAAATCGGGCTTCGAACCCACATTCGACATGGTAGAGAGAGTGAAATATGTTCCATCACTCTATCATTCCATCATTATCCTCAAGGCCATCGAGCTTGCCATTACAATGTTTCTTATTTTAACAGCTGTCTTTTAGTGGAGCAAATATTTGAAATCTTTTAAGACAATTCAAAGGATTTACGTTATGTAGCTATTTATTTTCATACATAGCACAAAATGTTTCAAATGTTGAAAAATAACTTGACTCAATTGGCTTCATTATCTTCAAGTGATGTCATTTCATGAGTTATAAATTTCCTCAGAAAATGCAATTATAAATAAATCAATATTGGAAAATTTTATTGCAAAATATCTCAACTTTTCGAGAAAACAAATTTATTTGTTTCTTCATCTCAAATAAATGTGAAGTTTTCTTGAAAATGCTTCTGTATAATATTTTGGAATAATTGTAAAAAAGCAATAATTTTACAGATAATAGTTCAAAACATTTATTTATTCATTTTCAAGAACGTTCAAAAATTTTAATAATGCATGCGTGTAAATGATCATAATTAAATAAACGATTATACAATGATTTCAAATAATCTATATATCTATCCAGTTGGTTGGTTGATTGGTTTTTTATGTCACTTTCAACAATTTTTCAGTTATTTCGCGACATGGAAACAGGAGGTAACCAACCTCTTAAACATAGTGGCGCAATCCGTGAATCGAACCCGGATCGTCGGCGCCGCAAGCGCTTAACCACTACACCAAACCTGTCCCTATATACATGTATATTTCTATTCATAGATATACAACATATGTCTCTAACCTATTATTTCCTATTCTTCAACTTTCGATTATTACAAAAAAAAACCAAACAAACAAACAATTACTGTGCACTATCTAAAGTATCTTATACTGAATTTTCGAAAATGACATGTACACATGTATATCGACGCAGAAGCATAATGTGTCCAGCATTTTATCTGCCGTATTTGATTTCAAGCCAGGGTGGTTCAGTGAATGAGGTGCTCGGCTCTTGACGAAAAGGTCCCGTGTTCGACTCCTGCCCTGGCCACACTGATGTCCTGTCTTTTGAATGAAACAGCAAAAACTGAGGTCCCGAGAAATAATCATGGAGTGACGAAAAGTAATCATCGATCATCCAATCGTATTTGTTTTCTGTTTTAGATCATCAGATAATAAACAATGTCATCCAATCTTTACAGTTTGAATTCTACTGGTACATCACTTTCACAATATTGCTGATGGCCATTGGACATGTACATGTTCCTCAACTTATAATCTTAGATTTGTGTGGAAATTATGTAATGTGCCGTGCTTGGTTTCTGATTTTAGTTCATCTTATAATGGACTCGAAAATACCTGCAGTGTCGTACATCCAAGTTTTTACTCGAAGAATTACATGTACTTTGAATTGTGATGAATCACGTTCACTGATAGAGTGGTTATTGTTTTACGTCACACCACGATTATGTCACGTGTACGGTGACGGCATCTGCCTGGTGCACTGCATTGAAATTTATACCTTTGCAACAGACCCACCCGAAGCAGTGACGGATCTTTTACGTGCCACGCCTACCGTGACACTGAACCTCGGTTTTCTCTGTCTCATCCGAAAAACAGAACAACGGTGTGCCCACAACAGGAGTCGAACCCGGAACCTCTCGGTCAATTATAATCGTAACAAAAGGTCATGGGTTTGAACCTCTGCTGATCAGAGGACTTTTAAATCCATATGTCAGTAAAGCCCTAGATTCTGGATTACTGCAATCTTATTTTCTTTCTTTCTTTCTTTCTTTCTTTCTTTCTTTCTTTCTTTCTTTCTTTATTTATTTATTTATTTATTTTACTTATTTTTCTATTTATTTATTTCTTTATTCATTTTCATTGGGTGTACACTCTAATACATGCAGTTACTTGTGGCTATGACAGACCTTTTACCTTTGTCTTAAATGCATTTTAGGTAAAGGCAAAATCAATACCTTTAAAAGCCTAAAGTATGTCAGGGTATTAAGTCAAAACCTGATCCATGGGTACGGTGTACACTCACAATAAAGATAATTAAAGAATGAATAAAATCAAATTGCACACGATGTCGTGTTTTATGCTCCAAACGAGGTAATGTAGGCTGTAAAAGGTTTCCTCTACACACTGGCTGCCTTACCCATCTTCTACAGATAGGGCAAATGAGCAGATACATTGCATTGTCATCTTTTGTAAATTAACATGTAGTTCAGCATACAAAATAGAAAATTGTTTTACTGTGTTTTGGGGTCTTTTTTTCAGTTTCCCATGTTATCTCTGTTTCTTTCTTTTTAATCATTTATCCATTCATTCATTCATTCATTCATTCATCCTTGTATTTATTTATTTCTGCATACATTCATTCATCCTTTCTTTCTTTCATTTATTTATTTGTTTATTCATTCATTTATTTATTTTTTCTATTTTATTAATGTATTTCTATTTATCTTTTTTCATTTTAAACTAGTTTCGTTTGTGACGAACTATTTGATTTTGAATCTCGCTTTACGTCATACCAAGATGATATCACTTATCTTATGACATTATCTGCTTAATGCGCCGCGCAGAAATTTAGAACAATACAACGGGCACGGCCGCACCCAGAACAGTGACGAAACTTCTACGTGCCAGGCATGCCGTGACGAGGAACGTCGGTTTTTACTGTCTCACCCACAAGAGAAAACACCGACGATCCACCAGTGGGATTCGAACCCGCGACCTCTCAATCACAAGACCAGCACCTTCCCAATGGAGTTACGCTGGCAGTATCTATATTATATGGAGACTGACAATAATCAATATTTTCATAGGGTTGAATTGATACTATATGCACGAAAGAAAATCTATTATTTAGTCTATTTACGGAGTTTAACTTTGAACTGTACAATAATATACTATACTGTACTGTACTGCACTATACTATACTATACTACACTATACTATACTATACTATACTATACTGTAATGTACTGCATTACTCTGTACCACACTCGACTATACTATAGTATACTATACTGTAATGTACTGTATTATACTATACTATACTATACTATACTATACTATACTATACTATACTATACTATACTATACTATATCATACTATACTGTAATGTACTGCATTATACTATACTATACTATTCTATCATATAATATCCTATACTACACTATATTGCACTGTACTGTACTGCACAATACCATACTATAATATCATATGCTACACTATAGTATATTATTATATATTATATATTACTATGGTACAATACAGTATTACCATAGTATACTATAATATACTTCACTACATTTGTACTATATACTCCATTATCTACTGATACTATACACTAATATATATGACACTATACTAAACATTTACAAAGAGACCCATCTTTTTATTTACATATTTTTCTCCTTATAATCATTCATAAGGTGAATTATTCATTTCAATTTATTCTCTAAACAAGTCGGTGAGGCATGGTGGATAGGGTGCTCTGTTCGCAATCGAGAGGTTCCAGGTTCGACTCCCGCCGTGGGTACACTGGTGTTCTGTCTTTCGGATGAGACAGTAAAAACCGAGATCCCGTGCCACGCCAAAAAAAGATCCTTCACTGCTTCGGCTGTGTCCGTTGCAAAGGACTAAATTTGTATGCAATGCATCAGGCAGGTGCCGTCACCATATATGAGAAATAATGGTGGAGTGACGTAAAACAATAATCAATCAATCAATCGTTCTCTAAACAGTCATTTAACAGTGGCGGATTTAGAGGGGGCAGCGCCGCCCCCCCCCCCCCCTTTGGCCACATATTTACTGGTAAAAATCCAGATTTTGCACCAAAATGGCTGAGTAGTTTGGCTAATACACATGTGGGACCCCCTTTTCGGAAATCCTGAATCCGCCACTGTTTAATATCCATAGTAATTTACAACTATAAATGAATCTATGTCAAACATCTCCATATTAATAACTTTCAACTATCTTTATCGCCCTTGACCCAGTTACTGCAGTTTACATTCTTTTATTCCTGATAAGCAATGACTTTACAAAGTGTAACACACAATCCAAATTGACCCATGTAAATGATATAAATTGATATATTAACAATCTGAATAAATGTTTTTTTAAGTCAGGGATAATTATATTAAAGCACACATACAAATACTCATTCTGCCTTTGTGAATACATCTATTATTTTATTTTCAATAAGTTTGATGATATATCATTTTACATTTTTTTTTGGTTTTGTTTTGTTTTTGGTTTTATTATTATTATTATTATTATTATTGTTATTATTATTATTATTAAATTTTTGTTGTTGTCTTTTTTAATTCTTTTTTTTTTGGGGGGGGGGTGGGGGGTTGTATTCTAGAAGAGACCTCTGTAATGTATCATTTATGATTATATCAATAATTTCATATTCATTTTAGGTATATCTTGTATGATGCAATGCCTTAATAATATGATTCCCATATCTGTAAACGCCCACTTTTTTCCCACACATATAATTCTTCTCTCCATTGTTTCCATTCCTACTTTCCTAAATACAATAAATGATAATTTACCAGTTTACTTTTTATGCATAATGATCATATCTGAGAAGAACGTAAAGATGAACATAACTTTATACTGACCTGAAGCCACCAACCCCTCCCCCCTTTTCTCACCCACGCATTCTCTCTTTCTTCCCTCCCTTTACATTTGGCCGCTCTTTATCATTGAGTTATTCTTCGTCAATTTAATATTAATGTACCTGAAACACACAAGCCTATATGTTTTATTCCCGTCAAAGTCGTTGTTACTATAAACTCCTAACATTTAACGTACATGTTACTTAACTCAATTGTATATATACTTACATATATTTGTCACTATTTATATTTCACCTATAAATATTTTTTGCGAGATGAGTTCAAACAAATGGGAACTGAATTCGTATAAGCGGCGTCTAGAAGTTTTGGGGGGTTTTTTTCATACTAATCATAATGTGATATACAATGCATTTTTATGTACATAAGGTATTTTATAGTCAAATAAAAGAAATGAAACTACATGTATATTTTCCGGCCAAAATATTACCCAGAAGTACGTGTATATAAGAAAGTGAACTCTCATGATAATTTGTCTAAAACATACATAATTCATGGACATGAAACATTTCAAATAAATACACAATTATTGTATATTGAAAGAAAAAAAATCATTAGAAGAGAATTGAAAACTTTCTGTATCATGAAACAATTCCTCGTAAATTCGTCCAAGTTACAATTTTCTTACACATTTTCATCATGAGATGATAAAAGTTGGATTAATTTATAGAGAGAGGTTTGAGGTGGAAATACTCCTTTTAAAAGAAAGGAAAAATCGTTTTCATATGACGACAAAGTGGTCATCTTATGATAAAACGATTCTAAGACGTTACCATTAACTACCGACAGAAAGGGAAAATCTGGCATATCTACTCATATATAGAAATAGATAAAAAATAAAATAAGGTAGATATGACGAATCTGAGATAGATTTCAAATTATTTTAGAAAGAATTTCAATTGTAAATATTAGCATATTAAACATATTTTGACGAAAGAATCAAGAGATTAAATTCAGAGACTAAATTTTACTAAATCCTTCAGTCCTCTAGTGGAACTTTGAAAATTAATGCATGTGAATTGAACAGATATATATGAGAGACGGTCAATTCTTTTTCGCGTGATAATCCATATTTCCCATGAATTATTTCAACAACATCTATGTATAGCTTAAACATTTTTGACATAACTTGTGATAGTAATAATTAACGTGTATATACATTGAAACAATTCTCTATTTACATATGTAATTAATGAGAAATAACTGATTCTCTTGATTATTCGTAGTGAATTCCCATGGTCATAACGTGGTTGGTTTGTTATAGAGCCTTTATCTTTTGTTTCATGGTTCATCGGTGGGTCTGTCTGTTCGTTGGTTGATCTGTTGGTTCGTTTGTCGGTCTAATGTTTCGTTTGTCGGTCTGTCAGTCGGTCTGCTTGTTGGTTGGTCGGTCTGTTGATTCTTTGCTAGATCTGTGGTTCGTTGGTTGGTCTGTCGGTTGATTGTGTTTTCACGTCATTTCTTACAATTTTTACCCACATACCGCGAAATGGAACCTGAAGGAATATTTGATACATTGGCAAATTCCGGGAATCGAACCCGGGTCGCTTACACAATAAGCTAAGTTTTTAACCACTTTGCAATAGTTAAATTAACTTACAATAGTATCATCACTTTCTTCTCCCTTTCCAGTCTCTCTGCTTTTTATCTTTCAATATTTCGATAATTGTGAATACAACGATAAAGCAGATTTAACAGATTGATGCTTCCTCTGAAGAAGTTTCATGCAAAGTTTCCCTTTCCATTTTCTTATCATTGCTGTATTTCTCAGACATATTCTGTCCTACTGTTCCTAATTTTAAAGGAGAAAACTCAAAATACATGAATAGATTGAGGAAAATAGATCTCAAATATCAGCTTTTACCCTCTTCCTTTACCATACTGTACTATAGTGGGATATAATATAATGTAATATGATATGATATATAGCATAATATAATATACACTTGAATGGGCCACTATTTTCACTTTATTTCATACAAAAACAAGAAAGCATAAAACGATTTTTTGAGGTAATAACATATTATTGTTTTCCCTTTGAGAATCATATTGAGAAAATTTCATAAATTTCACTGACGACTTTTTCATTTTTTTTTTCACAACGACATATTCGTTTAACTACTAAAACTTTAATATTAAGTGTCATTTAAATCAATTGAAATTATTTATTATTCTCTATCAGAAATTTCAATGTATGTCAGCTATAATTATTTTAACGCAACTTCAGTAAAACAAAATCTACACATGTGCATGCATATATGAAGCATGGTTTATCGCGAGAGATGAGATTTTATCAGATATTACAAAATCATCTTCATTTTATCAGCTTCTTACAGACAGAGTCGGGTTTTCTTTTCAGATATGAAAATTGTTAAACTATAATAAGAGCGGCTTTTTTTTGTGTTTTGTGTAAACTTGTGTTTAAATTTCTATATTTCGTATTTAATTTAAGAGAAAATATTGCGAGTATAAATACTCAGGTTTTGAATTAAGATTTAAGTAATGTTATTATCTATATCTTATTATTATTAGTTTATTTTTGTTTATCAATGTGAAATCGAACTTCGTAGGTTCAACATGTTTTCTACAATGACATAAATACTATTGTCAATTTTGATGTGATTTTAAAAACTAAATAACTTACATGTAGTAATTTACTAGAACGGTTATAATGAAAACACTTTGACATTACGTCCATGTACAAAAAGTATAAATTTTTGTTGTATATAAATACAAAAGATTTATTTTTGCTGTGAGTATTTATTTTATATCGTGTGTGATGATATATATTTAAAATCTTATTCTTCAAAAAGTTCAGAAAAAAAAAATTATGATAAATTCAATTAACATGCTTTTAACAGAAATAGTACTTCTATAGGAGATAAATATATAAAAACATAAATTAGTATTGTAATGATTTCAAAAAGATGTGATTAAAGACAATTTGAATTTTTAATAGATGCCTTTTATTTTTTCGAGTCGTTGTGTATTCATAGAAAGTGGTAATTTGTCAATTTACAATAAAATATGACTTTTGGAGGTGACATATGTATTTGATCTATTGTGATGGGAGGAAACTTTGATTAGATGTTCTCAAGTTGACATAATACATGCTATTTGTATTTCAAACGAACACCTTTTTCAAAGTTATGAATATACATTCAACAGCAATGGTGCAAATTTATAGATAATTTCGCACATTATAAGATTATGTATTTCTAAGTGCTGCATTAAAGAGAATATCCATCACTTGCTTCATCATGAATTACCCAAAGAAACGGGTTCATCTTTTAATCTTGGATTTTCTTCCCAGTAAAAAAAAACCTATTTAACATCTTATTTCGATTAAGAAATTGAAACACACAACCTCTAAGTAATTATCAAGAAAATCCTGATTTTGTTTTTTCGATCTTTTGTGGTAGAAAGAAATAAAGATTTTATTTTCCGGAGAGGTCCCTTTGAAGTCTGAACTATATATTTCGATTCAAACAAATTTTATTTTCCTAATAACAGCCTTGACTTCCTAGTCTTTGTAGGGAAGTGTCCGTGATGTAGAGGAAAAACTCCTAGTTACACGACTCATAAACCGGACATAATAAAATTCAGCTATAAAATGCGATATGCCGTATAGTAAAGAAAGCTAGAATGACTTTGTACTTACAAACAAAATAATCTAGCTGTTGGTGGGCTAGTCATAAACTTCATCTAAACGAGATAAATCGCCAAAAAGTACTATGTTCTCTAAAACAAAAGTTAAATATAAACACATTACCATACCACAATGCATGTTGAACAGTCGAGACATGCGCAAGGATAGTAATCACCCATGCGTGACATAAATGACTGCTCGCTAACCTCAAACTAGGGTCAACTCCAGTTATACGCCATCTCCCGGCTTAAGCCTCAGCCAATCATTTGATGCGTTGTATCAAAGTGATGGGGTTATTTTAATGAACGTAATGACAAAAGGTAGCGATGCATGGCCGTCTACTTATGTTGAGATCTGTCATTCATCCGTCCCTGTATACTTCATTACAGTGGTAGTTAAAGCGCCATCAGTCTACGTAAAGAAAACATTTAGTGTATTCGCTTGTTGACTTTTTCAGACTATATGCTATTCGTATAATTTGTAACATTTAGCGTTGATTTATTTGGATGTAGCAAGTGATTTCTTTGATTTCTTCAAGCATCCTATGGCTGCTATGAACCCCTACGCCTTTCGTGGCTGGCATCTACCCTCGTACGCAGAGGGGGCCAATGTGGACCGGAATTATCATATGTACAGTTCGTGGCCCCATTCGGGATATTTTCCCCCAGGATCCATGTACTCCTTACCTACGGAAACTCCAAAGCAACACAGTAACGGGGAATGGAAGCTAAATTCTATTTGTAGTTCCACCAGTGAAGGTACGTCGCCAAGGGAACAGGCCTCAAACGCCTCTCTTATGAAAAATGGATATGAAAGTTTACTATATAAATCTTCTACATGTACGAACACTTCAAGGGCAGAAAATGACGAAAATAATTCTCAAAGAAGTTGCTGTGCAATTTCTTGTACCTGTAGCTCTCATCAACGTCTTAATGTTCTAGATAATTCATGGAGGGGACCCGATGTCTCAGCCTTAGAACTCAACAAAACCTCGGGGGTATCTGCCTACCCTTCGCTATGCCAAAGAGGTAAGAGAAAATTCGGACTAACAGGAAAATTATTCCATAACTAAGTAATTTTTAACGTAATAAAGTCCGGCGTAGTTGATTGGTTAGCAAGTTGGTCTCGTGGTCAAAGGGTTGCGAGTTCGAATCTTGCTCTATCCATGACCTTTGATGTAAACAGGAGCCCGTTTTACGGACAGTGTAGGAGCAATCAAGCTCTAAACAACTTTTTGCATAGCCAGGGTGTTCGGCAGTCGGTCAGAATTGAACCCATATATTTGTAGTTTCGGTACGTTTTCTGAAAACACTGCCACACATGTGGGGGTAATGACCACTCAAAATACCCACATGTAGGGGTAATGACCACTCAAAAATCAACATTGAATAAGACATGCATGCAGTTTATAGTTGTAAAATAAACTTGCAATCATTTACCAGATTGTGTATAGATGCTTGTTTACCTTAACAAACGATGACAGGTGCTAGGCAAGGATAACACGTTTCATCAAATTAGAAAAAAAAAATGTTCCTTAATGGCTTCCGCAAATGAGTTAGTACACCATTAACCATGTTGATTCAAAAGTCAAATCAAACGCTCCATTCGGAAACTCTCATTTTCTACCTATGAATTAGTAATAAGTTTACACAATTGAAGATGTTGAATTTGAACGCATTAAATAGTTAAGATCAGCTTCTTATGCCTCTACAAACAATGGTGTCAGTCGTCAATGCAAAATTAAGGTGTTAAAATTAGCGATTAGGCGACAGCTTTACTACCTATTGGGGATTTTTTCCTAATGTCGAAACATTCTCGCTTGATCCATTTCGCGCATCATGTGCAGACTTTAAATTACATGTATTGAAAATACAAAGTTAGGAGTTGTGACTGTTTGTTCCCATTACCCTCAACTTCAAAATTAATTTTCACTCTGATCTTCATAACTCAAATAGATCTGTACGATACCATGGGTGCATTATAATTCTAACAATAAATGCTTTGTCTTCATGTCTTTTATGATCTTTTGTGTGGAAGGAATCATTCTTGTGAATTTTATGAAATAATCCCATTTGTCCTAATAGGAGAATTTTGTTCATCTTATTTTCATTTTTAGTTACACTTTTATCTATACAGCAGGAAGAAAATAAACCATTTAGTAAATTTGAACTTCATTACTCACATTAACAGCTTCAGGTCTATACTTTATTCTCGGAATTTTATTGATAAATTATGGTCAACACTGTATAAAAAATGTAAGTCAATTAGTAAATTTGACCTTTATTACTTCCATAAAAGGATTCATGTGTATATCATACAGTTCATTGTTTTTATACAGCGCACGAAATCAATTAAGAGTGTCTGATGACCATATCGGAAACGAGAGATTTTATTAATCAAAAACGCATGTGTCATTGACATGAAGAACAAGAAAATGCTAAAATAATTTTCTGTCAAATGAAGATAAAAACTCTCGTAAAACGCCATACATTGATAAACTACTTGTGTAACGGATAAGCTGTTAATTCCTGCTAATTTGAAGTCATTATAAGGGGAGATCATTCTGTTGTTCTCTGAATATTTATCAAACTTTCAAAATAAATTGTGTTCTCTTAATTCAGTTTCTGGTCTGCAATTATAGGAAATATATGTGTATATATATATATATATATATATATATATATATATATATATATATATATATATATATATATATATATATATATATATATATATATATATATATATACAGAGAGAGAGAGAGAGGACAATTTGTTACTGGAGATGACGAGATGGCGGCAAGTTCAGGCCTAAAACCTTTTGTAACATTTTCTTTGTGTGAATATAGACTTTACATTATGGACAGTGATATAAGCTAAACACTTACGGAGTCACTTTAAGCATATCTATTTAATTTTCATTAAAGAGTACTAGTTACAACATGACCACACAATACTAGTTCAGTTTATTAGAATTAAAATATTATGCCTATCAAGTTACATTGTTGTGTCAGGTTTTATTATCGACAACAGTGAAGAAAAAGAACAGAAATATTAATAAAATAGGGGTGTTTTATAGCTTAATTACTTGTTTTAAAACACTTTGACACAAAGAAATAAAAAGGTTTAGAATTTAAATCCGTTCACAACAGAGTAAAGCGAATATAGGGCATGGTTCATATTTGTTTCATATCTATAGAAGATCAACAATATTGAAGCGAGATGCATGTACAAATGTAAATTTAATGTTTCCACATATCTTATGTTATATTTGCCACATGGTTTTCATTTTAAGATTTGCTTTAAAATTAGACGTCAAATTGCTGTATTTTTCTCCACGTTGACGATAAATGCGTGTGATAAAGCCTTGCACATTGCATCCACACAAGTGATCCCTTGAGATATATCGAAGATTTTCTTAATGCACCGGCAACCAAATAGTCCACTTCTATATCGTAGAAAATCAAAGCATTAAATCAAGTGAACTTTAATAAACGTCCGAGTTTTTAATGAATTTCCAGACATATTAATTTTCTGTTTTATGAATGAGGTATGTACAAATATGTAGCATTCCTAAACCGTATAATGAATTTCAAGAAATTAACATTCATTAGTGATTACATTTGCTGCTATATTTCATATAAGATGTTTTCTTGATTATTTTTTTAATTAGTTGTGCGAAATTAAACATGACTAAGAAAGAAGCTTACTATAAGATATGTGTATAGTATAAAAATGAGATTGCAAAGATTTTTATTTTACGTATTTTTTGAAATCAAAACTTTGTTACAAAGGGTTTGTGTGTATGACGAATCTGTAAAACGTTTACATTGGTATGCTTTTATCTCATATTCAATTTGGAAGCGGTATCCTGTTTATGAAAATTTTAATTTTTAAATAGATGAAAATTTAAAGATTGACAACCGGTCACGAGTTCTGCACGAGATATATGGAAGATACAAGATAGTGAAAATAACACATCTCAAAATTCAAGATGCGGTTCATTTTTATAATGAGTTTTTGGTAGATCCGGCTAGGAAGTCGCTGTGGGTTCTGAAACTAGAATAAAGGATCTGCGGCAGATATCGGCCTAAACGCACTCTAAAATAATTATATATTTAATTGATTCCAAAACGGAGACGAAAAAATACGGAGAACATGAAATAGAACAGGGAAACTGTGGCGACGTCAAACTTGATTACACGACTCCGGAATTTCGACAAGGTTTTTGAGGTGCAAATTCTTCTTACCGTGAATGAGGAAATTCTAAACAAGAACGTTGTTTCTGTCGTAAACAACGCTAGTTTTACGAGTTGACAACGTAAAATGAATTCCGAATTGTAATGCACTTGTTTATCTTGCTCGTTTGGTGTGTGATTGAAAATTTACCTTTGTTTCACAATTTGGGAGACAATTTTTATGACATACATTGATGTTAAGTGTATATATCAACCGCTGTTTATTTTCTATTTTTCTTATTTATTGTACGTTTATATGGCAGTATGTCATTCCCAATAATAAATAAATGCAAATAATCTGGATACAACTTAAATCCAGCTTGCATATTTTCCCCTCATATTTATTTTGATGATTTTAAATGCATATATATCAAAATTAATTTTGTGTACACCAAATGTACATTTCGACCAACAATGTCACTTCAATGATCCCTTAAGCCGACAATGTGAAAGTAAAAAATATATACAGAAAGCAAATTGACCTAAATTCGACTGAAATGACCTAAAGTCATGCGCCAAACATCATCTAAGAGCAAAACTATACATGAGAGAGATGTCCTCACCCTCATTATTTTAATTACAAATTTTATCTCCGTAAGGTATTAAGTATATATTTCGTGTCAGTATAGAAACACGGAAACTGATTTTATTATACTCTTAAATGTATGGTTTCTGAAGTATACACATGTACCAGTTTTATATAGTTTTTTTTTTCTTACACAACTTCGTTTGTAATTCTCTACATAAGAAATAAAACAACTAAAACGAGGCATTAATATAAATTGAACTGAATAAAACAGTCCATGTTTCGTATGTCATTCAAATCACACCTCGAATTTTATTTACGTACTTGTATTTGCTGTGTAGTTCATACCGTTTAAAATACAATGCATGTAAATGAATATCTACATTGCATGTTCCCGCATATCTTATTTTTCTTGCATCCAGGCTTTATTGACAACGGAGTCTTGAAGTAGAATCATTTTTCAAATTAACAAAGTTTTAAATTCGACTCTGGGGAGCCATCGGGATCGACATATGAATGGAATAGATTAAAGACGAATAATGACCCCGAATAGAAATCACACTCGGTGGCATCAATCAATTTATGTTTAATTAGATTAGTAATGCATAAAATCACTTTCCTAATTAGGATGTTGATATTACTTGCATGGTTGTCATCAAGACCATGAATATTTGGTGGAGGACTGGGAACACTTTGAATAATGGTACATAAAATTTTCTAGTGAGTATTTTGTTGACATATAATTATTGATTTTTAAAATAGATAAATTTTCTTAAGACTGAAAAAAGGGAAGAATAATGCACAAAAGATAAATGCAAAGAGGAGCGAAGTTCCGAAAAATCGTAAAATATTAATTGATGTCATCGTAGATTGGATGGGATTTAAGGTTTTGGAAATTTATTTCTGTAAAATTATGTCCCTAGTAGATGTATAGACAATGTTCTTTATAATTTGTCTCCAATAGTTTAAACTTAACGTTTAAAAAATTAGATGAAACACAATAGTTCAAATGCATGGAAATTATGAAATTATATGAATAGATCTTTTTATATATTGTGCAATGTAATCGAATTGATTTCAATGTTTTGATATTTATGCTGTGATTTGAACTTGAATTTTTAAATATACACATAAAATAGCCTATCACATACGAAAACCTTGCGTCTATGATGTTAAAGCGCGCTTTATCTTTTTTTCGAAAATGCTATTCAATACCATAGAAATATATAGACAGTTAATCGAACTGTCCGACCCTCAGATAATTTGTCAGTTCGTAACTATCCGACCCTCTGATAGTTTCTCAGTTCGTAACTATTCGGCCCTCTAATAATTTGTCAGTTCGTATCTATCCGACCATCTGATAACCTTTGAACAAAATAGCACATCAAATAAATTAAAAACCTCACTATAGGGCAATATTTTCACACTCTATAAACGAAAACATATTAATGCATTCTGTTAAATGCAATTAAGTTACGGTATTCCGTTACATGACAGATCAAGGAAAGGGATGGGAAAGGTTTCAAAAGAAAAAATAGGTTTTTTTTTCCTGGGAACACGACTTTTATATGAATTAATAAAACTGTTGGTAGAGAAAGCTTTGCAAAAACATTGCAAAAAATTAATAATAATAATAATAATAAAGTAGGTTAAAATAAAAAAAAATCCTATTGACTTTGACAATCACTCTACATTTTATATTCATATTGTTTAATATAATTTAAATAAACATAACGTATTAATAATAATAATAATAATAATAATAATAATAATAATAATAAAATAATAACAATAATAATAATAATAATAATTATAATAATTAATAATAATAATAATAATAATAATAATATTATTATTATTATTATTATTATTATTATTATTATTATTATTATTATTATTATTATTATCTTCTTCATCATCGTCATCATCATCATCATCATCATCATCATCATCATTATTATTAAATAATCATAATAATCCCATAAAGATCAATCTTTCTTTTAGATAATCAATATCCTAATAAGTTTTCTAAACTACTAAAATTCTCTTTTCCATTTTTTGAACTAACAGCTAATATCCAACTGGAGAAAATTTGTTCTATATGGGATTTCACGATACATACAATGTGTATTCTACTAAAGAGTCTGCAAATTTCTCAAGCGGAAAAAAAAATGAAAACTTAATAATAAAAAAAGTTTCCGTTATAGTTTTCGCTTTATAGTCTCTCCACAGAAAAAAAAAATAAAAAATGATGAAACACAATGTAGACCTTTCGAAAGTGCTAATTAAACGTTATCTTAATTGAATCATTGGGTTTCAAAGCGATCACTCTACCTATACGAACGGAACTGAACCGAGGTACGTTCGTATAAAATATGAATGAAGGATTCTAAAACTCAAACGACAACGAACTAATTTGACGCTATGCTAATTGGTATTGTTCCCGGAATTTAACGAGCACATTCTTGTGGGATTTGAAGAAATATAAATGTTTTATCTTAATAAATTTCCTTGCTTCCCCACGAGATGCTATCTTCCTATGCCGTCCATATGTTGTTGTGAAATGTGCTTTCAATAATTTTATTTATTTATTATCATTGTCCCTTTGTAACCAGCTACTTTTTTAGTTTAATGAGTTTTAGGACAATGCATCTAAAGTTTGAAATTCTTTTATTTTTGGTGCATAAATATATACTGTTTGTTATAACTTTTTTTTTTTAAATTTCAGCTTGCAAATATGCGATATTCTATATCAGAATTTACAGACTTTTCTTCATCTTCTTCTTCATCATCATCTTCTTCTTCCTCCTCCTCCTCCTCCTCTTCTTCTTCTTCTTCTTCTTCTTCTTCTTCTTCTTCTTCTTCTTCTTCTTCTCTTCTAAGAATCATTATTATCATTTTTATTTATTTATTTATTTTAGTCATCTTTGTTATGTTTGGTTTTTAATTATTATTATTAAAATTATTATTATTATTATTATTATTATTATTTAAATTTAAACATGTTTCTGCATATAGATCCATGCATAAATACAATAAATATATAATATGACAATATACATGCAAAAACTAAAGAACTAAACACACCCCCCTTTAAAATGAAAATTAAAAGTTCAAGATTAGGATGATTCCAATTACAAATATACATTAATTGAAAATATTATTCAACATTTTATTTACAAAGACGAGTTATGCAAGAGGGATCCCTACCGTTATATAGAGGCATCAATAGAAGGGAACCATAGATTTTCACTTTTGCAATTTATACCAAAAAGGAATTTGTATAACCATATATTGGTATTGTATTGTTTGTATTGTTTATTTGCTTTTAGCCTTGCGGCTCATCAGCATAATTACTAGGTACTAGGTACTATTAAGGTTCGCAAGTATGCATGTTACGGGCCTATCCTATGCCGACAGAATAAATGACATTTATGAAATTAATGAAATTTCCTTCTAGATTTTTATTACCTTGTAATACGATTAAGTTATAAATAGAAATTTATGGTAAGGTTTTTTTTCCCCCTAATTTATCTATTTATTTTATTTCCTTTCATTTCATGTTAATTACATATGGAGATGTGTATCGTTCACGTTTGTCGTAGCAAAGGTATTTCGTAATTTGCATTTTAAATGCATAAACTCCCTGCAACCAAATCGATAAAGTGTATTTATATATTATGATTGCAATCATAATTACGGATTGCATTAGTTCAAATGATTGCGAAACATTCATTTAGATAAGTAGAAATATACTTAGAAGTTCATTTCCTTGTAACATTTCGGTGTCACACATTCATAAACCATGTAAAAACCCTATTCGTATTCAAACATGAAACGAATTAATCATACAAGAAACCCTTCCAAAGTTTTTCTATGTCATTTCAATTTAAAAACTTGTTTATTTTGCTATCAATTACAAAGAGAAGCAGCGTATGATATCGGCCGAATCGTCCTTCCATTTAGCTGCTAGGCAGTTGGTACGGGACCACCCAAGCGGATGAATTTATTATCATATTTAATATGGAGTATGAAGCATACAGTGTTTGGTTTCTGTCTCGTGAACGAAATAGTAGATGGTCGACATGTCTAGTGTCGTCACTTTCCACCTTCAATAGGTGATAAAATGCAAGCGAGATAGGTGTAAAAAGTTATTTATAATAACTGCATTACGGCGTGTAAATTATGAAGGACTAGTAGAAACAAGACAGATTCGAGTATCGCGCTGTTAACTCGCAGTGGGGCATAATCAACGATAGTAGTAGAGACCTTACCCACCGCATACATGGTTCATTCTAAAAGTGCGCTGCAAAGAGGGGTTGAGGAATTTTTCTTGATTATTTTTTTCTCAGTCTGGTTTTGATAAAAATCAATAACTAATAAGTGGATAGAAGAAAGAAAGAATGAAAGAATCTGTATATCAATGAACGGACTGAAAACTGAACGTAGCAAATGAACGAATATATATATATATATATATATATATATATATATATATATATATATATATATATATATATATATATATATATATATATATATATATATATTAAATAATATTACAAGTCACAACGTGTGTAAATAAACATATAAAGACATATCGATTTATTATAATGCGATTTGTATTCTTTATTTAAATAAAGTGATGATCCATTATCAATTTTTATGCCAATCTTTAGAATTTAGAACTTTTAAAAGTACGCTGCACTTCAAAATTATAAAATTGATAGCTGTCAAATTCTGTTAAATTGAAATAATTTGCCACGTTTCGTACTCATATATAAAAGCTTTAAGATTTAAATTTATCTTTTGAAAAAGAAGTGATAGAAACCTACTATTCATGTCGGTGTTGTTCTATTCATCATCAGTGTCTGGATCTGTAGTATGCTCAGCAGCGGTCAAGCGAAACACCAGCCCCCCCCCCCCAACCCCCCCCCCCACACACACACACACACCCCACACACACACACACACCTACACTTTTTTAAATCCCTATAGCAAGCAAACAAGCCAAACTAAACACTGGCTAATTTAACCGAACCAAATCAAAGCAGACTTAACAAAACAAGATCCTGGCGAAACTAACATATATACATGATACCTGTTTTCACACTCACACGAACTAAACCATAAACCAAACCTAATCATACCAGCTCCTGACAAACCAATCCGAACCAGAACTTTGAGATCTGCATATACAGATGTATGTTTGTCACAGCAAACTATTTATTCAGTTGTTAAACCTGGATTCGAACCCTGGGAGTAAGAAGATCCGCTAATGTACTTGAGGAAGGTCATTTTATTATTATTATTATTATTATTATTATTATTATTATTATTATTATTATTATTATTATTATTATTATTATTTAAAAGCAAATTCAGTGAATTGTGGTTCCCTGCTTTTGGGGTTCTATCAGTAAGGGTGCAGTGATCTGTGACATATTGTTATGGTGTGATAGATACATGTAGACATGTTATACATGTCTACATGTATCTGCAGCGGTTGTGAAGTTTGATGATATTATACTTGATTCTAACATGATTGAGAATCAAAGGTCATGGTCAAGGTCAAAGGTCACGGTCAAGGTCACTTGATAAAATATTTTGGTACCAACGGAAAGGTATTACAATTAAGGACACACATGCCAAATATGAAGGCCCTATGCCTTACGGTTAAAAAGTTAGGACCAAGGTTACAGTTTTTATGACAGATGAACAGACACAGATAGACAGACGGACGGACAGACAAATGGGATTTAATGTCCCCACGCTTTCGCGAAAAGCGGGGGACAAAAAGGGGAGCGGAATCTTGATTTTCTTCATCACAATATTCTAGCCTCGATCATATTGATAACTTTGATTGACTGATTATTGTTTTACATCACTCCACAATTATTTCCATATATGATGACGGCATCTGCTTGATGCATTGCATAGAAATTCATATCTTTGTAGCGGACCCTCTGGATGCAGTGAGGGATCTCTTATGTGCCACGCCTACCGCAACACGCAGCATCGGTTTTTACTTTCTTATCCGAAATGACAGGACATCGGTGCACCCATGGCGTGATTCGAACGCGAGCCTCTCGGTCACGAGTCGAGCACTTCATCCACTTGGCTACACTGGTTCCATATTGATAACAAGATAAACATGATATGGCCTTAATTTAGAAGCGAACAGATAAAAGTGTTCGTTCGTCTTTTCTTGTTTTGGTCTTGTTTACTTGTAACAAGGAAATAGTGGAATGAAATTATGAAACAACAACTACCTTGCTATCAATCAAGGGCTCATTTGTCACACGCTGTTTAAATGCACTGGCCTAAATGACGAAAGTAAGACAAAGGTATTCAGGAGTAAATGCAGCATGGAAATGTATTAGTGTCATTCAATAAAGTCACCTTTGACTGGTCCAGGTAGAGGGTTACGTCCCCTACATACATACAAAATTATGCATTAAGACAGAGAGAAAGACAAAAACATTCTTCTCCCTCTAGTTTTACCAGTTATTTCCCACCAAAATCATTTTGCAGTTTTAAAGAAAAAAGAGGAGTTACTGGCTCAGTTATGTGGCAGAAGTCACCATGGAGCTATACAATACATGAATATAAATAATATACTAGAACATATAACACATTACAAAAATATTTGATTGTAGTGCAATTACGATACCGACTTAGGACGGTCATTTAATTTGACAAAAGCCAAACAAATGGTGTGGCTAACCGGTTTACGGGCCATCCTTCCCACTCAGCGTAACAGCAGAACAATCAAAGGACGTACATTTAAAAATTTATAAAATAATCCTCCATGTAAAGAAAAAGGGTCAACAGGTATCGCATATTGAGAGGTCATAAAAATATAAACACGTAAGGTATTGTAAAACACGTAATGGTATAAAAATATATGCGACATCAACATGATAAACTGTGCTCTGCCAGTCTGAAAGCGAGCTAAGACCCTAGATCTGTAGGAGTCCCGACTAACAGTCAGAGGGGACGAGGTTCAGGACCATGTCTCCTCTGAAAGAGGTTTGGACAAGGCCCGTCATATAGTCCCCACCGCCCTGTTAGTCAGCGTGCAACGTTCAAGTAAAAGTCTGCATAAGGCTGTAGAGGGTCCAAATACAAGACCTATAGTCTTTTTGATGATCTCATCAAAGAAGCAGTCTCATTAGTTTTTGAGATGGGACAGTTAGAAGATTTAGGTTGCGACCCCCTTTTCAGCCACTTCAATTTTAACTTTGATTTTACTTTATGATATCACTCCTTCTTTCTCACTATCATCTAAATGCTTGAGAAATGGCTGTACATGTAACTTGCATGTGCAGTAAAAATCATCAAGGTGATATTTGTCTTGTTGCGTACATATAGCACAACAAACAGTACTTTTACAACAGAATTGAAAAACAAATCTATTTTTGGAGGCTTAGATATATTTGATATCTCTAATGGCCTTGGGAACATGTGGACCAAAGCGTTAAACTCAATGTAGCGTTTCGCCTTTTTTAAAAGTGTTGGTTCGATCCTATTCAAATGTTGCTTGGGAAACTGACGAAATAAAAAGAAATTTCTTTTTCGGATACTTCCAGGTATCCGGACATATTTACAAAGAGGATAGGAAATGTTCCACCTTTTTGTGGTAGATTTTTGCCAAGAAAAGTGATTTATGTTCCTTCAAAAATGTCTTATTTTGGCGAAGTTTGCCATCGCCGGTGCGCATGCTTCATTGGCACTCTTCAAAATCAAATTCGTTTAAATTATGACGGTTGACTGTAATCTGAACAAAATAACGAAAACACTGACAAAGCTTACATGGAAGTTGCGGGATTGCAGTCTGGGCACAGTCAGATCGTTGTTTATGATATAAACATATTTTGAGATATAGACGAAGACCGTTTGTGTGTTACTAGGACTGAATGAAAAAGTTTACAAATAGATACAGAAGAACTAATTTAATGGTATGGTAGGTATATCCAATCATATCGATCGATATTGCCGTGAGAAAGGTCGTCTTAGACTGAAACAGATCCGCTCTGTTTGTTTCAGAATAAGGCAGTTATTACCGCTGCGGGACCGTCGAGTGGGAGATGATGAACCAGTGCATGGAATTATGGGTAAAATGCATCTCGGAATTGGGATGACTTTTACAGATTATTGAAAAGCAATACAGATTTTGAACAACAAGGGTAGGGAGGGGGTCCTTAAACTCTCACTAGATAACCAAAAAAATGAATGATAATTTAAATATATTCCAGACGTATTAAAAAGTGATCCAAGAAAACGCTCAACCTCCAACATAAAAGAAGTGCTCTCACCAGTTAGTATGGTCAGGTCTAGAAAAAAACCCTTCAGGATCAGATTCGGGGTCGTCTAGTGTAGAGTGATCACATTAACATCCACATTGCTGCCATTCTTATTCTAAATCAGTTTCTCACCTGATTAATCGAATACCAGTCATCAATATTTCATCCTCGGAATGCTTACAAAACAGCAGACCATCACACCACCAGCCATTGTTATGGCTCCTTAACATGGCTCATTGTCTGATTGTGTCCCTATTTTTAGGTCCTATATTTATTTTCCTTCGTCATTCATGTTGCAGTAGATAAACAACCATATATTCTTGTTGAGGATGCAATAAAAAGCGAGGTTTTAGGAAGTATTTTTACTGCAGTTTTCCTCTTGTCTTCTTATTTTATGCAAATACTAGATAAAAGATTTGTCAATGACATAAAAACGTGCATAGGAATGCATTTTTGTGTACTAAATCACAGTTTTAAATCGCTTAATTACTAAATAGATGTTCTTTATTGCTTTAAACTAAACTGAATTCTTAATAAGGTAGTAGTCTTTTTTTCCTTCAAGAAATATGTTATTGCATCTTAAAAGTGAGGTTCATTAACAAGCGCTGAGATGATCCAGATTAGTACTGTGATTAGGGAATGCCTCTCGGGATTACCTTACAATACTCATCTATATTAACAATAATACTAACAATATATGACTGAAAATATGTATTTTGCGTGTACAATAAAACTTAAATCATGCCCCATAACACATTCGGAATGTTTCGGACCTCTTCTCATTAAAGAGTTGGACATGTGGAAACCTCGAAGCTGGTGAACCCCATTGTTTTTTCTTGTTTGACGTCACAAGGAGATAGTGTCTCTGTGTGATGACGGCATCTTTGTGATGTGTTGCACAGGAATTTAGATGTCTGCATCAGACCCATCCGTTCCTTGTTCAACTGAATCGAACCCACATATGACAGAGATAAAAAAAACCAAAACAAAACAGGACATTAAGCAAAATAAGTAAATAAATAAATATATAAAAACCTATCTATATTAGGGAAAACAGGAAGGGAAGGGGGGAGGGAGGGTAAAATCAGGAGAAAAAATTATTTCATATCCCACAGTTCAGTTCATGTATACCACCTTCACTCTGATAATCCAATTTCCGAAATACATAGTAAATGGAACCATGTGCATAAAGTCTTATTACACTCCAGTCACATTTGTTCATGCTTTTATTCATAAATCTATAAATTAGTTTTTTTTTTCTTCGATTCTGCCAGTTTGCAGTATATTACAATCACAGATTGAATTATGTATATTTAAAATCAAGATCTGTTTTTGCTCCAAAGGAAATCTAATAGCATATATAAAATTAAGCTATATATGTATTTTCCTCTTTTTATGGGGAATCGATATGCATGAATAACGGATCTCAGTCTGGTATTGTTTTCACATTGTATCGACAGATGCGCGTAAACTTGTTGACCCCAATCAGGTGAGATAGTTGCCTCGTTTGACCCAAGTTATGGTCATTTTATGGTCCATTCCCTGACTACAGATTACAGATCGCTGTATATATAAACACAAATGTTAACATATAAATGACATGTGTTTTATTTCAATAATTACCACTGCAGTTGTTGAGAAATGTCGTTATTCGTGGAATGTTCTACTCTACTATTTCATGCAATACATCTACATAAACCGTTTTCGCCATTTTCTTTCCTACTTTTTAATTTCACTTTTTTCTTTTTATTTTTGAATAGGTGATTTGTGTGTGGGTGTTGGAAAGGGGGGGGGGGGAGGTTGTGCGTGTGTCTTTTGTTAGTTTTATTTTTGTTTTTGTTTTTGTTTTTTTGTTTTTTTTTTTTTGTTTTTTTTTTTTTTTTTTTTTTGGGATTTTTTTTGGTTTTGTTTTTTGTCTCCCTTTATTTTACAAATAAATAAGATCTTTATATGTATTTTCATTTTATATTTTTGGAATAAGAAAAATAAAGTTATTTGCCAAATATTTAAATAACTACAAACATTTCCCACTCGCTTCTTGTCGTCTAAGTTTCACCTTTGTTCTTTCGTGCATACTTTCTCCTAAATTTCACCGTCATAAAGAAAGTTAAATGTGCCAACATTTGTCGGGCATAAAATGTGCAAGTTCTTCACCCCTACAGCAATGATACCAGGAAATATATTCCTATCAATGGCAATGCTTATATTTACCTTTTCCATATATAGATGTAAATATGTACATATATTTTTATTTGCACAGAGAGAGAGAGTGAGTGAGAGAGGGGGATGGAGAGAGAGGTAGAGAGGTGTATAACATGGTCATCTCATACAAAAAAAAAATAAAATAGAGGAATCTACAAAGAACTTCCTACAGCATGTCGCTATCACTGAAAATATTTACTTTGTGCAATGCTATTTATTTATTTATTTTGTCCAGGTGATCTTTTATGCTGATTTTAATCCCATCTTGAATATTGTCCCTTAACCCAGAACCCTTGTGCGAGACGAGATATTTACATATATTTTTATTTGGAGAGAGAGAGAGTGAGTGAGTGAGAGAGGGGGATGGAGAGAGAGGTAGAGAGGTGTATAACATGGTCATCTCATACAAAAAAAAATAAAATAAAGGAATCTACAAAGAACTTCCTACAGCATGTCGCTTTCACTGAAAATATTTACTTTGTGCAATGCTTTAGCATTTTGAGGGTGGGGGTTTCTTTGTAATGTAATTTCATACATTCTTTTACTAAAAATCAGATTTATTTGTGGAACTTTGTTTTTGCGTAAATCTGCTTGTATGTCTCTACCAAACTAAAGCTCTAGCTAATTTTTTTTTCCGGAATTCATTTCAGTATTAGTCGTAACAGTCATTACTTCTCTCAAGTATATGTTAAAAATTATGATATCGCGAAAATGATTTCACGCGAAATATTGAGTATTTGCGATAAACAGAATTACTTCCCATTTGAGACGGTATCTTACGTAAAACAATTATGACGTCATCGAATTCCTATGAAAACGTCGTTTATGGACTATCTTTTCCCTTGGTTTTAGATTAGTTTCCATGGAATTTGATGACGTCATAATTGTTTTACGTCAGATACCTTCCAAAATGGGAAGTAACTCTCTAAAACGAAAAGACTGAATAAGGGATTAGATTTATTGTATTGGTGGGAGGGGGGGGGGGTGTTCCGATACATTTTTTTCAACAAGAAAGTGACATTTAGCGGGGTTTCATTCGTTCTGACTATGACGTCATAATCAAATGTTCGACCCTGCTGGACCTAAAATGATGTCATTACGGTATTTTTCCTCCGCTAAATGGTACATGTATGTGATTCCAGGAAAATGGATTTTTGTATTTTACATCAGAAGCACATTTAAAAGTGAACATACATATGTATAAGTTAAATATGCAAAACTTTAATGTATAAGGCATTCAATAAATGGCATACATTTACTTATGTAAATCTGTGTGGCTGTAGGACACTTTTACCGTATTAATACAGTACGAGATTTTAACATACATTTTATATGTTTGTAGTGATGGATTGATTTAGGGGGCGGGAGGAGGGGTTAAATGTAACCCCTTCTTCACAATTCAAGGCTTACCATTTGTGCTGACAATGCTTCTCTACAAAATGGTCCGAAAAATCCCCGAAATTTATGATTTTGTTTTCAAATTCTACTTTTTAAGCAGATAAATGATCATGGTTTTTATTGCCCATCTTTGATGTCATACATTACAGAATATTTTTATATGGCCACCTCTTGAAAAATTGACAATACAAGTAGGCTGTGTAGTATTGCAGCACTTGTACAACTGTATACTTGAATATGATTAATATCTTTTATTGTAATATATGTTATTTGCATACTTTTAAGGGACGAAATCTCTGTGAGAAAAAAAAAGTTGAAGGGGGGGGGGGATGGTGGTTACAAATTGCATCAAGGAATATCCTCCGTTCATCACTAAGTCTCTTTTTTATTTTTAGAACAGGGTCATTTACTACCTATTGACAGAGTAAATATAAAGATTACACGAGCAGATCAGAGATCGAAACAGTGTTACCGTCAGTGGGTATCATTCTTTAATGTTGGGATTAAAAGTAATTGAAACCGAAGTGGTTTGTGTATTTCTGACATAGCTAAGATTTATTTATTTATTTATTTTGTTCAAGTGATCTTTTATGCTGATTTTAATCCCATCTTGAATATTGTCCCTTAACCCAGAACCCTTGTGCGAGACGATGCTTGCAAAACTGCAAGAATATTAATTTCACTAAGAACATCCTTCGAAAAAATGTCAGATTTAAGACGAGATGGAAAGAAATTTCGGCAGACGAGTTGGCTAAAAACTGTAAATGAACTCACAATAGCCTCTGACCTCTGACCTTAAGTATATGCTAAAATTCCCCGTCGGGGCAAAGAAGAAAAAGCACCACTGAATGTTGTTGTTTGTATTTGGTCTATCGAGTGCCCTGTACTCTGAAACAAAAGCTATAACGAGGAAGATAAAAGTATCCGAGAATAGTGATAAAGCAAACAAAGAAAGAACACAAAACAAAACAAAGTGATGACGCTGCGACATACATTAAGATCTGTACATACTCTTGTGCTATTGACTGCTTTATCTCTTCAATCCAGAATCCACAAATGTTTGAATTTCTTCCAGTTCAAACATGAACCTTTTATTCATTGCATGTATGGTTGCATTTATAAAGTGTGTTTCATACCACATTGCATTGCATAATATACAAGCACTGATCACTATGGTATCAATACATCATTGACGTATTTGTCAAGTGAATTAAATTAACTTAGTTGATTGCTTTCCGTGTAATGAAGAGCACGTGCCGCAATCTTATCATTTGTTCTACTTTTACAGAGTGGTTTTGCTAGAATTTCGTTAAATACATGTATTAGAAATAAAGTAACTTGTGCGGGGTGCCTCGTTCATTCTGTTCCCATATATACTGATGTTTGATACAGCCATATCCCATCAGCGCTATAGTTTCTCATTGCTTCCTGTAGAATTCCAGACATCCTTTATGTTGATCCCGTTTAGTAAGACCGTCATATTTATTTATGGAGATTGTACTTATACTATATATCGACTTCAATATGGAAGTTTTCATTACACTAGTAGTAATGATTACAGACTCATCAACTTTCCACATTTGTACATCAATATTCCTCTATTACCTGCATATGGTGTCTATGTTTCTCAAATAATCCGATGAGCAAGGGTCTTTTCTGCGTATTCTTTGTAATATAATAATGAAGTGATTTTATTGAACACTTTTTATTTCATTGTTTAAAATATATAATAATTCGATCTTTATTATACCAATGTGCAGTTACTTTATTTATTGATTTTCGATCATTGTCCGATAAAGAAAAACTGCTATTGTTGTGCTCACAAGAAAAGCTCATTTCTCCATCGGCAAGATATATTAAAACAGCACTTATAATTAAGTCACAACATTAACTTAATAAAAAAGGGCGGTCAAGGACACTTTGATATAGACCGCCTTTCATCTTTCGCCTTTATCATCATTGATTATTCGTGACTGATAAGCCAATTGGCTGGGTTGTCTATACATTGCATTCTATGTAGTATATATTTCATATGTTAGACTTACTTGTTAAGATATTATACAATGCATATACTTCCTGTCACGTTAATTAACATTATTATTATTATTATTATTATTATTATTATTATTATTATTATTATTATTATTATTATTATTATTATGAACAAATATTCACATACTTATTGAGTCATATCATTTCAAACAGAAAATACATTGCAAGCAGATTTTTTGGGGTTCATATGTGTATGTCTGTTAAACTATCTACGCAACTTTTGGAAAATATTTTACACAGTTTGGCATCACTATTTGTACATATTTCGAAATATGATTATTTGCAGAAATGTTTTCTTCTTAAACGAAATATGAAATAAGGCAGCTGTCACATGCTACTTGTCATTCGGAACTCCTCATTCTTTTTTGTGAAGGGAGTGGACAAGAAAGAGATGTTCGGCTCATGACCGAGAGGCAACAGGTTCGACTCTCGCAAGTCTTTCGGATGATACAGTGAAAACCGGGATCCCGTGGCACGTAAAATATTCCTCACTGCTTGAGGCGGGTCCGTTGGAAAGGTCTTAATTTCTATTCAATGCATCAACCAGATGCCATCTCCTTATATGTGAAACAATTCCGGAGTAACGTAAAACTATAACCGATAAATAAATCTAATCCAGTTGTGTATTTTTTTTCACTCAGTTTTGATAGAAACATACACAAAAGAGGCAAACGTTTGGAGACTATGATAAATGTCGGTTAGAACAATTCAAATAAACAGAAATTCATACTTTCATCTGGCATAGCACTATTTTATAATTCGCATGAACGATCTTGGTTCGAATCCCGGAATGCGTCGTTATGTTTAAGAAATGATTACCTCCTGCTTCCACGTTGGGATGTCATACAAGAGTAGCAGATTTAGAGGGTGAGTGGGGCCACCCCCCCCCCCTTTTTTTTTGCCACAAATTTACAAAGCATATACAGATGATAAGGACGAAACCCCTGCACAAAGACATTTTATTATTGAATTTTAATAAGACTGAGATCAAAAATGATATTAGTACAACTCCCGACATGGCATCCAAAATAGCTGAGGTTTTGGGGGCTAATACTTGACATTCACATGTGCCCCCTCCCTTTTTTTCGGAAATCCTGGATTTGTCACTGTGTAATCACAATCATCGAACGGACCAATTTGATAAAAACGGTTGAAAGTATTGATATTATCTTTAAGTATCTGATACGCTAAATATCCAGCAACATTTTGTACCTATCCTGTTTTTCGTGTCGTATGACCCGTATGTAAAGAGATATCTACAAAGGACTCCTGTCACATCTTGTTATCAATCATTAATCATCATGATCTTACCTGAATTATAACAGGTAACGATAATATGATTTTGAATTATGTATGTAAAATGTGGGTGGATCTAACAAAGTTAGAGAGAGAAAGAGAAAAGGGGGGGGGGGGGGGACGAGAGGAAGAAAGAAGGGGAGGGGTGAGAGAGATTAAATGTTAAGGATGAATAATTTTTTAACAAAGGAGTATTTTGCTGATAGTAATTAATGTGCTTGGTTAGATTTCAGTTGAACAGGGAATTTTGTCCCCTAAATCTTTCAACGGAACAACCAAATATAGCACAAAAATTAAAAAAAAGATTTAATGCATTTCTTCTTACTTTACTTCTTTTTCTCCTTATTGAAGCGTATATTGCCATAAAATACATACTTTGGCATGAAAATAAGCACCATTTAAATCTATACATGTAATTTCTTCCAGAGGGGAGTCGATATATAAATTTAACAATACTACAAAATAAATAGAACTGACGTAAATCACCCGGTAATGTGTTAGATTTTGGGCCAAGAAATTCCACATCCAGGTTTCTCTAGTTAGTCAATGAAATCCTGTCTTTCGGGTATCAATTAGATGAACAAATTGAGCAAATGGAACTATTAACGAGGAATAAATTTGAAATTTTGACAATATAAGTAGCAAATGTAAAATCTGAAAATATTTCGTACAAAAAGTTTAGGTGTTCACAATGTGTAAGTTAGTGGTATTGGTGGTATGCTTTTCAGTTTGTCCCAGTCCATGAATACAGTGGCGGATGCAGGATTTCCGAAAAAGGGGGGGGGGCACATGTGTATTATCGAAACTACTGAGCCATTTTTGGTGCCAAATCCGGATTTCTTGTAGTAAATATGTGGCGAAAGGGGGGGGGGGGTGGCTGGGCCCCCTTAAAAAATAGTCAAACCCTGCTATACATGGCCACCAAAAGGGAGATGAATAGTGGTCACTATAGGCAGGTGACCTCTTGATACAAGTTCATTTTGTATAGACCATTAGTAGTAAGGAACAGAATCAGATGGTTGTTTACGACAGGTGACTGCATGATGCAGGTGGTCTTTAATGAGGTTTTACTGTAAATGGATTAATAATGTATACTACATACCGACTTATGACGATGAATGAAAGTAGCAAACGTCACTCAATCTGGCGTGGTTAAAAAAATTATTTAAATCAGAAACATGAAAATAGTAATAAGAGCTATAAAATCATATACACCGACATTAATTTAGCGCATTAGTAATCGAAAAGGGTTTCTACTTTAAGAAGAAGAACAAAATAACTTTCCTAATGATTAGAGATATAAGCGGCCTCGCATGGCGGATGACGTTCCAGGTGTACTTTGTCTGGGAAGGTCTTCTACCTACCACGGCGGCTCATTCATCATAATTTGCTATCACTAAAATCTGTCTAGTTGATACTGAACCACAGCATACAATTCATCTAACGACGCACACGGAAAAGGCTTAATTTGAATATTAGGTCCTTTGAGAAAAACCACCGGTCGCGAACTCGTACGTAGAACTGTTCGTACCTTTTGCAGTTTCCGACGGGGGATTGTGAAGTAAGGTGTCAAAATTTGAGTCAATATGCTGTACTTACCCCTGTAATACAAATAAAGGTCTTATGAACGTATGAAATTTTATTTTGTGTCTTTTTTAGACCTGATAGCCGTGGCGACATAAGTAAAAGACAACAGTTACTGCAACTGAAAACTGTAAAATAAAATTACAGCGATCTCCAGTCCATTGTTTATGCTCATTTCGTCTTCGGAACTGTCAATTTTCTTTGTATATTCAGAAATAAAATTGATAGTGAATCTACCCATAGTTACACATGGACCGTTCTCATGTGTGATTTCCTATAAAACATACGAGAGTAATTCATAATTCATTCAAATACTTCGATATAATTGTCATTATCTTGTTTTTCTGCACTTAATATCAATAATGAAAGAAGCACTTCCCATTTTCCATGCAATATTGAAAGTTAATCGAACACTTTCCATTAGTAAGACAAAGCAATGCCATTCAAACACTCTTTTTTGCCTAATAGTGTATGGTGTCATCATTTTAATTCCTATTGTGGGGTATTTCTTACTTACGCTACAGTCGCGGATCCAGAAATTGTGTCGAGAAGGGGTCCACTCTCAATGAATTTTCCGAGAGGGGTTCACAAAATTTAATGTTTTTGTGTGTAAAAGTACTTATTTAACATAGAAAGATGACAAGAAAAGTAATTTTTGCAGAAGCTTTGGGTGGATCCGGTCCATCCCTCTGGATCCGCGCATGCACTAGAGTGAGTATATATTGCAATAAAATATACTTTATTCTCAATTCATAATAGGCAGTATTGTTTGCAGTATTCAGTACATTTGAACAATATTCAAAAATATAATATTTTAACTTTCACCCCAAAGATTTTATGTTGTTATAATCGAAATACGGAAAACAAGTCACTTTTGTATCAGCAAGAGGGGTTTTTACATAATATAAAAAATTGAAAACCTCTTGGTTTGGGGGAAGGGGGATTAGCACAAAAGACATAACCCAACCCCCAACCCCCCAAACTCCCCCCTCCCGCTCTCATCGCCTGGTACCAGATATTTAAATACTTCTGATGTAATTTCATAATTTTGAGTACCTAACAGTCTCTCGCTTTTTTCTTCCACTTGATAATAAATCAATCGAATGAAACAAATTTAGCGCATGTTCATTCATTCTCGTTGAAACTAATAAGCGAGAGACAGTTCATATTAACAGTATAAAATACAGCATAAGCTCATTCAGTCTTGATCTTTTTCCATTAAAATTACCTGTTTTAACCAAAGAATATGATAAATATCTATTTGCTGGTGTGACGTCGGACATATGCCGGTGTATTCTATAACAATTAATCACAGCATTAGCGGTGTGTGGACATCGAAACCAGCAATGGTAACACTCTAATTAGAAATAATAAAAAGGGCCAAACCAATGTAATAGTGTGCTCCAGAGATACCGTTTTTCTTTTTTCTTTTTTTTTTTATTATTATTTATTTACTTATTTATTTATTTTACTTATTTTTTTTATTTTTGTTTATTTTTTTCTGTTGTAATCGGGGATGTTTTCGGTTTTATGGGGGTTTTTTTTGTATTCTTTTCTTTCCTTTTTTCTTTTCTGTTTTGTTCTGTTTTGTTTCGGGTATTTTCATTTGTTTTTGTTTGTTTGTTTAATTTTTGTTATCTGTTATATGTGTGTGTGGGGTGGTTTTTGTTTTGTTTGGTTTTTTCTTTTTGGTTTTTTGGTGGGGGTGTCTTTTTTTGCTGGTGGAGGTAGGGAGAATTGCCACTTTCCATTGAGTAATGGTCCGCACTTTAATCGACCTTTTTTCATATTAATCTTATATTTCATTCCATGCCAGACATACAATAATTTGCCGTAAAAATGCGTCATGTACTCTGACGTCACTATTTCAACATTAAGGTCATAATGAAAACCACGACAGAAAATGGCATATCTGGCATAAGGTCCCTCACATCACGTTTAACTGAGAAAAACATCTGCAGTATTTTGTGTGCTAGGCTTGTTTTGAACATTCAATGAAGGGTATGGTTAACCAAACAGGAGAAACCGGAGTATAGCCGTGGTGGTTCAGTCAGTAGCGTGCTTAGCCCATTAGACGAGAGGTCTCGAGTTCAAGACACCCACGTGCGGCCTGCCGGTGTCCTGTCTTCTAGAGGAGAGAGTAACACCCGGGGTCCCGTGTTACGGCAGACGTGAACAAGAAAACGATCTCTCACTGCTAAGGTCTAAATTCCTGAGCATTGCGGTGAGCAGATGACGTCACCATATAAATGTAATCATAGCTTGGCGTAAACAAAGAACAAAACCGGAAAAAAAAGAAAAATCTCTATGTAAAGATTTTCACTTTTTTAAAAAAATATGCATTAAAGCAATAATAAGCATCAAGGATTAATTAAGGAGAAAAGTTTAAACAAAGAGCAACAGCTAAAAAAAAAAGTACTCTAAACGAAACAAAATATGATATAGATTTTTTAGGAATTCCCATATATACAGTAATATTTTGTTCATTTCCAGACTTGTTACCTTAGCCCTTATAAACTGTAATTAGCAAATATTTAAAATACATTTAACTTTAAGCCGTCACCTGTGCCTGGTTAGATAATTAATTCACTTGGCGTGACGAAAGATTAACATGTTTTAGGATTTATAGTGAAAGTTTCATTTTCCACTATATCTGGTCGGTAAAATGAATCACGTTGTCATGGTAATCGACGTTCCCATTTTGATAAATCTCTATAGAAACAATATTTTCAATTACATTTGGCCATTGATATGACCTTAATTAGAATACTGAATCAAATAAAATAACAATGGATTGATGTCTATGGAATTGAAATTATTTGGATCCCTCATGATTCGTTTTACAGTTTGAGAATATGTACAAAGTAATGTGATAATGAAGAAGAACTTATAGAATTATCCAAGGTGTTTTATTACCAAAATTCAAAACTTCACAGAGAAGCCTGTCTTAGTGGACATATCTAAAGACGTCACCTGCGTATTAAGGTCGCTTTTTAGAGTCCAATTTTCCATGTTTTCCAGAAAATTGAAAAAAAAATGTATAAAGTTTACCTCTGCATAAGGTAACCTCTATAAGGTCACCTCTGTATAAACATCACCTCTGTATAAGATCACCTCAGTATAAAGGTCACTTCGGTTTAAAGGCACCTCTGTATAACGGTCACTTTTAGGTCTTCTCTTAGGTGAACAGGTTTTTGTATATTCAGAAAAGAGCCTGCAGAGAAAGTTTTCGCCTAAATGTTGGTGGTCGGTGTTTAGTGATAAGCAAAACCTTCTGAACACTGTCCCACATGCCTCGACGTGGAGTCAAAGAACACTTCAGCCAAATAGACCGCAATATACCCAGAACGAAGATTGAATTATGGACATGTTAAGAGAGAGAGACAGACAGAGAGAGAGAGAGAAATTGTGGGCTCAAAATCGTGACCAGTATATCTGTGATGACTTGAAATGTTTGTAACTTTCACATTATAACTTTATTTTACGGTCATATGGCTTTATTAACTCTTTCAATCTCAAGAATTTGGTAAGGAACCTATTTTTCTATCGTGTTGATAATACCAAAACGGTTTGTAGCCTGGGATGACAGGGTTAACATTTATAGCCAACAAAATATATTTTCTAAAGCAGAGATAACTGAGGTCCGTGTAATATTTTCTCAATTTATTATATAATATGTAAATCCTCTTTATATAGCATTTTGTTGTGAGACATAAATCACTCTAAATGAATATAGTGATATAAATGAAACTGAGCGGAAAGTGTTGCATGGCAGCATGGGATTCCATGATCTATTGTATACTTTGACAGAGTTTTTGTTTTTGTTATTATTATTATTATTATTATTATTATTATTATTATTATTATTATTATTATCTTCTTTTACTTGCTGGTTTTGTTAGTAAATAGAAGGACCTGAGTTCAAATCCTGATATTTCTCGATATTTTACGTGTGAAACTCGTAAAGGCCCGACACGTCAGTGGACACTTGTATGTCCGAAATAATAGTTTTATACCTCTACTGGTCTCATTATACGAAGTGGTAAAAAAAAGAGAGAAATGATAATGAATAAATAAATAGATAGAATGTGGCGAGAACCAATACCCCCCTCCCGCATTTGATAACAATGGTCAATAAAAGTTTATAATAATAATAATAATAATAATAATAATAATAATAATAATAATAGTAAAAAGAAAGTGGCGAGAACCCCTCCCCCCTTCCCCTACATTGATATCTATGGTTACCACTGTAATCTATATATTTTGCTAGGTCTTTCTGAACTAAGCTTATCTTGAATTCTAATTGTTCCTGTCGTGACCTACGTACGTAAGAAGACCGTATCGACCTCCGACATAGTCGGGGATTTCTTCAGTACAACAACATTTTATCGCAAATTTTAAGACATGATCAGCTATTAAAATATTTTTACGATCATTTCGTCACCCGTTCCCTGTTACATCATGTCTTACAATCACTTTGTAGTTTGGGTTTTGGTGCAGTTGTCGGTGTATATAAATCACAAAACTTATAACGGGTTGTCCTGATTCATCGACGGGGTGGTAAAAAATGAGGGAGGAAGGAGTCGGGCGGATTTTATCGCTTGTTAATTTAACGGTTGACTATCTAAACCTAATATCGTATCAGCTCTAGTATGCCGATATTGCCCCCGAGCTTTAGGACACAATTCCGCCTGAACATTCGGCTGAAATGAAGCGGAAAGACATAAAGTTTTAATATTTTCTGCATTATACCAAAGACTTCGTCGGAGTTTGGGTTATAACTCGCAGGAGGAAAATAAACTTAATCGTATTGCTTTGAAATTTTTAGGAAATGACTGAAACCGTATCGTTCCGCGGAAGATAAAGTCAGGAGAGGCTTATCTGGCCGACAAATTGAAAGTCTGACGCCACGTATATGTTTACTAAATATGCTAAAGACATCACCTCTCGTCTTGGCTTTGTCAGTGGAAGTTTAATTGCGATCCCCATACAAATAACGCGACAGTTTTATGTTCGTACACACTCAGGGACATTCATAAAATCCCGATAAATCCCGATTTGGTTGTTAGTGATCTTTGATGCGCTTTGATGATAGGCTGGGTGAATTGAAAAGAAAGTGGTAGATAGATAAAGAATGATGAAGTTATAAAACATTTGACTTCTTAAATCTTTAACTGTCAATGATCCTATCGGAATAAGGGGTTGAATTATGAATTTTAGCCAATAGATCCCATGAATAATATTTTTTGCGGTTGGCAATTGTTATTTATAAAAATATTCTTTTTTATTTGGCGCCTCTATTTGCATAATGTATAAAGCCTCGATGTAGGTTGGAATACCGTCCAAATATTATAAGCAACGTTGTACGTAGTCGGAAACTATCCCAATAGCTTTGTTATCCTGTCTGACACTTCGATCAAAAGGCAATTCACACATCAAATAGTTTGTCATACTGAATCACGTGGCCTTTTTGAGGTCTTCGCAATGGGTGGTAAAAATAATTGAAATTGTCATTTGACGTCATTTTATGTCGTATATGGCCACGCGAACAATAAATCATCCTGGAATATGAAGAAATTCACTAATTCTAAAGATGAATAGATCATTCATACGAAAATCATCGCACTAAACTTTTTTCCGTATATTTCGTACACCTTTGTCCGTCTTTGTTTTCACTATATATTCATTCTTCCCCTTTACATTATTATTTAACAACCGAAGCAATGTAAATCTGAATCTATTTATAATACCTTAGATTTCAACACATTTGATAATTTCATATCCGAGGGGTTTTGACCCAGTAATACCTGTTGTGTATATATTTCCGATTTGACACCATCTTATTAGCAAAAAAGATCAATTTTTCATCGTGCTTTTTAACCAAACAATTCCTTTTCTTTCATCAACATGTTACCACGCTTTTAATGTGTTTTTATCTCGTATCATGTACAGTAGTTAAACAGATACACGTGACTTAATCATCTTAACTGTATGTTATAAAAACATTATTTCATGTCTTTCGTTAATTCTAATTAATATTCAAAAACATAAAAAAAAATATAGACACATATGTGACAAAATTAATTGTGAATGTAAAGCCGTGCAAAACCGTCCGGGTAACAACTGCACGAGTGCAATGTACGGAATTCTCCTTACACGAAGAAAAAATAGTCGAGATTTTCAATAAGTGATTTATCTGCCCCTGATAGGAACTTTGAGGGTGACTAATGCTTGACTGACCGTATCTCTTCATGGTCAATCGACAAGTTGAATAAGGCATGTGTGTCAAATTTACAGTCGTTGCAAATGTTTTTTTTTTGTATCTTTCTATCTACCGCTTTCAAAGACTACGTAAAAGATTAGGGGCAGACAAATCAACGTATTAAAAATGCCTTATTCACATTTGTAGTTTGGCATATTCTTTAATGGTTACTAATATCTGCATGTTTTGTTTATGATTTGGTTATCGATGTCGGGTGCTGTCATCCATGCAGGGAATGCTAGCTCCTATCGGCAACCTGTGATCCGTTTACTAAACATCTGAGTGACCTTTGTACAGAGGCATATTTTATTTTATACATTTTTATTTTATGTGTCATATTTATTACATTTTATGTTTTATTTTAGAACACGTGAAAAATGGAAATCTAAGAAGCGATTATAATTAGAGAATGACCTGATTTTTGTTCACCGGCACAAAATATCCGGAGAGCCAATGTCATACTCCCGGCATAGTCACTTTCGTTGTCCATGAACAAAGTGTCCGGAGAGCCAATGCCATACTCCCGGCATAGTCATTCTCGTTGTCCATGGACAAAGTGTCCGGAGAGCCAATGCCATACTCCCGGCATAGTCATTCTCGTTGCCCATGGACAAAATGTCCGGAGAGCCAATGTCATACTCCCGGCAAACTCGTTGTCGTTGTCCATTGACAAAATGTCCGGAGAGCCAATGTCATACTCCCGGCAAACTCGTTGTCGTTGTCCATTGACAAAATGTCAGGAGAGCCAATGTCATACCCCCGGCAAACTCGTTGTCGTTGTCCATGGACAAAATGTCAGGAGAGCCTAAATCATACCCCCGGCATAGTCGTTGCCATTGTCCATGGACAAAATGTCAGGAGACCCTAAATCATTCCCCGGCATAGTCGTTGTCGTTGTCCATGGACAAAATGTCAGGAGACCCTAAATCATACCCCGGCATAGTCGTTGCCATTGTCCATGGACAAAATGTCAGGAGACCCTAAATCATTCCCCGGCATAGTCGTTGTCGTTGTCCATGAACAAAATGTCAGGAGAGCCTAAGTGATACCCCTGGCATAGTCGTTGTCGTTGTTCATGGACAAAATGTCAGGAGAGCCTTAATCATACTTCCGGCATAGTCGTTGTCGTTGTCCATGGACAAAAAATTAAAACTCCTCAACTGTATGAGGTGGCGCTTTCATATTTGCCATTCATTATCCTTGTTACATGACCTTTCCGTTGGTACCATAACTTTTTACCTTGTGACCTTAACCTTCAACAATGACTTACTTTGCAATTTGTAGCCCACTCGGCGAGCTATGTTGTCCTCAGCCAACTCTTGTAATTGGTGTCCATTGAGGCAGATTTCACCGTATTTTAAAGGGCACATCTCTTTCTAGATCTTTTTTTCCATATCTCATACTGTCTTTTAAAAAGAGATAAACTTCGCTTTCCCCCTTTCGCCATTCTTTCCCCGGATATGCCCATGACAACACGCCTGCGTGTCCTTACAAGTACAATTTGATCACGTCTCCAGAATCACTGGGATGTATCTATCTTCAATCATTGAAAAGACATATTTTAATAAGAACAGATCAACGTAGCAGATACATAAGCGTGGATGCGCTGGACCACCAATGTTGATAATAGTAATCATTAACAGCGCATAAAACACAATGGTTTGATGAGAACGCCCAGGGCAAGACTCACGTTCAAAGACTAGGATCGAGCGAGTGAGTGGTCGATATGACTTGAGATATGTGCATTGGTAAAATCGTATAGGGACTTTGGGACCTGGAAGAAAATGTTCAGGGGAGGTGATTGTATCGGCAAGGGGAGGTGATCGCATCGGCAAGGGGTCGATAATACAGACAAGGGGCTTATGGGTGGAAGACAAGATTATGTGAGAAGACCGGTATACTCATTGATGAATTTAGTCAGATTGTATGAAATATGAAGCACTTTGAGTGAAAAGGTCTATGTACTATTTTATGCGTGAACTTTATATGAATCTGAACATATGGTTGCTAGTTGTACTTTTTAATAACAGCCCTCTTTGCAAACCCCTACCCCCCCCCCCCCCCCCAAAGGAAAGGAAAGCAAAAAGAAATCCAATTGTACCATTTCTAAAGGAATAGGTAGACCACCACATTAAAAACTGGTTGTTTTGCATGAATTTAAAGTTTTTGATATATTTTTAATGTCGCAACGTAGAAACAACAGGTCAAGTGCACTAACAAAATTCTAATGATGCAAAATATTGGCGTGGAAAATGCTTCGATTGCATCATAAACAAATTACTTTACTATTATTCGAAGTTGTTCCCATTTAAACAAGAAGAAAAATTCCGAATACATGTATAACTACGTAAAGAGCAACACCATTATAAGGGTCATCAAGTGCGAACTCCGAGGCACACTATATGTTTACCACAAGATATGGGCTGAACCAATGTTCCCTTACTGTAGTCACAACGTTTATTTGACGTTACATAATCTGTTTTGCCATATTTTTTTTTCTCAATGGGAAAAACCCTTTATTCCCCACGAGAAAATGCCAGTGTCACATCTTCATGTAACGAATACCTTTAAGGTGTATTTAAGTATATATTTTTTTCTTATATACTTATTTCATAGAATGATTTATGAGAGGTTTCAGATCTCGTTACTTGCGCCCTTGTGCCACTTCTTAAATGACCTTTAAAATCTTAACAATATCTAAGGCGGAAGAGTTGATGGATACTGTCTTACAGTGGGAATATATTTATATTCTGTATGTGTGATACATTAAATAATTTTGTGCTTGTCGCTATCGTGATGTTTGTTTGTTTTTCTGTTATCTCATCGTACTGAATCTTGGCTATATATTCATAACAAAATGGATAAGTGATAAAAACTTTGTACTTGGAGTCCCTCTACATGGACAGTTACCTTGACATAACATAAGCTTTGTATGAGAGATGCTCAAATAGTTCAAATAGATTGTTGATCTTAAATCACGTTCAATAATTTGTAAGCATCACTTACTACATTCGATCACAGAACACAAATCAAATCAAAGTTTTTCCAAAACCTTAATGAATGAATAGTATAGATTTTCCTGTAACAAATGACGCAGTTTTTCCCCTATAACTATGCAAATAACAGAATTTTCTACAAGAGTATCAGAAACATTTTGAAAAACCTCTAAACATTACGAGATCTCAATTTTAACGTCTTGTAATTAATATCAGTTTAAATGATGTTTTGTTCATTTGCTACAAATCTGAATGTAAATTTTCTTTCTTTCAATGGGCTATTTTTCATGTCTGTCAAAGACTTGGTAATATAGCATTGTTAAATGTTAGTTTCACGATATTTGATGTATTTATTGTTTAAATGGGCATATTATTTTAATTGCCATATCCCACTCATGTTAGCGTATGTGATATGTCAAATAAATAAAGCTGACACATTTGTACGATGTAATTTAAATTGTATAACAGGAGAAACATTTTAAACGACTTTATCTTCACTTCACTACATGCTTACTCTGTCAAAAAATCCGTGTACAAGATCAGCGAATGCAATTTGTCGGTGATGATCAGGAAACTGAATTTGGCTGACATGTCTTTTGAATTACTTTTTGTCTGTGTTGATCTGAAATTGGTCTAAGTAGAATAAGTAAAATTCAAGGTAACAAAGAACGACCCATTATATCAGAATACATGTGTATATAGCAAAATCAGGATATATGGATAAAAAATGATGTCTTGATAAACTGTAATGGGATCAGGTACAGGGTGGATTCAGTAATTTTCTCACAGGGTGTATGCCTGTGTGGGTTGAGGATCCTTTGGTGGTCAAATTTTTCTAAATGATACGGGCTTGCAACATTCCAGATTCACCCCTCTTGTATTCTAAGTCTATAATCAAATTAGATCAAAAGCTATACTTTGGCACTTCTGAGTTCTTTGGGGTTTTTTTTTCTTTTGTTTTTGTTTGTTTGTTTGGTTGGTTTTTTTTTTTGGGGGGGGGGGGGTTGGGGGGGGTTGGGGGGGCATATTTGGGAGACGTTTTTTTTTTCTTTGTTTATTACCTTTTTCCCTTTTAGTCTGCTATACTTGCTAACAAGCACTCCGTTCTCAATATCATTTCACGACATATAGATGGTAAAATACGGTAGTGGCGACACCTGTGGCCAAAATCTTAAAACGTTTCTTTTAACTCTGTTTAGCAAATAAATAAAGTTATAAATCTTGAGGCAAACTCAGGTGACGCTGATTAAAATAATGCGTTGCAGAAATTTACTAAGGGAATGATGTATAGTATGAGGTATTCTACCGATTTATTGATTGATTGATTGGTTGAATGATTGATTGATTGATTTTTTTCGATGCAAAGAGTCCATCGAAAACATTGCAACGTCTACATGGCTAGAAAATTTTTTGTTTCATCCAAAGGGCGGGATTCGAAAGTGGGTCTTCCACATTTGAACCAAACAAGTTACCGACAAAGCCACGATGGTTTCACTAATCCATTAGCTATGCCATAGGATTAATATTGAATGATGTTCATTGACAAACGCTGGGATGATCCAGACAAGTGACTTTGCATGGGGTATACCCCTCGGGATTTTCATTCATTTTCTTTGTAAACTCTTCTTTTTCGACCTTTTGTTTTACTATGACTATTGCATAAAAACAGAAATACTGAAGAATAGGTCAACTGTGTATTCTCCAGTGAATTCAAATGCTGTTATTCATATACATGTATTTACAATAATATTAATAAAATATGACTGAAAATTCGCATTATCGCTTACGATAAAACCAAAGTCATACCCCAATAATACATTCGGAATATTTTGGATCTCTTCTCATTACAGAATTTGGCATTAAGCATTTAGCGGGTAAATCCCCTTGCATTTACGCATTCAGTCTGTTTCTTTCTTTCTTCTTTTTCTTTCTCTCTTTCTTCCTTCCTTTCTCTCTTTCATTCTTTTTGTTTTCTCATACACACATCCACAACATGTGTTGCCCGTAAGCGGGATAGTATTTTCCCTCCTTTTACAAGCTTCTGGCAGGATATTGTTACCTATATAATGTAATAGGTCTTCTAAGCAACTTCTACATTAATATCATTAGAGACATGAAAGGGGCGTTCGCGGCATATGTAAATCATATATTTATATTATCAGCTGTTATAATGATGCTAGTTTAGTCTGAAAATCATCGCGTGGAGATTTAACGAGAGAGAGAGAGAGAGAAAGGGGGGGGGGGGGGGGGGGGGGTGAATCAAGTGCATAGACGATTGCGTTCATAATGTTGACAACCAGTCATCAAAGCAAATAAATATATACATCTATATGTCTATATATGGAAATGGAAAATGTAAGAGAGAGAGAGAGAGAGAGCATCCCTATATGTGTGGAAAGTGGGAGATATTCAAATGTTATAAGACAATTTATGTTATGTATGTTTTGTATATGCACAATACATTGATAAAGAATTTCACTTTGTTTTGAAATCCCTTTACAATGATAGTACACGATAATCGTAAAGAAATTTTTATTGAATGTCTATACATAAATTAATGCAACTGTGCAACAGTTGCGTTTCTAAAATGTTGACTTAGTTTAAGGAGATGTTTGTAACAGGCTATGAAATTTAGAGAACCGTTTCCTCATATCAATCATAGATTTTCATGCCTATCCTCCGCATGCCATGTTTGTAGTACGTTTAATCTGTGTGTATTCGAGACTCTGCAAGTTATGTGAGTTTTGGTAACACCCCCCCCCACCCTCCCCTCAGAAAAAATACCTCAACACTACCACCCCGCCCTTCCCCTTTCCAAAAAAAAAAAGAAAGAAAAAAGAAACAATATTGATAAAAATAACCAAATAAACACTCTAAAAATAATATTACATGAATAAACAGTAAAAAAAACTATATTATGATAATTCTCCTAACAAATGACCAAAACAATATGACTTATTGTTCCATTCATGACTGGAAATAGCAAGGATAATTAAGGAAATGCAAGGCCATTACTCGTTTTCTTACGTCTCACGACCGTGTCACCACTTTACCAATTTATGGGTTCCTTTGCCTGAATAATTGTTCAATCTTTCACTCAGCTTTCACCATATAATATATAGTGTCCCATTTAAAATTTGAGGACAAACACTTGTAATTGCATTAACATTTACGAATGACTGTACTTTATGTTTCTCTATGTGCACTAATTCCGGATACCAGGTCCTTCTTGGAGAAACGACTTGCGCCAGTTCCTTAGCAGCAAAGATTAAATTCATTTTCACCTAATTAACTATTGCATTATTACGAACGATTTATTGATGAATATAGCTGAACTTTTTTCAAACAACCACAAAAGGGAAGGTGGAACAGTGGTCACCTAAGGCATGTGGTCTTTTAACTGTAGCGGATTTAGACGGGGCGGGGCCCGTCCCCGACTTTTCGCGACATATTTATCAGTAAAAATCCAAATTTAGCACCAAAAATATCTCAGTAGTTTGTCTAATACACATGTGTCCCCCCATCCCTCCCCCTTTTTTGCAAATACTGGATCCGCCACTGCTTACTGCAGGTTGATTTTTGTATAAACAATTAGTAATAAGGAACGTAGAATCTGGTACTTTCAGACAGGTGACTGCTAAATACAGGTGGATTTTAAAGCAAGTTTTCTTTACGGTAAAATCGGACAGAAACCGTTATCGGTATTTCATCCTTTGTTGGGCAGATAAAGCTGCTGAAGACTTGCCCGTCCCCTCAATATTTTAAAACAAAAGACCTCATGCTTTCCTCTCATACATTACTTTGTCCTTAGATGGGGATTTGACTCATCCATCACGTTACATAACTCTGGTTTATCATATACTCTAGAAATATTTCAGACTTCCACTGTTTCGGCCTTGAAGATAACTGAAAAGGCACTTGTCGAAATATACATCTGGTGCTCTTAATTAATTCTAGCATACGTGTTCTCAAAATTATAACGAAATCAAAATGTTACTTTGTTAAGGTTTAACGAGGCTTTCAGGATATCGCTACACAATAGCAGGAGGTAATCATCATAAAAAAAAAAGAGTGGCACAGTACGGGATTCGAACCCAGATCGATTTCAACGCAAGATAAGCGCTTAACAGTGGCAAAACTAGGTCATCCGAAAAAAAAATGGGATGACAAATGTGTGGTGACAAATGTGTAAGTTGAGTATTAGCAAAATACTCAGTCATTCTAATTAAAATTCGATAATAACATGTCTTTGTGCAGGGTTTGGGTGTTTTCAACCTTATCTTCTATATATGCCTTGTGAAATGGTGACGAAAAAGACCCCCCCCCCTCTCTTTTCCTCTAAATCCGCCACTGTTTAATCTCTACGCCAAGTCTATTTTGAAAAGCTATTCAAAGTATTTTAGAACGTATGTTGCCGGGCCCTGACTTGTTTCGTTTCATGATATCATTTCATTGACCATTAATATGAGAGTGGTGGATCTGAATGTTAGAGGGGTGGGGGTGTTTCATTCTGGTAAACTTGAAGTCGTAGATCTTTAGGTCTGTCGTTTTGGCGTCGTTTTAAAAAGAATTCATGAACCAAAATCGGTAAATTTCAGAGAAATGAAATGTATCCTTTTAGTTGTAAAAATCTCTAATAACAGAGGACGTTATAAAAATGTAAAATTTAGAACAAAGATAAGAAAAAGATAAGGTGTTAGTGAAAAGATAATAACGGAAGTTAGATTCGTTGTCACGTATTTTTACCATTAGTCCATGCTAATTCTTGCGCTTTGTAATAATATTTGTGCCAAAATGCGGCATGCAAAACTTGATTTCCGGTCTTATCCGGGGCAGATATAATGAGCCGGCGCATAAGAACTGAGACGGGAAGGGGGGAGGGGAGTTACCTCCCACTTTTTTACCAATCATGGGCCGATTTTCATCCCGTTACAAAACAGAGGAAATTATATATTGCATAACTCCCCCCCCCTTTTTTTTACATGCTTCCTACGGGCACTGATGAAGGTGCTTTTCTAAGTGTTCATGCACTAATAAGCCAACATGATGCAGCAATTTTAAAACAAAAAAAAAAAAAACCCACCTGAAATCGCGAATACTGTCTCGTTCTCTGTATTCAAAATATATGTATTTTTCGATGTTTCTCTGTTGCATGCGTAAAATTACATGTGGTTTGAAAAGAAATGGGTCTTTATAATGACAACACCTACGGCTACATGGTATGATATATAACAAAACACAGTCAATCACATAACTATATCTGATCGAAGATTACGAATATTAAAATAACAAATCATGTCTATAGTAATAAGCATTTTACGATTACCAAGAAAAAATTTAGTAATAAATGATTTCTCAGGCACTTTTTGTACACTAGGTATTGCTAACTACTGGAGAGTTTTCATTTTATAGATTACTCCCACAATTCTTGCATTCTGATCCTCCCAGTGTGGGATTTTTCTTGGATCCGCCCTATATCAAATTGCGTCTTTATTTGATCAAATTATGTGTTTCGGGAAAATTAATAACACAGACACTAAATAGTCATATTTTTTAAAAAGTTGGTTGATTGATTGGTGTTTTACAATTTTACAATTTTTTTTCAGTTACATAGCTTAATGGAAGCAGGAGGTTACCAACCTCTTTTAAAAAGTGGCACAATCTGAGAATTGAACCCGGATCGTCTGATCCATATGCCAAGCGCTTAACATCTACGCTTAAAAAAAAAACAACACCACCCCCTTCCTCTTATCCTCATGAAAAAGTCATAACCATCTGACTGTGACCGCACAAATTTGTAAAAAAAAAATTACATTCTGCAGAAGTTGTGCATTCGTTATATTTATAGGGTCGTTTACCTCATGTTTTCATGTCAGAATATAAATGAATTATTAATGTATAAAAATAAACCACAATCCAACCAATCAGAAGAAGCGTTTATGTACGAAACTACCACTGTTTAAAAGCAACTTACCCAAATTTTTCTTTAATTGACTTTTTTATTCACTGTTAAAACACGTGCTATTTGTGATTTATGATGATTAGAGCTGTTTAACAATAATTTAATATCAAATAAACAACGAACAGGTATTGAAATCAAGACATTGGTTTTAGACACCCCCGCCCTTTTTTCATACCGTTACTAACGGGCATACGTTAACGTCATAATTCAACATTCTTGCATTCACAGCCTGAGTCGGGTCTGGCCTGACCCTGAGATTCTACGAAAATTACGTTTCTTATTTTAATCTAGTGTAGAATTAGTAAATATACATCCAAACTTACGGCTTATGGTTTTAGAAAGGGGGTTGCAGGGGGAAATTTTACGCCAAAAAGGATCATTTTAGGCCATTTTCAGGACTGCAACCCCCATTCCGGGCCGAATAGTGGAAAACATTAGTTATGGGCGGCTGCAAGCCCCCCCCCCTTTTTTTTTGGATAATTTCTAGATCCACCCATGCATCCCTTCTCAGACAATTCGTTTTGGGGTGGATCTCTTCTCGACTTATTGTCTCTATTCGCGCCTGATTAGGTCGTCTGCTTTTCTATGAATGAATTGAAATTATAAAGAAAACTTAAATCAAGATTTGCATAAAGGATTCAACGTGCGAAAACTTATGTCTTAATTAAGTAGTTTCGATATTATGGCATTAAATACGATAAAATTAACCCGAATCCCACTAAGTCACCCACATAAACACCCACCACACCCACTTTCGCAGAAATTTATACACAAAGTCCATCAATCCACTTTAATTATGAGTCGGCGAAACACAGATATCATTTCATTTGAATTCCATGTATTAATCTCCGAAATACAATTCAATCTTCTTGCCATCATACTTGATAGAGGTCGCTAAATCCGCCTGGGAGCTTATAGTAGAAGATGTCAATATTTACCCTATCACTGACCCTAACGAGAATACATATCAATAGAAATTAAGAATGAACACAATAACAGAGATTTTATTGCCATTTAAAAGCCTGTGTCTTCCAGTTTCTATTATAAATTAATCGACTATAATAATTAATGATGCATCAATGCATAAAAAATAAACCATTAAAGTATGTATTATGATGCAAGAACTATTAATATGATTTTATATCATTTCAGAAGAGCAACCCCTATCATGGAAAAATTGTAAGTATAACATATATTTTTAATTTAATAACAGATCAAAGGTTTTAAACAAATATAGAATTAGATCTAGATATCTAGAAAGGTAAGAATAAAAACATTCAGAGAGTTTTCTTTGAAATTTATATAAAGGTGTTTGTAACGGAATTATCAAAGAAATAATCTCTCTCTCTCTCTCTCTCTCTCTCTCTCTCTCTCTCTCTCTCTCTCCAGAATGAATTTTTATCATTTTCTTTTCTTACCACTTTGAACGCATGGATTACTCTGCCATATATCCTTTAATTATCTTTATTTTTTTTTCTGGGTTGAATAAAGCAGTGATGAAAATACATCCATTGGGAATATATTATACAAACAACAAACAGAAACATAATTTGCAAAACATATATATATTCTCTAAGTAAATTCTACAAAACTGTATATATGCGTTATGTATATTTAGTATGACCCCGAGTGATCTTAATTTCTACAATAGAATTCACACATGCGCAGTGAAGTAATTCAATCGACATATAATCAAAACATATTCCAGAAATCATTAGAATAATTGTGTTTTTGTTGCTGCCATGTTAGGCAAGGGTTAGGAATACCAATCAACGATAAAATAGAAATATCCGAAAACGATTTCCCGGCCAAACCGTTATTGATTCCACAATACTAAAACAGTGGGTATCGGGAGTTAAATTAACATTTCCTTTGATTTTAAGCGACACTGCTATTGGTCTTTTATAGCAGCGTTCAGACTGTCGCCATATAGTCGTAGCCGATACAGACTTGTAGATTATTTCAAAGCGACTATAAAACTCAAAAAAGGAATACAGAATTAAATAAGTATTTAGTTGAGTCAATAGAGGTATTTCAGAATTACACACTTGAGATCGGCAGCTTCTTTGATCTTCATGTTTTATGTTTTGACATTCTGATGTTTTAGTGCCTTAGAGAAATTTCTTTATTGTAGATTATGTTGAGTAAAGAATGTGTCATAAAGCTAAAGGTATTAGCCCATCTATGTGGTCACGTTGGCAGGGTAGTCAAAAATTCTACGTTTGAACTCATTTCAACGTCCCCATGCTATCAATGGAGACAAAAAAGTAGAGGGTGCGAGGATGCTGATCTGTATCTTCCTTCAGGTACTCTGTTTACCTCAACCAGCAATAGAATTCAAACATCGGCTGCCTCTTTATAAATAACGTGCGAAGGTACACGGGTGCGGACCGTGGGAGGGGGTGTCCCACCTGTGATCTGTCAAAATTGATATTTGTTGGTACTATATCAAGAAAAATATGTATTTTCACATCCTACGATATCGTTGGCCCATTTCTGTGGAAAACAAAAATTGTTTGTGACGAACCCCCATTTCAACAAAATATCTAAATTCGCGCCTCGGAAAAATGATATCGATGTGGCTGTAATGGGATAGACGTAGATAACCTTTGAGCTCATTTATAATTTTCATATATTTCTTAACATTGAGAATTAACGATATTGAAATGTTAAATGTCCAGAAAATAGCATATAGGAAACATTTGCAAACGTAAATGTAAATTACGTTTGTGCTCGACAGTTATCACCTTAAAAGAGGTTCATTCTGAAATACCATACATTTTGTAATCTTAATGATTTGACATTCACTGCCTTTCCGTATCGTATGGATCGAGTCATCGCTAGGAAATGCTTTTTTCTACTCAACATCACGCTTGTTGACAACGCTTGCATTATGGGTAACACAAAACTAGCGTTGATAGACAGATCCATTATTACTTTGCATGGTGGGATATATGAGACCGACAATGGTGGACGTTTTTATGGCTTAATAATTCTCCTCATTTTGATCCGGTATTAAAAAAGCATAAACAAGTCTGCAGACAAAATCTACTTGATTTACGTGAATTAAAGGATTAAATCGACTGGGAAATTTGTACATATTTAGCTTCGGGAAGCTTGATTTATTCAAAAACGTTAACACCTACTGGGGTGTAGAAAATACAGAAAAGGACACTGGGAAAATTGTATGCTTGAAAAGAAAAGAAAGGAAGGGAAACTTTGCACAAATTTACAACATCATAATTATGATAAGTAGCGGTGTTTAAACACAAAAATGACAATAATAAAGGAAGAATTGTGTATTTAACAATTTGATAATCAATTTTTGTACAATATCTTTATATATATATATATATATATATATATATATATATATATTGTATTCCTGTGAAGCATATAACATTACCAACATATAGCTTTTTTCATCGCCTATCCGTCCGTCTGTCACGTCACCGTTCTTACCCTAAATCTGTCACAGTGATCCTGAATATTGAAACTGTGATATTCCAAAACACAAAAAGGTTTATTTATATATTTCATGTTCGTATGGAAGCTTTGAAACATTAGCTCATGAAACAATGTGAGACTTACTATTAACTAGCATGTGATTCACTTCATACAGCTGTGACTGTACTATACTCTGGTGGAAAGATCTCGCGGTGAGGGGATATGCAACTTCCAGCGAACTCCCTATTGGATCCGCCACGAGGAAGAAATTTGGAAAAACAAACCAGATGGCGTTGGAAGGATATTCTCTCTGGCGTAGAGAGGGATTCGAACCTAGGTTTGACGGCGCAGTGTTGTAATACACTCCACTACTGCGATCCTCTGTATAATGATGTACGTCATGTAACGTCAGTGTGACTTGTTGTCTTGAAGGGTCTTCCACACCTAGTAAATAAACGTCTATTTTAGTATATCGCAATACAATAATGTATTCAACTATTAATATGCGAAAGAGAAAATCATTGCAAGTGACAGTGCTGCCGCGATGTTGCTATTTCTATGTGCATTGTTTGAAATTTAATTTCTCTTTAAATATAATTTCGTGGTAATAGAATGGTTAATTTGATATTGTCATACCATGAGTGCCATAGGTTAAATTTTCAAATATAACCCAATTCAATTACACTCTACATTTTTTTGTATTGTCTACACCGGACTTTTATTATTTTGGTTAAAAAAGTAAAGCAAATTCACACAAAACAATATCTACTTAGAAATGGCTTCAAAGAGACAGTCTCCATTTTCCATCTTGATCCTATCAATTTTCTTCAATTTTCACAAGTATAGAGCAATCAATCCGAACGTAGCACTCGTAAATAAAACATAAAACTGAAATATAAATCTTGCCGTCTAATTGATGCGTCAATACAGACAAGAAATCAGGCCAAGCATCATAATATATCTGTTAATGGTTCCCCAATTTTCCATGACATTTGTTGTTTTTGGTTTAGTGGCGACATCTACCGGAAACATTGCAAAGAAAATTCTACCCATGCAACGCACATACTCGAATTAGCTAGGGATTGTGTACATGCCGTCGTATACCTTGACACAAGGTCTTGGATTATTGTCTCATTCCACTCAAAAGATTTTTTTATATTATTTTTTGTTTTTGTTTGTTTGTTTTTGGGGGTTTTTTTTCTTTTTTTTTTTTTTGTTTGTTTGTTTGTTTTTTTTTTTTTGGTTTTTTTTTTGGGGGGGGGGGTTGTTGTTTTTGAGGGGTTTTTTAATGTTTTGTTCTAGTTTTTCAGTCATACCTCGAAAGGGAGTGTGAAAGTTAATAACTTCCTAAAAGTAATGGAACGATATGGGATTCGATTGATTGTTTGATTTATTATTGTTTTATGTCACTCAACGATAAATTCACGTGCATGGTGACGGCATCTGCTTTATGTATTTCATAGAAATTTATGCCTTTGCAATGGACTCACCCGACATTGTGAGTGAACCTTTACGTGCCACGGAACGTGGGTTTTTACCAATGCGCCCGCAGCGGGAGTCGAATCCAGGACCCTTCTCAATTACGAGCCGAGCAGCTCATCCACTGAGTTCCGCCGGTTTCGATAGGGATTCGAACACAAATCATCTACACTGCAAATCCAACCGACATACTGACCTCATTTATTGTTTGGCTTGTTACGCGAAACAAATTATAATTTTCCTTACCATGCATTCGAGAAAACCGATGATATACATCAAAAGCAATTGAGAACAAATTGATAAACATGCTTTTTACCGCAGGGAGTTCATTTTTGAAAACAGAAATAAACGTGGTTTTTACAATATACATTAAGAACTGAATTATGGAAAACAAAGATTTATATCAAGATTGTTAGTATTAAAATATATGGGACGTCTTGAACATTTACACAGAAACATTACGCGTGGAAATTCTTCGCCATTTTGCACACACAGTATCGTTTGAAGTTGTATAGCTACAAACCGATAACGTTAGATAATAAACAGGACTTTGTGACATGTCCCAAATTATTTAGTTTTTGTTTTGTTTTGTTTTAGATTTGGGGGGGAGGGGCACTATGATCTGTTATATCTACAGCTTAATTTCTTATTGATGTAAAGAGAAAAAATAATGAGGATCAGTGTCTTGTGTTACGAAAACGCTACATGATGAAATATACATTATTCAAATAACAGCAAAACTTGATGCATAAAATATAAAATGTTGATGACAACTCATTTATAGAACTTTGAGAGAGAGAGAGAAAAGAGAAGATACTTGCAAAATACAAAGTCGGGTACAATCAGTTGGTAATAAATTATAGATCTAAGACTAGGTTAAGTACCTAATTAAGAAATGAAAGATGGCGGCGCAAGATACTATCGATGCAACAAATGCGTAGTGTTGGCAACACTGAAGCCGCTCTTCCTGCATAGTATACGGTTGGCAAGACACAAACAAAGTCACCAGCAAGTCCATATGTGACATAATAATCTAGATGGAAGATAACAACTTAAAACGACTTTATTTGTTCTAAATTTTACGCCAGTTCTCGATTGATTTTACGTGTGATCCCTGAAACATACTGTCTGTGTTGCTTGTTAGTATTAACAATTTAGTAAGATGGTTGAAATGATATCCTTTTCATAGCTGTTTGAATCTCGTATTAACTTGTAAGTTCATTGTGGTCGAGACCTGAATGATGGAGAGGTGAGTGCTTCATATCACCGCTAGAAGCCTGGGCGAATAAGCGGTTCAAAGCGCCGAGCTGAAAATCATCAATGATGTAGCTGCCTTGTAGGTTTGAATGCTCTAGCATGTACGTTTTCTTTATCTCCAAAAACCAAAATTTAACCCCCCCCCCAAAAAAAAAAACCCAAACAAAAACCAAAAGCGAAACAAACAAACAAAACCTAAACAACCCCCCCCCCCCCTTCCCACTACATAAAGTAGATCCTACATGGTAGGGTTCGCCCACATTTATGTATATTCAACCTTAGTTTTAAAAAAAGTCCGCATCGATCGTCACCCCACATTTGGATTCTGGAACAGTCACTGTCCACCTCCTCCAATGCTTTTTGTAATACACACAGTATATAACCACTTAAGTCTCTTCTCGGTTCAATATGCGGTTAGGGAAAGGACCAAGAGGTCATTTTTGTCGTGTTTGTAAAGGTGCGGGACAATTAATTTTTTCGCCTCTGTCAACTCAAAGTTCGGGTCAGATCGGAATAAGTGAGGATAAGAATCACCACGACGCCTCGGTTGCGGTTTTGCTTAAGGTAGCCTAGGTGAAGCCTAGGTACAATCCCAGGTCGGAATGATTGAGAAGGTCCAATATTACAAAGACCAAAAGATTTTCCGAGGTCTCCAATTATTTTTACTGCTATCAATCTATACCACCTTGAAGGCGTCGGGAAGGTAGATAAAACTTGATACTTTGATTGTTTCGTAGGTTGATAAGGCTTTACATTGCTTTCAGTAATTTTTCATTCATATAACAACATCGAAGTAGGAGGCAACCAACCTCTGGAACAGTGGCGAAATACGGGAATCGAACCAATAACACAAGTACTGCAAGCCCCGCGCTAAGACACTGCGCCAACTGACAAAAAATATAACGCAGCGTAAAAGAAAGAGCAACACCTTCTATACAAACAAATATTTTGGGGATTAACCGAATGCATATATACACAGTCAGAAATGGAATTTTTATTTATTAAAATTTGTTTTTGAAAATCAAAATATCTTTAACATCTCGTATTTTTGGCAGTTAAACTGCAAGCGTTGCTTATAACAATTTTTATCAGAAAAAAAATGCGAAGCCGCTCATTTAATTTTTCAGTTTTTAAAAAACATTCTGAATTGATAAAATTCTTTTATCTTATATATTCTAAACATATTATAGCAATAAATTTTAGTTCAAATTTTTATATAATAAACATGTTATAGCAATAAACTTTTAGTTCAAATGATACATGTATAGATATGAAAAATAACGAACTGATTCTTTTTTAATTTATTTCTTCTTCTTCTTCTTCTTCTTCTTCTTCTTTTTTTTTTTTTTTTTTTTTTTTTTTTTTTTGCCTTTCTTCGTGATAAAAGTGAAGAAGAGATACAAACTAACGTCGTTTCGTATGTTTCTATATGGCTATTTGTCAATTCCACCTTAAATAAATAAAATGCTATCCAAGATAATATAATGTTCTATACAAGTACGTCAATAAATCTATATTTAGCGACATAAGTTGTTTTCTATCAAACCGATCTCCCTGTTCAGAACCCGGGGGTGAGCTTTCCACTACAGCTCCATTGTGACAATAAAATTTTTACAGTGGGATAATATATTCCATAACGTTTGGTAACACTGTTATGAAATCAACTGTTTTGATTGGATCAGGCACGTCAGGTGGTTACTAAACCCTATATTCTCGAAGTCGGACATCCGGGGATTTGATAACTGGCATTCGGAACATTTAGGATAAAGCATCGGACTTTTGTCATAGAAATCATTGGGTATTCCTGGAGGAATATTGGTAAAAAGGAATGATTGTTATAATAGTTCATCATTCAAACAAATAAATTTTGAATATATGTTTTACACATTTCTGATCGTATTTTATGAGCAAAACCGTTTAGGATTGATATAGAGGAGAGTAAAGTTGTATTGTCGCCAACGATAAACCCCGAGTTTACCCCAAACGTACTATCCAAACTTCTCGGGTGTCTACATAGAACAATATAGAGAATGATGTCACGCCGACTTTCGAGCATGAGTGATTCGGATATACATGTACCTCGGTGTTAACGTTAAGTTTCGACGTTTTAATCGTAAGCTAAGCGTGAGTTTTCGTACCCAGATGGCCCAAACTTTTGAATAAAGTATTACAGAATATAGATTGTGTAAATTTGTTGCATGATCATCTAAATGAATTGCACGAGATTATACAGGGCTAGCAGATTTCGTACCGCTCTTCGCCTCGCCGGATATGAAATTTTTTGACCCAGTATCATCCCGTACAATTCATCTAGGTGACCATATAACTAATACATCATTGACTATGCACATAAATGCAAACATTACATATCGTATGCATGTTCGACAATGGCGGATTCATGATTTTTAGAAAGGGCAGAATTTCTTACACGGTGAAATGATTGAATAGGGGCTATTACAAAACTTGGAGATCGAAAATAAGAAAATATTTATTGCAATTTTTGTGTACATGGTTTGAGAAAAAAATGGGTGAAAAGAGGGAATTGGCCACCACACGTGATTTAAATTCACAAATAGGATCAAGTGGCATAGGCGTAAGGAGCTGGAAAGGGATGGGGGAGGGGATAATCAATGGATATTAGACAACATGTGCAATACACATCCTATTTATTGCAATACATCTTTACATACATTCAAGAACAGAACAATAGCACAGGGCAACACATACAATATATGTACAGCAGTGGCGGATTCTTCTTCCATTAAAGTGAAAGATTTAGACCCCCCCCCCCCCCCCCCACCCCCACCCCCCTGTTTTCGCCACAAATTCACAAGGCATATACAAATGATAAGGATGAAAACACTCAAATAATATGAGTAAAACTCCAGATCTGGCACCTAAAATGGCTGAGCATGTTAGCTAATATTTGATTTTCACATGTGCCCCCCCCCCTTTTTTTCGGAAATCTTAAATCCGCCACTGTACAGCACATTCAATCATAGATCATTGTTTCATTCACAAATACTATGATTCATTAACTTTGGTAGTCAATATATTTTCACACAGTATTTAAGCTTACACTGAACATTGCATATATGTTATAATGATGTGTCCATTCATACATACATACACTCACATAAATGTGCAGACTCGACATCTTAAAGAGAGATATTAAACATTAAAAATACATACCTACATAAATGAATGTATATACACACACATATATAAATTTCTTGTTCAGACTGTATGACCTCCTTTCTAGTGAATAATAATTTACTAAATTTTTCTGCAGTTCATTAAAAAAAATGGACATTCTTGGTGAAGAAGATAATTCATTTCTTGATTGTATAAACATGCACAAATACAATATAATGCTGAAGGCATAATTTTTATTTTGCAATAGGTCTTCCAATATAATATCAATTTATGTGAAATTGTTATTTATATAACTTACATTTTGAATCACGTTTACGATCGGGTCCAAATGTTTTGGCTCTGTCTATGAGAGAGAGAGAGAGAGAGAGAGAGAGAGAGAGAGATTTGATAGTTTCTTTATTAAAACGGCATACATGTAAGTTTCATTGTAGTTTTGCTTTTATTTTGCAATAAAATAAATATTTATTCGTACCACGAATCCTATGTAATAGTTTACTGTCTTTAGTACATTGATTTATGATAATGTAATACGATTTTTAACTAAAATGATGATCTTAATCTAACACAAACTTCCACTTTCATGTATGTTTTGAGAATTGTACATTTATTGAGAATACATCGTAAAATTTCCTGATTCAGAGTTGTTCTTAAAGATAATAATTTTTTTCAGTGAAAAGTAAAGTTTTCAGTGAAATTATACAAGGATTTTTAAAATATAGGTTCTCAAAACTAAGTAGCATGGTAAATTGTAAATTAATATTGTGTTTTTGCACCATGTCTGCGGATGCTATAAAATTGGTATTCGTATTAAATAAATCCGACAAAAAGTGGATTATGTTTTCCTTATATTCAATGCTTGGTACACATAGTATTTTCCATATTCTTCCAGATATATAGAGAAAAAAACCAAACAAAAATGCACCCATCCCCCCCCCCCCCTTCCCAAGATGTTGTTGTCAGCCGGACAACATTTCATGAAAATCATGACAACAAAACTCTTTCGTGATAATGAATCCAACGGCGCCATTTACTACATGTCAAAAAATTCATTAATTTTCTCGGTGTTATGGTTAGTGGCATCAAGTGTCTGTATTAAATGTATTTTATGATTTATTTATTTAATAAAATAATTTAACTAATTATTAATTGAAACGAGTAAGACACGGGTCCTAGGTGCCAATTTTTCAGCTATCATATAATTTTGATACCTTGACATAGAAATATTTATCATTCCAGTTAAGTGAGCTGGGGGTTAATTTCATTTCATTAATCAGTATCAACCATCGTGGGCCAAGAAGATTTTCGGTACAAATGCCTTTCAGCAGTAAGAACACCAAGACCTGTACTTTAAAATTTTCTATATTTAAAATAATGTACGCATTACAAAATTATCGCAGTCTAAGTCGATTTTAATTATAGATTTTTTTTTTCATACACGAGTTATTTTTACTGTAAGTGTCTATGTACTAATGAACAATAAAATAAAAATTATAAATAGGCAAGTCATCTTGTTCATTACCCGGAGCAACTAAGATAAAGATGAGAAATAAAATTGAGGGAAAGAGCTGATATACGAATTAAATAGCAGTACATTATGAAATATTGACTTTTGCAAAAGTTATCACCGGCGACATGAGTAGGTTGAAAAGTATCGGGTATTGTTCTTTTATGAAAAAGGCCGAGGGTGTGGGTTGATAAGAATTCAAACTAACTTTTTGAAGAATATGTCTGATGTGGCCATCTCGAATGCTTCCCAATTTACATACCATTCTCTCTTTCCTTCAAGTTATTCTGTATCTGAAATTTTGTTTCACTTTAGTTATCTTTTCATCTATTTATTTATTTATTTATTTATTTATTTATTTGAGAGAGGATGGATCAAGTCCCTTTACACTGGATAATTGTTAAGTATTTATCTAATGTATTTTATTGTTAGTATTAGGGGGGTTGCTGCTTATTATGCAACTGTACCGCGTATTCTTTACCTAGTACTGAATAAAAGTCAGAGCTGATAAAATGATTTGAACAATGAAAATTATTCAGAATGTTTAATAAAACGATAGACTAAAGATACATGTAAGAAACATTCTACTTGTGGTGGAGCGAACTTTATTATTTCAATGTATCATTATTATTAATGTTATTATTATTATTATTATTATTATTATTATTATTATTATTATTATTATTATTATTATTATTATTATTATTATTATTATGTAGTTATTTTCAAATACTTTGTCTTGTAGAAAATAACAAAAAAATCCTTTTGTATTATACATTGGTTCTAAAGTGTTATTTTACATTGTCGGTCTTAGGTATGTTTGAGGCATTTAATACTGGACCGAAATAATACTGATTCTTTATCAAATAATTTTGAAAATAATTATTTCCCCTTCAGACTCCTGAAAACGGCACAACCTGACATGCCAGTATTGAAAAGGCCGATCTCACCCATAATTTCTCGCCTAATTGTTTTGAAATCTTGTTAATCTTTTATCTACCTTATGGTATTGGGGTTTGCCCAGGAGTCTTTTTTCGTACTAGTTCCTTACATCTTGATAACAGTCTATGTACTTCCCGCCCCAGAGTATATTCGACTCCATGACATAGGTGACCCCATTTTGTCAATATCTTACGATCAGTGACAGATCCAATACCCCTTTTACTGTTATTCAGTGTATTCATCTTTCATATGATAACTCCAAATTTTAGGGTTTAGGGTAAAATTGGGATCGCTATTTGGAGAAGGACTTGCACCTCGCAATCCACCATGCACTGAAAATCAGCATTTTTGGTTGTTTGATCCTTATCTGTCCTATCAAATCGGCAAAGTATGAAGATATAAAAGACCTACATTAGAACAGAGATGTAAACCTACATTCTGGAAGACTTCGACAACAGAGGAAATCCTGGCCCCGCCCAGAGTTTTAGAATTTGCATATGTGCGCTGCGTATTTTACACTGTTTATCTAGAGTTTTATTCGATAGTAAAATAATTTTACGATCTTTGCAATGCGGTCGGTTAACTTTGATCTACGTTATATGTGTGCAACATTTAGGTTATAAAACTCTCGTGAAATCTCGTCACTGGGGAGTTCTTCAGTCACAGAGGTAAAATTCAATAGACCTCTTTTCCCGCACATCACGGTGATTTTCGTTTTATTGTAGTGATCTTTCTGGTTCTAAACAGAACTTTATTTTACGACATCCAGACTTCGCGTATGTCTATTGAAATAAAGCAATATCCATGGCATAAAAGGGTGGATAAAACTCAAATAAAATCTGTATACAATTGTTCCTGTTATCGCTGACCCTCTGGTTTTCTTTCAGAAATTCCCGTTCATACTTTTTAGCATGAATTATCATAACACTTTAAGATAAAGAGAAATAAATTTGTGTTTTCTTGAATCAAATTTATTTTCCTTCTGATGTCAAAGTAATTGCAAAATTCCGACATCAAACAGTGTAGGGTGTAAACGTGTGTACAGCGTTTTCCCCATATAAACATCGGAAGTAATTTATATTTGAATTCCAGATTTTTTTTATTCTTATAGTTTCAGAAATATTTACATTTTAATGAATCAAAGATGATTTTCAAATATAGGCATGTACGTGTAAAATACGAATTGATTCTTGATTTTCGACACACCGATATCATTACACTTTAAACGTGGTAACAATACTTACATGTACCTGTTACATCCCATAGAAAATTACACCTTTACAATGGACCTACCCGAAGCAGTGAGATATCTCTTACGTGCCACACCCACCATGACATGTAACTTTGGTTTTTACTATTTCATCCGAAAGACAGGACACCGGTGTGCCAGCAGTGGGAGTCGAACCCGGGACCATTTGGTCATTGGCTAAGCACCTGTCCGGTGTATTGATTCAGACTTTGATTCTATACTGCAGACCCTCCCGAAGTAGCGATAGATCGTTTACGTAACCTGGGGCCTCGGCTTATATTCTCTACCGTGGTACGGGACTTTGGTTTTCGCTATCTCCTCCACAAAGACAGAACACCGGTGTGCCCGTGGCTTGAGTCGAACCCGGGACCTTTTGGTCACGAGCCGAGCACCTCATTCATTCAGGTATACTGGCTCCGCAAACAATTTCTTGAAAATCAAAAGTGTAAAGAGAGATCGGTGGTGTGGTGTGGAAGGTGTGTGTGTGGGAGGGGGAGGGGTATCTCCTGATTGACTTACCACACATGCCATGAATAAGTGAAGAAACAAAAGTGCATGCAACAACAAAAAGAAGCTACATTAATGAAAATGCACATGTATTAAATCCTTAATAAAGCACATTTAATAAGGTAAAGTATCGACTATTATTTTTCGATATACATGTATTTTCTATAACACCTGTAAAGGAAAGAGCATCGATATTAATTCTGGACTAAAAGTTCAATAAAATAAACAATGTGTTTCAGCAGAATTATGAGATTAACATTTGTCATATTTCGTTCCGACATAAGATTTGTTAACACTACAGAGCGATAATGACATCCAGGAAACCCTCGTAAAAACTCCCGAACCTCGTCTGGTACACTATCATTCCATCCCACTTTTCAAGACGGAGTATGGGACCCAGTTGTTAGCATATGTTAAAGCTGTATACCCTATTTCGCTAGTGGAATGCATATTATGGGTTGATTTATTCTAAATTGTTTTGAATATATAAATAAGCCTAAAACATATTAAAAAAGGACCCTTGCAAATATTGGGATCAAATTCGTCGTATTAAGTGAGATATGGCTGTCTAAACACGATGTTTGTAAACAGAATGTTTACAACCAACTTATCACGTGATCTAATTCAGAAGCCGCCGAATCACGGACACTGGTGGAGGGCGAGGTAAATAAACTTAACGAGTAACTTTAAAATCTGTATTCAAGTCTGCTAAAGTTAGTATTGACTGAAATCGATTTCTTTTGGAGTCTCCCTTCATCGTATTTGTTTTAAGTAAACTGCGCATGTGCGAAGTCGGGTCATGGTTCTATTTATGGAATACCCACTTTATTTACGAAGTATTTTCTTTTTATTTTGATATCTCCGAGAATTTGAAGCAACAAAAGATGTTATTAACGCAAAGTTAATAACTTCAGCCATACGAGAAAAATACAGTTTTTGTTTTACATGCGCTAATTTTTGAAATTATACTGAATTGTAGGGTATACAACTTTAATGGCGAATTTAAAACCACCACCCCCTCCTTTTTCGCTAAAACTTTACTAGGCATATATAAATGGTAAGGTTGAAAACACTCAAATAAATATGAATAATACTCTAGATTTGGCACCCAAAATTGCTGAGTATTTTGGCTTATACTTTGATCTCAAATGTCCCCCCTCCCCCGGCCTTTTCGGGAATCCTTGATCCACCACTGTAGGTGAGATGTAAGAGTGGGTCAATACTTAGCTTTCACCCCCCCCCCCCCCTCCCAGGGCTTTTCAGAAATCCTGGATCCACCACTGTAGGTGAAATGTAACAGTGGATTAATACTTAGCTTTTAAATGCCCTCCCCCTTTCCTCCGGTCTTTTCGGAAATCCTGGATCCACCACTGTATGTAAGATTTAAGAGTGGTTAATACTTAGCTTTCAAATGCCCCTCCCCCGGCTTTTTCGGAAATCCTTGGACCCGCCACTGTAGGTGAGATGTAAGAGTGGGCTTAGAATAGAAGCCCACTCTGTCTCCGGTGCTTATTCGACATATAAATGTTTGACTTTTACCTTTATTTCTTGAAAATATCATATACAAAAATAAACGTATCGTATTTTATCTCATAATGTCACCCCAGGTCTTAATAGCTTTACGTTTTATTTATTTATGATGCATATGTTTCGATCATTTTACTTGTCTCGCCGACAAATTAAATCTTTTTGATGTATGGGAACAATTTTCTCTCGTCTTGTTTCTGTATTGATCAAATTTCATGAAATGAAAGGAAAGAATTTGAAATGACTTTCTCAATGATAAGGAATCGTAGACATAATAAAATGAAATTATTCTCAGAAAAAATGATTTGTTGCTTTCATTTTCATTCTTTTAATATGAGAATGAATTCAATTAATCAAACAGTTATTTTGTGTTGATATTGACAGATCATATATGTATCAAGATTTCATTGTAGACTGTAAATCGCTAGATCAAATGTACGTTCATGTTTTAAACAGACATTTATGGAGTTCTCCAGAGATAGAAACATTTTAACAAGATAGTTTGTATGGTTATATAAGAAAATTCTGAAAAGTAGAAAAACGAGAACTGTCACAATTTGCGATATCAATTGCACTACTTTAATTTTCATAAGGTTAACTGAATAATATTTTGTATGCTTACTTTTTTTGAAATATGAATCGTACAATCCCAGTCATACGTGCGTTTTAAGGTAATTGGAGGAAAGACCAATAATGACCTTTACGCAGAGGTAACCGTTAAATAAAGATTCAACAGAAATTCTTAAAAAGCGACCTTTATATAAATGTGACGGATAACCATAGGAAGAGATCAAGACTGGTTTAACTTGATATGCATATGTATCTAATCATTTTCATTGTGTGCTGTCACTTATTTCCTTCTCGTTCTTTTTTTTCTTTCCAGATATGCAGCAAATTCACCTCCCCTCCACTACTCTAGCACCGACCACAGTGACGTTAAGGAAACGGAGGCGGCCATATTCAAAATTTCAAATAGCTGAACTTGAACGTGAATATAATAATTCAACGTATATATCGAAATCGAGGCGCTGGGAATTATCTCAGTTGATCAACCTTTCTGAAAGACAGATCAAAATATGGTTTCAAAACAGACGCATTAAAGCTAAGAAAGTACAGAAACGCGACGACTCGCCCATAAAAACGCCGGGGTCGTCATGCATGCAACAACCAATGAGCCAATGATATGGGTTGTTACATTTTCATATTTTTGTTGTCTCGGTGTGTGACGTAGTACACACGTTATGGATTGTGCCATGACCATTATGTATGTTTGAAGTCTGTAGAACTCGTCAGTGATGTTGGAAAAAAACACATAGTATGCAGATGTGATGGTGTATCAACAACCGTGTACCAGAAGAAGAAGAAGAAGTCAGCATAAACAACTTACATCAGACATAATGTGTATGACCAATAAATTGTGATTGTGTAGATCTTAAAGAGAATACGAGTAACAATGCGCAAATGCTATTTAAATATTGACGATAAATTTAAAAGAGGGTAATAGTTCTGTATGGTGGGTAATGGTTCTGTATGGAGGGTAACAGATCTGAATGATGGGTTACAGAATGGTGTATCTGAGAACGCTTCCCCTTGGCTACCATCAGCATCGTAGTGTTGGTTACCATCTTATAAGTTGGTTTATTACCATTTCGAAAGGTTATTGACCATTCTTTATACATCGTTGGTTGCATTCATCAGCATCGGATACCATTAAAGGTGGTTACCATTAACGGTGGCTTTTAAATTGCATCCTTGGTTGCCGTTCAACATTGTTGGTAACCGTTGCATATGTGTTAGTCAGTTGCCGTTCTGTACGATTAGTTATCGTTCTTCACGGTAGTATACCGAGATGGTTACCATTGGTTACTGATCTGAGCAGAGTTTTGCAAAAGGTCGTAACCCCGGTCTTACGGTATTAAGTCAACTCGGTCGTATCAATATTTTGAATAATTTTCTGTTTGTTAGGCATCATGTATGAATAAAAACGCACGCCCAGGACTGAACTTGAATGCTTTGAGGAATGGGATTCACCAGCTATACACGTCCTCTTTGAGTTTTACATAATGACCCATTTTTTTTTAATGAGAAGAGATTCGAGAGATTCCGAATACATTATGGGATATGGCTTTGGCTTCATCTAAAACCATTATACAAAATTTCAGTGATATATTACTAATATTGTAAATGTATGAATATCAGCATTTGAATTCACGGGAGAAGCATACATAGATGAAATATTCTTAATTATTTTCTCACTTCAGGCAATAATCATAGAGAAAAAAAAGGCAGTTAAAGATTTTACATAGAAACTGAAGATAAAACCCAAGGGGTAAAACTTATGCAAAGTCCCTTATCTGGATCATCTCAACGTTTGTGAATAAACTCATTTATAATGATATTTATAGTAAAACAAGTAAAAAAAACCTTTTTTTCAATGCCAAGGCCAATTTTACTTCAGGCCGAACGTACTCCTTGTTGTGAAACTTTGCCCATTATATATGATAAACGCTGTACAGAAGTTATCATTGCTCTAACATAAATTGCTGATGAAGGATTTATTCAGAAATGGGTTCTGATTTATGGCTTTGGTAACTGATCAAACACTTGCTCTGTCACCTTTCGAAATGACTATCATCGTTCTGTATGTTTGACATCGGGTTTGTTACCATGGTTACAGTGCTGAAAGATTGGCAAAAGCTCTTTCGAGTTCATAATTATTATATTGTTCACAATTCTGAAATACATTTTCGTTTCTATAATTTTGGTACCCATAGGATTGGTAACCATACTGCGAGATTTGGTAAACCTACAAGATTTTGAACAGTTATACAAGATTGGTTAAGTGTTCGGTATGTAACCGTTCTACAAGGCTATCTAAATCTGTATAAGGTTTTTAACCTGTTATAAAAGACATGTTGCCACTTCTATAGGAATGTCGACCTTGGTGATATTCTTTTCCCTTTTCTACGAGGTTGTCTAATGGTCATGTAAGTCGATCACATTTTTTCGGGGTTGATCATGAGTCTGACCTTAAATTCGGAAATTGGAACTTTTCACGAATCTATAGCAACACGAGAGGGTTTCCGATTGTAAGTTTGGTGACAGTTGAAGATTATATGTCTTGTGTATATTTTGGTGTTTAAATTAATGTCTCAAGTGTAGTTGACATATAAATGGTCCCATATTGATTGTTTCCTAGATTTTAAATTTAGGTTCCATACATACTACGTAGGTATAGCGTAGATTAGAAATAGTAAAATATGATTTGTGAACTTATTTAAATTTCATTAAAATTTTTAAATAAAATATCATTTTAAAAATTTAAATGATATGTAAATGAGTGAACGAAATTTGTTTGACATTTTTATGAAGTATGAGGAGAAAATGAATAAAATTCGTTGCTTTATACATTTTTATATCATGATGGGGGTAGGATTTCATCTATTATATATATCTGATATAGCAATACATGTATTTCAAACTGAAGCAAAACATTTTGTGTTCTTGTGTTTAAAATAGTGGCATTTTCTTTCTTTTGTATTGAATTTGAAATTAGTCTTGGCATGAGGTAATTAAATTAATTTTCCAAACTTTACATGGAAATGTTAGTTTTCTTCATTAAACTTCAGTTTATAACACACTGTAAACTTTGATGCTATTTTTAGATACAATACTATATTAATCGGTACATCTATATTTTTTTTGAGAAATTTCCACCATGTAAAAAATTATTTCAGTGAAAACAATTCATTGTATCGTTAACGTTTCGATATTCGTAAATGTTTCATATTATAATGTTTTTATTCAACAAATATGCCACCTGAACAAAAAGCAAAATACTGCACATTTTTATATACACCAAAGAAAAGCATCCAATAGGGGTTTTTTGTATTTAAAAATCAAGATAGAGTTTCAGTAAACGTAAATTTACACATAAATATAGAATTACGATTTATTCTACATCTGTAACACGATAGAAAATAATAATAAAAAGATAATGCATTATAATCGTAAATAAAGAGAAATTGTAGATTGCAAATTAAATCTAAAATTAATTTTAAATCTATAATTGTGTTTTTGACTTAATATTCTGCCCAATTAATTAAAAGGGACAGAATATGTGGAAAGATTCAGCGCTAACGGGCAGTCCAGGCTATCTTGGTTCGATTGCGCCACTATGTTTAAGAGGTTGGTCACCTCCTACTTCCATGTCGCAATATAACTGTAAAATTGTTGAGAGCGACGTAAAACACCAATCAACAATCCAACCAATTACTTAAATATAGTATAGATAAAAATTAATCAGCAACGAATTATGTTCAGTGCGTTTTGTGGGTATTTCTGATGGTTGTCTTCAAATGCTTTTTTTTTGTCATGACACAGCACCAAAGAACAGTTTTAAAATATTCAGAAAGACCAAAATCTTTAGTTTGCGGTCAAAAAAATGAAAATAAACAAACAGAGCAGATCTTATTTAAATACGTTCAAAATTGTATGTACAGTGAGCGTTCTGATATGGAATAATATTCATAATAAAATATATAAAGTATTTAGAATCTTCATTACACAAGACGGTAATTCTAGTTTAATTCAGGAAGTTTGAAATATTTTTCGGGATCGGAAAACACATGCTATTCTAAAATCCAAGCAACAGCTACCCATAATAGCAGTAATTATAAATATAAAATATAGCTATAAGCAAATATTTTTGTAAATCTACAATAAGTACAGCAACAGGAGGGTGATCATGTGCTATTATCACGAAAACAAAATGTAATGGCTATTAAGAGAAATGGAACAAATATGTAAACAGTATTTCATATTTTCAGTTTTGTTTTTAATTTTACTTTATTTTAATGTACACATTTGAATGTAATTGTTGATTTCTAAAGCTATGTTCTTCAACACTTCTGTATTGATTATGTTTTGATTTATTGGTATAATGTTTCAGTTATTTTATTTTCTTTAGTGAATTTCACAATAGTAATAGTATAATGATAAAATAAAAGTGTCGATCTTGTACTTATCTTTGCTTATTATTTCTTTATTATCAGTGAATAATCCTTTTACTGGAAGGGCGGAGGTGGAATTCTTTAACGTCGTTCCTCTTATAGTATGTGAGTTTGACGGTGGTATTGGACATTAGAGATAGTTACCTATGCGGGAACCTGCAGCTTTTTTCACAAACGTTTCCACCCAAAGTTTTGATGATTTTTCGTACTTTCAATCCATGAATTTGCGAAAAGTGGGAGCTTATATTTTTCATCCCAAAATACAACAAGGCTTTATGTATTCTGCATACTAAAGTCTAAAATCATATTTAATCTAGGTAAAAAAGTTTGAAAAATTCTTTAAGAATTTTGTAAGCACTTTTTTTAAATGGTCTGCAGATCTCGCATGTGATAATTAGGGTTTATCAATGCCATTTATGGTACATAGACGTGATACACCGACATTGTATGAGTGGCTTTTCTGTTTTACCTAAGTATCTTCAAAACTGATGCAAATGTATAAATTTCTATAAAATTCATCAGGCAGAGGCTGTCACCATGTACATGAAGAGACGTCAAACAATAATCAATCAATCAATCTTCAAAAGTGGCGCCATTGCTCACACATTACACCATTACTTCATTCTAATTTTCTAATTTGAGACATGATGCCAACGTCGACGACTCTTACGAAGAGTATAAGGAAGAAGACAACAAGGACGTCAATCAAAATTTTGAAACTCCAACAAAAGGGAAAATTCGACAAAAATGCATAATAAAGTTGCTTTAAATGTCATCCTTGTTAGTCAACATTATGTTGTTTCATAAGCTAAGATGATAAAAAGGAATTTATATGGGAAATGTCTACCAAACTGTCCTTTATGTGGAAACCGCATTCAAACAACTCGTATACGTCGAGTGAATCATCATTCTTTCTTTCTAAACCTGATCTATTAATGTTTATGCGGTTTGTTTTCATTTGATTTAGTGTCTCATTGACATAAGCGACCGAATAAATTGCGGGGGAGTGAGTAATGTACAAGTTCTGAAATGTTCAATGTATATATAATATTTGTTCAACTGCGGATTAAAAAAAATAAAGAAGAAAAGAAAAAAAATTCATAACTTATTTCAACTGGACTGAGTGAAAGGTGCTGTTCTTTGACATACTTGAAAGACAATAGAAGTCATTATGCATAATTAGATTCCAAAATCTTTCAAATATGTTATAGGACAGTTCGTAGAAATGTAAATACATACCATTACCTATTTATCATAGTGCATGTACTTCGAAACTACATTATCATACACAATACAATCACTGATACCAATATACTATATATATAATATACATATCTCCAACGAATGTAACCATTTCGCACACCGTATGCCCTCCTTTTAAAAGCATTAGATTGAACATTTATTGGTAATAAATTTGGTATTAAGTTCAAATTTACAGACACATTTACGTTAACTGTATGGAAATTCTTGTCAACGGTATTCAGTTATATTTGGCATTATGTAAACTTTAATAAATCATATTGCGCATGTTTATTTTCTCTTTAAGTACATATATCTAAGTTGAATTTTTTCATTCCATAAACTGACACACATCGTCATCATAGAAAAGAAGGTACTAAACCTGATGAAACCAAGTTAATTTCTACATGAACTATATGCATTTCTGTCGCGATACTCACCAAATACACAGGATATGAACAATTTATTAGTTAAATATATATTGAAAATACTTGATAATAATTTTGTCAACTTAAAATCCATAAATACCAAGCGCGGATACAGAGGGGGAGGGGGTACCGGGGGTCTGGACCACCCCCCCCCCCCCTTGGCATCCGAAAATTTTACCAAAAAAGGAAATATTTGGGTATTTTTGGGGTTGGACCCCCACTTCTAACAGAAAGATCCGCGCATGAATACAAAATATTTTTCTTGCATTTAGTGACTAAAATAGAAATGCTTTCGGGATTGGGATGAATATCATCCCGACAGTGATCCTAAAGTTCATCGCAAATTCCATATTTTTGAAAATTGTCTGTCGCAATCGATATATATTTCGACGTAATAGACATAACATGTCTTTCGACCTCGAAATTCTCTGTCGTACTCGACATATTTTTCAACCTAGAAATTGTTAGAATTATTCAACATAACATTTCGTTCGACCTCGGCAAATGAAGCAATGAATCCCCATGATATTACCTTAATGATAGTGATATTATGGCATATGCCGTCATACTTTGCGTAAGTGATATGAAAACCGACATAAAAGGCTCACAATATATCTTAAAAATTATGATGTCTTTATTGTATTGGATGCATGTGGAACTTGGTGCAGGCCTGGTCTGGTCAGGGACATATCACGTGTTCATTATCGTCACAAATCAACATGGTGCTTTGGGCGTAGAATTATGATCATTTTATGATTCTGACGTGTAAATTTGGATCGGTCACCTAGTACACAGTTTTGGGTGAAATCGAGCTGACAGTCATCGCTAAGTCCAGCGACAGCTCGGCCCATATAATGTGACAACAACGTAGTCTGCAAGTCTGCGAATGACCTCACATTATGTTGTAGACTGAACCCAAATGTGTGAGTTCCGCAAAAACACCTGTCAATGCGCGACAAATCGGTGAAGCGAGAAGTGATATACTGCAGGGTGGTATTGGAGAGGTGGACCGTATGGTCCGAGGCGTGAGTTATGGTCATACTGCTGGCTTGGATCAATAGACTGGACAGCGCAGGTACACATTCCGCCCGGTCCGCTTGCATCCCATGTGAAATTAATCATGCAAATTTAATGCTGCGATGCTGATGGCATACCGAACTGTGACCGCTTGCAGTCTCCCACGTTGAATATTTATTTCTATTTATCTAATTGAATTATTATCATGCATGCACGTATGATAACCCAATGCACATTTATTTTAACAATTATTTATCACTAGCCTAGCTACTACAAATGAGACATTATACATTGGTCAAGTTTCCTTTTAGATTTTAGATTTAGATAGAACCTAAAATAGGGTACTTTGAGGGCTTTGAACATGTTCCATTTACTTCGTTCCTGGATGCTCCATACACCATTGTTTCAGAGATCTGCTGCTCTTAAAGAATTGTCAAGTCTTGTAAAATTGAGGGTTTTTTCGGGTTTTTGTTGTTGTTGTTGATTTTTAATATTTTTATTTATTTATTATTTTTTTTTGTTTTCATTTGTTTTTGTTTGTTTTATTTATTTATTTTTTTTTTTTGGAGGGGGGGGGGTTGTTTTGTATTTGTTTTTATTTGTTTTGGGGGTTTTTTTTCTTGTTTTTTTTCTTTGTTTTTGTTTGTTTCTTTTTTATTATTTATACTCAAACCAAAAATCCGAAATTGGTGCCAAAGTTTATTTTTAGCCCTGGAAATATCCTGGTTTCGATAAATATATTCTAATGTAGTACTTAAGTGACCATAAATTCTACGTATGGTCATAATTATTCTATTCATCGAAACATCTAAAAGAGAGACATCTATCATTATAAACCAACAGAGTGTCAGGGTAGGAGCTACTAGTATTTTATTTTCGACTATATTCCTCCACAAAATCATCATGCGCAACAATTATGGTTCATAGGCAATTATAAAAATTTGTATAGTGTATAACAACATGGAGGGATTAGTTTCTGAAGTGCCGGGGGATCGAAAAGGTGTGGGGGGGGGGGGGGGGCGGAGGGGGTGTATAACACTGAGGCGATTTCAATTATTTATACCGTGACCGCGTATTCCTGATGCAATACTCATAAATTCAGACTTGTACAACGAACCCATCCAAATTAGCGAGCGTCATTGACGTATACCTGTCCACAGTGGCACGTGACTTCGATTTTGACTGTCACGTCCGACAGACAGGGTACACATAAGTGGCATACGGAATTGGACCCTGGATCTGAGACAAACATCTGAACTACGTTGCGTGCAAATCACCCAGTCGTCATTTAAGTATATTTCATTACAGGAGTGAGCTATAACCGGAAGCGAAAGGTTGGTTGCATGTTCGAACCTAGATGGTTAAACTGTCATGATGCGCATCATTAAGTGTCAGCTGGAGCTCGTGTATAAGGGGTAAATTAAAAAAAACCAGAGTTATCTTTCTTATCTGTGTGACGTTTTATCTGTCTATTGTACATGTGCGGTTCTAGGGACGGGAAATGGGGGTCCAGACACACCCTAAGATTAGACAAATTCGCCTGTTTCTTTTAAGTTTTGTTGTAACATAGGTACATTTAACATAGCAAGACACGGTTGCATGTAAATTTGGAATGATAGTGTTGTCATAATTTCTAGACCAGAGTATGTGCATACTGGGCCCATAGACCAATTACCTATACACTGTGTATTAAGTGACCGTGAGTTGGAGTATTTCCAGCGGCTGGCCATGGGTGTTTGGGTTGTGCCCGAAAGGTCCCGGGCTAGATACCCGCCGGTAGTCTTGTCTTTTGAATGAGGCCATAAAAATCAGTGTCACGGTAGACGCGGCACGTAAAATACTTCTCACTGCTTCGGTTGGATCCATTGCATTGGTCTAAATATCTGTGCATTGCACCAGACAGGCGCCGTCACCGTATAAGTACAGTAATCTTGGTGTGATATGAAACGAGGTTCAAACAAACAAACAAGCAAACAAATAATTAATTGTCTGTTCCACAGTTGTCGCCGTCACGGCAATGGGATCGAATTTAAGTGATGATGATGATGAGAATGATGATGATAATGACGACAACGACGACGACGACGAGAGATGATGATGATGATAATGATGATAATGATGATGATGATGATGATGATGGTGGTGGTGATGATAGAGGAATAAAGATAATTCTAAAGCATTATGACACTAACACAAAATTCTAGGTATTTCTGTGACTGTCAAAACCAATGAGTAACAATGAGAAATGTGCATCTAAACTTAGATTCCATGATTAAGCTACTTATATCCATTATACTTACCATTTGATTTATCACTATCATATCATGTATTTGCTTTTCATGTATTTGTTATCAAGCCGGCGTGGCCTAGTGGTATCGCGTCGGACTCCTGATCGGGAGGCCGGGGTTCGAGTCCCGCTCTGGTCATGCCGGTGTCATGTCTTTCGGATGAGACAGTAAAACCGAAGCCCCGTGTCGTGGTATGCATGGCACGTTAAAGATCCCTCACTGCTTCGGGTGGGTCCGTTGCAAAGGTCAAAATTTGTATGCCCCGCATCAAGCAGATGCCGTCACCATATACGTGAAATATTCGTGGTGTGACGTAAAACAAAAATCAATCAATCAATCAATGTATTTGTTATCATGACAATATCATGTTTACAATTGTCCATACCTCCAAATTTTCACTCCATTCACTGTTTATATAATTATATATTTATATTGTATATATGTTTTGAAATAACATATATTGTAATGTTTCCTAGGCTGATTAGCCAAAAGGCTAAAGGCAAATAAACCATACCATACCATACCAACTAGTGAGTTAAATGCTTTTACTAAAGTTTATAACTCACAATATTCCAGGCTAATGCGATTATACAACTACTTTACCAAATCTGGCTCCACGTTTGTAAAAAGGTATCTAAAATCGAAAACGTGTTGTTAACATCAAACTGCTTTAATCTTTAAAAGCCACTCGATCAAAATACTTTTGCCATGTAATTTAAAGTGAATCTAAAATCTCGCAATCTCAGCTTCTTTGCTTGGGAAATACAACAAGCTTTATTTTATATACCGTGTAATTTGAATGGGATTTCGAACAATTTTTTTTTTGTTCTTCTCTCACGGCTGGGTTGTAATATCTATTGATTATCCTGTCTTTTTTGGATTGTTTTGTTTATTTTGTATGAGGAGATTTGTTCAATATAAATCTTAATTTACTAATACTTAACATTTAGGTGTCCCCCTTAAATTGAAGGCTACATAATGTCAGGTGAGATAACAACTCCTCAGCAACCATGCCAAGCATTCTGAATTTTGTGATTAGTTAATATCTGTAAAATTATTATGAACCACACAGAAATTCACATTAAACTGGTACACTGGATAATAAAGTGGCTTTCCACTTAGAACTTTCAGTCGTTTGATAGTTCATGCTCCTTATGAAGACGATGTGAGACTTTAAACTTGGCCTAATGAAATGTACCGGTCTTTAAAAAATTACTGAAGTGGCTGCATTTTAAACAGAAAAAAGAACATTTCATATTGAACAAAATTTAAGATGATACGAGCCAGTGGCATATTCAGGATTTCAGAAAAAAAGGGGGGGGGGGGGGGCGCAGTCGAGCACTAGCCAAAATACTCACCATCTGGGATGTCGAATATGGAGTTTTATTCATATCATTTCTGATTTCAGTCTACTTAGAATTTGAACATAATATGTTTTGTGCAGGGTCTGAATGTTATCATCCTTATCATTTATATATGCCTTGCAAAATTTATTGCGAAAAAGGGGGGTCCGTCCCCGCCTTTAAATCCACCACTGCCAAGTCACAATATCATAGAAAAGAATCTAAAGACAGTGCCCCCCCCCCCCCCTTATTGTCACATATTTACTAGTAAAAATCCAGATTTTCAACCCAAAATGGCTAAGAAATCCTGGATCCGCCACTGAAAGATATCCTTGGAGTTTTTTTTTCTGAGTCGCCTCCTTCCTCAGAGGTCCATAGCTCGAAGCCTTCAGATAGCCCTACACGTATAGCTGGAAACCAAAAGTACAAAAACATTATCTATAAAGCTACTATAAATTTTAACATTCATTATCATGTCTGATTTTAGAGACAACATATAGTTTTGGTATTTCTAGTAAAATGCTTTCTTGTGCAAATACAGTTTCACATGTGGAAACTCTCTTCTGTGCCTACCAGAAATAAGTTCTTGTATGATATTTTTACAAAGTTTGTAATGTTCAAATACATAGGTATACTATGTCACATTTGCCGTTTATCATTCGATTTGGCTTACAACCTAGACTTGTTTATTTTCGCTGCATTACCATTTCGACAACTAATTTCATTAACACTGTTCTTTATGTTTTCGCTGTTTTTCTTACTATTTTACTAAGAAAAACTGAATGAAGTTACCCGTTTGCCTCCTTTTTTTCAAGAAGTAGGCATGAGAAACAAACCAGTATTTCACTAGCCTAAAAAACATACCAGATTTTCTTTACAATTAACTCTCTTAAAGTATTTACTTCAAAGTAATACCATAGTATGAACAAAACTTTGCTGAGGATTTACGAGAGAATGAACCATAAATTTCCGATATAAATTAAGACTTTTATTTGAGTATGTTACATGATTAATGATGCGATATATCCCAGGTCCATACATTGATTAGCCTATCAGATAATTTGACAGAAGAGGGAGGACCTACGTTTTGATTGACAGCCGCCGTGGACTGATATGACAGTACTTGGTCTGTGGGGATGGCGGAGGGATATAACTGCCGCAGTGCTGAGTGAATGATCAATCAATGGAACTAAGTATTTGATGGAATGATTTAGTAATAGCTACTTTGTTCCAGTCATGTGTCAAAAGTAAATATAATATGGTATTTAAAGTCAAGGATAAATAGCATAGCATGGTATGATTTCATTTCAAATAATGACGTCATTCAAATGCATCACTGACGGAAAAATACATTGAGGAAATCGGGGATTTTTTGGGGGGAAGTGTTTTCTTCACCATCTCACACGGAAACGAAACATTTATCAACTCGAAATTTCTCCCAAATTCCAAATTTTTCTCATACTGATTTGATTCGCTAATTCCCATCACGTGACGACTGCATCTGGTTAAATACCAGTGTACCACTGAGTAGTTAGTAGAATCATGTTTTATTCTTATTCGTCGGTTGTTTGGTTGGTTAGTTGGTTGTCTGGTCAGTTGTTTAGGTTGGTAAGTTAGTTTGTTGGTTAATTGGTTGGTTGCTTGGTTGGTCTTGCGTCGATTTCAACAATGATTTTCATATAGCGTTATAGCTATGAAAGTAACTAGCCTCCCACACACAGTAGCAGAGACCGGGATCTGCAAGCGTTAAGCCACCATAGCAAGTCGGTCATTTATCGAAATATGGAATAATAATAAGTGACTAAACAATTTTGGCGACAAAGTTTTGCTTAATACAATAGTATTAGATTATCTGGAAATACGACATGAAGAGGACCAGTGTTGTCAGAAGACAACAGAGCTCGCCGGTAGCAACCAAATATAAACAGCAAAAATAATTTTTGTAAGTATCTCAATCTTCAAGGTCAAGCTATAAACGTGAAAGAAAAAGATACGTAATGAAAGGTCTTGGCACAAGGAATGCACACATGAAATGTTTAAGCCCTATCTCATGCTGTTCATAATTTATGACCAAGGTTAAAGGGTGGGGGGGGGGGGGGTGATTTTTTTAAGAAGGTCAAACTTCAAGGTCAAGGTCACAAGGTCAAAAATTTTGGTTTTGGTACCCAATGAAAGGTCTGGGCACAAGGAATACACTGATGAAAGTTTTTGTCTACGGACGACGACAACAACGACGACGCCGGGGTATGACAATAGCTCTTTGGTCATTCGTCCCAGCAAGCTGAAAAATTCAATTGTTTGTGCCACTACAAATATGAAAAAAAAAACAAAGAAAAAAAAATACCAAACAAACAAAACAAAACATAATAATAATAACCATAACAAAAAAATAAATAAATAAAAATGAATTGAAAAATATAGTCGGATCACAAATTCACTTCTATTTTTGAATATTTTCATTACATGCATTGTAATTCTCAAAGTACGGAAATAACACTTTAATTTGTGCCCCGTACAATAATATTCAATAGATACCTTATCATTACACCTTTCAGTTAATACTTGATATATTTCAATTCTCAGAAACTCTTTTTCCCCCCTACACATTGCCGTGGCCATATTTTGAGCATTTTCGTGCAATCCCTTGCAGAATAGAATACAAATTTATATTTCAGTCATTTATTTTTTCTTTTATCGATCCCGGTTGTGAGATGAACAGCACCCCGTAAATTCTGACTATGAGCAAATAAACATATCAAATCACAATGAAATTACATATAAAGCTGTAATCTGTATAAAAATGAGAAGAAGAAGAACATTCTGTTACTCTGTTTTTGTTACAGAGTGTTCTTCTTGTTATTATTATTAATATCATAACCAGTGCGCCCCCCCCCCCTTCTGGAAGTCTAAGATTTTTGTATAAAAATAGTTTTGAAAAAATAGCACTTCTCATTTCACCCACTTTCGGTCACATAAGGCTTATCAAGTATTCTGGATCTTATACTGACATACATCCAGACTTTGAATTAATTTGTTCATTTTTATTTGGTGTGACTTTAATTTTGCGAATATTTATTTTCCATATATGCTTTATATTGGTTGATTGATTATTGTTTTACGTCACTCCACGAGTACCTAACATATGGTGACGGCATCTGCCTGATGCATTTACATAGAAGCTTATACCTTTGCAACGGACCCATCCGAAGCAGTGAGGGATCTTTTACGTGCAACACTTACCGTGATACGGGACATCGGTTTTTACTGCCTCATCCGAAAGACAGAACACCGGTGTGCCCATGGCGGAAGACGAACTCGGGACCTCTCAGTCATGTGTCGAGCATCTCATCCACTAAACTACATGACTTTTTCAATGTTAGATATCTTAATAATATTTTGTAGACGGACTACACGTCTTACAGGTTTTGGGATTTATTTAATTTTATTTTATTATAATTTGGGGGGGGGGGGGGTGGTTGGAGTTGTTGTTAGATAAACTTGCTAATGTACTCGATTATTCACATCAAAATGAAGAAAACGCGCTTTGAATGTTGTATACGCTACCGCGTAATAATACACGTGGTTGCCAAAGATGCAATGGCACGACAAACATCAGCTTTGTCAATTTGATCAAATTAATGACAGAACAACGTGATGAAAATAAATTGACATTCTACCTTCGGAATGAAATGTAAAGAGTATGGGTTGAAAAATGCGTATGCTCACGTACTCTGCATGCGTTCATTGACACACGTTTTATTTAAGAAAAAATTGTTTTTACAGAAAAAATACGTTGAATATGAAATATGCAAGAATTTGGTGCCATGTCAGTGGCACTAACAACAATGTACCATGGTGGGCATTTCTGGACCCCTGAAAATGAGAAGTAAGAAAAGGTGCCCAGGAGGAGAGAGGGTCTCCATTTGGTTAGCCATTACAACTACGTAATGCAAGGAGGAGAGGGCGTCCCCTATTTGTCTACCCAAACAAACCATGTGATACAAGGAGATACAGTGTCTCCTGTTCGGGTAGTCACATCCACAGTGTGATAAAGGAGGAGTTATGATACATGATACAAGAGGGGGTAAGCGTCTCTGCTTGGCTAGACACACCCAACATACAATAGGAGGAGAGAGCGTCTCCTGTTTGGGTAGCCACACCAATCACGTAATACAAGGACGAGTAAGCGTCTCTGTTTGGCTAGGCACACCAATCATGTGATACCAGGAGTAAGCGTCTCCTGTTTTGCTAACCACACCTACTTTGTGACACACGGAAAAGGAGTAAGCGCTTCATGTATGGCTAGCCTCACCAACCACTTGATACACAGAGTAAGCGACTCCTGTTTGGCTAGCCTCTCCAACCACTTGATACAAAGAGTAAGCGTCTCTTATTTGGCTAGCCTCTCCAACCACTTGATACAAAGAGTAAGCGACGCCTGTTTGGCTAGCCTCGCCAACCACTTGATACAAAGAGTAAGCGTCTACTGTTTGGCTAGCCTCACCCACTTTGTGACACAAGAAAGGGAAGTAAGCGACTCCTGTTTGGCTAGTCTCATCAACCATTTGATACAAAGACTATGCGTCTCCTATTTGGCTAGCCACACCCACTTTGTGACACAAGCAGGCTTATACATCTCCCGTTTCGCTAGCAACACCTTCCATATGATACAAAGACGAATAAGCGCCTCCTTAACACTGTACTTATAACAGGAATGTAAACAGAACCCAAATTCCAGTACATTTTATTGATATACCTTTGGATAGCAAGATAAGACATATCTATGATATCATAAACATCTTTATATAAGTTTCTTGCGAAAACATTCAATTTGAAAAAGATAAAGACTTCTAATTTATATGATATTACATATACTTTTTACACTGCTTTACACTAGACATACTCAATTGATGAACCAAAAGAGAGAATGATACAAAAATGTAGAAAATATAAAGAATAAAGAATGTTTCATAATTTAGTGCAACTTCTGATTCACAAAAATTGCTTTTTACAATTGACATTGGACAAAGAAAGAAAGAAAGAAAGAAAAACTTACAAAACTCTTTGTTTTAAAATTTTTTTGACAAATTACTGAAATATAGGTTCATAAATGCATGTTATACACCAACATTTTCATTATCAGTATCATTTGCAAGACATACAATATGGGAGAAGAATTTCGTTGAATCTTGTTGGAGTTATCTCTCTTAATATGGAAACTCGTATATAGTCTACTTTGGTTAAAAATAGAAAGAAAGAAACAAAGAAAAAAGATACTGTTGACAATTTTAACTTTAGAAGGCATAATCTCTTCCTTAATTTTTTTTACAATATAGAATTTTTCATACTTTACCTTCTTTTATTTTTCATCTTCACTTATTGTTTTTTTTTTCTTTTCTTTCTTCTCTTCATGCTATGGAATCATTGAAACCTCGTTACCATAAAGCAATAAATGTATGTATAAGTTACTAATTACAAAATATTGTATAATTGTTTCCTTTTCAAAATATCACTTGCATTAACGATATCGTAAATGGTGATTTACGCCCTCATAATTACATCTACGACTGAATGTTATGTAATCGGAGCAACTGATTGCGGTAGTCATATTTTCCAATGGCGATTATCAGAACATTGGCAGCAAATACTGAACAAGATAATACTAATGTGCACGAGAAACATAAGGTTAGTTTGTATGACGATTAGTGCGGTTTCTGAGCTGCAGAATGTGTCAGAATAGTATTTTCCATACAGCCGAGACAATCTGACCACATTTTATTTATCATTATCATTATTTTTTTTTTCATTTTTATTTATTTATTCACTTATTTATTTATTATTTTTTTTCATTTTTTATGTATTTAATTTTATTTTATCTATTTTTTTTTTTTTTGTTCTTTGAAAATGACAGTAAGCATTTCTTTAAGTGTTATAATACCCTTGTTCCTTTCTTTTGTGGCAGTCACATTCAGTGTCGGTCCACATTCAGTGTATTGGTACAGTGTGGAATACGAATGTGTGGTTACCAGAACAAGAAATACTTGCTCCTTTCTCCTCTCGGCAACTGGTGTCCGTTCGGATACACAGGGTCCCTGAATGTCCTCCATGGCACATTGCTGTAGGTGTCAAGGTCACATAACTCCAGTTACCTCCGTATTTTACACTGACTAGTCAAGATGATTTCACCCCGTGAAAAGATCTCCCCGAAATGGAACTATTTTCTATTGATCTCATATTCCATTCCATGCCAGACATACAATAATTTGCCGTGAAAGTTTGCGTCATTTTACTCTGATGTCACTATGTTAGCATTAACGTCTTAATGAACATCCCGGTAAAAAGTAGTATATCCAGCATAAGGCCCCTTACATCATGTAAAATGGGAAAAACATCTGTTGCCGGCGATGAGATACCGTAATTGAACTTTCCAATTTTGTCAAGAACGAGGCATCAGTTTTTGTTGTCTCGTACAGAAGACAGGACAACGCCGATCCCCAGGGAGGACTCGAACCCTGGACATTTCGAACATTAGGCACGCATGGCATCGATGTTTAGTAAGCAGAAAGGTTCAGTCAATCAAAGTCAAAAGACCCAGACATGGATCACCGAGCGATGATGAAAATATCGGGCACACAGAATATGTCAGAGTCTCCCATCTGTTAATAGTAACTCGGTGTAAAATATGAATATATGATAAAATGAGACGCATGATTTAAAATTGACGCATTATCGAAATCTAAAATTGGAAATTTTTACCAGAAAGATCTTATTCTCTTTTAAATATCATTTACTTTGAATAAAAATTTTGGATGATTTCTTGCCCATTGTGCTCAAACCAGCAAAACGTCCGGGAACTGTTACTGTCCGGGAACTGTTACAGTACCAGTAGAATTGAACTCGTTCTGTGCTAGAGATACGCCATATTGTTTTACATTGACAGTCATCGCGCATTAATTAACGCAAATTAATATTTACGGTATGAAATCAAGTATCAACATGCCTCAACCTTCGTCTAATTTGCCAGTCAGAATTCGTATAGCCTATATGTTTGCATCAGAATTGTATTCATATGGCCTTAGGAAGCATATCAAAAGTGGGTGGCCAAAACATAAATTTAGTTTCGTTTAGAAACAGAAAAAGGGGGATGGAATGGGGGGGGGGGGGGGGCTACATTAAGACTCCCCGGAACCCACTGACCCAATTCATGTATCGCCAAATGCCTTTTAACCTTAATTGTATTATTGACAGCCAATTATTTTTATGAAATGAGATAATGTAGAAACCACACTTAAATGCTTATATGTTAGAAGGGCATGCTGCACTGAGTGGATCAAATTTGGTAGCAAAACCATCTATTTTCCTTAGGCTATTTTGGAGAAACTGGCCTAGTTTAGATGAACTCGCTGCCTGGTGAGAGACGGGTTAATTTTGTTCAAGTCATGAAGCTTTCTTCGCCAAGAATATTTCTCTACGGGACAGATAATAGGTTATTCACCAGTCAGCCTTGATTGGTATATGTAATAAAGTGTCTGATGGGAGAAATGACGATTTCGCATTGACAGTAATACTAAGGGCTGTGGTGGGATCAATAGATTAAATGGCATCAATTGCAGAACAGCTCCCTATCTGACACCACTGGGGCACTGACCGTCAAACACTATCTAGCTGTTTTGACGAACCTTTGAAGTTTCGATACATGTCGCTCCATGTAAATAATTGTAGTTCTAACAAATATTTTTTTCGAAATTGATATACTTACTGTCAAAGAAAATGTTGATAACGCAAACATTGTGTATGTCATGTCTGGAGCCAACGTAACACAATCCGTAAGGTACTCGGCTTTTGACCGAAAAGTACCGATATCGAATGCCATCGGATACTCGTAGAAAAATGAAAGTACAACAAAAACAAAACAAAACATAACCCCCCCCCCCTCCCCAAAAAATGCGACCCCCGCCCTCCCTCCTTAAAAAACACCAAATACAAGAACAAAACAACTACAACGAAAAACAAAAACAAAAACCAAAAACAAACAAATTAAAAAAAACCTAGGCAAACAGCAACAACATTAATAGAATATCCTAAACTTGGTGAAAGAAGGACACAAAATTTAAGGTCGATGGTTTTCAGCAATTAACGTAAAAATAACCTTTTACCGACAACAAATTCTAGTGTTCATGGAAAATAACATTAGAGATGTTGGGGGTCAACCTTAGTAGGTTTATGTGTGTTTTAACTTATGTGATAGATATGTTAGGGATATCGTTCGCCGTTGCTTCCTTATTCAAAGCGAGAAAGACAGGAGTTTCGTAATTTACGATTTTATCCCTGATATAAGCCAGACTAGCAGTAAACACTACTTAATTTCTAAAAACAACAACCATCCAGAAAATTGCTCCGTTTTGATTTCTAACTGTGTAGCCATTTCTTAAGTGTAAACAATGAAAAACATAAACAAAACAACATATTGTTTATTGGGCACTATTTCCTGTTTAGTCCAATGTGTTTAACTTGGAACCAACAGAATATTAAATTTAGCCTAGCCTTGAAATTGTGAATTATTACAAGCAAGTTTAGAGCAAAACACGATGCACTCAGCTCTTGCAATTGCACTTTCTCGGACCTTTCTGCCTCGAAAGTATAATGTTGAATAAACCATGGCGGTGCCCATGATGGTAACACCTGTAGAATGTGTAGATGATGTAGAAAAATCTTTTCAAAAAATCTACCTCTGTCTCCTCTATATCTTTAGAGAACTGTGTTTATCAAGAGAATATTAACTATAATTATCAAAATCAGCCGTCTTTCCAGAATTTCTAGCATCCGGTTAATTGGTAGTTCCGGAAAGGCCCGAGAAGGTGCGATTGCACCCCTGTGCAGTATTGGATAATTACCTTTACTGACATGGCATTGCCGATTTTAGTAAAGGGGGTTATCTGCTCTTGTCTATTAAGGTAATTCCCGGAAGTGGAGAAGGAGTGATATAAAAGTCGTGCAATGACTAATCATTCAATGTACTTTTCTCATTTGTACGGTCAACTGACCATAGAAAGATATGGTCAAAAGCAGTCATCTTTGTATACCTGAACGCGACATGCAGAACGATAGAGAGTTCTTTTCAGGGGAGACAAATCACTATATTGTAATGACGTATTGTGATCTGATATAACTCAATGCCAGTGCAGACCCCAGGCAAATGCATCGCAGATAATGGGACGTCAGCAATAAAATAATTATGTAAATTCACACATAAAAATAGATAAAAAGTTACACAACAATAGACCCTTTTACATTAACTGCGGGGCTGATATTTTGAATGACGCAATTATTGCTGTAAAATGACGTAGACCACAAAAAAAAATTTTATTACGACTTTAAACCATTTCTATGGGAGACGTCAATACTTGCCACTTAAAACGAGAGTCCAGCAGTTAACAGGAAAGTGTCTATAACTATGTCGACTTTTAAAAAGTCAAAGTACTAATGGAACATATAGACGGTGTCCTTTTACCAATGTTGACCGTTTGCTTACCGCAGGAAAACATGAAGTAGTTGCCATTTTTACAACTGAATTGTATAGTTCACACTGTCATAACTATGGTAAATCTCTGGCTTCCAGAGTGATTTGTTATGCACACTGTCAAGCAAAAGTGTACCTCAAACAATCTGCCAACAGCAAGATAATAGACTGCATTATATTTAGTATTCTAAAGAAATGAGCAAATACCAATACTAGTATGTGATTTCCGTATCAGAGATTCAGTTTTAGTGGAATATTATGCAATTTTTGAACGCCATGATTCAAAGGGGATAGAACCATAACCAACAACCATCATGCGAAGAGGTGTACCAATCTCTTATACAGAGGGCGCCACGCTACTTTCTGCATTTCCCCTCTGTTATTCGCTCGAAGCTATCTAACAAGATAGGATATGTGACTTACATGGTGTATCAAATGTAAAAGCCTTTCTTTTAAAATCTCCATTGATATTTAAAATCTACTACATATACCACTGAATGGGAATTTTCCCAGTTTTACAAGAATCTTGTACAAACAGCTTCGAGCCGATAACGGAGGTGAAAAGTTTAGACTAGCGTGGCGCCCTCTGTATGAAAGATTGGAGCTGTACTGCTGAGACTGTCAATGTGTAGGAGATGATTGCGTTTATGAAATGTCCTCTCCTACTATCGTTTCCAACATTTTATTATTATAGTTGCTCCATGCCAGAAACCGGGCGCCCTACGGTATCATTGTACCAAAAGACACACTCAGATTCAAGTCATCTACATGTTTTGCCTACTCTAAGTCTTGCAGGGGATGAAAGATCCCAGGTTTATGATTGGATATTTTCTTCAGAGACAGCTACTGGATTAAAGCACTTTATATGGACTATTTATTGACAAGTAAATGTTTTCCACAGTTTTACTTTTCTATTTATGGGACAGTGTGTTTCAGAACAGGTCTTAAATGATATTTTCAGGCAGTACATTTTCCTTGGAGTGAGAGTCAGTGGTAAATAATGCAGATTGTGATGATTTATAAAAGCCACGGTGAAGTGTTTTATTTGTATGGGGGTACCATATATTGTAATGAAATGTAAAGGACATTTCAAATGACATTTTTTCATACTTTTATCACTTTGTTTACATGTGACCCTACTGGGAATAATGACTACATTGATAACTTTTATTACATGAAAACTGTGTAAAATTCGAAGTAGACACGTATCTCGTATTCCGTCGGTCAAGTTTGCAATGGCATTTTGACAATAAAAACTACTTAATACAGAAAAGGAAGAAAGAAACAACCGCAATTTACGTATTTGACAATAAAATGTTGAGTTAGACTCGAAAACTAGAAAATGTAAATTAGTTTTACTTAAAACGATGACGTTTTCTTTCAAGAAAATTCAATAGCAGAATGTCACAAAAAATCAGCCACTCCAATCACCAATCTAAAACGATACAAGTATAATGCTAGTTTGTTTTGTAAGGGTTTTTTTTTATTTATATCATTTTTATTTTTATTTCATTTTATTTTTATTCTTTCTTTTTTTTTTATTTATTTATTTATTTTTTTTGTCTGTGTTATTACTATTTTGTTTTCATTTTATTATTTTTTATGTATTATTTTTAATGATAGTATTGTTGGAAAGGACGATATGTAATTCAGAATAGGGATGATCTCAGACTCTGACAGTGTAGAATACGAATAGGACTGGGGATATATCACTTATGTAAAACAAAGCACCAAAGTGTCAGTTCATGGTAAGATCAGAGCAAGGGATGAGTAAGCGACCCCTGTTTGGCTTGCCACACATACCATGAATGCCCCAAATATGGAAGAAATAAAACTTTCACAAGAGCCAGAGGCAAGATCAGATGCGAGCTAATTATCCCTTCTAAGCGGCCATATCCACCGTTTTCTCGTCAACAAAACAAAAGTCTGTCGTAACTGTTTAACAGCTTTGCAGGTCCTATGTTCCAGCTAACCAGACTGTAAAAGATTGAGAAACCTCCGTACATGGACAAAAGGTCAAAAGACAACTCACGTAGAAATGTATAATGAAATTTACAAATGACATCGACAGCACGCAAAACAAGTCTGACAACCATTAAAGGCTGTTATATGTAGCACACTGTTTTGTGTTTCACTCTTTCAGTTATTATAACATTAGAAAAGTCTAGCAGACCGAATTATATTATACTTGTTTAGTTATGGCTTCATAAAAGGGCATCATTCGTACATCTAGCACTACAGGGCATCATTTCAGCCATCTCTTGCGACCATCTGGCAGACTGTAATGTCATGTTTTCTATGCTTTTCATCAAAATAATCCATGAAATTACAAATTACATTTCTCCCCAGATAAGTTAATTTTCAGGAATTACTATCGTTTGTATTTATAAGACCACCTACAGTTATCTCCTCTTGAAAACCCCTAATTTAATTAATATATTCCAAAATTAAACTCACCCCATAGAATACAGCCCTATCTATGATAGAAATCTATATCATTATAGGCAAACTACTTCACCCAAGAGAATTCACAATCAGCATGTTACCGCCTTCGACGCTTGGCAAAAGATCGATCTATTCTGCATTTGCACTGAAAAGAACCGGTAATAGGTCAAGGTCAAATAAATAAAAAATAGCATGACCTATATATGATTTTCTTCTGATTTATGATCAAATAGGAGATTTCAAGAACTGAAATTAAAATTAATTTAGTGTATCTTATTTATTATATTACTTCCTACCAAGGTTAAATATTGTGACGGCATTGGAAAAACCCTGATCAATTTACAGAAGCCCGATCTATGTAACGGGCCCTCCCGGAACTGTTGGCTGACTGTGCCAGTGTCTGTTGTGATACCGACCTGATGCTTTTTTTTTTTTTTTTTTTTTTTGGGGGGGGGGGGGGGTGTTAACACCGGTTTAGCTCAATTGGTCAGCTACTTTGCTCGTGATCGAAATGTCCATAGTTCGAATCCCGTCTGTGAACCGTCGGTGTCCCGCCTTTTGTCACGGTAGACATGGTACGTAAGAGATCCCTCACTGTCTCAGATGGGTCCGGTGTAAAGGCAGAAATTTGTGTGCATTACATCAGGCAGGTTCCGTCACCATTATAAGTGAAATAATGATGAAGTGACATAAAATGGGAATCAAACAAACAAGCAAACAATTATTTTATGCCCTGGAATCAAAGATTCAGGGCATCTAGTTATTGGCCGGTCTGTCTGTCGATCTGTATTTTTGTCTCGTGCAAAAAAAAAAAAAAAACAAAAAAACAAAAAAACCCCCCAAAAAACCAAAAACGATTATTTTAACAAATCATAACAACTCGCCAAAGCAAGAGAGATACTAAGACCTACTGTCCACGCCACTCACTCTGGAAACTTGAAAATCTGGATTTTCAGTTATTCATCTTCAGAATAATTTCAAAAAGGCAACCCCATTCGATAGATCTTCTTTAGTCGTAACTTTTGGTGTATGCTATATGTTTGTATGAAGAAGCGTTCATATTTTATCAATTTTAGATAGGGCGATTTTCATGTTAAATTTTGACGTGACGTCGCCAAGTTTCCCATAGACTCAATGTTAAACATCGGCGACGTCACGTCAAAATTAACATAGAAAACGCCCTATGTAAAATGATTTTTCCCTATAAAATACGAATGCTTCTTCGTAGAAACATATACCATACACCAAAAGTTATGACTAAACATGATTGATATTAATTTTGTAAAACTATTTTAAAGATAAATAAGTGAAAATCCAGATTTTCCGGTTTACAAAGTGAGTGGCGCGGACAGTAGACACGTGCACAAGGACAAAATCTTACAGTTTCGAGTGCCGAATTTTCGTTATGGATACATTCAGTTTTGTCACGTCATGTCTTAATCTATATTCTGTATTTATGTTTAAACATTTTTTATTTAAAAAAAAAATGAAATTCGTAATTATTAACATTTCCAAAAAAGATAATCGGTCGGGAAAAAGAGATACGTGTTTTCAAACTGGAGGTACATCAGGATAACCTCTCATATTCTAAGAGTTGTCATTGCTAAACATTGGACGATTCGCGGAGTTGATATAAGCAGACGTTAAAACCCTCTAAACCCCCCTCCCATCCCATCCCTCCTTTCATTCCCGTCCTCGGTGGAGTTCATCTTTGATTTTCGTTCTAAGTGGATCATCCTTCATTGGCAAAAAGTTTTACAATAAAAGGGCGAGTTCCCATCATATTTATTACAATTTTCTTTATTTCTTGAAGTAGCCTAATTTATTTTTACGATAGGCCTATTTGTTGTAGAAGGCAGCCACTAGTAACTGCCATATATTATGTATAAGATTTAAATTAAGGTAAAATTATGAAATATCATCAAAATTTGTAAGATATTTGCAAGAAACTGATGTATCTATCTTCTTTGAAACTATAAACATAATCTATACAGCGCATGCCTTTGACATACATCACTGGAATTACTCTCCGTGAGATGCTCTTAGGGGACGACCATTTGATTCTGAAAGAGAGGGGGGGGGGGGGGAGTTGGCAAATTTGGTCGAGTCAGATTATTTATTTTCAGATCTTTGAAGGATAGAATATTTATTTCCGCAATTTCCTAGGACAGATTATTTATTTTCTTGACTTTTTTTGTCGCAAATACTTGTTAGAATGGTATCGTTATATATGCCATTAACACACATCCTTCTATAATTATATTTTGTGAACAAAACACATTCTCATATAAGGTAAACTCAACAAATGATATGCAAACACTACTCTACTTGCATAGGTCTTTATACTACTAGTTTCTATAGTGAAGTGTATAGACTTTCTCAGTCTCTGGAATCCAGGGGGGAGAATTTCCATTTATCGCTATATAGAAGGATGTGTGAGGAAGTGTTGCTGCTTTGGCTTCCTGTCCGAATGATAATATTTCATTCGTTTTTGACTTACTTTGAACAATGTTATTTTATTGAAAAAAGCATTTCATAATATTTTTTATATAATTTGATACATTTATATTGATTTTTCACATTTTTAACTTTTTCTTCACTATTTCTAGATTAAATTTGAGAAAGCTTGATAGATATTAAGCAAAGATGTTAATTCCTCATGTACAATTTTACATGTTTTAAAAGTTTAAAGAATCTAAAGACTTATGGCCATCTACAATCATTGTTCAATATCATTGTGCAATGTTTTCTATGTCTAAGGTGAACAATATAGGCCAAATTGGGACACTTTTGCTTTTGTTTTTATGTATGTTAAGTGAAGATACACATTATCGATGATTTTACTTTAGTTCTCATTTTAAAGTCTTGTTTGTGTTTATTTGACATTCGAATAAATGTGTTAAAGTCATTTGAAGAATGTCCTGTTGCACTGATTTGAATGAAATTTGAAAGGAATGGAATACTGTCAACAAATATGGCCACCATTAATTTTGAAATGCAAATGATTAAATTTTAACATCAACTTTGCATATGTGCTCAGGTGAGAGATGAGACAAATTCAATTAAGACCCCTTTGGCCACTCGTTTTAACGTTGAAATATTGGTGTGCCTGACATATAAATGAGGGGCAGACGACACGAGGGGAAGTTGGGGAAAGGGATTGGAAATTGGCGGCAGGGGGACGCGAACAAGGATCTGAAAATGGAAATCTCTCAGAAAACAAATAGTAGGGCCCTTGTCCCCTGTCTGCCCCTCAAAATGGACATGCAAATATATTTTTAAAAAAAAAGCAAAACTTCTATTAAGTTTTTGTTGAATATATTGAATAGCATGATTTGTCAAGTGCTATAAATATGCTGAAATATGAATTTTACACTTAAATTACTACACATTATAGCATAGGGAGCAATCTGGCGAGTGACACGAGCCGGAAAAAAAAAACTTAACATGTTTTCTAAAGAACATTCAGCTTTATATTTGCATGCTAGTAGCCAGAATATTTATTTTCGTCTCAGTCAAAGCCAGATTTTTTATTTCCAGAATTTTCAGGGTCAGAATATTTATTTCCAAAAAGTGCCAGCCCCCCCCCCCTTTTTTTCAGTGCGTTTTGCAATATATACATAGTAAGAACATACATTCCTCCAAAAGTAGGAAGTGAAAAATATGATCTCTTCAATAGTGTGTGACTTTTGGATTATATGGTATATTGATATCATGTTTCGGGGAGGGGTATACACTTAGGGCCTGTATAGAATGTTAAAGTTTAAGGCTATTGCAGCCTATATACGAGGGATGTTTCGAAATTATTACTTTGGCGATTTTTTGACAGAAGTAATTGTGATCATTTTACTTTGCCCTGTCCTTCGAAGTACTCCCCCTTTGCATTTATGCATCGTTTCAACCGATCAATCCACTTTTGGAAACAGTTTTCGTACTCTTGAATTGGATTACTCATAAGATACTGGTGAATGGCAGAGCCAAGGGCATTTCTTGATATATATTTTTTCCAGATAGGTGAAATTTTAGTTTGGGGAACAAGAAAAAGTCACAGGGGGCCAAGTCTGGTGAAAATGCAGGGTGGAGGAGGACAGTGACCTTTTCTGCCTTCAAAAACTCCGTTACAATACGCGCCTTCTGTGCTGGCGCATTGTCATGCAAGAGCCCGAGGTACTTCAAACCTGTATGTGGGCGGCGGCGTTTGTAGACTTTCTTCAGTTTTCGAAGTACAACGTCTCTATAATACTTTGCTGTGCCAGTTTTGCCTTTCGGAACAGGGATTTGCATGATTGGACCCTTGTTATCAAAGAATATGACATACAAAACCTTCCTCACGGTGCGTATTCTTTTAGCAATGCTAGGGCGCCTGGAGTTTTTGTTTGCCCAGATTCGATTAGAGCATTTTCTTTTGGGCTCGAAAAAATACACCCATGTTTCATCACCTGTGACCAAATTATCAAAAGCCTTTTTGCTGTATTTTGGGTATTTCTTCAATAAGGATTTGGCCTTGTCAACCCGGGACCTCTTTTGGTCGTCAGTTAATAAATGGGGTATCCACCTGGCATTGATCTTGCCCAGCTTAAGATGTTTCTTTAAAATACAGTGAATACGTGTTAAAGACAAGCCTGTCATTTTAGCTAACTGCCTGACAGTGTACCTTGCATCTTTTTCAAGGATTTGCCGAATTCGTTCAATGTTATGCTTTGTTGTTGTTGTTGCAAGGCGACCTGTGTGAGCAGCATCTTTCAGCTGCTGGTGTCCCGACTTAAATCGAGCAATCCACCTACAAATAGTCATATATGACATTTGACCCTTCCCATAAATATCACACACCTCACGATGAATATCTACCGCCTTTAAGCCAAGTAGAGACCTACCTTTGATATAGGCCCTAATTTCAATTACATTTTCAGCTCTCTTGTCAACCATATTTATATAGAGTGTAACGAGTACGCTACAAAACAATGTACACAGCACCAAGGTCAGTGTAATTGTGAGCGAGAAATTTACCTATACCACGCTTCAGATATCACGCTATCGCCATGAGGTAGTTTTAAGCTCATTTAGCACTATTTCCACGAGATATTGCGCAAGTAACAATAATTTCGGAACACCCCACGTATACTGACACTGGCCATCGAAACAAACCCGCAATAAAATAATTAAGTCTCTCCAATTTCATTTCCAAGAATATTTCTTTAAATCTATCTTACTATGTCAATATGCTACCTAAGTTAAAGCTATATATTTCTAATACAGTAGTGATTTAACAAAAACCTGGAACTGAACCTGGTCTCCCATTAACGTGCTAAATTATGCACGTACTTTCTGAACCATACGACATTGATTTTTTAATGTATAACCTTGATATGAATATTTGATCAAACGTAGACGTTGAAGTATTGATATCTTTCTAGACACTATTTTTTTTAACTATTGAACTGTACAAGTATCATTAAGAATGCAGAACTATGAGTAACACAGTCCGAAATGTCCTTGACCTTAAATGATTGTCTTCATTTACATGCCCAATGCATAGTACATACTAGAATGAGTTTTCAGTGTCCTAGGTGATTTTAGCGCTGCATGGAACAAAGACTAGTATCTCACTCCACAAGAGCCGGAATAGATAGGACAGTGTCTTTGACCGGGGTAGATAGATCCCAGGTTCAAGCCGGGGATCGTTCCATCTCTCGGTTTAGACAGAATAAAGACTGAAGTTTCGTGTAACGTTAGACTTTGACGTATACCATATCTCACATTGCTTTCCGCGGTCCTTTTGCATATGTTGAAATTGCAGTCATCACTATCAAATACCTTGACCTGACGTAGAGCAACAAATTGATGTAACTTCTAAGACGTCTGTGCTCCATCATTGGTTATGAAATGTAATCTCGAGTAGTACCACACTGAGTGCAGGTACCAAATGTCTGCAATAACATTGGATATTCCGTCATCAATAAAGTGGAGTAACTGCCATTTTTAGCAATGATAACAATGACCTTTGACCCGACTGGAGACGGAACTCATGACATTCCATTGGCGATAAACCGAAAAATATCTTCTTCTTCTTCTTCCATTAAAGTGAAGGATCGCTTATGCGGCATCATCTCATAGTGATAAAAATGTGTGCGTGACGGAAATCCACGTCAGAATTTACAATTTAAAAAGCTGCTAAAAAGTATTGTAGGTCTTATGGCACTGTGAAAAATTGGATCCTGGTTTTGAAGATCTCGAAAGGCTCTGCCTCTGAACTGTGCTGGCAGATAGTTCCATAGCCAGATGGTGGAGGGAAAGAAGGAGTATTTGTAGATAGTAGTTCGACTGTATGGAATCCTATACCGGTGTGTCCTCTTGTGGTTGCTCCTATCTTGGTGAAATGAGGAGGCATAAGGATGGTAACTAAGCAGTTGACAATGCGGTACATCATAATGACCTTGATTCTAATTCTTCGTTGTTGCAGACTTTCCCATTTGAGCCGGTCCATCGTGACTGTGACACTACTGGTGGGACTGTAGTTGTTGGTGGTGAATCTTACTGCTCTTCGTTGTACTGATTCGATGTTGCCGATGTTCTTCTTTGTATGAGGGTCCCAAACTGTAGATGCATATTCCACCTGGGTGTCTGATGAAAGTCTTGTAGCATCTGTCCTTGATGGTTATTGGACATGAAGACAAGGTTCCTTGGTAAAAATGCTGTGGTGTTGTTTGCCTTCCTACATATGGTGCCGATTTGGTGGTCCCATGACAAGTTGTAGGTAAACTTGACCCCAAGGTATTTGGCTATGTTGGTACTGGTTAATATCACCCGATTTATGTAGTATGGGGTCTCTAGCTGCTTCTTTTTGGTTGCTATACAGATCACTTCACACTTGTTAGTGTTGAAATGCATGAGCCAATCAGATCCCCAGCACTGGAGGTTGCCAACGTCATCCTGAAGTTTGGCGTCGGCTTCTATAGAGATGGATCTGTACTGGAGGCAGTCATCTGCAAAAAGTCTGGCTGGATTTGACTTTGCTTGGCAGGTCGTTGATGTATGCTAGGAAAAGTAATGGGCCGAGCACTGTTTCCTGTGGCACCCCAGATGTGACAGGTGCAGCTGGTGAGAAATATGGAGGACTTTTACTTACAACATGCTTAGGAATCGGGGCTACTTTTATTCACTTAGATGCATTTTTACATACAAACAAGACTGAAAACTCTGATTTATCCTAAATGCGGCAAACAAATGAAATTACAATTGAATTCGAACCCATTACCTCACAAACTTTAGAGCTCCGTCTAGCTAACCACGCCAACTCAGATTGAGGGCGAGGTTTTAATACTCTAGACTGACAAGAATTTGGACCCTGTCACAATCAGCTCTTAAAGAAGTGTAAAAAAGAACGTAGAACCTCAACTGATGAAGTCGAGGAGTTTTCGACGTAATCTGATGGTCAAATTCTTCAGTAATATCAAAATGATACCGAAACTTCTTAACATTTCATCCTGTTTCAAAAGTATACCAGACCATACAGCCAAAACATGGATGATATTGCTTAAAATCCTCTGTTATGGAAATCTGTAAACATAATAATAACAACACTCTCTAACCCGGAATTTTCGTGTTAGTTGTTCAATTAATGATTTAAGTGGTTTTCCATATTTTTTCACTTATACCGCGTCATGGAAGCAGGAGGGAACCAACCTCTTGAACATAGTGGCACAATCCGGGAATCGAACCCAGACCGTATGCGCTGCAAGCCAAGCGCTTAACCACTACATCAGGCCTGCCCCTGGAATTTTCGGCCATCTGGGCTTTGTCTTGTGGTCTTAAGAGCACTCGGTATTATCCAAGTGGGTGACAGTCTATGAATTTTCGGCCACGAAAAAGTATTTAAGAATATTTACGGATATACATGTAGATTGTTTTTATTATAAAACTTTGATAATTTATATCAGTTAAGGAAATTCCATCACAATCCTATTTTGACATCAAGTGATGGTTTATAACTTTATCAATATTTGACTTTTTAGATTTGAAAAAATCCTTGTAATGTAAGATCGATTTTAGGTCTTGGGTCTGTTTACAAGCCATGACTACAAATAAACATATTGAGTATTGCTAAATCCATACATGTGCCCCACTGGAAACCCTGAAATTTGTGAAATCCAAGGAAAATAACTCCTCCAAAAATATGTCAATAATGACCACATTTGAGTTTGATGTATAAATTATTTATACAAAGCTACATATCAAAGTTCAAGTCAATATCTTTAATGATTGCAAAAAGAAGTCTGGAAAACCAAAGTGTCTCAGACAGACAGAGAGACGGACAGACAGACAGACAGATTAAGTGGAATCCTATAATCCCTATTGGTTTTAAGAGAGGGGGATTAATAAGATAAGCCCACATGGTAATTTTTACCAGTTTTGTTTCTATGTATTGTATTTATAGTTAATAGCACATATGTAACATGATTATTCACCTAGACACTATGCAGTAGTGGAGGACTGAGGGTATACCAAAACAATCAACACTGCATAGGTATATTGGTAAACTCTTTTTATTTACATTAAATTTCCTCTATCTAAAATATTTCTATCATGACTGAAAGAAAATTAAAGCATTTCAGTTTACTATTTTATTATCATCATAAATATTACCATAAATATCAATTCATTTTTCAGAATAATTCCTGTTTGAAAGAAGACAACTTTGAAGTATGACTTGTTCAGTGATCTGTATATATATATATTTATATATACATTCCCTAATATGATAAATATTTGACATTCTTTTCACAAACAATCTTTGATAAAGTTTCACTTGATAAATGCCAAGTGATCGAAAATTTGTGAAAAAAAAAAAAAAATATATTTATTAAATGACTTCTCTGCAGAAGATTTTACTTGAACTGTATTCCCTAATGTAGCAATTTCATTCTATGATGACCAAATGCTTATAAGACTTAAGGAAGAATATTCCTCTCCAAGTCGAAGATGATATTCTTTTTCTGAATGTTACGTAAACACCGATCAAAATGCATATTCTCATTGTATGCCTTACCCAATCATAATCTAATATGTATCAGCACTTTGTACAGAAATAAAAGGAATTGTAATATTTTAAATGATGAAAGAGTGGTCTTTCTTATCAACAAGATAAGTAGCCTTAAATAATATACCATATGATTCTCTTTATACATAGAATCAGGAAAACATTATTATTACTATTATTATAATTATTATCAGCTGCAATTGATATAGGTCATTTCAATAAGGCGATTTATCTGCCCTTGATAAGAGCTCCTCTAATCTCTATATATCATGGCGAGGTATAAAACGGTGTCTGCTACTTGACTGACCACATCTCAACATGGTCAATGGACTGTATGAATAAATTTAATTAACAGCCGTTGCATGAATTTTATACTGCTCCTTTTCAATTTCTGGTGACTACTTTAATAACAAGGGCCGATAACTCACTTTATTGAAATGGTCCATACGCACAAAATATTGACCAGTCAGATAGTTGCAATGTGTATGTTTTGAATATTCTTTTCAATGCAACAAATTTTATACGACATGAACAATGTAGATGCCACAAAAAGTTCCACAGCGATTTTCATGGCGATATAATGATATATATGGTTTCCATGACAACATTGAAGATCCTTTGTGATTAGTTACTTTAGTAATGACCACTTGATCTGTTCTTTCGCACTCTGTAAAACCTGAAATGAAAAATGAAATTACAATTAATTCCTGATTCTGTATACTACTATTGTCCCATTACAAATTCTTTTTTTTTATCAAAATCAAGAAAAAATTATTCACAAGTTCAAGCATACTCTACAGACACAGAATATTTTTTTGCAAAAAAGTAATATGACTTAGAGTCATTAAATATGAAAAAGATTATCAACTGTAAAAAAGGGTAATTTATTTTCTTGCTCAAATCTCAAAATACTATTTTGTCTTATACAAATTTTGAGCTAGTGAAAAATTATTGTCTATTTAAGTTATATTTCAGTTGAAGAGAAAAAATAGATAGAACAGACAGAAATTGATATTCATTAAGAAAATATAGTGTTTGAGTTTAAAATAAGTATTCAATTTCTTTTCAATGAACAAATGTATCTATATACATAAATGTGACAAAAATGTACAAATTGCCAAATGAAAGATTGTTTAATTTCTATGATATAATACAATTTGGATTAAGTAATTCATATATGATTTTAAAATAAATTCATAAGACAATTTGCTTTTGCTTTTGATGTAAATAAAGAACTGAATTTTTAATTTTTTTTGACAAGATCCCCTCATGCATTTCCTTCACCCATGCTCAGTATGACAGACATATTTCCCAGCAGAATGCACCCTTAAAAACACAAGTTACTTCCTATTGAAAGATACAAAGCAGTCTGAAATGAGACATAGCACATTTCTACATACCGGTAGCTTAGACTTGAAACATTTATGTCAAGTGTCTACTTAACAAAGTTAACTTAAATCAAAATGGCATCAGTTCAGCTGAATTTATATTGGAAACATTTTTAACCCTCAACAAGAATTGTCAGAAGAGATCAGAGCTTGCCGGTGGCTTCCAAATTTTTGTACATGTAGCAGGACTTTTTTGAACAAAGGTCAATCTTCAAGGTCACGGTCAATACTTGAAAAATACGTAATGATCGGTCTTGTCACAAGGAATACACACTATCTCTTACTGTTTGTAAATTATGACCATGGTAAAAGTTTTTTTTAAAAGTAGGTCAACCTTCAAGGTCAAGGTCACAAAGTCAAAACATTTTGGTACCCAATGAAAGGTCTTGGCACAAGGAATATACATGTGAAATATTAAAGCCCTGTCTCTAATGGCTCTAAAGTTACCTAGGTCCAGGTTAAAGTTTTCATACTGATCTTGTCATTGTTACCATTGTACTGGAGCTGGCGTGGCCTAGTGGTTTTGTGCTTGCCTCCTGATCGGGAGGCCGGGGTTTGAGTCCCACTCTTATCATGCCAGTGTCCTGTCTTTTGGATGTGACAGTAAAAACTGAGGCCCTGTGTCGTGGTATGCATGGCACATTAAAGATCCCTCACTGCTTCAGGTGGGTCCGTTGCAAAGATCAAAACTTGTTTGCCCCACATCAGGCAGACGCCGTCACCATATACGTGAAATATTTGTGGTGTGGAGTTAAATAAAACTCAATCAATCAATCAAAAACCCATGTAATGTGGGGTAGACTCAGACAGTAAGAATAAAGTGTCCGTCTAATAAAAAACCATAAAAATCATGTAACCATGGCGATGCTGCTGGCACAAGTGATTTTTACCATCAAAAGTGCAACCTGCTAACTACTTTTCCATTTGCTCTGTGTGAAGTATCATTCAACTTTGCTACAAGACATAAAACTATGCAGCATCTTACAATGAACTAATCATGAGATTGGGCAAGTGCCCTTGCATGAATCTTGTTTTTGACATTAGATAATGTTTAATTATTATATTTAGCAAGAAAATTTCTACGAATTCATTCCTATTTTCTAGTTTATTCTCAATGTAGATATTAAGCTTGTAAAATAAATTCAACTCATTCCAAAATCTATAAATCGTAATGAAAAAGATGAAAACATGTGAATAGAATGATTAAAAAATTTCCAATTGTCTCTGTCTAATTCTAAGTTTATCTTTCCATGACAAAAATACCAGCAGTACCTACATATATTGTAAGCTATATTGTAAACCAACTTGTGTTCAAATCAAGAATTTCATTTCTTTCTCTTCTCAATACAACCCAAATTTTCGAAGGATGAACTCTTATGCTGTTCATATTCATCAAAAGCGAAAAAGCTGTACAAGCTGAATACCAAAGAATCAGCATTTCAAACATCTAATAATAGGGGTGCTCAGGTGTCAGTTTCCTAATATATAATTATAAAACCACATCCAGTACAACTTGACTCCCCCTTCTGATAAAATTGGACTCATTATGTGTTTGTTTATGAGCAACTTAATCCATATCCGATTAAACCTTCTCATGATTTCGTAACTGATTTGGGTAAACTAAGTCAAACCTATTTTAAATGATCATGGAAGATGAAAGAGAATGTAAGTTTCTTATTACAGGTTGATTTTGTGTACAGAATACCCAGTGAAAACAAAATATACTGGACTAAGACAGATGATACATATATCACAGAGCCATTCGGAACACCTCGGATGTATTGTTCACCCCACATTACCTCAGATATATATAGGGGGCTGTTATAATTGATGTTCGGTGATATTTCGGTAATATGAATAGTGACCAGTGAATGCAGCCGAGTCCTTGAACTAATGACCTTTAGCAGGTACATTAACAAAAATCTTTTACAAACATCACCATGGTCAAGTTTCACAGAAAGTACATTCCCAGATTTAAGCTTAGTCAGTCATAAGATTTTTAAAAGTTGACATGTGTAATGAATTTCTCTTTTATACGTCATCACATCTTTATCAGTTAAGTTTCCGGATCTTCATAAGTCAAGTTTCTGGATTGGAAACTTGACTCATGAAAATTCACAAAGATGTACAACATCTGACAAAAACTTGTGTTTTTCTTGTTATAATACCTAATAAAACAATATTTGTTTAAAAACTGAATGTAAATTGAAACATTCATGACAGACAAAGCTTACAACCGAGTGTATTACTGCCCTTGTGATAAATAGAGTTATTTCACATTTAGGATGGTATCTGACGTAAAACATTTATGGTGTCATAAATTTCCTATGAAAATGTCATTCGTGGACTACCATTTCGCTGTGTTTTAGATCGGTTTCCATACAATATGATGATGTCATAATTGATGTACCTTAGATACTGTCCCAAATGGGAAGTAAGTCTGTTTAACGAAAAGACCGAATACCCTTTGTGAAAATGGGCCTTGGGATTGAAACCAGATGTAACGAAGGTTAGAGTTCACAGGTAATAATAGCAATGCTGTAAAATGAGAGTGATTTATATTATTACTGTTTTATCATATTTATTTACTTAATAGAAAATTATGGTGATTGTTGTGTTACATCAAAGGTGTAATGTTGAGACTACATAAACATCCGAAGAGTTCCAGATAGCAGAATAAAAAGTTGGTTTACAGTACAATAATGACCTCTGACCTATGACCCACGCTTACCTCAAGTTTCTTAGTTAGTTGCTATGGTGATAATTGAAAAGGTATTAGTGATGAAACATGACAATAGAAGTAAAATGCCTATATCGAGCATTACAGGAGATCAATCTTGTCAAAACTTGTTAACTTTCTCTGAAAATTTGGTCAGAGGCCTGGGTGAGAGGAGGCAATTATATCTTATTATTACAGTTGAAACTCGTCATGTCGAGGTCGACGGGACCACAGCAAATATTTCGACTTATCCGAAATTCGAGATAAACATCAGCTGTTTATATAATCATTTTCGATCATTCTTATTAACATATGAATATACAATCATGCATTGTTTTACCTGTTATTCTATATTTTAGTCAGTGTAATGCATCTTTTACCGACTAAATTTTAACTACTAACCATCAATTTAGAGACAGCTGATAAATGAAAAATTTGAAAATCATTTTTTCAGCTCTTTATACTTTTAATTCATTTAATAATTTACAAGCTGCAAAAAACGATACTGGCCTATAATCTGCCTTAAATAAAGACATTTTTACTCATGATATTTGCATATTTTAAAATAACAAGTGCTGATGCAATTCAATTATCTAATCATTGTCGATCAAGGTGAAATGGCTTCACGGTCAAACAATTTGCCATTACCGTACACCCCTCTGGGATAATTGGTTGTTCTCATTTCTTCTACCTTTACTGCTGTGTTAATCAATTTATTCTGTACAAACATTGACACTTTGAGATAACGAGTGTTAAATTTATAGAAAATGGAGTTTTGGGACTGTAAAATGCCTTTGAGGTAAGTGGAATTTCGGCTTAATGGACTTCGACTTAACCGAAGCAAAATTGTAAAGAAATTACAGGAAAAAATTTGGACTTGAACTTTACTTTGAGATAAACGGAATTTCGACTTAAGCGACTTTGAGATAACGAGTGTCAACTGTATTATTATTATTATTATTGGGTATTTCTTTTGACTATGTTCATTAAAGAACATACATGAAGAACAAATAAATGTGGAACTTGGATTCGATATTTGAACTAATGTAGCAGATCAAAATGTTTCGATTTAGTTTTAATCAAATTTGTTTGACAATCTGATGCTTCTGGTAAATCTTGGCATACTAATTAATACAAACACAACAACGAATGTAGATATCAAATTAATCAGAAATCTCACAATCCAAAAAATTAAAATGACCTTCAAAAAAACATGCAAACTAATGAAATACACGAGGGGTCTTGATTTACTGTACTTCACTGTATAACTTTGATACGATCAATAACTGTGTACCATTTTTACAGTCTTACCTGGGCAACTGTCTGTTCTCCTAAAGGAATATCGTCATTTTTTACTGCAACTTTTTGGACTATACTTGAAGAATCAGAGTCTAGGATAATTCTAAAGTAAAGAAGTAAAATTGTCTCTTATTACTATAATCATAATCATAGTACGGTTTTGGTTCCCTCATTCCCCCCCCCTTTTTTTGTAAAATTTGTTAGTGTTATCATGGTAATATTCATTCACCATCACTCTTTTCTCACCATTAAAATTCAGTTTCATTAAAATATAAGATATTTTTTACTGATGTAGTATCTCATCTCAAATAATAGTACTTTCAGAATAATAGCTCTAAATGTGTCCACAGGACCCATATGTAGTAGAGTCATTTATTACTATGTTTGTAATAAATTATCATTTTTTAGTTATTATATATTTACATGGATTGTATTGTAACTCATTAATTTTCTATAATTAATGTAGTCATGTTTTTGATATATGTATTTTCTATGTACATGCATTTAACATCTATATTTATTTATAGAAGGGGATTTCCAGAGGTACTCCTTTGTTCTTATTTATTCTTATATACAGGAAGTGTAATTACATCACAAGGGTCACTTTAGGTCATTGACATGTAAAATATATCTTTATTGGTTACTTTGAATTAAGAACTTTTTCTATTGGCTTTTATATTCCCTCTTCTTTTTCTTTGTCATTGATAGAAAGATATTTAAAGTGAATGCATGGATTAATGAATTGATAATTCCTACATTTGATAATTATTAGATTTGTAACTTAAAAGAGCTGATTATACATACCAAAGTTGTCCAGACTACAGTGAGATTAGTACATTAGAGCTCTGTCTCACATGCAGAGCTTAATATCATTATTATGAATCTAGAACCAGTATCATATTGGATAATAAATGAACTCTAGACCATATAGTGGTACTATGTCTTTTTACCACAACAAGGCCACTGTTACACATATGCCCCAGCTTTACTGAATATTGTTTTTTGCATTACTATGCCAACACAGACTTCAACTAAAGCATTTTTAAAATAACAGAAACACTCTTTTTTCCACAAATTTTTTTGGTCACTTAGGGTGCGTTCAGAATGGTAGTGGCTATCTTGCAACTAGCTGTTCTTCTGTACTTCTTTAATCTGTTTCTCTAAATATAGCTAAGAAAGCTAGCATGTTTGGATATTGGATAATCTTCTATTGCATAATAACCTTGATCACACATCAGATAAACAGGTCAGTTTCCACCAAATATTGTATCGCATCATGTCTTTAACCCGCCTGGTGCAGAATTTATAAAAGGTTTGTTGACATCGTGTCTATGATGTCATCACGTCCCATCCATGACGTCAAAATGCTGTTCAATTGCTATGTTATTATTATTTAAAATTTATTTTAAATAGGGCATCGGCTGGATAAATTTGTTATGGAGTCATCTGCAGAGGTAATACCGCCTGACCGCTCGGCTTTTACCTCACCTAGTACACGTTTATGCACCCGATACCATGCCTATCGCCCTTGCAGATGTCTCCGTAACTAATAATACACACCCTCCATCACAGATTTCATCTACTGCTAAAAAGACGGCATCCAGGTTCTCCAAAAGGGCTCTTTTTTCCACATTTTTCCGTAATATCTGACTCACAGAGTCGTATAAAGCATTTAGAACACTGGCAAGGATAAGCTGAAATAAACACACATATATAGTAACATACATATAAGTATATAAAATATGGCAATATGACCAAAGGCATAAATAAAAATTTGATAGGGAGGAATGCAATACATAAAGGTAAGTAAAGGATGATGAATCTCCTCATGAAAACTCCAACCAACAGCTGCAATTGACTTTTGCAGTTTTGGTTGTCAGATTTAAAATTCTGTGTGGTATCATTGGATATATTGTGCCACATAACCAAATATGTACAAAGTTGGAATGCATACATGCCATATGTTGTGGCTGGATGCCACAAGTCCTGGCAAACTGATCTCCTAAAATGTTTGCCAGTGGGATGCCATTTTTTTTGCTTAAAATCTGCTTTTATCCCAGATTTCTACGGTGTCACCATTTTGTATACCTGAGGGTCTCATTTTGAACAAGACTTGGGCATCATGTGATCGTCAAAGGATCTTCACATCACCTGACAAACAGTCAATCGAGTTTCGTATGCAGTATGTCTACCTGAACACATATTGTGTGTGGGAGTGTTTTGTTTATGATCACTGGTAATAACCTTTTTGCCAATTTTATGTGATGTAAGGGGCAATACCGGACAAATACAAAATTGCAGCTTAGATTAAATTCCGGCAAAAAGTGGTTTGTCCAGTATAAGACCCCTTACATCATTTAAAATTGGCAAAAGCTTACCAAAGGGGTTTTATTCACATGTCAACAAAGCACATGTAATGCAAATGGAATAACTGGGTGGTTGCTTGATCGAGCACTATTCATTGGTGTCAGGCAGTATTACATGTAGAAATTAGTGGCAACAAAGTTTCAAGATGCTGAAATGGGTTAGGCATTATTCTGAACAAAATGCTGGTAACATTAAACAACAGGTAAAGCTTCATCCATCAAATTAATCACGCAAATTCAGCATTTCAGTAACATGTCATGAGTACAACGTTTCAAAATCTGCTAGTGGTGTAAAAAAAAAATTTTCCCCTTGGTTTAGTAAAAATATAGACTAGACAAGTCCTATAGGCTGGTGGTGTAAAAAGGTTTTGAAAAGACTATAAATGACCCTTTCACATTAACTGCAGGACTGATGTTTTGAGCGCTAAATAGTTACGTTTCCTGTAAAATTTTTGATGTCATAATAAGATATTGATTGTCTATTATGTCATCTTGCCGGAACAGTGACGATTTTGCCACTCAAAAACATCAGTCCCGCAGTTAACTTGAAAGGGTCTATTTGGTATCCCCTCGACACATTCTGAGTAAAACCAGCATTATTATGATACTGTTGTTCACATTTCAAAAACAAATAACAAAATTTCTTTTACACTGACTCACCTCATTTTCTTGTGAGCTTCCTACCACATAGAAGAAAAGATCCACATTGCTTTTATAAACACAAGTTAATCCTTCAAACATGATGATTTCAGCTGCAAAAACCAGAAAGTCCATCATTGTTTCTTGCATCAGTACTTTTATTTAAAACATGTAAAATGTGAACATTGCTATGGAAGAAATAATCTAGAAATGCATGTATGAATAAACTCTTTAATCTACATGTATTTGAACTCCATACAAATGTTCTGTGGAAAAACTCTTAACAAATTTATATACATTTGCTGAATAAAGGACCTACTCTTGTGTTCCATCACTTATATTATAAAAATACACCTTTCAAGCCAATTTAACTATTATTATTTTACGTCACTCCATAATTATTTCATGTATATGGTGACAGCATCTGCCTGATGCATCTTGTAGAAATCTGTACCTTTGCAACGCATCCTCCCAAAGCAGTGAGGAATCTTATAGGTGCCATGCTTAATGTGATATGGGACCTTGGTTTTTACTGTCTCATTTGAAAGACAAGACACGGGTGTACCCATGGTGGAAGTCGAACTTCGGTCTTCCCGTCACAAGCCGAGCACCTCCACCACTGGGTTACACTGGCTTCAAGATGATTTGTATAGAGAGTTACGTAAAAACACATCATTATGCAGTGTACCCTTTGGCATAAAAAATCATTGTTAAAAAAAGTTTTTGTTTTAGTTGTTTTGATCACACGAAAAAGACCGGTAGGCCAACAATTCATGATACTGAGTGTTCCTGATTTTGTAATAACCAGTTTGCTTCCCTTTAGAAGTTTAAGAGAGTTTTCCTACACATAAATGGTTGTCTGTTTAATAGCCAGTGTTTAATGTCCAAGGAAAGGAAAATGAGGTGATTATAAAAACTGGACATCCGTCAGATATAGTCTTTATTACATTGAAAATTATCACTTTAAGAAACAAGCTGTGTTTGTGAAACACTAATCCCCCCGGTGGAACCAAAGCCAAAAAAGTTATTTCTAGCATGAAGGTCATTGTCAAAGTCAAAACGTCATTGACCTTGGTTACATTTATAAGGGTTTCATTAGTAGAGAACGCATTTCAAATATAAGGTCTCTATCCCTCACGATTCAGAAGTTATAGCCATAGTTAAAGTTGACAACAAACAGACAAACAAACAAACAGACAGGACAAAAACAATATGCCCCTGATCTGACAATCCGGGAGCATAAAAAGCAGAAGACAGACACAAAATGTTCAAAATGTTTTTTGAAAGTTGTCAACATGTCCTGCCTCTATATTTTGATTTTTGCCTTAGCTATACTATGCAATGTCCATAATCTGACTTTCTAGTCTAAAAATGTTCTTTTAAATATATACACCAATCAGTATAAATAATCAAAATCCATCATTCCTTGACGTTGTTTTTCCAATAGTGCTAATTTCATACCATTAGGTCATAATGTTTGATGTCTTATACTTACAATTAGCGCGGTGTGTTTTGTTAAAAAGATTTTTCTCGAACTGTTTCTGTTCTTTTGTAGAGGGAAACTGGTCATCGTAGTACTATAAAAATGATAAATACTAATGATAAATACTAATGATAAATGCTAATGATAAATACTAATGATAATTACTAATGATAAATACTAATGATAAATACATGTACTAATGATAAATACTAATGATAAATACTACTTATAAATACTAATGCGTTAAATTTCTTAAAAACATTTATGAATGATGAGAAATTGAGCTGGAATTGAAGCCTGGAGGTTGTGATTTTGAAATAACAGAATCATTAATTCTGTATATGTACTTATATTTCATTGATAATTAAGCAGCATAAATGCTTTGGTCCCTGACTTCACTGATAGGGATGTATTTAACAATACAAGCAATGACAACAAATCTGTATTTTCAACATTTTGCACCAAACATCAGTAGCAACAGGATATTTAAACATACAATATGATACATGTAATCCCTTGTCTTGGTTTTACTTGTATCATATTATACACCGATTAAAAACATGGGCTTCATTAAATATCTCTTTGCCTCATAAGCTTGAAATCGATCAATAACAACGACATCAAGTACTTCACCTTTGAACTTCGACCTTAACGACCATAAGGAATAACAACTTTTTAATAATATAAAGGCTTAGTCTGTTTGCTTGAAACTTGTTGTACTTCATCACTGTATTTATTTTAAAACCAACCCACTCCAAGTACTGAGGAATCTATTAGGTGCCTCACCCACTCCAAGCAGTGAGGAATCTTTTAGGTGTCTCATCTACCATGACCCGTGACCCACTCCAAGTAGTGAGGAATCTATTAGGTGTGTCATCTACTATGACATGTGACCCACTCCAAGTAGTGAGGAATCTATTAGATGTCTCATCTACCATGACGTGTGACCCACTCCAAGTAGTGAGGAATCTATTAGGTGTCTCATCTACCATGACCCGTGACCCACTCCAAGTAGTGAGGAATCTATTAGGTGTGTCATCTACTATGACATGTGACCCACTCCAAGTAGTGAGGAATCTATTAGATGTCTCATCTACCATGACGTGTGACCCACTTCAAGCAGTGAGGAATCTATTAGGTGTCTCATCTACCATGACACGTGACTTCTGATTTTCATGTTTCATCAAAATGACAGGATACCATGAGCAACTAGAAGGACTTGAAATTGGGGCCTCTTGTCATGACCAAAGAACATATCTGAGTAAGGTATGACCACTCTGATCATTAAAGGCCACTTAGTATTGTATGAAGCTTACTTCTATAGTACAAATAAGATAGATTGATTGATTCATTATTATTTTATGTCACTCCACCATAATTTCATGTACATATGGTGACGGCATCTGCCTGATATATTGCATACAAATTTAGACCTTTGCAACAGACCCACCTGAAGCAGTGAGGGATCTTTGACATGCCACGCCTACCGTAACACGATACCTTGGTTTTTCCTGTCTCTTCCAAAAAAACAGAACACTGGTGTGCCCAGGGCGGTAGTCGAACCCGAGACCTCTCGATCACGAGCCGAACACCTTATCCTCTAGGCCACACCGCCTTCTCTTATCAAATCAATAAAATTTAAATGCCACTTAGTATTGTATGAAATTTACTTTACTAGTACAAATAAGATTGATTGATCATTACTGTCTCATCCGAAAGACAGAACACCAGTGTGCCAACGGTGGGCGTCGAACCTGGGACCTGTCTGTCACAAGCCGAACACCTCATCCACTAGACCACTCCAGTTTGTACTCAAGTATGTCACTTGTTTAGATTTCTATATCACATATGAACAACTATGATCTCTAAATTTAAAATGTTCCAATAAACTTTTGAGAAATACAAAAAACTTACTTTTTTCACTAATCTGTTTCCATCATTGTCTAGAATCAATATAGCTTTCACAGAGTAAAGGGAAGGTTCCTGAAATTATGATGATATTTAATTTAACAAGATTTAATTCAATTTATAACGTATATTACAGCGCAAGAGAAGAGAAGATTACACATGCAGCATTAAAGAGAGGAAAATCAGTTAGCTGAAATATATACATTTTGTGTACCTTTTTGACATGTACCTCATTTACAAGGGTGAAACAGGACGGTCCTAACTTAACATGGTAGGTTTATATATTTTCAAATGGTTCACCGGATTTTCCATGTAAGGTGTACTGGCTACTCCATTTCATGGTAAAGTTTATGTTAAGTTTTTATTTTCCTGTGATCAATATTGAGTGGACATTATTTCCTTTTTTTCAGTGGTGGGAAGAAAAGGGGGATGTTGTGTTAAGGAGGTCCCTTGCCAGAGACCCCTGTGTAAGATTCACTATCATATTGATTGCTCGAAAAATCATGTCCAGGAGAATTCACACTCAACTAGAATAAGAATGGGTACAGAGAAATCATAATACCCTAGGTGCAATGTTAAAATTGTTATATGATTTTATTACTTATATGTATATTTATAAGGCATTTTCTCAGTACATGTTCTGTATTAAAATATTTGGAAAGTCTGAAAAATATATTTTTATTTTGTGGAGTCTTTTGAATAAGGCTGACTGTTACATGTATACTCAACTAGAATAAGAATGGGTACAGAGACATCATAATACCCTGGTTGCAATGTTAAAATTGTTATATGATTTTATTACTTATATGTATATTTATAAGGCATTTTCTCAGTACATGTTCTGTATTAAAATATTTGAAAAGTGTGAAAAATATATTTTTATTTTGTGGAGTCTTTTGAATAAGGCTGACTGTTACATGTACAAGTTACAACACTGTTATACAAAACAGTGTAATTAAGGCTATTTCAGCCTTAAGCTTGGGACGCATGGACAAGCGTAAAGCTTAATGATAGCTGGTCAAATAATTCTAATCCTGCATCTGATTATTTCCTGCAAAGGTCGACTAGCTTGATTAATGTCTATACATTTATTGAGTATACACAATGACAATTAAAAAAAAAATAAATGCATATGTATTTTTCCAAGTTTCTTTGGCAACCACTCTGATGACTCTGAACAGAGTAATTAAACACTGTTGTTTTGTGCTGAATAAACATGAAGTATAATGCTCAACTTTTGAGTACACTTCATATTGGAAGAAGAAGAACAACTTGTAAAATATGTGATAATTACCATATAGAGTGTTCCCATACAGCTCTGTTTTCCTCAAATTAGCTAGAGTTATCTCCCTCATTGGAGTACAACTCTCGGACTTTATCCATCAATGCTCATATAAAACTGCTTGATTTAACTTAATTTCATGAAGTAATTGCACTGTATATCTAAATATTTTACAGAAAAATTTTAAGTGATTGATTATATTTACTGATTAACTAAGACTGAAGTCACGAAATCCACCCTGATAAATAGTTATTTTCTCAGAAATTTAATGAAGTTTACATGGTAGAGATGGAAAAATTCCGAGAGTTGTACTCCAACATGGCCGCTAATGCTAGTAGTGTGACATGGGCAAACTCTATAATCTTAAGAGTTCCTTTTGTACCCCCCTCCCCATTCAACTGAATATTTTATTACTCATGTACCAGTTCATTATTTAATGATAATATAATTTTTTTTTATGTTAATTTGACTTACACAAATCCAAAACAAACATTCCTTGAATATCTGTTTAAGAATTTACGATGGAGTGATCATTTTACGGTAAAATTGGAGGGGGGGGGTGTCAGTGAAGGAACTTTTTCCTACATGATTCTCTCATGGGTTGGGCATGATTTCTCCTGATACCATTAGACATGTACCTAGTACTTGGTATACCTGACGGTTTTTATCTGCCCTTCCAACTTCCAGTTTCACTCTGGTGATTGTTACCGGCTTGTTTTTGAAGATCATTCTCAAATTTCTCTGACATATTTTCGCGCACGAATGAATAGAAGATGACAATAGCAATTTGAAACCAAAATATGTATCGATTAATTCCATTTCTTACCAGAATCCCTCCATCCATTGTGTTTAATTTGAGAAATTCAGCCGACAATTTCTAGTGTTCAACTTGACGTGGAATACTCTCGATGTTGCTTTCAAGCTTGTCTCCGTAATACAAATAAATCATACGTTAAAGCGCCCAAAAGATGTCTCTGCAGGGAGAGGACAACTGGATAGAAAACATTTTTCAATATTAGTTTTGAGGACATAATTCCACACTATGATAATATGAATATCTCTGGTTTTAGCTATCATAAAAACAAAATGAGTTAACATTTATTTGCATTTTTAATTGTTTTGAGGTGAAACCTTTGAATTACTCTTATTCGTTTTACATCATTTAAAATGCATGATTATTTCTGCTCTAGCAAGAGACAGTCATATCATATACTTTGGAAGAAAGATCAGAAGATGTCTTGACTCATATTATATAAAGCGGAATAAGAAATTCTGAAATTATATGGTAGACTATGTCCAAAAATTCGCATAAATAATTATCAGTTGAGAAGAAAAAGGACGAACAGGACTATAAACGAACCGACCATTTCTGCGACCTACTTTTTTTTTTTTTTAATTAATTCACATTTTAGAAAAATAAAATAAACCTGCCATTGTATTTGAGTTTTGATTGTGGTTTAGTTAAACAAACCGAAAAGAGAAAAAATGAAACGTCGCTTTTTTTTAATGAATTCACTGCGATCCTGCCACGCCAAGATCCAAAATGGCGCTGCACAGGAAAAAAGACGGAGGACCAAATACAAAGTTTTTTGAAGCTGTTGAAACAATTGCTCAATTTGATTCAGTTAGAACATGGTTGAACAAAAACCACAAAAAGGTTAATTGTGTTGAAATTGTCCATATCTATTGCAGGGGGCTATTTCTCTTGTTTTATTTACAAAAGTCGGTCACTGAGCTGACTTTGCCGGCAGCTTTCTTTGTTCCGCTACCTAGAACTTTGCGGTCTAAAAAGCAGTTGTGGTATTGTTTTACACAAGAAAAACCATGACAAATTCTTTTAGTTTTCTACTCATTAAATTTTTATATAATGTTGTAAGTAATGAATAAGGAAAGTGGGTAGGAAAGGAGGGGGTGGTGGAGGATGGACTGGAGTGATATACTGACTAACTGATACTAGTGATAGTGATACAATAATGGGTTATGCCATTTAGTGGTTAGGATATTTTGTATATTCTCAAAGTCGCATTGTTCACATGAACCAATATGTGCCATATTTGTTGTGGATGTCTCTTGATTTATTGTAGCTTAATAATATGAACATAGGCAAAGCCTATACGAGAGCGCAGCTATTTGAATAACATATTCGGTTGGATTTTGTTTACTAAAAGTTAAAATTTACTAGTTAATAGGGCCAGGGGACCAGGTTTATAAAACGTAAAATATAGTTTGGGTAAAAAATAAAGAGTAATATGATATATAGAAAACATGCATGTACTATGATGTAGAACTAAACATCATGCAGTTAATTCATTGATAAAAATCCCCAAAACCCTCTTGGCGATATTGACCAAAATTGTAGACTGATGACAAATACATTGACAAATTTTCAATATCTAAATTTATAAGTTAAAATAATTATTATATGTGAGTTATGACATTAGGTACTTTCATATGTTGTTATTATTATACTGTTAATTAAATCTCTACACAAGTAGACCTGCCCCATTTTTTATGTTATAACATAGATATGTATCATAGTCTAGAACTCCTGTCTTAGGATTAGGAGATTGTTGGTTCGAGTCTAGCTTTTGTCATGACTGTCAGATTTTTGTTATGAAGTGCAGCTTTCAACTTTGAGTACACTTCGTATTGGAGGAAGAACACTGTAAAAATCTAGGTCTTGTGTCACTGTAAGTGTGGTTTGAAAAAAAATCTTAACTGTTTCTAAATTTTATTTTAAAAAAGTCAGATGCCATCACCATATATGTGCAATAAATTAGTGGTTTGCCTTAAAAGAATTAATAGATAAATGATTTTATAGTCTTTTTCGCCAAGAGAGTTTCTGCCCTTAAACTCAAATTCAATGTACAATTAACAAAGGTAATGTAGTCCGGGCGTCATCAGTTGGGAGACTAATTTAATAAAGTAAATAAATTAATAAATAACTGGACAGAAAATAAAACAGCAGAAAAAATATAGAGAGTAAGGAAGAAAAGAAGTGAAAAAATGGATTCGTTAGTTTGTATTTTACATCATTTTTCTCAGTTTCAGCTGCAGCACATGCCAAGTACTTAACTGTTACCACTGTATACACTCTGCCCCTGAAAAAAGCAAGAAGGAATCTTCTGTAGTACTTTCATTCATATTACATACATACATACATAGGAAAAGATAGTAGATATATCTTTCCAATGAATAAAATTTAAATGGACTTGCTTCCCTTTTCTGCCAATGCATTCTTCAGAATTTCATGACTATATAACTAAATATTTGTGCATAAATCAATTATATTGTGTACATTGTGTAAGCCCTAGAAATAATTATTTAGGAATTATCCTTATTGTTTTTAAAGAAGGATACTTCTTGAATTCTTGCAATTGTTACATGTATGTAAGTAATGTTAAAACTAAATGCAGCAACTGTCAGTATGTTTCAGGAGAGAAAATAGAGACAGCTTTCTAAAAATATTCTATGTAATTGGTATAGATATGAGCCAAAAGTTTCAGGATCACCTTCAAAATTGTGGAAAAGGGAAGTAATAACAATCAAATTACATACATTGGAAAGTTATTAATGGCTTGTTAAATTTTATTAAGTTGCAATACAGTTTTAGTTTAATTGTCTAAAGTTTGGTTGTTGGTAATTTGATTGCAGTTTTACATTGCTCTCAACAGTTTTTAAAATATTAAGGTTGAAGGTTAACATACATGTACATATAACAATAAGGAGCAATGCAGGGAATCAAACCCAATTAATACTGTCGATATAACAAAGTATATATGCTTTTAAATATATAATTAACCACTACGTAAATATTGGTCCTTTCTCTTGTAAACTTAATCTGATTCTTAAAAATTTTCTAACATTATTGTTATAAGGTCAATTTTGGCAAAATAGAACTTATTTTCGTCAATAAAAAAAAACATTGAATATGTTACAAAACTCTAATAGAATGTTCCATTATTCTTACCTGTACAATCATTCATTCAATAAGCTCAATCTTCAAGTCATGGTCTACATCTGATGGCATTTTTTTCTTCTGTCAGTCTTGAAACTTATACTTACTTGTGCTATAGACGTAGGGTTTAATTACATGTATGAACAATTGAACATATATGTATTGCATAACGGAAGAGATTCAAGAAGCAAAATGTAACATAATAATGGTTTTGTAACCTGAAAAGTAATAAAGAATGGTAATTAACAAGAAAGTGGATACATAAAAAGGTGATAATTTACTTTGTCTTTTGAAGGCAACCTTTTGTATTGTAAAACATAATTAATTGAGATTAATGTGGCAACAGGGATAATTATAAATGTTCTTGTACATATACTGTTAACTTTTATATACACAAGACTAATAGATCACACACGACTAACATTATAATAAAGTAAGATTAAGTAGAATTAGTCAGTTGAGTAGGAGAAAATCACAAGTTTTGTGGAAAGTGATTCAGGAAGAATTAATAAAATATTGACAAAAAGGCAGCATTATAAAACAACATGCAGTAATTACAAATTACAACAGGTACTTGTAATGTAGAGGGTCAGAGACTGGTATGTCCCACACCCACTTATAATAAAAGGGAACATTATAGGTGACAGTTACAACAGGTACTTCTAGTGTAGAGGGTTAGAGACTGGTATGTCCCACACCCACTTACAATAAAAGGGAACATTATAGGTGACAGTAACAACAGGTACTTCTAGTGTAGAGGGTTAGAGACTGGTATGTCCCACACCCATCTATAATAAAAGGGAACATTATAGGTGACAGTTATGACTTACAACAGGTACTTATAGTGTAAAGGCTTAGAGACTGGTATGTCCCACACCCACTTATAATAAAAGGGAACATTATAGGTGACAGTTACAACAGGTACTTCTAGTGTAGAGGGTTAGAGACTGGTATATGTCCCACACCCACTTATAATAAATAGGAACATTATAGGTCACAGTTTTGACTTGCAACAGGTACTTCTAGTGTAGAGGGTTAGAGACTGGTATGTCCTACACCCACTTATAATAAAAGGGAACATTATAGGTGACAGTTTTGACTTGCAACAGGTACTTCTAGTGTAGAGGGTTAGAGACTGGTATGTCCCACACCCACTTATAATAAATAGGAACATTATAGGTGACAGTTTTGACTTGCAACAGGTACTTCTAGTGTAGAGGGTTAGAGACTGGTATGTCCCACACCCACTTATAATAAAAGGGAACATTATAGGTGACAGTTACAACAGGTACTTCTAGTGTAGAGGGTTAGAGACTGGTATGTCCCACACCCACTTATAATAAAAGGGAACATTATAGGTGACAGTTTTGACTTGCAACAGATACTTCTAGTGTAGAGGGTTAGAGACTCGTATGTCCCACACCCACTTACAATAAAAGGGAACATTATAGGTGACAGTTACAACAGGTACTTCTAGTGTAGAGGGTTAGAGACTGGTATGTCCCACACCCATCTATAATAAAAGGGAACATTATAGGTGACAGTTACAACAGGTACTTCTAGTGTAGAGGGTCAGAGACTGGTATGTCCCACACCCATCTATAATAAAAGGGAACATTATAGGTGACAGTTACAACAGGTACTTCTAGTGTAGAGGGTTAGAGACTGGTATGTCCCACACCCACTTATAATAAAAGGGAACATTATAGGTGACAGTTACAACAGGTACTTCTAGTGTAGAGGGTTAGAGACTGGTATGTCCCACACCCACTTATAATAAATAGGAACATTATAGGTGACAGTTATGACTTACAACAGGTACTTGTAATGTAGAGGGTCAGAGACTGGTATGTCCCACACCCACTTATAATAAATAGGAACATTATAGGTGACAGTTTTGACTTACAACAGGTACTTCTAGTGTAGAGGGTTAGAGACTGGTATGTCCCACACCCACTTATAATAAATAGGAACATTATAGGTGACAGTTACAACAGGTACTTCTAGTGTAAAGGGTTAGAGACTGGTATGTCCCACACCCATCTATAATAAAAGGGAACATTATAGGTGACAGTTACAACAGGTACTTCTAGTGTAAAGGCTTAGAGACTGGTATGTCCCACACCCACTTATAATAAAAGGGAACATTATAGGTGACAGTTTTGACTTGCAACATCACTGACATGAGACCTGCACCACACATCTTGCAACTCTTTGATATTTGTATCAGTATTCAAGATACTATATGAATGGTCACTATTAGTGATAGAGTTACTTGGCAAGTTATTAATAGTAGTATTGCTGTTTACTGACACAGTGGTAGTAGGTTCGTATGAGGCTACAACTTCAGCATAGGTTCTTGATTGATACAATTCTTGTTTCTTCGCCATGTTGTCTTATTGACAGTTATAATACTAATTCAATTACTTACACGCTTAAACAACACTGTATGATGATAAGTAAGCAGCTTATTATATCTAGGAATAATATACTTCTCGAGTGGTTAGATAGACGTAGTCCGTAGCAGACGAATCCGTAGCAGACGACGTTAACTCGGAAGCTCTTCTGAAAAACAGTTTCAGAAGACGATAAAATCCGAGACAAGATACCACGTGACTATCATGTGATGTATAATTGTTCTTTCATTGTATGTATTTCCGATCCAAACCGGAAATTGCCGAGGTTAATTCCTGTTGAAATTTTATGTGGAAATATCGATTGTTTAAAATTGTTTTTGAATAAATATAATAAATGATGAATTGCACTTTACTTATTTTTGTTCTTCAAGTAAATTATATAATAAGTTATTGGCGGATTTAATGACGGGTATGGTATGCGATATATATCTTCTACTTCCTACGCAGACGCACATACAACAGGAAGTAGCCGGAAGTAGCAGATTTATTGAGACAAAATATGAGTTCCTAGTATATGAGTAGTTCTATATGGAAAACAGTATAAGGGATCTTTTGAGACATTTCTATCTATAAGTTCGCTTCGCGCGAACGGCCGCTTCGCGGCCGTTCGAGAGCTGCGCTCTCTATAAACCCTGATATTTTGAAATCTTACTATTTCAAACTGTGATCATATCAAATTTAAAGAAAAAAAGGATGAATCTTCGTAAGATTCCTCAATGTACTTCTGTAGTTTTAAAAGTCATATAGGTCTTTTGCTCAAAATACAAATCAGGAAGGTTACGCACAGTCTATGATAAACACAGAGTTCATCCTCAGAATGGATTACACTACAGTCAAGGTGGAACTTTGAATGCCCACTGTTGACAGTGGGCAGTCCACCTGAAATTTCAGTGGGCATTAGGAGTGAACATTTACCTGAGCTATCAAGCTGTCAAATTACCTGTATGTTAATTCCAACTGCCTTTTACAAGAATGTCCACTGTGTCCAATGGACATTTTCAATGCCCACTCTTAAAATGCCCACTGTGACCAGTGGGCAAATTAAGTTCCACCCGGACCGTACTGTATCTTCGAGAATGGACTAAGTTAGTAAAATAGAATAAGAACGGGCATAAAACTACTTCTTCCAGCAGGAAGTGTATTCATAGGTTCAGTTTTATACTTTCTTGTCTGTTTGGAAGTTTTTGGACTGAGAAACTGGCATACAATGTTATGTAGTGGAGAAAAGTGAAGATTTTAATGATTTCAGAATCTGAAATTGCCCTGGCAAATTAATTTAATGTAAATTTCAGTAAATCAATACATAATATACTTAATTCCATTAATTATTTTGTAAGTGAAAACTTTAATTAACAATGTCAATGGCTGGCGGTTTTTTCACAAGTTATTATTGATTTAAAACTGTGAATTTGATTACTTTCTGTTTTCAATTCTTTGATATTGGGTCTGATATTCGGACCCGTTCTCAATCATAGAAGTTGTCCTTTTTTCCACACTTTACCACTCTAAAGCTACTAATATTGTGCTTTCTGTAAAGTAAAGGCTTCAACATGGGAAAAACTCGTTGACTATATGCAAGTAGAAACAGGCGATCAAATCATGGGAATTGACCAAATGTCACTTCTTGATCAAGTTTTTGAAAGCATCTAAACTATTTTACTATGTTAGAAATGACAGACACATGACAAAATTTCACAATGAAGAATGTGAAAAGTACCTGTGTTATTCAGTCATATTATATGCAAAAATTGCAACCTAATTTTTTGTAATGTTTATTGTTGTAATCTAGTATGGTATTGGCAACATAGGTGCTTTTTAAAAGTAAGTTTATTTATTATTGAGGGTCATTTTTCTATAAAGAAGACCCAAAACTTCTCCAGTACAAATTTATGTGCCATTGAGTAAGGGCAAACTGGTTGGTGAGCAAAACCACGGGGAGAATACAGTTTTGCATATCGCTTTGTATTACGGAACACCCAACAGAGAAAATTAAGCTTTTATTTACTTAAATGTGTTTTGCAAGATATTGAATTGAAACCATTGTACTGAAATGCATAGCAATGAATTGTACCAGAATACTATAAGAATTAAGATGTATTATACATTATTATTAGGCCATGTAAAATTAATTCTATGTTTCTCAGGTAATCGGGTCTCAAAAAAGTGGCAAGGTACATGTAGGTAGGGTATTTATTTTTTGTATTTTTCAGTTAAGCTGAAATGAATGAAATCTTCCTCTCGGCAAAGCAAATTTTGATATGCAGCTCCTATATTTTTTCAATGCATGACTGTTTCTTCCTTAAAGTTAACTTTAATGCTTACACTGTAGAAGAAAGTTATCTTTCTCTTCCCTGGCCGCCATTTGCATTTGTATTGTTATTATAGGATACATCTACTTTCAAGTAAGGTCATGAAGACATTTGTTTTGGTAACAGCATCACATTAAGTATTTTATTAACACTAACAAAGTACTTTCTGTTTCTCCTAGGGGAAAAAATGTGTTCTATAAATAGATATTTTATATTTTTAAAGCAATAGATCAAAATGGAGACATGGCGGCTCTTTTTTTCTGAAGTTGCAATAAATATGACTCGTTGTCGGCAGATTTGAGCATGTGGCGGTGACTGAGAAACATAGAATTAATTTTACATGGCCTTATCCATATTCCTTTTTGATTAATTAAAACTGGGCACACCTGTTTACATGTACACTGTCAAAATCATATTGACATGAGGGCAGGAATTATTCAGGTGTTGCCTTGGAAGCCATATTGCGTAACTTACTTTCCAATTTTGCATTTTGATTTGTTCTATGCAATTTCGATGGGGATGTAGTGATACAGCTTATCATGATTATGATATGATACATACATTATGTATCATGATACTTGAACAATGATACTATAAATCATGTTATGATACACTTGTTTAATAAATTAAAAAATCAGGTTTCTGTTTTATTACATTGGTTTCGAGAAGTATCCACAAATGTTCTTTGAAAAAAAAAATCCATTTTGAAAAAAAATGATCTATCATAAAAATTGTTACAGATATTTTTGAAGAAAGGGATTGCAGTATCATCGCTATACTGTTTGAACTCATTCCTGTATACAGTATAGTGTATCGTATCATGGCCTCCGTATTTCATTATATTGTATCACATTATATCCCTACTTTGTGATGGAGTCAGTTACTCTGATAATTAATACCTCTGACGAGGTCGTTATAGGGAAATGATGACCTGAGATTCGACACACTATTAATGCTGGTACACAGGATAAACTTTTTTTAACTAAAAAAGTAATATTTCAGACACAGCAGTAGTTTAGTAATTTGACTATTATCAAATATTTTCTTTTCATTGCAGTATATACAAGCAGATCCCCCAAATAACAAGAATCTTTCCAGTCTGGTCATTCAACTTCTACAGTTTCAAGAGGATGCTTTTGGCAAGCACGTTTCGAATCCAGCACTTACAAAATTACCAGTTAGTATCTCTCCTAGTATTAGTATATGTACACTGATCCATTTTCCTTTCGTTTCAAACTGTTTTAGTGAAAATTTGATTGCATTGATGTCATTTATTGATTTAGGAGTCACATGTGTAATAATCAAAACTCAGCCTAACTCAGCCTGACTTTATTATTGCTGTAATGACTGGTGTTTTATCCTATTTACATGTATAAGATGTACATTTCTGTACAGTCGAAGTCCAATGACACAAAGTAAAAATGAAAGAGACCTTTGAAATCACTTCAAGTTTCGGTAATGAGAGGTTTCCATGTTGTTCATAAAATGATAAGAAGTTTGATGGACTGCATGGTTATCTCGAGTTTGCCAGGGTTTCAAGTTTTCGATTTGGAGTCATCAAAGTTTGACTATATAAGAGCATTAGAGTGTGACGTAGCTATGAGTAGCATGTCGAATAATTAATTGGAGGTCTGTAGATAGAGTGACTGTGTACAGTGTGTTCTCATGTTTCTTAAACCAGACTTTTAAAATCGGAAAAAAAATCATCTATTTACTGGTAGCTATTCTAAACTGAGAAGTTGTCTCAGAGTTGCCTAAAGGGACAAGACAACTTTTAAAGCTGGCCTTTGTGTCTTGTAAAGGTGGAATCTGACATTTATTCATAATTTAATGTAGCCTGAATGTCTTATCAAGTTATGTTGGATTTATTTTATTTTATAAAGTACTTAACAAAAGATACATAGACAAAAAAAAATCAGATTTAAAATTAATAGTGCTTGTTGAATAATACATAGAAAATGAGGAATCCTAACATTTCCCTAATGAAACAAATTTTGGTCATTTACTATCACGTATTGTGCTTGTGTAGCTCATTTGTTCTGGTGCTTGGCTCATGATGGAAAGGTTCCAGGTTTGAATCCCTCCGATGACTCGTATCTATTTTGTCTTTTGGACAAGAGAGCGAGTAAAAACCAAAACTGTGTATCGCAGTAGACATAACACATGAAGGATGCCTGGGTGTGTCTTTTACATCGATCTAAATTCCTGTGCTTTTATCAGACAGATGCCCTCACTACAAATGTGCAATTATGTTGTTGTGCCATAAAACAGGAATGTGATAAACAAACAGACTTAATATTTTTTAAGTTAATATTTGCATAACACATGTTGATAGTCTGCAAACTTTGCACAAGTATTTTATTTGTGATTTATTTTATGTATATCAGATGCGATGTTTCATTGACTTCAAAGCTGGAGGTGCACTCTGCCATATCTTGGCAGCAGTCTACAAATTTAGAAGTGACCAGGGATGGTAAGTTTTACACTATTAATAGATTATTTCAATCATACTGTTTCAGTTTGTAGAAATGTTTCCGGATATATTGTAATTATATGGTTAATGAAGATGTAGTCGCGATATAGAAGTATATCATTTCTAATATATATCTGGTTTTTTTTATACTGGAATATCAGTAACTGGAAACTCCAATTTTAAAAGTTCGTTTGATTTCAAAAGTTCTGATTCGTATTAACTGAAATTTCATGTCATTTAAGGTGAACTCCAGATATCTTGAGTTATTATTCTTGGAATGTGTTGTTTGGATTTATTGAGAATAAACTGTATTTGCATATATATATTTAAAATTTGTAGGAGAAGATTTGACTTTCAGTCCCCCTCGCGTATGGACCGCAACGTCGAAATGTTTCTTCAGATAGAAAAATCACTCATTCAGAACAAATGTCACATTGCACCTGTCATTTACTTCATGCCAGAAGTAGACAAGACTCTGATCCCCAAGTTAAAGGAGATTGTAAAGCGCCACCAAGGGACCATTACAGAAGATGATGAGGAGGCAACTCATATCATCAATCCATTACCACCAAAATCTGCCGATTCAGATGGTAAGAATATGACTATAGTGTTCAACATGTTCAGTGAAATTATGATGGGAGGATATTACCATATATGTTACAATAGGCCATAATATAAGAAATTCCCACTAGATTTTTGTCCATTTTTTTTGAAAAATAGGAGCTGGGGACAAATTTTACTTTCAAATTTTATCTTTTATTATGAGAAATCAGACACTCAATACAACTAAATGTAGAGTAGATTTGGCAAACACTGAATTATGATATTATTCAGATTCTGTATTAATAATATTGATTGGTTTAGGAAGTGATTACAGATATGTAAATGTGAATCTGATGTCCAGCAAGGCATAGAATTCCCCAAATTAAGATTTAGTGCTGTTTTCAGAAATTCTGAATTTTCAAAAATGAAAGAAATTGGAACGATGGTTAAAAATTGTAACGGGTGGGGATGAGAGTTAGGAGTTTTCTTTATTATAGCCATATATAATAAAATACCTATCAGCTGATACAGTATATATTAAAACACTCCTCAAGATTCAATATTACAACAATATATCTTGGGGTATCTCTAAATGTAATACATATCAAAATGTATCATTAACAGATTTTGATATGTATGAACAGTACATGTTTTCTGATTTGACATACATGTATGTTGATACATTATACAACCATGGCATGAAATACAATACATATTATGATATATATATACATATGTATGTCATGTTACAATAGAATTATAATACCTAATGACACGTTAAATTCTTTGTAATATAAATCTCGTTATACATTGCTATTATAACTCACAATACTATACCAATTACGATATATACATGTATGTCATAATACAATACTATTATAACATACAATGCGATAAACCCCGCTTTATATGGATCATATAGAAGCTTGACATATTTTTCTCTTCATTCCAGAGGAATTTGTACGTCCTGTTTTAAAGCGAGAGAAATTTACTATAATTCATTGGTTGTATTACCCAGACAGGTAAGTTTACCTTCTCGTTTTTAGATCTATGTTGGAATTGCTATTTTTAATGCTGAATCTGAAGAAAAACAGTGTAATTTAAAATCTCACCCCTGTCAGAATACAATGTAAAGACAATCTGTCAACTTAATTGATTTTCAAAGAAGAACTTTTTTGTATGTAACACATTTCTTTGTTTTTGTTTCTAGTTATGACACATGTGCCATTGATCTTCATTTGGATATGGACATCGAGGCTCCCTCACAAGGTCCATTTGATGTGAGTAATATGTAGCAAATGTTTAGGAGGATCCAATAACTTGAGTTATCTGCCCTTGATGAGATCTTTCACCTTTTGAATATCATATTGAGATGCATAAAGGTGACAATATCCGATCTAGCCGTAAGATGTGGCTCTATTTTGATGAGTGGACCACAATTCCTTATGTTGCTTAAACTTGCAATTTTGATAATTTTGAAGGTCAATATATCAAAAGGCAATACTACACTATTAGTAATATTTATAGGAGTTATGACCCATGAAAGTTATAATTTAGGAAAGTTTTGCTGAATTAAGCCCACACAGGGGCATATATTTTACAAACGTGCTCTAATTTCAAAATTGCCTGTGCCTTTCCAATTAAGAAACGTAATCAGGGAAATATAGAAATTTTCAGATCTTTTATTTTAATAAAATGTAGAATAACAATAAAAAAATATGTTTTCACAAGGACCTTAGTAATCAGGGATTTTGCTCTTCGTCATTACACATTCATATTGTGTCTTACCTTTATCTATCTTTCAAGTCCTTTATGGATAGAGTAATTTTTATGTTAAGAAAGTACGTAGGTTGGATGTGTCCTTAGAGAAACTGTCTTTGAGATACCCTATATAAATCAAACCTGAACTCCCATTCAGTTTGTGGTATATACACAGGTTCCGGGCAGTGATATTACTGTGAGACATGTACAACGGTTACTATTCATCGATTCTTTAGGTATTTAAAAAAATTCATTGGTTTTTTTTCCTTATTTAAAACTGAAAGATTGAACTTTTCTGTGTTCACTTTTGTTTGGAGTTTCATTGTCAGAAAAATCGGTTGTTGGCCATTAGATGTAGGCATAGAATGAATGAAGATACATCTGTGCTTCTTGTCCAAGGTCACTGATAGGGCCCACCTCCCCTAAATATATGTGTTTCCTATAACATGGCTGAAAATTTAAGGGTCAGTAATTTGACTTTATCTTATTTTATTATTTTTTTTACTACTCAAATAGGCTGTACAGGCTGGAATGTCTGTGTAATATCATCTGGTATACTGGTTTACTACATATTACAGCCAGCACAGTTGCTTGCTGCAAGTTTGAAGCCTTTCCTGTTTGTGAAATACGACTTCAATTTTTTGTCATGTTGATCCCGATATTTTTCTTGAAAAAAAGAAGTTGAGTCGGGAGGGTAAAAACAGGGTCGATCGGCTTACAGAAAACACAATTATCTTTTTTAGGCCTAGGGCAAGTAGCTGTTTGGGTTTTAGACTTGGGTAACTCATATTCATGATCAGAATTGGTATTTGACTTATGAACATTGGTATTGGACTCATCTGATATATTTAGTAAAACTGTTGTAGTGTTTCTATGCCCCAGCCAAGTATGGCAGGGGGTGTTTTGTGTTTGCTTTGTCCAATCTGATCAAAACCATATCTTTATTCCGCTTCTTTAGTTGTCCCATTGCAGATAAAGATCTGGCAAAACCCGAAAGGGATCATGTGCTGGTAATCTCTGATTTTCAGCCAATCAGTGGATCAGCTACAAATTCCTAGGAATGAAATTTACATCCACAGCGTGCATGACCCACAAGGTAGTTTTTGAACAGTGTTTGTTACATATTGCATCACTATCACGTGCCTAGCTGAGTCATTGATTGGCAATGGGAAATAATAGTTTCGGTGACTGAACATCATCAGAGTTCAACAGAACATGAGCCCTTATGGGGTATTGCCAGATTTTTATCCGCAATGGGACAAATAGAGAAGCAGAATAAAGATATGGTTTAATCAGATTGTGCTTTGTCCATCCTTATTTATTGTTTTCATATAATACCTTGCATTGTAAGACACTGATATAACTGGAACATTTTGGAAATCTTAGTCTATTTCTTGAGAAAAATAGATCAAATTTTGCATTGGCCAAATTTGGAAAAGGTAGATTTTAACTTTTATTTTCATAGAAAAAAAAATCATTAGACATGTTAAATACAGACTGGTTCTAAGTAATTAGGTACAAGTAACTTACTAAGCCGGCGTGGCCTAGTGGTATCGTACCAGACTCCTGATCGGGAGGCCGGGGTTCGAGTCCCGCTCTGGTCATGTCGGTGTCATGTCTTTCGGACGAGACAGTAAAAACCGAGGCTACGTGTCATGGTATGCATGGCACGTTAAAGATCCCTCACTGCTTCGGGTGGGTCCGTTGCAAAGGTCAAAATTTGTATGCCCCACATCAGGCAGATGCCGTCACCATATACGTGAAATGTTCGTGGTGTGACGTAAAACAAAAATCAATCAATCAATCAATCAACAAGTAACTTACTACAAATTGCATGAATATGGACTTTGATGAAACCTCGAAAAACTGCAATTTTTAATTGATTTAAGTATTGAAGAGGAACAATGATGTACAAACTGAGCTTTACACTTATCTACACCACATATAATTCTTGAAGCCATGAAATTTCAACATCGATATATACCCCCTAAAAGAATTGTACAGGTGTCCCAATGTCACAGGCATACATCTTCACATGTATCTCCATTGTAATGGATGTGCACATGTAACAATTAAGTTATAAAGTATAAAACTTTAAGGTGCAATTTCTCCTGAGGGGTTTAAATATTGCCATCAAATAAGTTTTATCATAGCGATTTCTAAATATCATGTGGCCTTGTAGGTCTGCTTTTTAAACAACTCTCCCTATCCCCCTTATCATTGTTCATTTCACTACCATAGTGTCAGAGTCAGTATCTGTTTCATTTGTATGTCCAATTTTTCTTCCTCTGTTTCAACTTGGTTATTGATTTTTATATTCCTAATGTGTAATAAATCTGACATAAATTTGTTCCCTGTGCAGTATATGCCCACTCTTTATTACTGATTGTTTTTATCAGCGGTAATTCTCATACACTGTATTATTGGAAGTGATTCTTGATTTTTCACACCTGTAGAGAGGTGGTAATTAAAAGGTGTGAGATCTCTGGTCATGTTTACTTTTCCAGGAGAGAAGATGGAAAGGGAGGTATGCAAGAAATATGGATAATTCTTTTTTTCAGGTGTAATTTTGATGTTTAAGCTTGCGTAGTATCAAGTAAAGGGATCTCATGAAATGCTTATATTTGATATTTTCTCTTGTGTACAATTTTTTGGCCATTTAGCCTTTATCAACAAAAAATTAACAATGTTAAATTCTAGACTGTGTAAAATTCATGATAACATTACAAATATTAACAGTAAGTAACAATACATACAGTTAGTTTATTGTAAATTACTTATAATTTATAGTTCACTTAATAGGGGTCAAGTGGCAGGATCCTTGTGAAAAATAGTGTTTGTTATTTATCGTACATCAACTTCCCTGTGGAAGATGTTGCTTGATTTGATCTTTTCAAAAACTGATATTCACAACTTTAAGTTATATTGTAGATCATATCATAGTAGATTTAGTATGATAACCATATGATGTCGTATAGGGTAAATTTAATGTGATTTATATCATTTCTTATGTTGATGATAGTGTCATAGTTCAACAGAACGTTTGAAACAATTAATTAGATAATTAGTTACCATAAACTTGCGGTTTGGATACTTAAAGAATTTTGTGATCTTTTATTGATTTCCAGTCCATGTCTATTGTTTAAACAGTATTTATTTGTTGATTTAAGCATGTATATTACAAGCGTACATATTATTTAAGGATTGAGCAACAAGAATAATTCTTTTATAAAGCTCCATGTCTATGTGAGGGCTGTTCTATACTGTGCAATATTGAAAACATTAAAATCTACAATATAGCATATTTTAGGGAAAACCCGTTGTTCTTGATGTCGGTAGCTTTTATATCTATCTAGTGAATATTGAAAGTTTCTGCTCTTGTTTACTGATACATGTCTATGCTTCTTCTGCTATGAATCAGTAAACACGAGAGAGAAGATATAGTTTTGATTCAGTAGATGGCTGATTGTCCATGCTATTCTGTGGCCAATCTGTATGATATGATAACAATCACAAAGTGAATGTGGACATTGATATAAGTGCAGCAGCACTGTTTTATAACATTTCATCTTGGTTGACCCTGCATTCAATCCCCAGTAGTTTCAAGTGAGGAAGTCTCTCTGATGAAGGCTGTTTGGGACGTTGGTGTTTTCCAGGTATTGTAGCATTGACTGTCATCCTAAATCATAAGTGTGATATAAGTCTAGTATAATTTGTAACAATATGGATACAAAAAACTGAAACCCCTTTGTTGCAGGTGACAGCTCGCTGGCTTCTTGACCTAGATGAATTTAATGAGTGGATGAATGAAGAGGATTATCTCATTGAGGAAGAGGTACGTGGAAAAAAATTCCTTACAAAAATCAGCCTGCATAAAAAGAAGACTGAAAGTGGCATGTATGCAGAACAGATCTTTATGTTACCATTTACTTTGCAAGAAAATACAAAATGAAAATTTAAAAAAGTAACCATTATACATGTATTAGTAAAATATAAGCAAGGAATTTTCTTTTATAGAGGTTACATTATTCTCCTGCTTCTACATTTTGAGTGACTGCCTTCAACATGCTGAAGATTGCACCAATTGGACTTCTAAATTACTTGCTAAAGGATAAAATCATTATTTCACAATAAAAAAGATTAAGTTATTTATATAAAGCATTTTGTTTGGTGGTTGTGAGGGAAGATTGAGAAAAATAGTTTTGAATGACTCAGCAGAGTCAAAGCTCACCATGCTCAGTGGTAGATGATTGGAGAGTTTCATAGTTCGAGAAAAGAAGAAAAAAAAAAATTGTGTTGTGTTCTACAGGAAGGAATTTGGAATGACTGTGAGTGCATATTACTTGAGACTCTGAGTGAGACGAGTCTCTCTGTTTCAGTGATGGCTGCTTTTTCAGGAATGGTGTTCTTTTTTTTCATGATAAAGTTAACCTGGAGTTGGTTCTTCTATCTTCTATTTAACATGTCATTGACACTGTAGATATTGCAATGCCTGTCTGTGATGTGTCTAGCAACCTGATGACCCTTGAGAATAGTTTCACTGCATAAAAAAGTGGTGTCCAAAAAAATTTCAAATTTTTTTTATGAGTTTATTTCATAGCTGCATTTCATTTGATTTTACATTTTATATTGACATTATGTTTAATAATAATGAGTCTGTGTAGATATGATTTAAATCAATAGAGTTATTTAGGGGCATAAATATTGGAAATAATGTTTGCACTATTCTTTACAATTGTAGTATGACTCTAAAAAAGGCAAGAAATCAAGAAATATGAAGATGACAGTAGACGAGGTGAGTATCGATTTGAAAGTGTATATTGCCATGGGGACTTTTATATTACAATACTGTCCTTATTGACCAGATTGTAAAGCAGTTCTGGTCTAAAGATTGGCAATGTGTATCTGTCTGTCTGTCCATCAGTCTGTCTGTCGGTCAACAATTCAGTTAAAATTTCTGGTTTAAGCAAAATCTCAACATTAAGAGGAGTATAAACATAATACTTCACACATAGGTTCCTTATGACAAGAGCTTTCAAATTATGCCATCACTTTTGACCTAGTGACATTGACCTTGGACTTTTATGAACAAATTTTAACTTTGGCTACATCTTTTGAATAAATAGGAGTAGGGCTTTGATATTTCACACATAAATTCTTTATGAAGAGTGCTTTCAGTTGATACCATGACTTTTGACCTTGTGTCCTTGACCTTGTTTTGAGTTTGCTTTGCAATTCGGCCATACTGTCTTTAGTGGTTTCTCATTCTCTTATATTATTATTTTCTTTTTTTTCCTTTCCTACATTAAACCCCATAGAAATGTCAACTCCAGCATATTGCCCTCTGCCATTTGGTCTGCCTAACAAAAAGTCAGTCCAGTACTTAAAAACATACTAATTAACATGCTCAGGTGAATGATATGTTCACATGAAAGAGGTGTTAATTAGTTGTAAAGTTCTTTTTAAGTACATTTTGATAACAATTCTGGTAATACATACAAACAAATCAATAATTTCACTCATGATACTTTTTTTTTGTCCTCTGCAATAATGGATAGTCTAGCAAAAGAATTTATTCTTCATTGGATTACCCACACAAAGAGAAAATCTTTAGTTATCATGATTTGAAATCATAAGAAATCTGTGCTGCAATGAACAATGAACCTCACCTTACTCATTCTGTTTCCAGCTGCTATCCTCTCAAGATGATAAGAGGGATAAAAGAGACAAGAAAGGGAAAAAAAGGAATCGATCACCATCTCCATCTCCTGTGCCCTCATCAGAGAAAAAGAAGAGGAAAAGGTAAAATATACCAAAAATTGAGAAATGTGAGGAACCACTTGCCAACCTCAGTAATAGTGGTTTTAGATAACGATTTCAGGTAAATTAAAAATATAAACGGAAAACTTCACCCTTGAAAAAAAAATGTCCAAATTTTTTGTGCTATTTTACCAGCTGTTTCATATAAGATATCTTCATACTGAAAATGCAACATTGTTATTAATTATTCATAATATATTCTTTATTATACATGGAATGCAGTGGAACTTGTCAAATAAATATACATTCTCCTAGCCATGAAAGTTAAGAAGCCTGTAGTTTAATCTGTTTCTATGGTGTTAAGTACTGAAGTAGGTGAGAATTAGGCTCTCTTTTGACAATAGACCAATGTATTGAAGACTAACTTCATTTATAATGTTTTTCCCATTTATAAAAGGTGAAATGTGTCAAATGCAAATAGATAATATTAACAAAGCACATAGTTACGAAAATCCAGTGTTCGTGGTGAGGAGTGAACACTGTTCATGCAATTATTATTTGAACCTGTTCAACATTTACCCATCTACTCCATAATACAAGCATATACTTGATTATAGAAGTAGAACTTCCTGAAACTTTTCACAGGGCTCACAGCTGATATAAGAGTGTCGCAAATTTTTACAGCTCAGTTTTGAAGTTCGTGTAGACGATGAAAACAAGGAGCCAGTCTTCAAAATGGTGTACGATACAATCATATTTTTGAAAATTCTATTACAGTTTGGAATTTTGGAAAATTTTGTAAAATGCGACCTTTCATGGAGCATTGTGAGCCCTGCTGTTTTCACCTCTGTTATGTAAGGATTCTGTCCTGATTGGGGTCAGGTGTAGTAGCATACCTGAAGAGGGTCTGTAGTTTATACAGGGGCTGCCACCACACTTACGTAGAATAATCCTATGGTGGTGTTAAATGAAAAAAGGAAATTAACTTATTTTCATATATAGAGCGATTTAATGACAAAGAAAAAACTTGGGGTGGATAGTTACAGCAAATTGTAAATGAAAACCAAGTCACGATTTTTGTCTTTCCCTACTACCGGGCATGTTTTAATTTTGGGATGTAAGACATTAAAAATTGAAGAATTGCTCCTTAAAGCACAAGTCATGTTATGTTTTTAGTACCAGGACTCAGGCAGCACCAGGTTCCAGCAAGAAAAGGCCAAACAAGGATGATGAAGAAGATGACCTGACAAGGGACATGGATGACCCTTCACCGGACACTAACATCCAGGAAGTACAGCTCTCCAAACAATGTAAGATATAGGATTGCTATCCAATGTATATAGATAGGGTGACAAGATAGGGTGACAAGATAGAGTTGATGGGGTATGGAATAATCACAGGGATTTTTTTCTAGTGAATTTGGGTCCGTTATAAGGACCCAGTCCCAATGCCAAATAGTATCATTTTTTCCCAAAAAGTGACCAAAAATTCCCAATTTGCTTCTGACCTCCAAAGTGAAAAAATTTAAGTAAAAAAAATTGTATGTGTAATGCACAAATTCAAAGAGATGAGATGAAGATAAATGAAGTAGTAAACAAAATCCTAGATATAATGTTTATTTAGTATTTATATGTATAATTTTTGTTCTTAACTTTTCCGAAACTGTGCCAAATTTGCACTATTTTCCCAACTGCAAGGGACCCGGTCACATTCCCAAAGTATTGGAAAAAAATACTGAATCAAAAGTAAAAGGTGAAGGGATTTTCTGAAGCATTTTTATACAGTATTATTCTTCAGTTATGGGTTTCTTCTTGAAAAGAGGTTTGAAAGAAATGAAGCGTTTTGTACGTAATGCTTTGTTATCTGTATACAGCGAGCAGTTCCCGTAGTAACAAAGACACAGAGAATCAACCAGTCAAAGGAGGAACCATTATGGATCTGGATGAAGACACAAATGATAAGGTTAGTAGTGGCAAATATGTTAATTTGATATACAAAAAAATTTATTGTTAAGCATTCTTTAGCAAAGATTGTAAAGATTTTGCTGGTAATTGATAGGTCAGAAGCTTACACATAGGAAGACATTAGGTCTTTGGTGTGTACTTCAGATTTTCATATTAAAGGACAGGAAATTTCTTTTCGTATTTTAACAATCATAACCTGCCCATAGACTGTGCTCAGCAGAATCAGCAGCAGGTCTTGTTAGAATCATGCACTGATGGAATGTGAATAGTTGTTAAATGAAGCCATGAACAATAAACCAATATTTAAAAAGTATTTGTAAAGGTATATACATATATTATTGCATGGCCATTTTTGTGGCAATTGATTTAGCATTAGGTAGGTTCTGAAACCTAATTTATCCTTACATCTTTGACATGCTGAAGTTCAATTTATCTTGGTAAATGACGTTATTCCTCCTTGTATATTTACTAAAACTCATTGAAAACGAGTATTGGCTCTCTATTTGACATTATTTTTGTCACACTACCTCTGTAAAATGTACTTGTTCATCATTAGCAATGATAACTGCTCCCTTCTTTAAAAGTTCTAATGCCTCTTCCCCTCACAACATTGTTGAATATGTGCTTGATAGTATGATTTTTTCAGCTTCTTTTTTTTTCAATTTATTTATTTTGAGACTTGCGTCTCATCAATATAATGACTTGACCACAAAGCTCTTCATGGAATAAAACTTGTGTGAGTTGGTCAGTAGCATGGTTGATTTAGGGTCAAGAGTTCTTTGATTCAAGCCAACTTGGCAAATTGTAAGTTTTCTATCTTTCTGATGACACACGGAAAACTGATGTCTTCTGTCATGGTAGGCATTTGAACTACTGCTTCATCCTTTTCTGTAGCTTATGTCAAAATTTCTTTGCAGTCGTCAGGAAGATGCCAACACTAAACAAATAAAATGAACTTAATGTGACGTAAAACGTGTTTTATTTTGACAGTTTGCAGGTGAGGACAAGGGTGACATAGAAGAGCCTATTGAGGAAGAAGGGAGGAAGGATAAAGAGGAAGAGGAGAACGTGACAGAACAGACACATCACATTATCATCCCTAGCTACTCCGCATGGTTTGACTATAACTCCATACACAGCATAGAAAGACGAGCACTGCCGGAATTCTTCAATGGAAAAAACAAATCAAAAACACCTGAAATGTATGGACATTTGTGTGTTTATGTAAATTTTATGACAAAGAGTTGATATGATTTAAGTTTAACAATAATATTTCTCTTCCCATTATGTATAATTTTATAAGATAAAGTTGGGGCAAATGTCACAATGGCTTATTTAGTTTTATGGAATAAGAGATAGAAGAGGGGAAAAAATTGAATCTTATTTGATTTAGGCAGAGAGAGAGAAAAAGAGTTAAATACTGCTTGTTTTAGAAGCCAGTCTTTGCTTTCAAATGTGCTTAAAGTAGACAGAAACTTATAGATAGGGCATTGTCATTGGAAACTGGTTGTGAGCTAATGGTGGTTATGATTGTTATGAAACATAACTGGATACTTAATCACATCAAGTATAGTCCATTATAAGAAACATTTATCTTACCCCGATGTGAAGGTGTGGATTGACATGTAAAATATGCATGTATTAATGGTTTACCTGGTCATTAATTGAATCTTTTACTTACATGTCATTTCTGTTTATGTATTGAAATATGCTGGAGTGATGTAAATTGATAACATAGTAATCAGTTTTTCAAATCGAGAAAAAAATAATTTCTAATGTGAAAGAAAGCTATATGCACTAGGCATTGTAACAGATATATATTTTATCCCCCAATATACATGTACATGTTACAAAGTAGTATTTCTGGTATTCCCTGTTGAATGCTTTTACTATTTTGATACTTGCAGCTATATGGCCTACAGAAACTTTATACTTGACACCTATCGGCTCAATCCGACAGAATATTTGACCAGTACAGCATGTAGACGGAACCTGGCAGGAGATGTATGTGCCATTATGAGGTCTGTACATTACAAAAGACAAATGGTCAACTCTTATGTGTTGAGATACTGTTCTGGGTAGTGATGGACAAAACTGGAAGTTTGAACCTGGTATATGTTTGAATCCTTTTGAATGTCTTACTAGACAAATTCCCGAACAATACAATTGAGAGAATGGGTTAATCAATTTACCCTTATCCAGGTTGTTAGAAAATAAAGTAGGGTCTGGGGTTATACTGGTTTTTTGTAAAGTTAAAGATGGTCCGTCTATAAAAAATTTTCAAATAGAGCTTTTCCTTTATTCTTTGAAATTTTAAACTGATGACGTAATCAGTGGAGCTGGTATATATGGTGTCTTGTTGGTTAAAATCAATCACAGTAGATGTGTCATATAAAGATTCCATCACTGCTTTTGATTGGTCCATTGTCTAGTACTGATTTTTTGTGCATTATACCAGGCAGATGCTTTCACCACATAAATGCGATAATCTTTCTGTGAGGTAGAATATATATCAAACATACATAATTGATGATCTATCATTTTATCCCTTCTGAACACAAGCTGATAATCACGTTGATGATTATGATTCAGTTGGATTGTCCATCTTTTATTTTAAGTAGGCTTTGCAAAATTTTGTTTTAAGAAATGCTCACTTGTAACTAATATGTTTGTAAAACAAACCACAAGATACACACTGTTTAAAGAGGCATACACAATATCAAGAACAGTATTTTCTTTATAACTATGTATTACATGAGTATTGGCTCTTCAACAGAGTTCATGCATTCTTGGAGCAATGGGGTCTCGTGAATTACCAGGTTGATGCTGACAATAGACCTCATCCCATGGGCCCCCCTCCCACATCTCACTTCCACATCATGGCTGACACTCCATCTGGTATACAACCCGTCAATCCACCCAAAGTCAACCAGGTAAGGGAGCTATGCAAATTTAATTTCTTCAGGAAAAAAAAACAATGCCAGCATACATGTAGGAGTTTGAAAAATTAAACATCATTTATAAACTTTCACGCTCAATTTCATTTCATTTATAATATATATAAAACATTATGCGAATCGAAAGATTATCGCCCCACTTTCATTGTGTATTCTTTCCTGCACATAATTCAAGGAGCCTCAGCTGCTAGTAAAATATTTAGAATTTTCAATTCAATTCAAAATAGTGAACAATAGTCTTACCATAAAAAGCAAGTGATTACAGACAAAAATTGACCTTCAGATTATAGGATTTCAGTCTTTACAAATCAAAGTGCAAATATAACTATGAATGTTTAGTAGACACCTGTTTCTTCCAGAAGGCTTGTTCATTTGGAATCCTTCTGTTTAAAGTAATCTTTAAAAGCATTTGTTCAAATCACGTGAAACAAACTTCTATTTGAATGTAAACTTTATCGTAAAAGAAACTAAGCTCAGAAATGGCCTATTGACTGTGCTAAATCTCATTGTAGCCTTTCAGCCATGTCAACCTGGGTTTGAATTCCTGTCACAGAATGTGAGATTGTCAGTCAGGGTTTCTGCCGAAAGTCTGTGGTTTTCTTTAATTTGTATGGCTTCCTCCACAGCTAAACACTAGATGACACCATTATTTTCAACTTATCTGAGTGAGACATCAAATAGTAATATTACTAGTACTACATCGAAAAAACTGATTGATATAGACAATTACACCAAATTTCTTGTAGCCCTCCGCAGCCAAACAGATTGTGAATTTTGAGGACAGGGATAAAGAAAGAGACAGTGAGGGAAAAGATATCTCGAACTTTAGTTTACGGATGGACATGTATGCCAAAAAAGCTTTAAAGGTATTTTGTAAATCTCTGTGTGATAACATGTCATAATGCATCCTGTTTCAGTGTTTGTAACATGCGATCTCATTGGTTGACAGATTTTAAAACTGCAAGGGAACTCACGTTTCACAGTAGTTTTCAGCGTGATGTCATGTTTTACTGCACTTTGGTTTTATGGCATCAGGACAAGTTTGAATAGGAGTACATTTTTACACCTTATTTAGGTCAAATGCATCAGAATAGGGTTACCATGCTTGTGTTTTTCTCAAAAACTGACAGGGCTTTGGCAAAACTCAATTTCTGACAGGATTTTTCAATACTCTGTTGGTTTTTGTAAAGTACACACATGGTAACCCTGTAATTAATAGGGCTAAATACCAATAGAAACCTTAGCACTGGATTGTCTAATGTAATTTATGTTAGTATTTGATCTACCATAGAAAAAATATTAATTTCAATAGCCCTTATCATGCTAGTTTTCGTTTTCTTTGCTGTAAGAGTTATTCCACTTTACAAATCCCATATCGTGAAGACATATGACAAGCAGGGCTTAAAAAGTAGTATTGAAATGAGATACAATACTTTTACTCATAATACCATATAAATTACTCTCTGTATACGTAAGGAGACATATATTTTGAAATTAATTATCGTTAGAGAAAATGTACATATTTCAGATATGTTATTGTAAAATGCATCACTGTAGACATCATCATGTGCAGTTCTCCCTCAACCTATTTTTCTATGAGAGAATTCAAAATTTTATGAGAGAGTCTCTTAATTTCGTAGCCTAAAATTATCCCAGCTTATTGCACTCTTTCTATTTTTACACATCGTGTGTCTCTTCAGGACAAAGGAGCTGCCACTAGATCTCGTGAGTGGACTGACCAAGAAACTCTCTTGTTACTAGAAGGACTGGAAGTGTACAAAGATGATTGGAACAAAGTCAGTGAACATGTAGGAAGTCGAACCCAGGACGAATGCATACTTCACTTCCTCAGGTTACCTATTGAAGATCCTTTCTTAGAAGAAGGCGAATTTGGTCATGCTGGTAAAATTTTTAGTTTTCTGATAATGTTTTCTGATAGTTACTGTTAATCATTCAATATTCACAGTAATCACCCTTTATATATGTTTGCACAGCATAATTTTTGTGAGAAGCCGTAACATGTTATAAGTTTAGTGGTGAAATCAAGGATAATGAGGACTTGCACAAATTACTCAAAAACAAAGTTGGGAATCAAAAGTGTTTTACAGTAATTTTGAAGCAGTATTCACTTAGATATATTTAAACATTAACGCATATATAATGCCATGATTGAGTCACATGCTTGTATAGTGTTCATGATCTATTTCTCTTTCATCTAGAGTAAAGTTAAAAATAATTTTTCATTGTCATCTATAAATAGATTCCCCTTTCAGTCATAATAATTGTATATAAGAAAAACATGCATTTTCTTCTTCAACTGTGAATACAGATTGTAATATTTTCTTTACATTTACTTAAAAAAAAGTTTGCATTGAAATTCTAAAATCATACATAAATTTTCATAATTATTTCAGGTCCACTAGCGTTCCAGCCTATACCCTTCTCTCAGGCAGGGAATCCCATTATGTCTACAGTGGCATTCCTTGCGTCAGTGGTGGATCCTAGGGTGGCGAGTGCTGCGGCAAAATCAGCTTTAGGTCAGAAAAATTTACGTACAGAGTAACAATATAATAAAATAGTAGTGAAGGCATGAAGAGTTTGCTGTAGTTCTATGTACCACAGTTTACTTTAGTTTCAACCATAAATTTTTGCTTTTCCATAATAAATTTTTTATTTTAATTTCTCGCACTAATTAATGATTTTTGGTTTGAGTTTGAAAAATAAAATTTTTTCTGTCATAACTTGACCAAAATTACAATAAGCAATATTATTTAAAAACATCACAATGATGTATTGGACATCTTCCAACGAAACATATGTCAAATTATCCTGTTTCAGGTTAAATTCTAAATTTAATAGGAGAATTGACCAATGTGGACGAACCTTCTCTGCTTTGATTGGGTCCATTGCATAGGTCAAAATTCATTAAATGGTGCACCAGGTGGTGCATCCACTTTATCAGGGATAAAAATTAAGGATTGTGTGTAAAGTTGAAGCTTTTTCACAAACAGTAGCTGTTTTCAGATATGTGACTTTATATGCTTTGTAGTATATCGTGGTATGGTTCATGTTTCTTGTAGATGTCGAATAGAACAGCATTATTTCACATCTGATTGTCGTTTAAAAGAGATGCTTACTTCTTAAGCAGAGATAAGGTTTACATTATATAGTAATGAAAATACTATGTATGTTTCAGAAGATTAGATCTCGAAGCATATACTTGTGCATCCAACGTGCACATTTTCATCATTGTCTTTTACGTCAGAGGTGCCTCAGAATAACACTTTCAGCTTAACAGTTTTGTATGATGTTTCACATGGGTTTCCATAATGTGTCGGTACCTGCTACCTGCTATGGGTATGAAGGGTACTGAATTAAATTTTCCATGTGAAGAAAATATACCTTTGTGTCCAGCCCTTCAAAAATATGAATTTAACATTCTGAAACCTTTGTTTTATTTCATCTATTTGTTCAGTAAAGAAAAAAAGATATCAACTTGTTTATTACTGGTATATTATTTACTATTGTCCTCTGTCTTTATAGAGGAATTCTCCAAAATGAAGGATGAAGTCCCACCAGCTTTAACAGATGCACATATTAAACTCGTGGAGGAGGCGCAGAAAGATGGAAAGGAGGTGGATTCTCAGTTCGGCCTCGATAAAAGTGGCATAGCAGGCACTGCTCCTGAGAAAGAGGAAGGTAGGGGATTTTATCACAAAGTATTCAACCCATAATAAGCTTCAAATGACAAAATAAGACAAAAACAAAAAAAAAACAAAAAAAGATTTGTTATATTTGATTGTTATAGCAAAATGTATGTTGTCTTAGATAGTATTGATAGATGGGATTAATGTATGTGACTATAAAGTTTGGGATTGTACAATATGAATGCCATTAAAGGAGTTATCTTCCCTTGTTATGCATATAAAAATTGAAAGTGCAAAAATACTGCACCTTGAACTTCACTTTTTTATGAAAATTCATAAAGTAATATTTTATGGAACTTTTAATCATGAGTTTTTCCAAACTTTTTTGAAAAAATTTGGGCAAATGTCCAGTAATTCTCATAAGGTTCAATACAAGCTTCAATTAGATGCTTCAAAATGATACGCATTTCAAAGATCAAAGTTATCTATTGAGATCTAATTAGTGCTTACTGTAGATTGAATACCTTAATGAATGGAATGCAGAATGCAGTATTAGTTTTACTGCCAACATTTATGTGAAGTTCTGGTGTGTTAAGAAACAATAATAATAGATCAATGGATGCTTAAATAATACTATGTGTAAAAAGATGTCATTTATCATCATTGTCTCCTATATCATCATGTATGTTTTCATCATTGTCTTCAAAGGGCACCCTGGTGTTCTGTCTTTCCAATGAGACCTTAAAAACCGAGGTTCCATGTCACTGGAAGTGGGGCATGTAAAAGATCCTCACTGCTTCGGGAGGGTCCCTCGTTAAGATATAAATTTCTGTGCAAAGCATTGGGCATTGGGCATTGGGCTGTCACCATATACATGAAGTAATCGTGGAGTGACGTTAAACATTAATCAATCTATCAACAGATCCCAGGTCTCTCTGAGTTAGAATAGTACTTTAAGCTACCGTATATACTCGCATATAAGTCGACCCGCGTATAAGTCGGGGGGTACGTTTTCGAGCTCAAATTCTGGGATTTGCCGTTGACCCGCATATAAGTCGGTTGAAATTTTTGAGTGAACAAAGCCAGTACATGTTAACGGACATTCATTCATAGAAATGTATACAAAGGCTTCGGAGAATGATGATCGTGCGTAATCACACTACGGGAATTTAATTGACATATTCAATAGAGGGGCATTTAAAACGTGACATATAAAAGATGTACTTATTTAAGATAAAACAATCTACCGGTGTTACTTCATAGCTTAAGTGACTACTTTTCTAATAATTTGGTAGCCGTGAAAACGGCTGTTTTTATATAATTATTTATTTGATAATTACAGCAAAACAACACGACGACGATCGTGGCTTCATTGCTTGTTTATTTAACTATTAAGTAGTTAATTCATTAACACAGTGAAACCCTACATGAATCGGCGAATGATACCCGACAAAGACTCTTTTACCACACCGACAAACCTACCGGTATCATTAACATACTTCTAGTGTCATGTATACGCCGGACCGTTATTTAATCAATGGCCATCACGTCACGGCTCACTAAAACTGTAGACGTACTGTAGCGGATTTATTTTACCTTTTGTAATGGGTATTTCAACAGCAAATAAACGATATATTAAGACTTTAAGTACAGAATCTGTGGGTCACAAAATATACATTTTATTGTCATAAAATTGTGTTTTAAAGTAGTATTGACCGTGAATTTCACCTACGTTATCTATCATGTCTAATGTCTTCATTATCTGATAATAAACGGGAAAGTTTAGCTTCAGTCCAAGAACGGATTTTTTTCTCTCCGTCAGTATCTCGCATATAAGTTGGTAGTGCTTTTCGACCACGATTTCTTACTCCCAAAAAACCAACTTATATGCGAGTATATACGGTACATAGATTTGTATAATAATTCGGTGCTCTATACCTGTTGAAAATATGAAGGGTACTGAAGGAATTTTCAGTGTGGAAGAAAATATTTCTAAGTAGACTTTTTTCATATTAATTTTGTCTCTTGTTAAATGCCCAACATATTGTGTTTGGCCAACCAAAGTTGCATAATTCTATTGTCACGTAACGAACCAAGTATTGATGCAACAATAAAAATTCTGGCAGAATGTAGTTTGACATCGAGCATTAAGCCCCTTGTATCATGTGAAATATTCAATTCTTGTATATTTTTACCACTGATATGGGATACGTCTGCATTTTAGGAAGATCCTCCTAATTCTTACGCATTTTTAGTGTGAAGTGGTAGTTAAGTTTTTCAGAGTAATATGGGAGGACTTGATTTTGGCAAAAACTTGGATAAAATGTGCAAATTTAGGTTTTAAATACAATGTCATGTATATTTACCGTTAAGCTGTAGTACAGAGTATGAATTCTTGCTGCAACATTTATAAAAGGTGGCATAAACAATGGTATTTAAAGATAGTCTTTTGTTGACAATGATTTCATGTTTTAATCAATAGGTGCAGAGGAAAATAAAGAAGAAAAGAAAGAAAAGAAAGATGAAGAAACAAAGGAGGAGAAAGAATCAAAAGAAGAAGAAAAGGAAAAGGTAAAACTTTTTCTGGACCTGCATAGATTGTACTCAGATCTGCATGTCTTATGATATTTTGTTCAAAGCTCTCGACAATTAACTAAAACAATTGTTTTATCTTATGCAGGGAACAATAAATTAAAATATTTATAAATCAGTTTTCAAGTTTTACTTTGTTTTCAGAAAGAAGAAGCTATGGAAACTGATGAACAAAAAGAAGAGAAAAAAGAAAAGGAAGAAGAGAAGAAAGAAGGGGATTCAGAAGGAAAAGATGAAAAAACAGAAGAGGTAAAACTTTTACAATTTAATGTTCAATACATGTTGGTATGACCCCATTCATATGTTCATACAAATTTTATTTGAATGAATTGAAATTATGTGATTGTAATAAAAGAAGAGAAATAACAGTTCCTGTACATGGAAGTGACTCTTCTATGGTAATTTTTTGAGTGTAAAAAATATTATTCATTGGTTGGTTGATTGGTGTTTTAGGCGAGCTTCAAGGAATTTTTCTGTTATCCTGTCTTTTCTTTACACAGAGTTACTTTCCATTTGGGATGGTATCTGCTGTAAAACTGTTATGATGTTATCAAGTTCTATGGAAATGGATTGAAAACGTAGGGAAATGATAGTCCACAAATGACGTTTTCATAGGAAATTGATGACATCAGAATTGTTTTACGTCAAATACCGTCCCAGATGGAAAATAACTCATAACAAAAAGACTCAATATCGCAACATTGAAGCAGGAGGTTACCCACCTACTAACAATAATGGCAAACTCTGGGAATCAAACTTTGATCACTGCGTCAAAAAATAAAATTATTCAAAATTTTGAATTTGAAATTATTTTTGAACTTTTTGCAAGGGTTTGATTTGTTTTGCAAGACTGCACATTATATTTATTATTCTACATCTGTGAGAATATGCATATCTTAGTCAGTTGGGTACTCAATTGTTGACTGAGAGGTCCAGGGTTCCAATGGTTTAAGGTTAATGCCCAGGGTTTTGGATGAGACAATGAAAACCGAGGTCTTGTATCCCAGTAGACATGGCAGGTAAACATTCTCTCACTGTTTCTTGTGGGTCTGTTGCAAAGTATAAATTTCTGTATATTGCATCGGGCAGATGCTGTCACTATACGCATTTGTAATGAATTTAGTGTGATGTAAACCAAAATCAAATTAAACAAACGGCATGTGAAGTACTCTTGAAACAATATTTTGTTATAAACAGTGAATACAAAACCTAACCTAACAGTGCACAAGCTGTTTAATTATGAATGTTGAACTTTTTTAATTTCTGTTTTAAGCAGGCATCAACCAAAACAGAGTCAGAAGAAAAAACTGAAGAAAAAAGTGATGAAAAGAAAGAATCGTCGGAAGAAATTAAGGAAAATAAAGAGAAAGATAGTGAAGGGAAATCAGATGATAATAAACTTGAAGTAGTTCGACATAAACCAGATGGAAATGTAGCCACTGCTGCTGCCTCAGCATTAGCTGCAGCTGCTGTCAAGGCCAAGGTCAGTCCCTCAAGGAAGTATATTGTATGCATACTGATTGTAGCAGGAACCATATTTTAGTGAAGATAATACAGTTCTTTGTATTCTCATTTATGATTACATTAATAGAAATACAGAGGACAGTCTTGTCTCATAGGAAATCATAACTAGCATATATTTCACATTCCTTTTAACATCTAACTCTGAAATTAAGTCGCACTAGAATAAGTATGCACACAGCAACTATAAAACTCAAGTTTATATTGTTAAAGCAATTTCTAGCTGAGAGAAAAGGAAGCCTAGAGGCCCAAGACGTTCGATTGGATAATTTAAGTGTTAACCTATAGAAGCCAGCCACCTGTGAATAACCATTTCACCTTGTTTATTTCTTGTAGTATTTGAACAGAGAAATTGACCATCACAATGTTTCATCTGAATGGTATACCATCTTACACATTGAATTTCATACTAATATTCCATGCTATTTTTAGCATTTAGCAGCAGTGGAGGAGAGGAAGATCAAGAGTTTGGTAGCGCTTCTTGTCGAGACGCAGATGAAGAAATTGGAGATCAAGCTCCGACACTTTGAAGAATTAGAAACCATCATGGACCGAGAAAGAGATGCGGTAAATATAGAATAAATTATTCATTTAATTTATATGTATATATATTTATATTTAGATATATATATATACATATACATTTCACGGTCATTTACTCAGACATCAATAGCTATACTCAAACTGAATTTTTAAGTCCTGATTCCAATTTCTTTATTTAAATGTGCTTCCCTAAATGAAACTCCACTTAATGTGAACTGTTTAAAGTGGTACCTTCAAGCCGAGTTATCGATAGTAAACTGTATGATATATATATTTAGAGTATGCTGTATTAATCGAATTACCCTTTGGTACATAACAAATCTTTATTGTTGTGTGCAGTCATGTGTACAATATGTAAAGTAGTTTTTATTCGATAAGAATGATCCACTTTAAAAGGCAGTGTTTGATGATCTTGACCCAGGGTTACTCCTGCAAGGTCAAGATCATTTTGGAGCTTTACATAGATTAAATAAATGAATAATGAAATGGGGTTGTCAAATTCTAAGGGCAAACGAGGGAGTATGGAAGATGTTATTCTCCTGCCAACTTTACTTTTGTTCCAGTGTCAAAAACTTGAACATGTATTATTGTCAATGAAATACATTTGAATGAGAATCACTTAGTTTTACATGGTTAGCAAAAGGGTATGACTTGAATTTGAAAAAAATATGGAAAATAGAGTACCTATTTATTTTAAGAAGTCAGCAAAGTACATATGTTTGCATCTGTAGTACATGTATGTCGCAAATGTGTTAATCTGTTGCAGTCATTAAGGTCCTGCTTTGTAATGGAAGTAACAGTGTCTTTCTGTTTGTCAACACATTGGTTTTGATGTGATGACATAAAGGTGTTCAATTGACAGGTTTCATATTTCACATGCAGCTGCAGAATGATGAGAGGAACACACCTATGGATCTCGGAGTGAAAACTCGCGCAGCTGGCCCTTGCATAATTTGGTCACTTTTCTAGTTTCAGTTCATCGAAACGTTTGGAATGATCATGAATTTCATGTCTAATTTGCAGTTGGAGTATCAACGACAACAACTTTTACAAGAACGACAGCAGTTTCATTTGGAGCAAATAAAGGCAGCAGAACACCGTGCAAGACAACTTGCAATGCAACAGATGGTTGCTGAACAAAAGCAGCAGCAACAAGGTGGCGGAGACGCAGGTGAGTTATTAAGTAGGACCTCGTAGGTTACATGCAGGGTTAGTAATCATGACATTTGTCATCACCATGGTTACAGGATCCAGTATTGATTTCTTATACAGAACACTTAATATTCTAGTCTATCCAGCTACGAATGGAAACCAGTTTAAGTTGGAAAATTGACTTTTAAGTTTAGATAGAGGATTTAATTTGGTGAAGTCATTGTCATATATAAAGGTATAGTCAGAAATATGGGATCCAAGCATAGGACTTGGGTCCGAAATCTTATGATAGAGAGAATAAACTGGAAATTACATAATAATGAAACCTTTATTATTGACATTTCTTGTCAGACCCAAGCATAGGACTTTGATGTCTAAAACTTTATGACAGAATTGACTGGAATCAAAAATATTACACACATTTCTCTCTGTCATTCACTTATTAAAATCCACATTATATATCCATACTTATCAGTTTGTGGGATGAATGTCATAAATAAGTGATTCTGAACAATTTTTTCTTTCTCCATTATTTGAACGGAGCAATAACTGTTAATATCTACATGTATTAAACAACAGACAGCTGTTGGATGATGTAATTCTAGTAATTATTGGAGGAGTAACCATCATCCGTAGACAAAAACTTTAACCTGGGTTATAACTTAAGAACCATAAGAGACAGGGCTTTAATATCTCACAGGTGTGTTTCTTCTGCCAAAACCTTTCATTTGGTACCAAAATTTTTTACCTTGAGACCTCGATCTTGAAGTTTGATTTACTTTCAAAACTGTAACCTTGGTCATAACTTATGAACAGTAAGGGATAGGGCTTAAATATATCCTGTGTGTATTCTTTGTGAAAAGGCCTTTCAATACTTATCAGAATTCTGTATGTTTTGACCTTGACCTTGAAGACTGACCTACTTACAAAAAATTTTTGCTATTAAATTTGGTGGCCACCACCGAGCTCTGTTGTCTTCTGACCATTTTTGTTGTTATTTTCAATCCGTAATGTAACATTTATTAGGTTTTCTCTGTACATGTATAGCGTGCATATTTAAAGTTAAATTGTCTCGTCAGTTAGTGTTTGACCTCGCCTTCATTCTTAAAATAATATGTACCACTAGAGATAATGTGTTAAAAAAAAAGCAGTTTTCTCTCAAATATATTTCTGACTGTACATGTTGGATTTATTAACATTTCTCATTTATTTGTGCATTTTCTTTTTAATTTGTCTATGATATGTAAATGTTGGCTTGCTTTTGCATTGCTTTAACTGTCCTTCTCTTTGCTTGAAGGCGTGGGAGCCACCACTGGTTCTGCTACATCCAATCCCTCCCTAGCTGCTGCAGTTGGACAAAGCTACCCTCTGTCTGGCTCCCCAATGCCTCCTCAGGGACCCCAAGCTACACAAGGTTCTCCTGCTCCCCCTCCTCCTCCAGTCCCAGGAGCTAACCCTGCCTCTGCTACTGATGGTATTAACTCACAGGGGACACCTCTCCCAGCTACGCCCGACAAAGAAATCGAATCTCAAGGTAGGTTTAGTTTGGCAAAACGAGCTTACAGGTAAATATTGATGCTTAATCTGTGTAAATTACATTGCATGATACACTGAAGGAAGATTCAGTTTTGGGCTAAAGCACTGGAGGCTATTTCACAAAAGTTCTTGGAAATTTTTAAAGATTTTTCTTAACTTTTACCTAGAAAGAATATGACATTAAACTTCAATATGAAATGTTTAGTTGTATTTTGGGATGAAAAACATCATCATGAATTTAATAATTTCCTGTTCGTTACCCCTTTTTACAAAATCTGGGGTTGAAAGTTATAAAAATTCCAAATCACTTTGCAAAGTGACCTGCAAGGCAGTAATAGCCTTTCACTATTGTTTTGCTTTAATTCAAAGCCTGGTTGAAAGAACTGGGAAGTCCCACCAGCGAACCTAACCAAAGTCTGAAGTTTTCTCAACTTTAGTTAATCCAAGTTCTTTCACCATTTAAATATGCTGGCAATCATCTAAGCAAAATAATCCTGGTAAGGCATTGACCAACGAATAATGAAGTCTCACGTGTTGGTGATAATGTATTTTAAATCTATTTCAGTTTCATCTGCACCCTCTGTGAGCGCTCCAGAACCAATGATTACAGATTCGCCGAGCAACCAGCCTGTTCCGGCGGCTGATTCATAGTCATACAAACATACTTCTGACCCCTCAGTGTTGTCAATTTCGGCAAAGATCTGTACGAGAGATTTACATCATCATTTTTTCATTTACATATTGAGCAATTATTACTGCAAATGAGTATCTATGAGAGTAGTGCTTGGAGAAAATGACCGATGTGTTCAAGAAATCATACAATTGATCTTGACATTATAACCTTGACCTTTATACTTTAATCATCGTCATCAAAAGTTGTTGCTGGTGTTTTACCACAGAAAGATACTAGAAATATATTTCCAAATATATTTTAGGGATTTTTTTTTTCATAAAAAGACTTTTTAAACACAATTAGAACAAGATATATTTGTGATGCATAACAGAATTCCCAGGATGAATTGAAACTTTTTAAAAAACCCTTTAATAGGATACCATATTCATTTGATTCAAAGATACATTAAAAATTTGCGTAATTGATTACGAATTGAGAAATACACTATCGTCTAAAAAACCCAAACAAAAAGAGTGTCCCACCGTTAACTTTAAAACAATCCTGGATGATGTTTAATTTGAAATATTGTCCTTACATAACACCTCTTGAATTTTTCAATCTGCCATGTTATTTTGTATGATTATATCAAATCGTTACTTCACAGTAGAGGCCATTTCAATTTTGATTAGGAAATCATGTAAGGCCATTGTGTTGTATGGAGTCCATGTTATGGCTGCTAGTACATGATTGTTACTCGTGTCATGTCATCATTTTACGTAAGGTTCATCCATGTAGTATCCATGTTATGTTGTAAAGTGTGAAACATGTCAAAAGACAAATAAAATGTCTTGAAATACTTAACGTGTTATCATTTTTTGCATTTCCTGTGGCAGCAATACCAAGTTACATGTAAAGAGTCCATTGTGATGCGTGTCAGAATTTTTCAGCATCATTTGAAACTTGTTAAGAACCCTTTATTAGGATACCATATTCTTTTGATTTAAACATCTTTGATAGCAAATTGAGAAATATTGTATTGTCTTTGGTACAAGGTAGCATTTACTTCATCTTTCTGTGAATTGAGTAATGAAATATTTTTCAGTTGTTAATGTGCTTATAAAAATAATAATTCCAATTAACAGTATGTGAAACAAGAGGCCCAAGTGGGCCTATATCGTTCACCTGAGTACCTAGATGATCAGTCATGCATGAAGGAAGAATTCATTTATTTTTGCATTAATGTGACTAAGTCAACACAGATATTGAAAATATGTCAAATTTTATTTCAGGCTAGAATAAAAAACAACACTTTTTTGCACATCCATTCAGGTGATTTTGATATTAAGCATTTCCTTTGTTTCTGCAAGAAGTCATTCAGGGCAACTAGTCATTTTCTTTAGGTGGGGCCTTTTGTTGACTGATTTCAAGTCTGGGTCATGAACAACAATTGTTTCAAATATTGTCCAGATCTAACTTAAAATTGCCTAATTTCATATGTTGAGTGTTGAGAAACATCTAAAAACTTATTTAGATGTGTAAAAAAAAAAAAAAATTTTTTTGAACACAGCTGGATTTGAACCGCTACTCTCCATATTTCAGTTACCAAGTGGTATATGTACTATTGTGAGAACTGCTTTTTAGACATGGTGGCATTATCTGTTAACCAATCTGGATGAAATTTGCCAAATTGATAGAGGACTTTTAGTACTTCATGTATTCCATGTTTCATTAAAATCTTTCATGTGGTATAACAGCAGAAGTGAAAAATGTGATTGAATTGTTCCTATACACCCTCATTTGGAAGTCTTAAAAAATTCATAGAAAATCCAAAAATTGAGATATTGACAAAATTCTTTCAAAGTAATAATCCTTACCATAATTATGATCACAATAGTCCATAAGAAATCATCATTATCAAGTAACTAGGAAATATGACACTTTTTTTCTCCATTGAATCACCAAGTCCAAAGAAATGTCGAAAAAAATTCTAAAATTTGATTTTGGAAGGGAACCGAAATGACAATACGTCTTCACTCATCCCTCTAGATCATTTCTATGCATTCTGTTTGTCTCTGTATACAGCCCGTATGAAAAAGAATATTGTTAAACGAGGGAACTCTTTTGTGACCTACTTTTGACTATGGTAGCGCCACCTGTAAAGAGGTCTGCACGAAAACAACAGAATTTGAAGAGGATCATAAGTGACTTATTTCTACTAAGATTTATTAAAATCCTTTACACAGTTTTGTAGAAAAAGTTGAAAATGTGAAAAATGGCCAAACCCCCCCCCCCCCTTTTTTTTTGGAAGTCTTAAACGTAAAATTCCTAATTTCATATGTTGAGTGTTGAGAAACATCTAAAAACTTATTTAGATGTGTAAAAAAAAAAAATTTTTTTTACCACAGCTGGATTTGAACCGCTACTGTCCATATTTCAATTACCAAGTGCTATATGTACCATTGTGAGACCTACTTTTTAGACATGGTGGCATTATCTGTTAACCAATTTGGATGAAATTTACCAAATTGATAGAGGACTTTTAGTACTTCATGTATTCCATGTTTCATTAAAATCTTTCATGTGGTTTTGTAGAAAAAGTTGAAAATGTGAAAAATGCCCCCCCCCCCCTCTTTTTTTGGAAGTCTTAGAAAATTCATAAAAAATCCAAAAATTGAGATAATGACAAAATTCTTTCACAATAATATTCCTTACCACAATTATGATCAAAATAGTCATTAAGAAATCATCAATATCAATTAACTGAAAAACATGACACTTTTCTTCATTGAAATGGCCAAGTCCAGAAACAGGTCAAAAAAGCGTAATATTTGACGGATCTTAACCCCGAACATAATGTTTAATAACCCATCTTTATAGATTGTTGAAATGCAATTAGTTTCCCCATTTATGTACTGGTTCTGGAGAAGAAGATGTTTGAGGAGGGGTACCCTTTTGGGCACTTTTGGTCCCGCCCTAGATCCACCCCTGAGGGAATCTGGATCCCAAACACAATTTTAGTAGGGGACCTTGAGTACATCATTTACACAAAGTTTGATCCAAATCTGCTATGTAGTTCCAGAGAAGAAGTCGAAAATGTGAAAAAGTTAACGACGGACGACGCACTATGACTATAGCTCACTTGAGCCTTTGGCTCAGGTGAGCTAAAAAACTAAAAGAGTTAAAAATGATAATGATACCATTTCTTGTTGCAGCAATACTTTAATACCATGTAATATAAGCATTTGTGGTCAAACAAACTGGAGACGGATTGCTATCCCTGAAGACCTAGTTTCACTTCGGATTTCTAGGGGCATTTAATATTCACTACAGTACATTTTTTCCACCACAAAAGTAGGGGTGTAACAATACATCGAACTATCGATCTATTGCGATAGTGTTCTACTGATAGCAACAACTACTTCCATATTTTACATCTGCCTTTTCAGGAATTTGTCTTAAGTTAGGCAATTGAGGAGTGCATTACAATAGACAGTACCTGAACAAAACAAAATGGGTGAATGATTGTCATGATCAAGTATGAAAATTAAATACATGGTATACGTCCTTTGTTGACCTGCCATCAGTCTGAAGCTAAGATCAGTAAACTTCCGAAAATCTTAATGAAAATAAAGTTTTTGAATCATCTCATAGATTTTAATCATTGTAATGTCATAGGCTGAAGACCCATTGTTGTATAACATCACAAGCCGGCTTGGCCTACTGGTATGGCGCTGGACTCGGGAGTCAGGGGTTTGATTCCCACTCTGGTCATGCCGGTGTCCTGTCTTTTGGATGAGACAGTAAAAACTGAGGCCGTGTGTCGTTATATGCATGGCACGCTAAAAATCCCTCACTGCTTCGGGTGGGTCCGTTGCAAAGGTCAAATTTGTATGCCCCGCATCAGACAGATGTCGTCACCATATACGTGAAATATTCGTGGTGTGACGTTAAACAAAAATCAATCAATCAATGTATAACATCACAGTATCAACAGGTGTGATGTCAAGCATTTGGTGATTAGTCAGTTATCAAGGCTGGCAGATGATTAAGACCCTCTGTAATGTGAGGCTTCACACTCTCGTGTCAGTAAGGATTATATGTTTAGAGACAGCAGGTTTGTGAGGCTTCACACTCTCGTGTCAGTAAGGATTTTATGTTTAGAGACAGCAGGTTTGTGAGGCTTCACACTCTCGTGTCAGTAAGGATTTTATGTTTAGAGACAGCAGGTTTGTGAGGCTTCACACTCTCGTGTCAGTAAGGATTTTATGTTTAGAGACAGCAGGTTTGTGAGGCTTCACACTCTCGTGTCAGTAAGGATTTTATGTTTAGAGACAGCAGGTTTGTGAGGCTTCACACTCTCGTGTCAGTAAGGATTTTATGTTTAGAGACAGCAGGTTTGTGAGGCTTCACACTCTCGTGTCAGTAAGGATTTTATGTTTAGAGACAGCAGGTTTGTGAGGCTTCACACTCTAGTGTCAGTAAGGATTTTATGTTTAGAGACAGCAGGTCTGTGAGGCTTCGCACCGTCGTGTCAGTAAGGATTTTATGTTTAGAGGCTTCACACTCTCGTGTCAGTAAGGATTATATGTTTAGAGACAGCAGGTTTGTGAGGCTTCACACTCTCGTGTCAATAAGGATTTTATGTTTAGAGACAGCAGGTTTGTGAGGCTTCACACTCTCGTGTCAGTAAGGATTATATGTTTAGAGACAGCAGGTTTGTGAGGCTTCACACTCTCGTGTCAATAAGGATTATATGTTTAGAGACAGCAGGTTTGTGAGGCTTCACACTGTCGTGTCAGTAAGGATTATATGTTTAGAGACAGCAGGTCTGTGAGGCTTCGCACCGTCGTGTCAGTAAGGATTTTATGTTTAGAGGCTTCACACTCTCGTGTCAGTAAGGATTATATGTTTAGAGACAGCAGGTTTGTGAGGCTTCACACTCTCGTGTCAGTAAGGATTTTATGTTTAGAGACAGCAGGTTTGTGAGGCTTCACCCTCTCGTGTCAGTAAGGATTATATGTTTAGAGACAGCAGGTTTGTGAGGCTTCACACTCTCGTGTCAGTAAGGATTATGTGTTTAGAGACAGCAGGTTTGTGAGGCTTCACACTCTCATGTCAGTAAGGATTATATGTTTAGAGACAGCAGGTTTGTGAGGCTTCACACTCTCGTGTCAGTAAGGATTATATGTTTAGAGACAGCAGGTTTGTGAGGCTTCACACTCTCGTGTCAATAAGGATTATATGTTTAGAGACAGCAGGTTTGTGAGGCTTCACTTTGGTGTGTCAGTAAGGGTTATATGTTTAGAGACAGCAGGTCTGTGAGGCTTCGCACCGTCGTGTCAGTAAGGATTTTATGTTTAGAGGCTTCACACTCTCGTGTCAGTAAGGATTATATGTTTAGAGACAGCAGGTTTGTGAGGCTTCACACTCTCGTGTCAGTAAGGATTTTATGTTTAGAGACAGCAGGTTTGTGAGGCTTCACACTCTTGTGTCAGTAAGGATTATATGTTTAGAGACAGCAGGTTTGTGAGGCTTCACACTCTCGTGTCAGTGAGGATTATATGTTTAGAGACCGCAGGTTTGTGAGGCTTCACACTCTCGTGTCAGTAAGGATTATATGTTTAGAGACAGCAGGTTTGTGAGGCTTCACACTCTCGTGTCAGTAAGGATTATATGTTTAGAGACAGCAGGTTTGTGAGGCTTCACACTCTCGTGTCAGTAAGGATTATATGTTTAGAGACAGCAGGTTTGTGAGGCTTCACACTGTCGCGTTAGTAAGGATTTTATGTTTAGAGACAGCAGGTTTCACACAATGGAAATTCAGGAAGCTCATACAGAAGTAAGATTTTGATTTTGTGTTTGAATCTCTCTTTAAAAATGGTTGAACCAGGAAGTTTTTAAAAGGGAAGGCAGCACAAAATCTGCTTTCAAGGGTTAACAATGCATTTTTTAAAGACAAAGTGACCATTTAAAATGGTATCTGAAATAGTTTATTGAAACCTTGAAATGAACATCTCATCAGCATATATCAAATATAAATAAAATGAAAAAAAAAATCTGAAAGTGTATACTAATGACCACTTATCATATGAGAGGATGGACATACAGTATAAGGTATTTGCCTACAGACCCTTTCACTGTTGCTGCGTGACTAACATTTTGGTTGGCAAATGATATCATTTCCCATAAAATTTTCGACGTCAAAAAAAAAATGATTGTCTTTGACATCATATTGCGGGAACAGTTATCATTTTGCCAATCAAAATGTTAGTCCCACAGTAATGTTAAAGGGTCTATACTATTACCAATCATTCAAAAACTAAAGATGTTTTACAGAGAAAACTTGGATATGCTTAAAAACAGTGCTAATTGAAAATGAAATTAATGTCGTTATGAGACTAAGCCTGCTAGGTTAGCAACTGAGAGGTCATTTGTCTAATTTTACTGTCAGGATACTGGCAGAAGATAGTAAAAATGGAGTTCTCATGTTGCAGTAGATGTTGGTATGTAAAAAGTCCCTCACTTCTTCAAATGCGTCTGTCGCTTAAATCTTAATTTCCTAGCAACACATTATAAATCCCACTCTCATTTTTGGGTAGTTCCATTACATAGCTCTAAATTTCTTTGCATTGTATCAGGCAAATTACATTGCCATAAAAGTGTGATACTCTTGGTGCGACATGAAGCAAAAATCAAAAGATTTGTTGCAATGCATCAAACGAACCCAGTCATTGTATAGTATATATAACAAGTATACAAGTCATACATAAGTAAAATAATATGGTAGTGAAATAAAACAGGAAACAATGGAAACTTATCTTGCTATATTGATGTCTTTTTGTAAAATTTCTTCGAAATCTTTTCTTGAAAGAATAATGGTTGGCTTCTTGTTTAACGACAACAAAGATTGTTTCTCTTAAATGGTAGTACATGTCCTCTAACTGAACCAGTCAAAGTAGTAAGAGATCTATCCTGCGCCCCCTTATACCACCACCATGTGGATTCCATTTATATTGTCTCATTCCATGGATGAATAAAGATAAACCTCTGCAAGTTTGGTCACTCTGACATTTGTGCTTTGTCCAAATTACCCTAAACTTCTTAACCAAATGAATTAAAAAGGAGATCAGATGCCGCTTCTGATGCATGGGTCTATCTTGGTATCCTAAGATGAACCACTGATGCAAGTTTGGTTATTCTGACATAAGAGCTTTGTCCATCACTGCACTACCCCAAACTTCTTAACGAGGAAACAAAGACACCTGGGGGTATAGCATTATCTCATCTTAACTTTGTTTCAGATGACAGACTGCACATTTTGAAAATGGCACTTCTATGCCATTGGCTTTAGTGAGCTAAGAATATTTTGGTTGACTATGTGCACACTTCTAAGTGCAGCAAATGAGTTACAACTATAAATTGTATCCACTGCTTTGGACATAGCCCAACCAAAAGCACAAATCCAGAATTTCATTTCGATCACTGGCTTCTAAGAAATCATATGGTCTTGAGTATCGAATAACAGAGCACATTTGATGGTCACTGATTTTATCTTCTTGAATTCTTTTAAAGGGATCAGTCTCCATTTCCAGGACTGTGAATATAATCTGAAAAAGAACACAGTTTCTGAGTTTTATTTTCAATCCAATTTTTATTTGAAATGAAAGTAAGGCTTGACACTCGGGGGTTTTTTTTATGCATTCGTCTAGACAAACTAATAGAATGGAAATTCTGTATGTCTCTTGAATTTTCCATCAAGTTGCAGATATGTGGTTTCATTTTCTATCAAAGTAAACAAGACATTCACTCCAAGCATTTCATAATTTACCTATCTCTCACTACTGTTCATTCTTGTTTTAATGTAATATTAATTTAATTCACAACTACATGAACTTACTCCTATTGGACAGGGAGAGTCATTTTATTGAATATTCAGTTTTGTTATAAAATGTTTGGCACTTTTGAAATGAAATTCTTTTTTTTATCATCATGTTCATTTAAGAAAAACTGCAATCATTACAAAATTGCACAAGAATTACAGCAGTTGATCACATGTAATACTTTATTTTCATGAGTTTCAATTTACTTAATTTCATGACAAAATATAGGTTCTTGGATTTGTGACTGAGCAAAAAGAAAAAAAAAACCGATTGCCAAATTTCCATTGACAAGACATCCCTATACGTATACATGTATATTTTGCAAAGATTCAAGAAGAATCCTTTGTTTCGAGAAATCCCTTACATAATATGGTTAGTTTACACACATATATTCTACCATACACCTCCAAGATGGCGGAAAAGGGACATAACTCCAATTAAATTTTATTCCTTTTGAAAACTATCTATATAGCCAAGGCTTGTGTCAACGACTTACACACCTGATCAGTCGTCATTATGACTATGTGGGAGGCAGGCTTGGCTTGCGGCGCCGACGACCCGGGTTCAATTCCCGGGTTGCGCCACTATGTTTAAGAGGTTGGTAACCTCCTGCTTCCATGTCGCGATATAACTGAAATATTGTTGAAAGTGACGTAAAACACCAATCAACCAACCAACCAATTATGACTGTGATTGCCAAGCATGAATGAGATTCACCCGGATGGAAGTCTATACGTTTAGTGTGCAACTATGAAAATTTTGTTCACCATATCAGGGTCAAAACTTTGTTGAAATTTCCAGTAGCCCCTAGACCATAAATTTTAGGGGCCCACACAGAAAACTACGAGCCCACAATAAATTCAAACAATTTTCTATATTAAATTTAATGAATTGATAAAATAATAACATTTTATTTTCATTTATATTAATTCAATCTCTCTCTCTATTTCTTTGAAAATTTCCTCTTCTTCTTCATCTTCACTTTCTTCAATCTCCTCTCTCCCTTCACTTCTCTCTATCTCCTCACTTCTCTCTATCTCTTCACTTCTTTCGATCTCCTCGCTTTTATCACCACATTGTTTATCAGATAACTCTTGTTGACTTTGATTTCATACTCAAATAAACTCTTTTATATGTTATGATAAGCAGTAGTAAAAGAAATAACACAAACACTCTTTGCCGCAAATTTTCGGCAGAATACGGATTCTAATTTTGCTGGTCGCGATGTCGGCGATCAATTTCGGAGAATTCGGTGGCCCACAGTCAGAATTTGGTTGCATTGGTGAGTGGGTGAGTGGGAAGTTGTGACCCTGCCATATGTATGATGACATGTATGATGTAATTTGCTTGCATGCCATTAAAGTTGAAATTTCCACCACATCAAAGATAATAAAATGTTTTGTGTGCAACAGATAGAGCGAATGTCCTGTGGTAAATAGCTGGTTTACAACGAGAAAAAAGCCTAAGAGAAATAGTAAAACATACTAAAACAAGGTCAAACTGATTTTATAATTATTTACTGTTAAAGTATTGTACCAATGAAAACATATAGTTAACAAAATACATATAATGACATTCTGAACAATATCCAACTCTAACATGACACTTGTTAAGAAAAATTTCGTAAAAATTTGCAGTAGCAAAAACAGTTCATCATGTTCAAAAATTACCTTTGTTCCAACACATATTAATCCAGAGACAGCAGTTCTGAAGAAGGAAGACTTCCTTTGAATCACCAATTCTATTCCATGTTGACCCAAAACACTCTCTGAAAGGTTGTTGACTGTAAAGCTATCGTCCGTAAACTCTCCGCTACATTCTTTGTTTTCTTTAACCTAGAATAGATTGAATCAGCATTTTAACTGATGGAAAATAGGCGAAGTAAAGCATGGAAATCTCAACCTATATGGTATGCAACATAACTTGCTGAAACAAGTGATGGGTATTTATGCGTCAGTATTTATCATGATGGCTGATGTTTGTTTTTACTGTTTCACCAAGAAAGGCATCAAATTAATGTAGACAAAAAAATTTTAATGCTAATGGACTTTTCAATCTCTTCTAAGCTTTCAATTAAAATTTCAACTTACATTGTAGCAAATGTACACACACACCAAGAAAAAAAAAAGATGTTTGGTAAATGTTTGACATTACTCTGGAGTTAAGTGTACTTTTTCTCACAAACAATATAGCAAATATGAAGCAAACAAGGCCAAAATATAGTATTGTGTAGCCTTGTTTTGTTTCATTTGTAGTATACTTTAATTGGATCTTAAAAGAATCCAGTAAATTGGTTATTATCAAACGAGTTTGATTATGCCATATACTGATATGTACAAAACTTCTAAAATCAATTTGCGCTACGAGTAATTTGAGATGTCTGTGTTTCAGTGGACGAGACAAATGTATTTATTTTATTTTTCACTCTTGACAGTAAATATAGATGAAAATGCATAATTAAGTTGTATTAAGTTAGGAGAAGCAAACATTTTCATATTCAACTTTAATGGAAGAAAAAGATTCACAATTTTAGGACAATGAAATTTTATCTGTAATGGCATTCAAATATATAAAGCTACCGTTAAGGGTACAGGTATCATAAAATTTGAAATCATAAATGGGTACAGGTAACATGTAATACTGGTGGTAAATGCGATTCTCCATAATGTATCAGGTATTGTATGTGAAAATAAAAATTTGAACGACGGTCAACACGGTTATCACATCATTAAACCCAATTGGACAATTTGGGACTTCTAGAAATCGGGAATGAAACAGAGTGCCTGGAAGGTTTAATGAGTTTTTGTTCCTCTGACCACATCCATCCTGAATACCCAAAACACGAAACGACAGAGAGAGAGAGAGAGAGAGAAAAAAGAAAATTTCCTTACCTCTGCCATGGTAACAATCTCCACTACTCCTTTTCTTACCACTTCATAACTAGGATATCTAATGGCTGGGGTAGCAGTAACAATTCCTCCATACATAGGTAATGTTTCTACCAATGCATTTCCGATTCTAAGAAATAAAACTATCCTTTTAAAGTTCTTGGCTTGCCGTTCCTGACCCTACCCCTGCAGAGTGGGTGGGCAGGTAGTATTTTTTGATTATGGTCACATTTAATATTTTATATACCATAATATACTATTCAAGATCTTCCATTTAGGACTTTATCAATATAATGACATGTCAGTATATACCAATGTTAGTCTTTGATAGGAGTATTGGTACACTTGCTCTAATGCAGCTGGATACAGAAAATGAGAAATTAGAAGTACTAATAATAAGGAGATTGATAATATACATATATATATATATATATATATATATATATATATATATATATATATATATATATATATATATATATATCTCAAATGAAAATCTTGTTTCTATTTAGAATTTCCCCAAAAGATTTTCGACATTTTGTTCCATACTTAAATAGCTTTTAAAATGTAAATTTAATTTTTGTAATTTTTTAATCAACAGAAGGTTGTAAGTTAGATCTTTCACCCTCAACTTGGCTTAAGTTCCATTTAAGTCTTTGTTACTGTTTGTAGTTTATTCATGCTCATGTCTTACTTTTTACCTGTCCTCTGATAGTAAAATCTAATTTCTTTGGCAAATAAGCAATATTTGTGGTTAGTTTATGCATTTTATTAATAATTAAAATTAAATACAATATATTGGATATTGCTTCCTTGTATATCACATCGTATCACATAGAAAACTAGGTATCAATACACAGTCCTTCATCTTTTAACATAAAACCTCCAGAAAAAGTAATTAGTATTCAGTTATTGAAAATTAATATTATAACAACTGGAGCATGTTTGTATTGTACAATATACATGTATGCCAACACTGAGGGCATATTTCATAACAGCAACACAGATCCCATAAATAATTCTGAAAAACATTACCCATTGTTTGCGGTATTTTCACCAGTAGTGACCTTTTACCTATTGACCCCAGGGATTTCAATAAGAACTGACACCCGGTGAAATATCGCTGCTTCAAATGACGGAAATCGCCAGTTGGAATTTCCTCTGATTTTGAATTTACTTCTCCCATTTGTGCTAGGGCACTCAAAGTGATATGCCTCAAATTTCTAGATCATCTCCTTAAATAATGCTTATTGAAAACTCTGTAACCCCTAAATCAACAGACACCCTCCCCCCCCCCCCCTGTTTACTTCAATACATCCGAAAATTTTTGTATAATATACTTGATTTATCATCTGGATGATTGGTTGATTATTGTTTACGTCACTTCATGATTATATCACATATACAGTCACAGATGGTATTTGCCTAATGCACTGCACAGAAATTTATACCCCAGGCAGTGAGGGATCTTTTATGTGCCACACCTACTGTGACAGGGGACCTTGGTTTTTACTGTCTCATCCAAGAGACAGAGCACCAGTTTCCCCCCAGCAGGCATCAAATCTAGGACCTCTCTGTAAGTCAGTCATGGGCTGAGCACCTTATCCACTTGGCCACACCGGCTTAATTTATCTTCTGGAAATCTATAAGTAGTCTATAGATCTTTACTAGTGGTAATCCTGACTTTTTATCTTTGTATACAAGGAAGAAAGACAAATGAAAACTTAAAAACAAGTTAACACTTAATACATACTCCATGTACATGTACTTACTCTGGTCTCTGCAGACACGTTTTACTAAAATGCATGAGAAGCTGAGTGAAACTCCCCTTTCTGATGTCTTCTTTTATCCATCTTATGGTAAAGATCTTAAGGTAGGAGAAAAACTCGTTCAAATGGCACTGCCACGTATGGAATATACTGTAATATACAAAAAGAAAATTTGAATAACGTAATAATCAGAATGTATACTAAAATGGTGTCAGTATTGTGGAAGCTATTCTCCACTACCTTTTAAGAGTCCCTTAGTTTATATGATCATGATAATCATACACTGCAGTTCAGGGGTGAGTTTTACTAAAGATCGTAAGCGCAAACGTAGACGTAAGCTTAGCTAAGAAATATTTGTCTCCTTCCTACATTGTAAAGAGTTTCAAACATAATGTACACCTTTCACGATGTTTACCAATGTAATTACCTATAAACATAGACTTCAAGAAAAATTCAATTGACGTATACATAAATTTGGTCGTAAAGTTTACATTTATGCTTGGGCTTACGACTTTTTTGTAAAACTCACTTCAGGTGTTTTGTAATATTTATATAAAGCACAGTGGGCCTAACAAAAGAGTCAATATAGAAAAATCACACAAAACCCTGTGATTTTTCTTGCATGTCATTATTTTTCAGCTTTGTGTACATGCCATGTCACCAAGAAAGTATACAACCAGTCACAATTGTAAGTTTCTGCCTCAAAAATAGAGAGGGCCAGTAAGAAACAATAGAAGCAGGAGCAAATTCTGAAAAAGAGTATTATAAATCACTTGCTATTTATGCTACAGACCTTTTGTTTCTTCTATTCTAATATATATCATATATATTCCATATAATATGGAAGTACTATAGTATATGGATATAAATAAGTGAATGACAAGGTGAATTGTAAGTAATTCCTAATTCCCATTTTGTAAGTTTCCATTTTCATAACCAATGTGATGTCAAACACAAACTGATCGTCAAATGCCTGACACCACACATATTTACACTATATATATCGGGTCAGGGGTTATCTCAGAATTGTTCAGTGTCTTGCCTAATCTGTTTTGAGGTTCTTGCACTTGGCTGTTTATTATGCTGTTGCCACTCACAAAAGCATAATAATCGCCCATGTGCAAGATTAGTAATCTCTCTTGAGATTCTTGCACGTGGCCGTTTATTATGTTATCCTTTTTTATTGCCACTAGCCAGTGGCAACAGAAAATAATAGCATAATAAAATGGCCACACAGAAGAATTTCAAAAGAGATTAAGATTCCAGGCTGTTTCGCCCTAAAACCTGTTTGCACCTAAGTTGTTTCGCCTTAATACCTGTTCGCCCTGGGTGGTTTCGCCCTTGGTCTTTTTTCCTTAATAAATAAAGCTATGGAAGTGTTGAAGCTATCTCTGTTTCATACTTCTTGAAAACTTTAAAAAAAAAGCCAAGCAATTGGTCCGATTACTTTGTGAATTCTATCAGTATCAGACCGAACGAGCTTTTATCAGACCGAACGAGCTTTTATCAGACCGAATAATTACTTAATCAGAGTAATATGGTTACCGTAAGTTGGTAAGAAATTAATTCTATCTTGATTAAAGTTACAGATAGATCTATACGCTGCTATATATCTACATGGTCATTATATTCGAGGTCCTTGTTATATGCTGAATTGCAGAGACATATATACACATATGTGTAGATATATGTCTCTGCTAATTTGGCACTTTTTGTCTGATTGATGTCTGTGTACAACGCTTAGCGGTTGCTTGACCGGGTATTGTTGGAAGCTGACATCTAAACCCAGCACAGCGGGTGTCTAACTGTAGACATGAAAGGGCCAATTTCTGTAAATTTCATGACCGTCTTATTAAACATCTAAGCCACGTTCATTGTAGCCTATAAGGTAGTGGCTATTTACACGACGGTCGTGTACCTAACTGAAACGGCTATTTACACAATGGCCGTGTACATAAAGTGATATGGCTATTTGCACGACGGTCATGTACTTAAAGTGATATGGCTATTTACAAGATTGCTGTGTTACTTATGTACATAAGCCGGTGTGGCCTAGTGGATAAGGTGCTCGGCTCGTGATCGAGAGGTCGCGGGTTCGACTCCCGCCGGGGGCACACCGGTGTTCTGTCTTTCGGATGAGACAGTAAAAACCGAGGTCCCGTGTCACGGTAGGCGTGGCACGTAAAAGATCCCTCACTGCTTCGGGTGGGTCCGTTGCAAAGGTCTAAATTTGTATGCAATGCATCAGGCAGATGCCGTCACCATATACGTGAAATAATCGTGGAGTGACGTAAAACAATAATCAAACAAACAAACAAACTTATGTACATTGCCCGAGTAGACGACAGGTATACAGCCCGTACCTGTGAGGCGCCCCTTTTCTCGCAAACTTAACGATTTAGAGAGTAAAAGGCCGAAGATGCCCGAATGCGGTCAATTATTTCATTTGATTGTTTTATACACAAATAAATCTCTTCAATGAGAGATTTTATTATTTTGAATAGAAATGTTCTTTATAAGAATACTGCTCAGTATAAATAATTTAATAAAGTAATAGATAATACAAAGTAAGATGAAAATATTTGACACAATTAACACCCAGAAACAGGACAGGGAGCTTGAATAGCACCCCTCCCCCATTTCCAATATCTCCTATTTAGCAAATCATTTTAAGTACACTATTGGCAGATCAGAGGGGGGAAATGGGTTATATAACCCCCTTTTTTGTTGTAAATAGACAAATAAACAATAATTTTGTTTGCCGGCTTTACATTTGACAGAGATATAATATATATATCTGCATTTGATTCGTCGAAATACAATCTTTTCTAAGTTTATGTTACGATTTTCGCATATATATAGGACACAAAGTTTCTGTATCAAACTTTCCCAGCATTCGTTTGGGCACAAGGCCGGGCCTCAACAGGGAGTCTTAGGTACACCATGACACGTCGTGTAGATAGCCACATCACTTTAAGTGGTACACGACCGGCCGTTGTGTATATAGCCATACTGTATCACTTTAAGTACACGACCGTCGTGTAAATAGCCAAATCACTTTGGGTACACGACTGTCCTGTAAATAGCCATATCACTTTAAGTACATGACCGCCGTGTATAGCCATTGCATACTACCTCAGCTATTTACACGACCGTTGTGTATATAGAATACAGGTTTATGTACATGATCGTCGTGCGAATAGCATCGGCCTAGCCTATAATTAGTTACGTACAACTTCATCAATTAATAGATTGTCAGAATTATCAAACGAGAGACTGTGAATTCATTCCATGGAAAATTACCCAAGTGCGAACCAACCCAGGGCGAACAGGACCAAGTGCGAAATGACCCGTCACCGTGATTAATGTGCAAGAATCTCAAAAAGAGATTATGTCATACCATACTGGCATACAGTACATTTTGAAAATTACCTTTCATTTCCTTCGTCTTGTAGTAGATCATAATTTTGCTGCTTGAATTCACGGACATTATCCTTGAACCCTGCACATAGCCTTTCAATACGATCAAGTAAATGCCACAAATCATCAGCTTCACAATCAAACCTTAATGACAGATCGAATACCTGTTTTGTGAACTCGATTAATCTCTGGCAAATATCTGGCAATTCACAGAACTTCGTATGCTTCTTCAGAAGAGACATCAAATGAGAAAGAGAAGATGCACACGGACTATAAGAAATACCTATTGTTTCAAGCTGACACCTTTTCCAATTCGACGTAATTTTAGGTAGACTTTCACAGGTACAATCTGGATGTTTGTATCTCGCCGCCATTTTTCTCTGAATGATGCATAGACAACTCGACCCTCGGTTAATTCAAAACTTATGTACTCGACTCCTTTTTCGCATTCAGTTTATGCATATTGCGTCGTTATGTTGAAGTCAGAATTGTTTTCGTTGTGTTAATGAAAACTAATTATTATGATTTACTGATAAGAAAATTTTAATTAATCTAATTTTCACTTTGTTAGATGTGTAGGCTCTCTGCGACATTTTGGCAAGTATGCACGCACCTGATCGTCAGTTATTAGTAAATTGGTTCGGTTTACTGAAGCCTCCACTAAGATTTTGGATTTTCTCGCTAAAAAATGTTCAAATCACTTTCAAACTTCTAACTTAAAACTGCTCTTTAAATATTTATATATTTTGGGAATTCCAATCATTTGGCCACGAGCATCACCGAAGAGACATAAGTTGTCGAAATGCGCATATGGTGCACTAAATTAAAAATTATATATGTCCTATATTTATTAGGGTTATGGATATCATAAATTTCCAAAAACTTTTGGTAAATTTTACAGATCTTATTCAGAAATTTTGTATAAATTCAATAATACGTATCCAGATGAATTTTTGCGGTGATCTAGTGTAGAAATTATGGAGGGTTCAAGGTTCCAATAATTTCATATCTAGTAGTTCTAAATAAATTAAACGCCTTCGAAATCGACAGTATAACTCCAAGATCATCGCAAAGACAATAGGTCTTGTATTAGGTCCCCATACAGCCTTATACAGACTTTTACCTGAGCGTTTCACACTGACTAACAGGGCGGTGGGGACTCTATGACGGGCCCTGTCCAAACATTATCAGAGTAGACAAGGTCCTGAAATTATAATCATAAAATGAGCACGAGGACTCGTGATTCGTCCCCTTTTGATAATATAAAGGTTAACGCAGATCTAGAATACACAACAGTCATGTATTAGTGCCAGCCGACAAAGCTTCTAACAACATTGTATTTGTGTGCAAAGCATACAACTACAACTGCCTTATACAGGAACTTGGTCTCAGCTAAAATACTGCTAATCCTCCATATACTCCGTCTTCATTCACTACTGATGAAATCCGTGACAACCAGAAATCAGTATTGAGTGCTTTTAATATATCTACGAAAGGGAAACAGTTCGAGTTATCATATTTATAATGGATTCCTAAACTGCATAAAAACTCATTCAGACAAAAATATATTTCAGGATCCAGTAAATGTTCTAACAAACCTATCTAGGCCTCTAGACATCAGATAAAGCTGTATGACAAAAATCACCAAGGACATGCACACAAAAGATGTACTCCGATGTTATATATTCTAGAAGTGGTTTTAATCATTTTTCGATACGTGGATAATCAAAAATATAAAAATTCTAAGCACCGTTCAGATAAGCTGAAATCCTACGACTAAATTGTTAAATTCATCAAGTCTTACGATTTTTCGACACATTAAACAGTTTTCCTAATGAAAAATTGAAAGACAGACAATTTAATATTATTAATAAGTGTTTTATGACAAATAAAGGTTCAAGAAGATAAAAGTACATAGTTTTGGGGTATCGAGACACAAAGAAAAAAAAAAAGAAAAAGTGATTCGATATTCAAATCAGCTGGAAACGAATTCTTATAGACAATATAATGTGGCATTTTGTAACCAAGTATTCCAAGATACTCTCGACATTCCAATTGGCAATAAGAACAGAAATACAACAAAATCGAGATCGTACTCTTCGCATTTAGATCTTCTTCTAAATATTGACAAAGATGGTAAACTAACTGAGTCCTATTGTTGACTACCCACACACGTCTAGTAACATTCCTTTATCACCAGCATATGGTGTCTATGTGTCTCAGCTAATGTGATATGCTACAGTTTCTTCTGACTACGAATCTTTCATTCACCAAGGCAAATTACTGAGTGAAAAGTCATTATCAAAAGGATATGAAATCAAACATCTGAATTCTACATTCGGTACATTTTAGGGACGATACAAAGATCTTGTTTACAGTTATCGGATATTATTGTCCGACACTTTGATTGCTTTATTCAGTTGAAGATGTTGTTTGTCGGTTAGATTGTAGTAGATTTCCTGTACTAATCATGACGTTTTACCAAATATAATATGGTAATATACCGCCTACCGAATATGACTTCGAATCTATAATAACTCAGCTTATATTATGGCATTTTGACAATGATGACTGGTTCGGTAGGGGATACTCCTCAATAGCACCGGATCCCACCTCTTGATTTTTCTGGGGGTCCATGATTGCCTTTACTTAGTACTATGTCTTTTTATTTCGATTTTCTGACGGAACATTACTTACTCGGTATCTTATTGTAGTGCTTACTACTCCCGGCCATCCGATCTCGCCTGTGGTATCCATGGACACATACAAATATACAGTGGAGTGTATTGTTCTGTGTGGATGTGATACTTTTTACACAATGTTTGTTCACATTCATGTATATATACGATGTTGAATTATATTTGTTTCGTCTGTATTAAGGACATTCACGGCGGGTGTGACTAGCCAACAGGAGACACTGACTCCTCCTGGGCACATGGCCTCACCTCTGAATTTCAGGGGTCCGTGATTGTTCACTATGGTACATTGTTGTTAGTGCTATAGTCATGTGACACCAGTTACTTTCGTATTTTACATTGTTAGTATGTGTCAATCATGTTTGTTAAGTCCATGAAATAACGTTAGGTAAGAATTATTTGCTATAACTATAAGTGTGACTCATGCATGTAGCTCGACTACCCTTCATTATACTTTATTTTCTGTGATGTTATTCATTGATGGCGTGGTATGTCACCACCGATATATCTCGTTGCAATGTATTTAGCATCAAAGTAAATGCATCCCACTATGATTTACAACATTAACTATTGATGTGATATTAACATAAAGAAAATCAGATGGAAGAAGTAGGCTGACAAAGCGTAAGAATACTTTTGAAATCGAAGAATAAACATGATGTAGTTGTTATACGTGACTTTATCTGACTTCGCTTTCCGCCAGCAGAAAAACTGAATAATTGAATGTTTACCTGTTCATGATTGCAAAACATATTTTAGGTAATTAAATTTATTCTAATTGTTATTGTCATTTCAAAACTAGAAATAAGAAATAAAGTCAATTTCATATCTTTAATTTATTATACACAACAGAATAATCTGATGTCGTTCATTGCAGTATCATCTTGGTCTTCCTGCCAACTCTCATAATTCACCTGCAAACCACATATCTGTGTGTCGACGGGACATTCGTCACTCCAGCTACCCCATGTGCCCCAGGATCCTCCCATGCCACTTAGTATGGGAAGAACTGTACTTCCGCCATGTCTTCTACATTTGAATTGAAGTGAATTTGCAGCAGTGTCGTCTCCACTGTCCTAAAATGTATTCATAAAGACATAGGTGAAATCAAGAAATGTAGTCTGGCATTATATTCATCAGAATGACATCACTGTATAAAAACTTATCACAACTACAACTAATTCATTAGGGCAATCCATTGCAAATTCCGATGTTAATGGCCACTATCATTAATCTTTGTGTTTCTTTTGAATACATCCATTGGTCATTATATTTGTCAAGGCCCAACCGATTCGCCTATCTAATTGTTCCTTCTGATCAACTGAATTTTGCCACCTCTTGTGATGTGACCAACATTTTGGGGACGAGTTATAGTGGAAGAGACCAAAGTCTCACGAACAGTAAGGATATCTGGTAAGTGCATAACAGATAAACATGTAAAGAAATACAAATGTAAATAGACAAAGTACGAACTTGGTATTTCTCCGTCCTCATTTTAAAGCTTGCTAAATAGTTTCCGCTTGGGCACATACTACTTCCACTCCAGCTTCCCCATGTTTGGCTACTCAGTTGTCCAGATATAAATGTTCCATCAGAACAAATAACACCGACATCATTCAAAGCTGTATCATCACCGGATCCTTGATACGATTCTATCTGCAATGTGTAAATGAAGGTAAGCATTAAATTAATGTAGGATACTGAGCGGTATTGACTAATCAACATTCAACATGTACTGGACAAAAGAGAGATACAGACTGCCAAGGACTACTGGAAGAACGAACCGACAGATCAGGTGTTATGGAGGAGTAAGCATCCTATTCTGACCGGTCACAACCCCTGACATCTGTTTGATCATTTGAGCACATAAAGGGCGGCAGTCGTTGCGGAACATACATTCTAATACACAAACCAGAGAAATTGCTCATCATGAACCGGTGGGAGAACCAGATGTTGGATCAGGTTATATGGGAATTGAGGAACCCTTCATGGCCGCTCACACCTGTCACATTACCTGAATATCATCCATATAGAAAACAAGGATCAACAGGTTTCTCAAGAAGAGTGTTCATAAACATTTTATTACACACTAAAAGTTTATAGAATAATATGTTGCTATAAAAATTATGTAAGGCGACATCAACATAAATAAGTTCTGTCCGTCTGTAAGCCAACCTCAGATCCTTGATCAATAGGAGTCCCGACTAACAATCAGAGGGGACGGTGATCAGGACATTGTCTCCTCTGAAAAGGTTTGGACAAAGCCCGTCATAGAGTCCCTACCGCCCTGTTAGTCAGCGTGCAACGCGCAAGGAAAGGTCTGCATTGTGCTGTAGAGGGACGGAATACAAGAACTATGGTCTTAGCGATTATCTCGGGATCATATGGTCGATGTCGAAGGCGTTTAATAATTCTACAACCCGCCGATATGAAATTATCGGAACCTCTGACCCTCCTTAGTTTGTACACTAGATCACCGTAGAAATTGGGATGGGATATTCCGCTGGATATGTACAGTTGAAAACTCACATTTCCAAATATAGATAAAATGTCTGAATAAAATCTATAACATTTACCAAAAGTTTTTCGAAGTTTATGATATCTATAGCCACGAGTAAGAAATTTAAAAGTAATCTGAGAATTTTAGCGTGAAAATCCAAACGTTAGTGCAAGCTCTAGCGAACAGAAGCAATTGACTAATATAAATACCATATAATGGGAATCTGTGGACAACCATGTAGATAAGAGAAATTGACAATTGGAAATCCAAAGTCGTCACGTTTATCATATATGTTGGTATGCATATTGTTGTTGCAAATTTATAGTTGCAAAAGGTGTTTCCTGGTCGGAGGTATTGGCTTTTTTTAATTGAACTTCAGATGGATAAATGCCAGTAATATAGTTTTGAAACTCGGGGTTATCGATAACTAAAATATCATCGAGATATCTAAAGGTGTCATATAAGGTCGAAACGTTTAGAGGTTTGAATAGAATGCATAAAGTCTCTCTCATAACAGTATAAAAATACATCTGCTATAAGGTGAGCGCAGTTAATGCCCACATGAATCCCAATAATCTGTTGATAAGTCTTGCCATTAAATTGTACATAAATATTACACAACTCAGTACAAGTCCAGCATATTTAATTATTATATTGTTTGTTACAGAAACATCTGAAGTACAGAGGTATGATTTAGACACTCTGTTGAAACAACAGCGTATGAGAGACAACAATTTGATTAAATCATGATGTAGAGAGGTATATAGTGTCGAAAAATGAAATGTAGAAACGTTATTTGCCTTAAAATTTCTTGAACGGAATTTCTCAATGACTTCGTTAGAATTTTCAGTTTCCTCAGTTTCGACCTTGTACATCACAGTGTAGATATATATTTTCAAATTGTTGTTACGAAACAATCATTTTAATCTATTTTACCAGTGGCATAAGCACATCTACAAATTTTGTTGCTATTTGCCTTTCTTTGATGCCACAAGTAGTGCAAAACCTGATACATTAATCATCGCATTGAGGTTCCCATTTTATAAGAGGTTGGCCAGTGTTGGTTTAAACAATATTCATTTGAATCAAAATTCTAACTCATAATTCACAACAAGCAACTTTGGAACTGAGCCGCAAGTGTTGTACTTATATGAAGTTTCCTCTCTCCTACATTACTAAGGAAAAAGAGGAGTTACTGGCTCAGTTATGTGGCAGAAGTCACCATGGAGCTATACAACACATGAATATAAATAATATACTAGCACATATAACACATTACAAAAATATTGTGCATATACGATACCGACTTAGGACGGTCATTTAATTTGACAAAAGCCAAACAAATGGTGTGGTTAAACATAGAAATGTCTAAAGCGAACGAAGAGCAGGACAGTTGACACACTAGTCTCTTTTATCCTACACGAACTGAAAGCCGGAATTCATTGAGATGTTAAAAAAAAAATTATGAATAAAGCAAGATGTAGTCTACTCTGTGATAAAACTACATACCTTGAGTTTAAATCCGGTTGCATAACTTCTACCGGGACAGAACACTTTATTTTTCCAAGTCCCCCAACGTGCACCATTCGTTACGGTCAATGTCCTCCTTACGTCTCGTGCGTACACTAAATTATTGTAAATGACAAAAAAGTTAATATTCTTTGTCGATGTAGGTTGGAAATAACTCATAGTAAAATCGTAATCGCTAGAAGAAATAAAAAATATAAGTACTGATTTAAGCTCTACAGAGATACGTTTTGTATCCAGAATAATCGATATCATTTATTTAAGCGCAAAAACTGATACAGCGTCATAAAATAAAGAAAGTCCGATATATAATTGTGAAAATCAAGGTCCTTTTCCTACCTGTAAACACGATCAGTGCAAATAAGAAAACCTTTGTTATGTTGAGCTGCATTGTTGCCTCAGTCCTCTTACTTTGTGTATACAACACACTGTATGATAGTGACATGTAGATACTGGTATTTATATCATTTTCGTTTTGCTTTTAACATTTGCTGCACCATTTGTCTATTTGTTCTAATAACACGAAACACCAAAGGCAAAGTACATAATTCTATTATTCTATCCAAATACATATGACATATGTAAAGAATGGAATCTAACATCCTTCTAGCGAGTCATGCATTCGTTTGTATTTAACCAAAGAGCAGTTAGGTAATTCATAACAGAACGCTATCTTTCAAAGGGACAGATGTCGCTACGTGACCAATGTATATGTGAAATGTAATCCTACAGGTTTTATACCAATAAACTTAAAACTTCATAACACGTTAAAAGTTTTCAATTCGATGTTATTATTTCTATATCAAATAAAATATAATATAATATAATATAATATAATATAATATAATATAATATAATATAATATAATGTAATATAATATAATATAAACCATTTAAACAGTTTACTATCTTATTTTAAAATTTAGCCAGAAAATGAAATGCAAGGTAATGATTACTCATATGAAATAAACCATATTCTTTGTGGTTTCGAAAGCAGTGGGTTACTAAATTCGGTCATATACCAAATACAAGACATAAGAAAAAGTCTTTTGTGCGTTCATTACTACTATGGATTCGTTACTTGAGTTTTTTGTATTTATCATGTAGTTGTGCCAATTTTCTCAAACTTCCTACCTATATATTTGACTGAAATGTATGTTTTTGTTTCATGTTGCTTAAAGTATATAGTCAGAGAATCATGCTGAGTCAAGAACATAATTGGAATAAGATGTATCAAACTAGCTATCCATGGAAACACTGATTTTATTATTTCTACATGAGGTCTTACTACATTCAAACCTAAAATGGAAGATCGTTGCGGTACAAAGATTGACATACTTTGGAAAAGAATGTTGTTCAAAATTTTGAATCTATCTGAATTTCCCCAAAGAAAAGAATACGATAGAATAAAGCAAAACCGCTGATTTCGTTTAGGGGTTATTTTTTCTCTATCCTAACTTCTGATTTTTCCCTTTGGGAATTCTGAAATTCCTCCAATGTATAAGTTGATATGTATGTTGTATGTAAAATGTTTCAGTTTAATGCACTTATCTCACATCAATAATAAGAGATAAGAGAAAAGTCAAATAAATAATCAATTTCTTTCACAATTGTATGGAATATCCAAATGAAAAGGAATCTTATATTGTTTGAATAGAAAAAAAATATAAAGAAATAAATAATTAGGAAAATTGTTTAAAGCTACGGTAAACAGCAATCATCCAGCGACGGTGTAGTGTTTCTTCATCTATTCCTGTTGTAAAATTTTGTTGCTTGTTGCTATCTGGTATCTTGTCTTTCTTTTGACATATATATTTTAACAACATTTTTTGATTCCTTAAACAACTGTCCCTTAGGTAGGGACAATTGTTACTGTAGAAGGTAACTTCCCCAATGATTCTCCACGTTCAGTATGGTGTGTATTCATTTTTGTCCTGTAGCAGTCCCGTGCTAATGATAATAATAAGTATAAGAAGAAATATATATTTATTCATGCAGCATATTGACATTTCTAAACTTAAATTTATTGTGTGGCAGTTATAAGAAACCTGTTGATCCTTGTTCTCTATATGGAAGATTATTTATAGTTTTTAATTTGTGTCCTTTGATTGTGCTGCTTTGACGGTGAGTGTAAATGTGGGCGCCCGAAAACCCGATTAACCACACCAACTGAGTGACGTTTGTTACTTTAATTGACGGTCATAAGTCGGTCTTAGCAAGAGAATATCCGGTCAACGATTTTAAATTAATCATGGCAGCTAATAATGAATTACTTTATGGACAATTCAAGTCGCACGACCATTCAGTCTTGTATATATATAAAAAAATTTACAATCATATCAATCGTCTTTCGTTAAGTACTCCATTTCGTAAGCAACGGGAAGAATACTGGATTCGGAAATATGGTTATGCATTTCCATATTGTTGCAATGAAAATATAGATAGCTCGTGTAACTTGTCAAGCCCAAGATGTAAACTTGTCATGTTATAGGTTTGTTTAACTTCAATACTAGACGCAGGCGTAATTATGATCACTGAAGATAACAACAAACCAAGTATACATAATGTGTTGTTTTTTACGCTTCTGTCTTATGTCAATCAACAAGATGGTGTTTGATCGTATTCGAACAATAGCATCAACTAAACCGATCGAAAACTCATATATTGACCCTGCTACACCTGAATACAAACTGAGTTTATGATTTGTGGATAACACGAAATTTGGTCATACAGAGGACGATTGGTCGAAACTTCGCCGCCTCGTTTTGAAACTGAGGTTTGTCAATAAAGGCATAAACGACTTGAACATTGAAAATGTCCTTAATCATAAAAAGGTACAGTCCTGTATTCCATCATATTTCAATACCTGTTACAGTACCTATATATCAAGGATCTGACGGATAATCCTACCACATATTCATGTTCCCCATCTTTACAGCCCCCTGGATATGTTATTACTGGCGATGTCAACATACTTAAAAATGAAATTCTTCGCCAACTTATTACAAAAGAACCTAAATTTAGAGAGCCGATATCATTTAATTGGAAAGAAAATTTTATCATTATAATGGATTCAGTTGGGGATTATGCCAGAATATGGGCGAAGACGTGGACATAAATATATTTTTTCTGAATGGATTAAAAGTGTAAGTTGCTTGATAAAGTCAAAGAATTTATAATCATAAAATGAGCATGAGGACTCGTGAGTCGTCCGCTTTTGATAATATAAAAGTTAAAGGAGAAATAGAATACAAAACAGTCATGTATAAGTGCCAGCCGACAAAGCTGCTAACAACATTGTATTTGTGTGCAAAGCATACTACTACAACTGCCTTATACAGGAACTTGGTCTTAACTAAAATACTGGTAATCTTCCATATACTCCGTCTTCATTCACTACTGATGGAATCCGTGACAACCAGAAATCAGTATTGAGTGCTTTTAATATATCTACGAAAGGGAAACAGTTCGAGTTATCATATTTATAATGGATTCCTAAACTGCATAAAAACTCATTCAGACAAAGTTATATTGCAGGATCCAGTAAATGTTCTACCAAACCTATCTAGGCCTATAGACATCAGATAAAGCTGTATGACAAAAATCACCAAGGACATGCACACAAATGATGTACTCTGATTTAATATATTCTAGAAGTTGTTTTAATCATTTTTCGATATTTGAATATATTTTCGATATTCAGATAACCTGAAATCCTAGGATGAAATGGTTAAATTCATGAAGTCTTACGAATTTTCGACCGTTAAACAGCTATTCCTAATGAAAAATTTAAAGATAAACAATGTAATATTATTAATAAGTGTTTTATGACAAATAAAGTTTTTTGGGGTATCGGGACAAAAAAAAAAAGAAAAAGTGATTCGAAATTCAAATAAACTGAAGACGATTTCTTATAGACCATATAATATAATGTGGAATTTGTTAACCAAGTATTACAAGTTACTCCCGACATTCCAATTGGCAATTATAACAGAAATACAACAAAATCGAGATCGTGCTCCTCGCATTTTTTTAGATTTTCTTCTAAATATTGACAAAGATGGTAAACTAACTGAGTCCTATTGTTAACTACCCAAACACATGTAGTAACATTCCTTTATCACCTGCATATGGTGTCTATGTGTCTCAGCTAAAGCGATATGCTAGAGCTTCTTCTGACTACGAATTCTAAATTCACCAAGGCAAATTGCTGAGTGAAAAGTCATTATCACAAGGATATGAAATCAAACATCTGAATTCTACATGCGGTAAATTTTAGGGACGATACAAGGATCTTGTTTACAGTTATCGGATATCATTGTCCGACAATTTGACTGCTTTATTCGGTTGGAGATGTTGTTTGTCGGTTAGATTAAAATAGATTTCCATTACTTATCATGACGTTTTACCAAATATAATATGGTAATATACCGCCTATCGAATGTGATTTCGAATTTATAATAACACCACTTATATTATGGCATCACGGCAGTTGTGACTGGTTCGAAAGGGGATACTCCTCAATAGCTCCTGATCCCACCTCTTGATTTTTCTGGAGGCCCATGATTGCCTTTACTCAGTACTATGTCTTTTTATATGGATATTCCGACGGAACATTACTTACGCGGTATCTTATTGTAGTACTTACTACTCCCGGTAATCCGATCTCGCCTGTGGTATCCATTGTCACATACAAATATACAGTGGAGTGCATTGTTCTGTGTGGATGTGGCACTTTCTACACGGTGGTTGTTCACATTCATGTATATATACGATGCTGAATTATATTTGTTTAGTCTGTATTAAGGACATTCACGGCGCTAGCTAACAGGAGACGCTTACTCCTCCTGGGCACATCAGATGGAAGAAGTAGGTTGACAAAGCGTAAGAATACTTTTGAAATCGAAGAATAAACATGATCTAGTTGTTATAGGTGACTTCATCTAACCTCGGTTTCCTGTGGTCCGCCAGCCGAGAAACTGAATAATTTAATGTTTACCTGTTCACCTTTGCAAAAAATATTTTATGTAATTAAATGTATAATAATGTATATTGTCATCTCAAAACTAGAAATAAGAAATAAAGTAAATTTCACATGTCTAATTTATTATACACAACAGAAAAATCTGACGTCGTTCATTGCAGTATCATCTTCCTCTCCCTGCCAACTCTCATAATTCACCTGCAAACCACATATCTGTGTGTCGACGGGACATTCGTCACTCCAGCTACCCCATGTGCCCCATGATCCTCCCATGCCACTCAGTATGGGAAGAACTGTACTCCCGCCATGCCTTCTGCACTTGAATTGAAGTGAATTTGCAGCCGTGTCGTCTCCACTATCCTATAATGTATTCATAAAGACATAGGTAAAATTTAGAAATCCAGTCTTGCATTATGTTTACTAGACTGATATCACTATGCAAAACTTACCACAACTACAACCAATTCATTGTAGCAATCGATGTGTTCCTTTTTTACAAATATATTGGTCATTAAATTTTGTCCAGCCATTAACGATTGATCTATCTTTTATTAGTTCATCCTGATCAATTAAATGTCGCCACCTCATCTGTTTTGACCTACATTTTGGGGACCAGTTACAGTGGAAGAGACCAAAGTCTCGCGAACAGCATGAAAATCTGGTAAGTGCATAAGAAATAAATATATAAAGAAATACAAATGTGAATAGACAAAGTACGAACTTGGTATTTCTCCGTCCTCATTTTAAAGCCTGCTAAATACTTTCCGCTCGGGCACATACTACTTCCACTCCAGCTACCCCATGTTTGGCTACTCAGTTGACCAGATATAGATGTTCCATCAGAACAAATAACACCGACATCATTCAAAGCTGTATCATCACCGGATCCTTGATACGATTCTATCTGCAATGCAAAATAAACTGTTTGCATTAAGTTAAGTTAGATAATGTCATCGAGGAACATCGAATCTGCTAGACAAAATAGGGATATCGGCTATCACGAACTGCTGGTAGAACCAGATGCAGGATCAAGTGATATGGGGGGTAAGCAATCCTTAATGGCCATTCACGCCTGTCGCGATGCCTTAGTAGCATTTGAGCTGGTATAATTTGTCAGAAATATACTTATGCCTGAAAGAACATGTGATAAACATTACTATTTCAAAAGAATGATATAACTTAAGGTAGCAATATTTAATAATAGAGTTTAGAGAAACCCAACCCTCATTGTATATAGTTTAATTTAATCGAATTGCGACCTGGAAATTTTACTTTAATAAGAGAAAGATATATGTAAAATTTTATTTCAAGTTAACATATAAGCAGAAAGAGAAGTAATGGTATTTACTTTTGTTCGTGAAATATTCTGAGGCCAAGGAGTTTAACTTCATGCATAGTTGTGTCCCTACACGGGATGTGAATTGTAAGATCAATAGTTTTCATTCTTTGTTTTGAAGTCATTTTTCATTCTTTGTTTTGAAGTCATTCGGCCACGAGCATCACGGAAGAGACATAAGTTGTCGAAATGCGCATCTGGTGTACAAAATTATAAGGTATATCTTTTCTATATTTATTTCAAATTCCTCAGTTTCTACCTTGAGCATCACAGAATAGATATATGTTGTCGAAATGTTGTTACGAAACTCTTTCATCTCCTTAACCAGTAGAATAAACATAATTTTGATGTTGTTTGTCTTAGTTTAATGTCACAATTAGTGGAAAGGCTAATGCATTAAAGATCGCATTGCAACACTCTCTTTATAAGAGGTTGGTCAGTATTGGTTTAAGCGATATCATTTGAATCAAAATTTCAATTCATTATTTAAAATAAGATAATGATGGGGTTGAGCAACAAGTGTTATACTTCCTCCATCATACATAACTAAAAATACAAATGTAAGACCCCTACATTGGACAGGACAACTGACGCATTGGTCTCCATTATCCAACACGAAATGAATTGCAAAGTTATTTGAGATGTCATGCAAAAGTGAGAAATAAAGCAAGATGCATATGAAATACATACCTTGAGTTTGAATCCGATTGCATAACTTCTACCGGGACAGAACACTTTATTTTTCCAAGTCCCCCAACGTGCACCATTCGTTACAGTCAATGTCCTCCTTATGTCTCGTGCGTACGCTAAGTTAATGTAAATGATCAAGGAGTTAACATTCTTTATTGATGTTGGTAGGAAATAACTCATAGTAAAAATCGTAATCTCTAGAACAAATACAGAAATATAAGTACTGATTTAAGCTCTATAGAGATACGTTTTGTATCCACAATAATCGATATCATTTATTTAAGCCGAAAAATTGGTACTGCGTTATAAAATAAAGAAATTCAGATATATAATTGTGAAAATCAAGGTCCTTTTCCTACCTGTAAATACGATCACTGCAAACAAGAAAATCTTTGTTATGTTGAGCTGCATTGTTGCCTTAGTTCTCTTACCGTTGGAAATAGAGTTATTCCTGCAACTTCGTGTATACAACACAATGTATGACAGTGAGATGTAGGTACTGGTATTTATATCATTTTCGTTTTGCTTTTAACATTTGCTGCACCATTTGTCTATTTGTTCTAATAACACGAATCACCAAAGGCAAAGTATAAAATTCTACTATTCTATCGATACACATATGACATATGTAAAGAATGGAATCTAACATTTCAATTCTTTGTTCGATATGACAATGCCCTTTTAGCGAGTCATGCATTCGTTTTTATTTAACCAAAGAGCAGTTAGGTAATTCATAACAGAATGCCATCTTTCAAGAGGAAAGCTGTCGCTACGTGACCAAGGTATATGTGAAATGTAGCCCTATAATTTCCATGCCAATAAACTTAGAACTTCATAACACGTTAAAATGTAATCATAGTATTTGTCCGCCAATGAATTTAGAACTGCATAACGCGTAAAATTCCATTGCTGAAGTGGTTTTACAAAAACAAAGACTTGAAAAGAAAAAATTCGAGCATCCAGAAGAATATAATCGTTAATAAAGTGTTGACTTCGTGAAATATATTATGAAAATGTTCTTAAATGTTATTGTTGTATTATAGACTCTCAAGTACGCGTTGTTTATATGATTGTGACATCACGTTATATGAGAAACAAGAAAAGGCATCAAACGATACGGTGATTTTCATTTTAAATCAAATTGAAAGTATTTAATGTACGGTGTAATGTGTTAAGGAAGATTACCCTTCTCCGTTTGCTTATTCGCACATTTTATTTATAGTAAATTCTATAATAAAGACGAAAGGGCAGTCATCATTTTCCACATTCCATAGAGAGATGGGTAACCAGATCCAAGCGGAAGTTTTCAATTCGATGTTATTATTTGTACATTAAATATATGTAGTATAATGTAATATAATATGATATAATATACATATGTAATATGATAAGATATATACCACTAAAACTACCTGATTGTCAATATTTAGCGATAAAATGAAATGTAATGTAATGATAACCTATATGTCTTTTGTGTGTTCATTATTGTAATGGATTCGTTGCTTGAATTGTTTGATTTCTCAAGTAGGTGTGCCAATTTTCTCAAATATCCCATCTGTATATTTTTTACTGAAATGTATGTTTTTGTTTCATTTCACCAGATGTCCAAAAAGAAAATTTATTAAGATGATGGACCGAATATTGGAAGATAGAAAGGAAATCGTTCCCTAAAATGTAGAGTCATGAACGTAATTGGAATAAGATGTATGAAACTAGCTATTGATGGAAACAATGATTTCATTATTTCTACATGACGTCTTACTACATTCAAACCTAAAATAGAAGATCTTGGCGATACAAAGATTGACATACTTTGGAAAAGAAGGTTGTTCGAAATTATCTAAAAAAAAAAAAAAAAAAAAAAAAGAATAAGATAGAATAAAGCAAAACCGCCGATTTCTTTAGGGGATACTTTTTTCATTATCCTAACTTTTGAACTTTCCCTTCTGAATTCTGAAATCCACCAATGTATGAGTTGATATGTATGTTGTATGTAAAATATTACAAAATTCAATGTACTTATCTGACATCAATAACAACAGGGAAAGTTAAATGTCAAAGAATATTCTTAGTAATATAATTAATTTCTTTCAAAAACTGTATGGGATATCGAAATGAAAAGAGAACCTCTAATGATTGTAACGGAAATAACTTGAAACCTCTTCTACTCAAGCAATACACAGATATGTTGGCAAACTATGGAATAAAGTAATTGCATTAACAAGAATAATTCCATATCGTGAACACGTGTTTCGAAACTAATCAAAAGCATTTTTGTAATATTTATTCTTTAATTATTATGTTCTGACAGAATGGTGTACCTTGATGTTTCATGCAGAAAGTTGGATGGAGTATAAATTCTTATCGTAATTAACTGCACCATGCGAGCATTTCTATAATTTTGTCCCTTTAATTATTGTATAGCTCCATGGTGACTTCTGCCACATAACTGAGCCAGTAACTCCTCTTTTTTCTTTAAAAATATTGAAAGCCGAAAAGTTGAAATCTAAAGTGTAAATTTCTTTTCAGTCCTCTTGGACATTTACTACTAGCGATGTCAATATAGTTAACAATGATATTCTTCGCCAACTTATTACAACATGTCGTGAAGTTAGAGAGCTCAAATCATTTAGTTGGACAGAAAACTTTAATATTGTAGTGGATTCAGTTGTGGATTATGCCACGAGACAGGTGAAGATGTCAACATAAATACATTGTCTGAATGGATTAAAAGTGTAAATTGCTTGATAATATTAAGAATCCATAAACCCAAAAGGAATACGAGGACACGTTATTCGTCCACTTTTGATAATACAAAGGTTAAAGTGGAAGTAAAAAGAAAACACAACAGTCATATATTAGTGCCTATACAGTTTGTTGGTATTAACTCAGCTACTGGTAATCTTAAATATACTCCCTCTTCAGTCATTACTGATGACATCCTTGACAATTAGTAATCAGTACTGAGTGCTTATAAAATATATGCTAAAAGGAAAGAGTTCGAGTTACCGTATCAATGGCGGATTCATAACCTGCATAAAAACTAATTCAGACAAAACTATATTGCTGGATCCAGTAAATGTTCTACCAAACCTCTCCAGGCCTTCCCTACCACAATTCTATCCGTAGTCGAGGAAAAACATTAGATGCACTCCGATTTTATATATTCTACAAATGGTGTGTATGATTGTTCGATATTTGGATATTAAAAAATTCAATGGACCTTTTAAATAAATTGAAATCCCAGAATTTGTCTATGGTTAAATTCATCAAGTCTTACGATTTTTCGATAGGATTTATTCCTAATGACAAATTGAAAGACAGACTATTTTATATTATTGATAAGAGTTTTATGGCATATAAAGGTTCTAGAAGATACAAGTACATAGTTTTGGATGAGACAGTGATTCGGAATTCAAATCAACTGATGAGGATTTCCCATAGAAAATATAATGTTATATTTGGTAACCAAGTATTCCAAGAAAGTGTCGACATTACAATTGTCAATTATATCAGAAATACAACAGAATAGAGATTATGCGCTTCGTATTTAAATCTTCATCTAAATATTGAGAAAGATGGTAAACGAACTTAGTCACTCTGTAAGAAACGAGACGACTTACTTTTCCTATTGTTAAATTTCCACACACATGTATTCATTATCACCTGTATATGGTGTCTATGTATCTCAACTGATGCAATATGCTACAGCTTCTTCTGACTACGGTTCCTTCATTCACCAAGGCAAATTACTGAATGAAAAGTCATTATCACAAGGATATGAATTCCTTCAGCATTCGGCAAATTTAGGGACAATAGAAAGATCTTGTTTACAGTTATTGGGGATCATTGTCCGACATGTTGACTTATTTATTCGGTTGAAGCTGTCGTTTAGATTGTAGTAGATTTCCATTACAATAACAATACGAATCATAGCTTTTTACCAAATATAACATGGTAATATACCGAATGTGACTTTATAATAACTCGGCTTATATTATGGCATCACGGCAATTATGACTGGTTCGGTAGGGGATACTCCTCAATAGCACCTGATCCCACCTCTTTCTTTTTCTGGGGGTCCATGATTGCCTTTACTCAGTGTTATGTCTTTTTATAGCGACATCTCGACGGAACATTACTCGGTATCTTATTGTACTTACTACTACTCCCGGGCGTCTGATCTCCTCTGTGGTGTCCATACGCACATACAAATATACAGTGTGGTGCGTTGTTTCTACTGGTATTGTTATATGGTGTCAATCATGTTTGTTAAGCATTTTAATTCCATGAAATAACCGTCAAGGAATCGGTCCTCGAGGTGATAGGGAGCGGGATGTAAGAAATATTTGGTATGACCGTAACTTTGACCCATGCATGTAGTTCGACTTTCCTTCATTATACTTTATTTTCTCTGATATTATTCATTTATGGCTTGAAACACTCCACTGGTATATCTTGTTGCAATGTATTTAGCTTTAGCTCATCAAAGCAAATGCATCCCGATATAATTTACATTATTGACCATGGATGTGATTCTATCATAGAGAAAATTAGATTGTAGAAGCAGGTTGCCGTAGAATGATTCATTTATGTAAATATAGGTTGGGTAGACAACAGAACTGTCAATTAAAGACAATGGATGAATTTTGATAAACTAAGAATACTTTTGAAATCGAAGAATAAACATGATCTAGTTGTTGTACGTGACTTCATCTGACTTCGGTTTCATGTGGTCCACCAGCAGAGAGAATAATTTAATGTTTACCTGTTCACGATTGCAAAAGATTTTTATTGTCATTTCAAAACTAGAAATAAGAAATAAAGTCAATTTCACATCTCTAATTTATTATACACAACAGAATAATCTGATGTCGTTCATTGCAGTATCATCTTCCTCTCCCTGCCAACTCTCATAATTAACCTGCAAACCACATATCTGTGTGTCGACGGGACATTCGTCACTCCAGCTACCCCATGTGCCCCAGGATCCTCCCATGCCACTCAGTATGGGAAGAACTGTACTTCCGCCATGTCTTCTACATTTGAATTGAAGTGAATTTGCAGCAGTGTCGTCTCCACTGTCCTAAAATGTATTCATAAAGACATAGGTGAAATCAAGAAATGTAGTCTGGCATTGTATTCATCAGAATGACATCACTGTATAAAAACTTATCACAACTACAACTAATTCATTAGGGCAATCCATTGCAAATTTCGATGGTAATGGCCACTATCGTTAATCTTTGTGTTTCTTTTGAATACATCCATTGATTATTATATTTCTCAAGGCCCAACCGATTCGCCTAATTTAATTGTTCTTTTTGATCAACTGAATGTTGCCACCTCTTGTGATGTGACCAACATTTTGGGGACCAGTTATAGTCTCACGAACAGTAAGGATATCTGGTAAGTGCATAACAGATAAACATGCAAAGAAATACAAATGTAAATAGACAAATCACGAACTTGGTATTTCTCCGTCCTCATTTTAAAGCCTGCTAAATACTTTCCGCTTGGGCACATACTACTTCCACTCCAGCTTCCCCATGTTTGGCTACTCAGTTGACCAGATATAAACGTTCCATCAGAACAAATAACACCGACATCATTCAAAGCTGTATCATCACCGGATCCTTGATACGATTCTATCTGCAATGTGCAAATGATGGTAAGCATTAAATTAATTTAGGATACGGAGTGGTATTGACTAATGAACATTCTATATGTACTGGACAAAAGTGAGATGCAGACTTCCAAGGACTACTGGAAGAACGAACTGACAGATCAGGTGTTATGGAGGAGTAAGCATCCTATTCTGACCGGTCGCAACCACTGCCATCTGTTTGATCATTTGAGCACATAAAGAGCGGCAGTCGTTGCGGAACAGACATTCTACTATACAAACTAGAGAAATTGCTCATCATGAACCGCTGGGAGAAACAGATGTTGGATCAGGTTATATGGGGACTGAGGAACCCCTCATGGCCGCTCACACCTGTCAAATTACCTGAATATTATATGAGCTAGTTTAAATCGTCATATATACATTTACCTGAGGGAATATGGAATAAATATTAATATTTTAAAAGATTGATGGAACTTGCACTTAGGAAATATTAAGCAGAGATTTTAGACAAAAGTGACCCTAATTGCATATAGTTTATGTTAATCGATTCGTAACAGAAAAATGTTTCTTTAATAAAAGAAAGATATTTGTATAATTCTATTTCAAGTTAACGTATGAGTAGAAAGTGAAATAATGGTATTTACTTTTGTGGAGAAAGTTTGTGAAACATTCTGATGCAAAGGAAAATAATCTACATGAGCATTTTTATCCTTAAACGGCATTCGAATCGTAAGATCAATTTGTTTGTTAATTTGTTTTAAATTTATATGAGAAAACTGAAGACATCTGACAAGGCTGTATGACAAAAATCACTAAGGACATGCACACGAAACACGATAATAGTAGAATATACACGGAAAAACATTACAAAAATTATCGATTGTGCTGCGGTTACGATACCGACTTATGACGGTCAATTGAAGTAACAAATGTCATTCAATTAGTGTGGTTAACCAGTTTACGGGCGCCCAACGTCCCACTCACATCAGAAGCAGTACAATGAAAGGACATACATTAAAAATTTATAAATAATCCTCCTCAACAAGGATCAACAGGTTTCTCAAAAAGAGAGTTCATAAAAATTTTATTACACACCAAAAGTTTATAGAATAATATGTTGCTATCAAAATTATGTAAGGCGACATCAACATAAGTAAGTTCTGTCCGTCTGTAAGCCGACCTTAGATCCTTGATCAATAGGAGTCCCGACTAACAATCAGAGGGCATGGTGATCAGGACATTGTCTCCTCTGAAAAGGTTTGGACAAGGCCCGTCATAGAGTCCCTACCGCCCTGTTAGTCAGATAAGAGAAATTGACAATTGGAAATCCAAAGTCGTCACGTTTATCATATATGTTGGTATGAATATTGTTGTTACAAATTTGTAGTGCAAAAGGTGTTTCCTGGTTGGAGGTATTGACTTTATTTAATTGAACCTCAGATGGATAAATGCCAGTAATATAGTTTTCAAACTCGGGGTTATCGATAACTAAAATATCATCGAGATATCTAAAGGTGTCTTATAAGGTCGAAACGCTTAGAGGTTTGAATAGAGTGCATAAAGTCTCTCTCATAACAGTATAAAAATAAATCTGCTATAAGGGGGGCGCAGTTAATGCCCACAGGAATCCCAATAATCTGTTGATAAGTCTTGCCATTAAATTGTACATAAATATTATCCATCAAAATGTGATGGCATTACACAACTCAGTACAAGTCCAGCATTTTTAATTATTATATTGTTTGTTAGAGAAAAATCTGAAGTACAGAGGTATGATTTAGACTCTCTGTCGAAAGAAAAAAGAGGAGTTACCGGCTCAGTTATGTGGCAGAAGTCACCATGGAGCTATACAATGCATGAATATAAATAATATAATAGAACATTTAACACATTACAAAAATATTTGATTGTAGTGCAATTACGATACCGACTTAGGACGGTCATTTAATTTGACAAAAGCCAAACAAATGGTGTGGTTAACCGGTTTACGGGCCCACCTTCTCACTCACCGTAACAGCAGAACAATCAAAAGAAACAACAGCGTATGAGAGACAACAATTTGATTAAGTCATGATGTACAGAGGTATATAGTGTCGAAAAATGAAATGTAGAAACGTTATTTGCCTTAAAATTTCTTGAACGGAATTTCTCAATGACTTCGTTAGAATTTTCAGTTTCCTCAGTTTCGACTTTGTACATCACAGTGTAGATATATATTTTCAAATTGTTGTTACGAAACAATCATTTTAATCTATTTTACCAGTGGCATAAGCACACCTACAAATTTTGTTGCTATTTGCCTTTCTTTATTGCCACAAGTAGTGGAAAACCTGATACATTAATTATCGCATTGAGGTTCCCATTTTATAAGAGGTTGGCCAGTGCTGGTTTAACAATATTCATTTGAATCAAAATTCTAACTCATAATTCACAACAAGCAACTTTGGAACTGAGCCGCAAGTGTTGTACTTATATGAGGTTTCCTCTCTCCTACATTACTACGGAAAAAGAGTAGTTACTGGCTCAGTTATGTGGCAGAAGTCACCATGGAGCTATACAACATATGAATATAAATAATATACTAGCACATATAACACATTACAAAAATATTTAATTGTAGTGCAATTACGATACCTATTTAGGACGGTCATTTAATTTGACAAAAGAAAAACAAATGGTGTGGTTAAACATAGAAATGTCTAAAGCGAACGAGGAGCAGGACAGTTGACACACTAGTTTCTTTTATCCTACACGAAGTGAAAGCCGGAATTCATTGAGATGTTATACAAAAGTGATAAATAAAGGAAGATGTAGTCTACCCTGTGATAAAACTACATACCTTGAGTTTGAATCCAGTTGCATAACTTCTACCGGGACAGAACACTTTATTTCTCCAAGTCCCCCAACGTGCACCATTCGTTACGGTCAATGTTCTCCTTACGTCTCGTGCGCACACTAAATTAATGTAAATGACAAAAAAGTTAATATTCTTTATTGATGTTGGTAGGAAATAACTCATAGTAAAATCGTAATCGCTAGAAGAAATAAAAAATATAAGTACTGATTTAAGCTCTACAGAGATACGTTTTGTATCCAGAATAATCGATATCATTTATTTAAGCGCAAAAACTGTTACAGCGTCATAAAATAAAGAAAGTCCTATATATAATTGTGAAAATCAAGGTCCTTTACCTACCTGTAAACACGATCAGTGCAAATAAGGAAACCTTTGTTATGTTGAGCTGCATTGTTGCCTTAGTCCTCTTACCGTTGGAAATAGGGTTATTCCTACAACTTTGTGTATACAACACACTGTATGATAGTGACATGTAGATAATGGTATTTATATCATATTCGTTTTGATTTTAACATTTGCTGCACCATTTGTCTATTTGTTCTAATAACACGAAACACCAAAGGCAAAGTACATAATTCTATTATTCTATCCAAATACATATGACATATGTAAAGAATGGAATCTAACATCCTTCTAGCGAGTCATGCATTCGTTTGTATTTAACCAAAGAGCAGTTAGGTAATTCATAACAGAACGCTATCTTTCAAAAGGACAGATGTCACTATGTGACCAAGGTATATGTGAAATGTAATCCTACAGTTTTTATGCCAGTAAAGTTAGAACTTCATAACACGTTAAAATGTAATCATCCGCCAATGAATTTAGAACTGCATAACGCGTCAAATCGAATTCCATTGCTGATGTGGTTTTACAGAAACAAAAACTTGAAAACAAAAGATTCGAGCATCCAGAATATCAAAATCGTTAGTAAAGTGTTGACTTCGTGAAATATATTATGAAAATGTTCTTAAATGTTATTGTTGTATTATAGTCTCTCAAGTCCACGGTGTTTATATGATTGTGACATATACATAATATGATAAACAAGACAAGGCATCATACGATAAGGTGATTTTCATATTAAATAAAATGTAAAGTATTTAATGTACGATGTAATGTGTTAAGGAAGTTTACCCTTCTCCGTTTGCTTATTCGCAAATTTTGTTTATAGTAAATTCTATAATAAAGACGAAAGGGCAATCGTCATTTTCCACATTCCATAGAGAGATGGGTAGCCAGATCTGTGCGGAAGTTTTCAATTCGATCTTATTATTTCTATTTCAAATATATCTAGTACAATAATATAATATAATATAATATAATATAATATAATATAATATAATATAATATAATATATACCATTTAAAACAGTTTTCTATCTGATTTAAAAAATTTAGCCATAAAAGGAAATGTAAGGTAATGATTACTCATATGAAATAAACCACATTCTTTGTGGTTTCGAAAGCAGTGGGTTACTAAATTCAGTCATATAGCAAATACAAGGCATTGGAAAAAGTCTTTTGTGCGTTCATTACTACTATGGATTCGTTAATTGAGTTTTTTGTATTTGTCATGTAGTTGTGCCAATTTTCTCAAATTCCCTACCTATAGATTTTACTGAAATGTATGTTTTTGTTTCATCTAACAAGATGTCCAAAAAGACATTTTATTAAGATGATGATCCGAATGTTGAAAGACAGAAAGGAAATCGTTGCTTAAAGTGTATAGTCAGAGAATCATGCAGAGTCAAGAACATAATTGGAATAAGATGTATCAAACTAGCTATCTATGGAAACACTGATTTCATTATTTCTACATGAGGTCTTACTACATTCAAACCTAAAATGGAAGATCGTTGCGGTACAAAGAATGACATACTTTGGAAAAGAATGTTGTTCAAAATTTTGAAGCTGTCTGAATTTCCTTAAAGAAAAGAATAAGAAAGAATAAAGCAAAACCGCCGATTTCTTTTCGGGGTTACTTTTTCCACTATTCTAACTTCTGATTTTTCCCTTTGGAAATTCTGAAATTCCTCCAATGTATAAGTTGATATGTATCTTGTATGTAAAATATTTAACAGTTTAATGCACTTATTTGACATCAATAATAAAAGATAAGACAAACGTCTAATAAATAATCAATTTCTTTCACAGTTGTATGGAATATTCAAATGAAAAGGAATCTCATATTGTTTGAATAGAAAAATAAAGAAATATAAAGAAATAAATAATTAGGAAAATTGTTGAAAGATAGGTAAACAGCAATCATCGAGCGACGGTATAGTGTTTCTTCATCTATTCCTGTTGGAAAATTTTGTCTGTAACTTGGTGTTTTATGCATTTATCTAATGCAAGAGAAGATGCTTGTTTCTGTCTGGTATCTTGTCTTTCTTTTGACATATATATTTTAACATCTTTTGATTCCTTTAACACTTGTCCCTTAGGTAGCGACAATTGTTACGGTCCGGTGCTAATGATAATAATAAGTATAAGAACAAATATACATTTATTCATGCAGCATATTGACATTTCTAAACTTATATGTATTGTGTGGCTGTTATGAGAAACCTGTTGATCCTTGTTCTCTATATGGAAGATTATTTATATATTTTATAATGTGTGTCCTTTGATTGTGCTGCTTTGACGGTGAAGGTAAATGTGGGCGCCCGAAACCCGATTAACCACACCAACTGAGTGACGTTTGTTACTTTAATTGACTGTCATAAGTCGGTCTTAGCAAGAGAATATCCGGTCAACGATTTTAAAATAATCAGGCAGCTAATAATGAATTACTTTATGGACAATTCAACTCGGACGAGCATTCAGTCTTGTCTATGAGAGTTCGTATTATTTAAAAAATTTACAATCATATCAATCGTCTTTTGTTAAGTACTCCATTTCGTAAGCAACGGGAAGAATACTGGATTCGGAAATGAGGTTATGCATTTCCATATGGTTGCAATGAAAATATAGATAGCTCGTGTAACTTGTCAAGCCCAGGAAATTGTTAATGTCATGGGTTTGCTTAACTGCAATACTAGACGCAGGTGTAATTATGATTACTGAAGATACAACAAACCAAGTATACATAATGTGTTGTTTTTTACCCTTCTGTCTTATGTCAATCAACAAGATGGTTATTGATCGTATTCGAACAATAGCATATTCAATTTCTTTTATATTACTTCATCAACTAAACCGATCGAGAACTCATATATTGACCCTGCTACACCTGAATACAAACTGAGTTTATGATTTGTGGATAACACGAAATTTCGTCATACAGAGGACGATTGGTCGAAACTTCGCCGCATCGTTTTGAAACTGAGGTTTGCCAATAAAGGCATAAACGCCTTGAACATTGAAAATGTCCTTTATCATAAAAAGGTACAGTCTTGTATTCCATCATATTTCAATACCTGTTACAGTATCTATATATCAAGGATCTGACGGATAATCCTACCACGTATTCAATGTTCCCCATCTTTACAGCCCCCTTGGTATGTTATTACTGGCGATGTCAACATAGTTAACAATGAAATTCTTCGCCAACTTATTACAAAGACCCTAAATTTAGACAGCCGACATCATTTAATTGGAAAGAAAACTTTATCATTATAATGGATTCAGTTGGGGATAGGGCCAGAATATGGGCAAAGACGTGGACATAAATATATTGTCTGAATGGATTAAAAGTGTAAGTTTGCTTGGTAAAGTCAAAGAATTTATAATCATAAAATGAGCACGAGGACTCGTGAGTCGTCCGCTTTTGATAATATAACGGTTAAAGTAGAACTAGAATACACAACAGTCATGTATTAGTGCCAGCCGACAGAGCTTCTAACAACATTGTATTTGTGTGCAAAGCATACAACTACAACTGCCTTATACAGGAACTTGGTCTCAGCTAAAATACTGGTAATCCTCCATACACTCCGTCTTCATTCACTACTGATGGAATACGTGACAACCATAAATCAGTATTGAGTGCTTTTAATATATTTACTAAAGGGAAACGGTTCGAGTTATCATAGATATAATGGATTCCTAAACTGCATAAAAACTCATTCAGACAAAGTTATATTGCAGGATCCAGTAAATGTTCTAGAAATCTGACAAAGCCGTATGACAAAATCACCAAGGACATGCACACAAATGATTTACTCTGATTTTATATATTCTAGAAGTGGTTTTAATCATTTTTCGATATTTGAATAATAAAAAATTCAATAATTCAATGGACCTTTTAGATAACCCGAAATCCTAAAATGAAATGGTTGAATTCATCAAGCCTTACGATTTTTCGACACATTAAACAGCTATTCCTAATGACAAATTGAAAGACAGACAATTTATTATTACTAATAAGTATTTTATGACAAATAAAGGCTCAAGAAGATAAAAGTAGTTTTGGGGTATCGGGACAAAAACAAACAAACAAATAAAAAAAAAAAAAAAAGAAAAAAAAAAAAAAAAAAGAAAAGAAAACCAAGAAAATAGAACAAAGAAAAAGTGCTTCAAAATTCAAATCAACTGAAGACGATTTCTTATAGACAATATAAAATGGCATTTGGTAACCAAGTATTCCAAGATGCATTCCAATTGGCAATAATAACAGAAATACAACAAAATCGAGATCGTGGTCTTCGCATTTCATCTTCTTCTAAATATTGACAAAAATGGTAAACTAACTGAGTCCTATTGTTGACTACCAACACACATGTAGTAACATTCCTTTATCACCTGCATATGGTGTCTATGTGTCTCAGCTAATGTGATATGCTAGAGCTTCTTCTCACTACGAATCCTTCATTCACCAAGGCAAATTACTGAGTGAAAAGTCATTATCACAAGGATATGAAATCAAACATCTGAATTCTACATTCGGTAAATTTTAGGAACGATACAAAGATCTTGTTTACAGTTATCGGATATCATTGTCCGACACATTTGACTGCTTTATTCGGTTGAAGATGTTGTTTGTCGGTTAGATTTTAGTAGATTTCTATTACTAATCATAACGTTTTACCAAATATAATATGGTAATATACCGCCTACCGAATGTGACTCCAAATTTATAATAACTCAGCTTATATTATGGCATCATGGCAATTATGACTGGTTCGGTAGGGGATACTCCTCAATAGCACCTGATCCCACCTCATGATTTTTCAGGGGGTGCATGATTGCCTTTTCTCAGTACTATGTCTTTTTATATCGATATTCTGACGGGACATTACCTACTCGGTATCTTATTGTAGTACTTACTACTCCAGGCCATCCGATCTCGCCTGTGGTATCCATGGACACATACAGATATACAGTGGAGTGTATTGTTCTGTGTGGATGTGGCACTTTCTACACAATGTTTGTTCAAATTCATGTATGTATACGATGCTGAATGATGTTTGATTCGTCTGTATTAAGGACATTCACGGCGGGTGTGGCTAGCCAACAGGAGACGCTCACTCCTCCCGGGCACCTGGCCTCACCTCTGAATTTCAGGGGTCCGTCAATGTTCACTGTGGTACATTGTTGTTAATGCCATAGTCATGTGACACCAGCTACTTTCGTATTTTACATTGTTAGTATGTTTCAATCATGTTTGTTAAGTCCATGAAATAACGTTATGTAAGAAATATTTGCTATAACTATAAGTGTGACTCATGCATGTAGCTCGCCTACCCTTCATTATACTTTATTTTCTGTGATGTTATTCATTGATGGCGTGATATGACGCCACCGCTATATCTTGTTGCAATGTATTTAGCATAAAAAATGCATCCCACTATGATTTACAACATTGACCATGGATGTGATATTAACATAAAGCAAATTAGATGGAAGATGTAGGTTGACAAAGCGTAAGAATACTTTTGAAATCGAAGAATAAACATGATCTAGTTGTTATACGTGACTTCATCCGACTTAGCTTTCCGGCAGCAGAAAAACTGAATAATTTAATGTTTACCTGTTCACGATTGCAAAACATATTTTAGGGAATTAAATTTATACTAATTTTTATTGTCATTTCAAAACTAGAAATAAGAAATAAAGTCAATTTCTCATCTCTAATTTATTATACACAACAGAATAATCTGATGTCGTTCATTGCAGTATCATCTTCCTCTCCCTGCCAACTCTCATAATTCACCTGCAAACCACATATCTGTGTGTCGACGGGACATTCGTCACTCCAGCTACCCCATGTGCCCCAGGATCCTCCCATGCCACTCAGTATGGGAAGAACTGTACTTCCGCCATGTCTTCTACACTTGAATTGAAGTGAATTTGCAGCCGTATCGTCTCCACTATCCTATAATGTATTCATAAAGACATAGGTAAAATTTAGAAAAGTAGTCTGGGATTATGTTAACCAGACTGATATCACTATGCAAAACTTACCACAACTACAACCAATTCATTGGAGCAATCCATGTGTTCCTTTTCTATAAATATATTGGTCATTAAATTTTGTCAAGCCATTAACGATTCATCTATCTTTTATTAGTTCATCCTGATCAATTGAATGTCGCCAACTCATCTGATTAGACCTACATTTTGGGGACCAGTTATAGAGACCAAAGTCTCGCGAACAGCATGGAAATCTGGTAAGTGCATAACAAATAAATATATAAAGAAATACAAATGTGAATAGACAAAGTACGAACTTGGTATTTCTCCGTCCTCATTTTAAAGCCTGCTAAATACTTTCCGCTTGGGCACATACTACTTCCACTCCAGCTTCCCCATGTTTGGCTACTCAGTTGACCAGATATAAATGTTCCATCAGAACAAATAACACCGACATCATTCAAAGCTGTATCATCACCGGATCCTTGATACGATTCTATCTGCAATGCAAAATAAACTCTTGGCATTAAGTTAAGTTAGATAATGTCATCGAGGAACATCGAATCTGCTACACAAAATAGAGATATCGGCTATCACGAACTGCTGGTAGAACCAGATGCAGGATACGGTGAAATGAGGGGGGGGGGGGGGGAGAGGGGTCGGGTTAAGCAATCCTTAATGACCATTCACACCTGTCGTGATGCCTTAATATCATTTGAGCTGGTATAATTTGTCAGAAATATACTTATGCCTGAAAGAACATGTGATAAACATTAATATTTCAAAAGAATGATATAACTTACAGGTAGCAGTATATAATCATAGAGTTTAGAGAAACGCAACCCTCACTGTATATAGTTTATCTTAACCGAATTGCGACCTGGAAATTTTACTTTAATAAGAGAGACAAAAGAGGAGTTACTGGCTCATTTATGTGGCAGAAGTCACCATGAAGCTATACAATACATGGATATAAATAATATACTAGAACATATAACACATTACAAAAATATTTGATTGTAGTGCAATTACGATACCGACTTAGGATGGTCATTTAATTTGACAAAAGCCAAACAAATGGTGTGGGTAACCGGTTTACGGGCCCTCCTTCCCACTCACCCTAACAGCAGAACAATCAAAGGACGTACATTTAAAAATTTATAAATAATTCTCCATGTAAAGAACAAGGGTCAAAAGGTATCGCATATTGAGAGGTCATAAAAATATAAACACGTAAGGTATTGTAAAACACATAATGGTATAAAAATATATGCGACATCAACATGATAAACCTTGCTCTGCCAGTTTGAAAGCGAGCTAAGACCCTAGATCTGTAGGAGTCCCGACTAACAGTCAGAGGGGGCGAGGTTCAGGACCATGTCTCCTCTGAAAGAGGTTTGGACAAGGCCCGTCATATAGTCCCCACCGCCCTGTTAGTCAGCGTGCAACGTTCAAGATATCTAAAATTTTATTTCAAGTTAACATATAAAGCAGAAAGAGAAGTGATGGTATTTACTTTTGCTCGTGAAATATTCTGAGGCCAAGGAGTATGAACTTCATGCATAGTTGTGTCCCTACACGGGATGTGAATTGTAAGATCAATATTTTTCGTTCTTTGTTTTGAAGTCATTCGGCCACGAGCATCACGGAAGAGACATAAGTTGTCGAAATGCGCATCTGGTGTACAAAATGATAAGGTATATCTTTTCTATATTTATTTCAAATTCCCCAGTTTCTCCCTTGAGCATCACAGAATAGATATATGTTGTCGAAATATTGTTAAGAAACTCTTTCATCTCTTTAACCAGTAGAATAAACATAATTTTGATGTTGTTTGTCTTAGTTTAATGCCACAATTAGTGGAAATGCTAATACATTAAAGATCGCATTGCCACTTTCTCTTTATAAGAGTTTGGTCAGTATTGGTTTAAGCGATATCATTTGAATCAAAATTTCAATTCATTATTTACAATAAGCAATGATGGGATTGAGCAACAAGTGTTCTACTTCCTCCACCATACATAACTAAAAATACAAATGTAAGACCCCTACATTCGACAGGACAACTGACGCATTAGTCTCCATTATCCAACACAAAACCAATTGCAAAGTTCATTGAGATATCATGCAAAAAGTGAGAATTAAAGGAAGATGCATATGAAATACATACCTTGAGTTTGAATCCGGTTGCATAACTTCTACCGGGACAGTACACTTTATTTCTCCAAGTCCCCCAACGTGCACCATTCGTTACGGTCAACGTCCTCCTTACGTCTCGTGCGTACACTAAATAAATGTAAATGATCAAGGAGTTAATATTCTTTATTGATGTTGGTAGGAAATAACTCATAGTAAATCGTAATCGCTAGAACACATATAAAAAATATAAGTACTGATTAAGCTCTATAGAGATACGTTTTGTATTCACAATAATCGATATCATTTATTTAAGCGCAAAAATTGGTACTGCGTCATAAAATAAAGTAATTCCGATATATAATTGTGAATACCAAGGGCCTTTTCCTACCTGTAAATACGATCACTGCAAACAAGAAAATCTTTGTTATGTTGAGCTGCATTGTTGCCTCAGTCCTCTTACCGTTGGAAATGGTTATTCCTGCAACTTTGTGTATACAACACAATGGATGACAGTGAGATGTAGGTACTGGTATTTATATCATTTAGTTTTGCTTTTAACATTTGCTGCACCATTTGTCTATTTGTTCTAATAACACGAATCACCAAAGGGAAAGTATAAAATTCTACTATTCTATCGATATACATATGACATATGTAAAGAATGGAATCTAATATTTCAATTCTTTGTTCGATATGAGAATGCCCTTCTAGCGAGTCATGCATTCGGTTGTATTTAACCAAAGAGCAGTTAGGTAATTCATAACAGAACGCTATCTTTCAAGAGGAAAGCTGTCGCAACGTGACCAATGTATATGTGACATGTAGTCCTACAATTTCTATGCCAATAAACTTAGAACTTCATTACACGTTAAAATGTAATCATAGTAGTTGTCCGCCAATGAATTTAGAACTGCATAACGTGTCAAATTACATTGCTGAAGTGGTTTTACAAAAACAAAAACTTGAAAACAAAAGATTTGAGCATCCAGAAGAATATAATCGTTAGTAAAGTGTTGACTTCGTGAAATATGTTATGAAAATGTTCTTAAATGTTATTGTTGTATTGTAGACTCTCAAGTACACGTTGTTTATATTATTGTGACATTACGTTATATGAGAAACAAGAAAAGGCATCAAACGATACGGTGATTTTCATTTTAAATCAAATGGAAAGTATTTAATGTACGGTGCAATGTGTTAAGGAAGTTTACCCTTCTCCGTTTGCTTATTTGCAGATTTTATTTATAGTAAATTCTATAATAAAGACGAAAGGGCAATCATCATTTTCCACATTCAATAGAGAGATGGGTAGCCAGATCCAAGTGGAAGTTTTCAATGCGATGTTATTATTTCTATATTAAATATATGTAGTATAATGTAATATAATATGATATAATATACATATGTAATATGATATGATATATACCACTAAAACTTCCTGAGTGTCAATATTTAGCGATAAAATGAAATGTAATGTAATGATAACCCATATGCCTTTTGTGCGTTTATTATTGCTATGGATTTGTTACTTGAATTGTTTGATTTGTCAAGTAGGTCTGCCAATTTTCTCAAATATCCCATCTGTATATATTACTGAAATGTATGTTTTTGTTTCATCTCACAAGATGTCCAAAAAGAAAATTTATTAAGATGATGGACCGAATATTGGAAGATAGAAAGGAAATCGTTCCCTAAAGTGTATAATAAGAGAATCGCGTAGAGTCATGAACATAATTGGAATAAGATGTATGAAACTACCTATTGATGGAAACAATGATTTCATTATTCTACACGACGTCTTACTTCATTCACACCTAAAATAGAAGATTTTGGCGATACAAAGATGGACATACTTTGGAAAAGAAGGTTGTTCGAAATTTTGCAATTATCTAAAAAAAAAAAAAAAAAAAGAAAGAAAAAAGAATAAGATAGAATAAAGCAAAACCGCCGATTTCTTTTAGGGGATACTTTTTCATTATTCTAACTTTTGAACTTTCCCTTTCGAAATTCTGAAATCCACCAATGTATGAGTTGATATGTATGTTGTATGTAAAATATTACAAAGTTCAATGTACTTATCTGATATCAATAACAACAGGGAAAGTTAAATGTCAAAGAATATTCTTAGTAATATACTTAATTTAAGAATTAATGTCTTTCAAAAAATGTATGGGATATCGAAATGAAAAGAGAACCTCTAATGAATGTAACGAAAATAATTTGAAACCTCTTATACTCAAGCAATACTCAGATATGTTGGCAAACTATGGAATAAAGTAATTGCATTAACAAGAATATTTCCATATTGTGAACACGTGTTTCGAAACTAATCAAAAGCATTTTTGTAATATTTATTCTTTAATTATTATGACAGAATGGTGTACCTTGATGTTTCATGCAGAAAGTTGGATGGAGTATAAATTCTTATCGTAATTAACTGCACCATGCGAGCATTTCTATAATTTTGTCCCTTTAATTATTGTATAGCTCCATGGTGACATCTGCCACATAACTGAGCCAGTAACTCCTCTTTTTTCTTTAAAAATATTGAAAGCCGAAAAGTTGAAATCTAAAGTGTAAATTTCTTTTCAGTCCTCTTGGACATTTACTACTAGCGATGTCATTATAGTTAACAATGACATTCTTCGCCAACTTATTACAACATGTCCTGAAGTTAGAGAGCTCAAATCATTTAGTTGGAAAGAGAACTTTAATATTGTAATGGATTCAGTTGTGGATTATGCCACGAGATAGGTGAAGATGTTGACATAAATACATTGTCTGAATGGATTAAAAGTGTAAATTGCTCGATAAAATTAAGAATCCATAAACCCCAAAGGAACACGAGGACACGTTATTCGTCCACTTTTGATAATACAAAGGTTAAAGTGGAAGTAAAAAGAAAACACAACAGTCATATATTAGTGCGTATACAGTTTGTTGGTATTAACTCAGATACTGGTAATCCTAGATATACTCCCTCTTCAGTCATTACTGATGACATCCTTGACAATTAGTGATCAATACTGAGTGCTTATCAAATATCTGCTAAAAGGAAAAAGTTTGAGTTATCGTATTAATGACGGATTCATAACCTGCATAAAAACTAATTCAGACAAAACTATATTGCTGGATCCAGTAAATGTTCTACCAAACCTCTCCAGGCCTTCCCTACCACAATTCTATCCGTAGTCGAGGAAAAACATTAGATGCACTCCGATTTTATATATTCTACAAATGGTGTGTATGATTGTTCGATATTTGGATATTAAAAAATTCAATGGACCTTTTAAATGAATTGAAATCCCAGAATTTATCTTACGATTTTTCGATAGGATTTATTCCTAATGACAAATTGAAAGACAGACTATTTTATATTATTGATAAGAGTTTTATGGCATATAAAGTTTCTAGAAGATACAAGTACATAGTTTTGGATGAGACAGTGATTCGGAATTCAAATCAAATGATGAGGATTTCCCATAGAAAATATAATGTTATATTTGGTAACCAAGTATTCAAAGAAAGTGTCGACATTACAATTGTCAATTATATCAGAAATACAACAGAACAGAGATTATGCGCTTCGTATTTAAATCGTCATCTAAATATTGAGAAAGATGGTGAACGAACTTAGTCACTCTGTAAGAAACGAGACGACTCACTTTTCCTAATGTTAACTTTCCACACACATGTATTCTTTATCACCTGTATATGGTGTCTATGTATCTCAACTGATGCAATATGCTACAGCTTCTTCTGACTACGGTTCCTTCATTCACCAAGGCAAATTACTGAATGAAAAGTCATTATCACAAGGATATGAAATCAAACGTCTGAGTTCAGCATTCGGCAAATTTAGGGACAATAGAAAGATCTTGTTTACAGTTATTGGAGATCATTGTCCGACATATTGACTTATTTATTCGGTTTAAGCTGTCGTTTAGATTGTAGTAGATTTCCATTACAATAACAATACGAATCATAGCTTTTTACCAAATATAACATGGTAATATACCGAATGTGACTTTATAATAACTCGGCTTATATTATGGCATCACGGCAATTATGACTGGTTCGGTAGGGGATACTCCTCAATAGCACCTGATCCCACCTCTTTCTTTTTCTGGGGGTCCAGCAAGAGAAAGGACTTGGCATCAGAAACCCTTTACATCTTTATTTCGTTTAAGCAAGCCAACCTCAGTCACATTTTTATGCTTCATCAAATTTATCGGACACTGCAAGTTTTACAGATTCAGAAAATGCAGCAAAATGAATAGGTGTGAATCCATTGTTGTCTTGTATCTCTAGTATACCTTTGTCCAAGCCTATGAGATACTCCATAAGGTTGACAAATCCTTCCCTACATGCTATATGTGCAATGGTTCCACCACTGGTACTCTTACTATATATATCACAACCCTTATCAATGAGATATCGTACTAGTTCTACTGATCCAGAAAATCCAGCAAAATGGAAAGGTGTTGACCCATCATTGTCTTTTACCACTAGAACACCTTTTTCTATGTCTGTAAGATACCTCATAAGATTTAGATGTATTTTACCACAAGCAGTATATGCAATGGTTTGACCATTAGTGTCCTTACTGTATATAACACGTCCCTCGTCATAGAGAGATCGTACTAGCTCTACTGATCCACAACGTCAAGCAAAATGGAAAGGTGTTAATCCATTATTGTCTTTCATATCTAATACACCTCTGCCCATGCCTCTTAGATATTTCATTAGTTTGACATGTCCTTTACCACATGCAATATGTGCAATGGTTTGACCAGTAGAACTCTTACTATATATATCACAACCCTTATCTTTGAGATATTGTACAAGTTCAACTGAGCCCGATAATCCTGCACATTAGAAAGGTGTAAATCCATTCTTGTCTTGTCAATGTCTAGTAGGTATTTCATAAGATTGATATGTCCTTAACAATATGCAGTATGTGCAATGGTTTGACCTTCCAGATCTTGACTGCAAACTTCAACCCCAATATCAATGAGATATTTCACAAGTTCAACTAAACCTGTTAATCCAGTGCAATGAAATGTTGTCATACCTTTTTTGTCTTCTATATATATCATGTGTTATCAATGTCTGTCAGATAATTCAACAGACTCATATGTCCTTCCTGACATGCAATATGTACAATGGTCTGACCATCGTTATTCTTACTATACACATCACAGCCTTTATTAATCAGATACTGTACTAGTTCTACTAATCCTGAAAATCCTGCATAATGAAGTAGTGTCATTCCATTCTTGTCTTTAAAGTTGCAAAATATATCCCCATGACGTCTTATTAAATCTTTCACCAAGGATGTTTTCCCTTCAAAACATGCATAATGTACAATAGTGCGCCCATTGCTGTCCTGGATCAAATATGGATTTATTGTTTAAGTCTCTATCTCTCATGGTTCACTTTTTCGGTCATTTTGGTTTCAATACTGCTCTTCAAATACCTATGTAATATGAGAATTCCAACTATTCGGCCACGAGCATCACTGAAAAGACATAAGTTGTCGAAATGCGCATCTGGTGCACAAAATTAAAAGATATATATGTTCTATATTCATTATAACCACTAGGCCCGTGTCACTGCTGGAGGACTGATAGTCCCCGAGGGCATCATAAGTCTAGTTTTCAGTGCTTTTGTACTGACTTGAAATATATACTTAAAATTTTCCGCCATGAAATTATGTAAATCACTCTAAAACTTAGGAGTATCTTCCTCAAGCATAGCTCTGTCCTTAGATTGATTCTTTGGTTCACTTTTCCGGTCATTTTGGTTTCAATACTGCTCTTCAAATATTCATGTAATATGAGAATTCCAACCATTCGGCCACGAGCATCACTAAAGAGACATAAGTTGTCGAAATGCGCATCTGGTGCACTAAATTAAAAGGTATATATGTTCTATATTCATTTTAAAAGGCGACATCTCGACGGAACATTGCTCGGTATTTTATTGTACTTACTACTACTCCCGGGCGTCTGATCTCCTCTGTGGTGTTCATACGCACTTACAAATATACAGTGCGGTGCGTTGTTTCTACTGGTATTGTTATATGGTGTCAATCATGTTTGTTAAGTATTTTAATTCCATGAAATAACCGTCAAGGAATCGGTCCTCGAAGTGATAGGAAGCGGGATGTAAGAAATATTTGGTATGACTGTAACTTTGAGCCATGCATGTAGTTCGACTTCCGTTCATTATACGTTATTGTCTCTGATATTATTCATTTATGGCGTGAAACACTCCACTGATATATCTCGTTGCAATGTATTTAGCTTTAGCTCATCAAAGCAAATGCATCCCGCTATAATTTACATTATTGACCATGGATGTGATTCTATCATAGAGAAAATTAGATTGTAGAAGCAGGTTGCCGTAGAATGATTCATTTATGTAAATATAGGTTGGGTAGACAACAGAACTGTCAATTAAAGACAATGGATGAATTTTGATAAACTAAGAATACTTTTGAAATCGAAGAATAAACATGATCTAGTTGTTGTACGTGACTTCATCTGACTTCGGTTTCATGTGGTCCACCAGCAGAGAAACTGAATAATTTAATGTTTACCTGTTCACGATTGCAAAAGATTTTTATTGTCATTTCAAAACTAGAAATAAGAAATAAAGTCAATTTCACATCTCTAATTTATTATACACAACAGAATAATCTGACGTCGTTCATTGCAGTATCATCTTCCTCTCCCTGCCAACTCTCATAATTAACCTGCAAACCACATATCTGTGTGTCGACGGGACATTCGTCACTCCAGCTACCCCATGTGCCCCAGGATCCTCCCATGCCACTCAGTATGGGAAGAACTGTACTTCCGCCATGTCTTCTACATTTGAATTGAAGTGAATTTGCAGCAGTGTCGTCTCCACTGTCCTAAAATGTATTCATAAAGACATAGGTGAAATCAAGAAATGTACTCTGGCATTATATTCATCAGAATGACATCACTGTATAAAAACTTATCACAATTACAACTAATTCATTAGGGCAATCCATTGCAAATTCCGATGTTAATGGCCACTATCGTTAATCTTTGTGTTTCTTTTTAATACATCCATTGGTCATTATATTTGTCAAGGCCCAACCGATTCGCCTATTTAATTGTTCTTTTTGATCAACTGAATGTTGCCACCTCTTGTGATGTTACCAACATTTTGGGGACCAGTTATAGTCTCACGAACAGTAAGGATATCTGGTAAGTGCATAACAGATAAACATGCAAAGAAATACAAATGTAAATAGACAAAGCACGAACTTGGTATTTCTCCATCCTCATTTTTAAGTTTGCTAAATAGTTTCCGCTTGGGCACATACTACATCCACTCCAGCTTCCCCATGTTTGGCTACTCAGTTGTCCAGATATAAATGTTCCATCAGAACAAATAACACCGACATCATTCAAAGCTGTATCATCACCGGATCCTTGATACGATTCTATCTGCAATGTATAAATGAAGGTAAGCATTAAATTCAGGTAGGATACTGAGCGGTAGTAATTAATCAACATTCAACATGTACTGGACAAAATAGAGATACAGACTGCCAAGGACTACTGGAAGAACGAACTGACAGATCAGGTGTTATGGAGAAGTAAGCATCCTATTCTGACCGGTCACAACCCCTGCCATCTGTTTGATCATTTGAGCACATAAAGAGCGGCAGTCGTTGCGGAACAGACATTCTACTACACAAACTAGAGAAATTGCTCATCATGAACCGCTGGGAGAACCAGATGTTGGATCAGGTTATATGGGAATTGATTAACCCCTCATGGCCGCTCACACCTGTCACATTACCTGAATATCATCCATATAGAGAACAAGGATCAACAGGTTTCTCAAGAAGAGAGTTCATAAACATTTTATTACACACTAAAAGTTTATAGAATAATATGTTGCTATCAAAATTATGTAAGGCGACATCAACGTAAGTAAGTTCTGTCCGTCTGTAAGCCAACCTCAGATCCTTGATCAATAGGAGTCCCGACTAACAATCAGAGGGGACGGTGATCAGGACATTGTCTCCTCTGAAAAGGTTTGGACAAAGCCCGTCATAGAGTCCCTACCGCCCTGTTAGTCAGCGTGTAACGCGCAAGGAAAGGTTTACATTTTGCTGTAGAGGGACGGAATACAAGAACTATGGTCTTAGCGATGATCTCGGGATCATATGGTCGATGTCGAAGGCGTTTAATAATTCTAGAACCCGCCGATATGAAATTATCGGAACCTCTGACCCTCCTTAGTTTGTACACTAGATCACCGTAGAAATTGGGATGGGATATTCCGCTGGATACGTATAGTTGAAAAGTCACATTTCGAAATATAGATAAAATGTCTGAATAAAATCTGTAAAATTTACCAAAAGTTTTTTGAAGTTTATGATATCTATAGCCACGAGTAAGAAATTTAAAAGTAATCTGAGAATTTTAGCGTGAAAATCCAAACGTTAGTGCAAGCTCTAGCGAACAGAAGCAATTGACTAATATAAATACCATATAATGGGAATCTGTGGACAACTATGTAGATAAGAGAAATTGACAATTGGAAATCCAAAGTCGTCACGTTTATCATATATGTTGGTATGAATATTGTTGTTGCAAATTTGTAGTGCAAAAGGTGTTTCCTGGTGGGAGGTATTGGCTTTTTTTAATTGAACTTCAGATGGATAAATGCCAGTAATATAGTTTTCAAACTCGGGGTTATCGATAACTAAAATATCATCGAGATATCTAAAGGTGTCATATAAAGTCAAAACGTTTAGAGGTTTGAATAGAATGCATATAGTCTCTCTCATAACAATATGAAAATAAATCTGCTATACGGTGAGCGCAGTTAATGCCCACATGAATCCCAATAATCTGTTGATAAGTCTTGCCATTAAATTGTACATAAATATTACACAACTCAGTACAAGTCCAGCATTTTTAATTATTATATTGTTTGTTACAGAAACATCTGAAGTACAGAGGTATGATTTAGACTCTCTGTTGAGAGACAACAATTTGATTAAATCATGATGTAGAGAGGTATATAGTGTCGAAAAATGAAATGTAGAAACGTTATTTGCCTTAAAATTTCTTGAACGGAATTTCTCAATGACTTCGTTAGAATTTTCAGTTTCCTCAGTTTCGATCTTGTACATCACAATGTAGATATATATTTTCAAATTGTTGTTACGAAACAATCATTTTAATCTATTTTACCAGTGGCATAAGGACACCTACAAATTTTGTTGCTATTTGCCTTTCTTTGATGCCACAAGTAGTGCAAAACCTGATACATTAATCATCGCATTGAGGTTCCAATTTTATAAGAGGTTGGCCAGTGTTGGTTTAAACAATATTGATTTGAATCAAAATTCTAACTCATAATTCACAACAAGCAACTTTGGAACTGAGCCGCAAGTGTTGTACTTATATGAAGTTTCCTCTCTCCTACATTACTAAGGAAAAAGAGGAGTTACTGGCTCAGTTATGTGGCAGAAGTCACCATGGAGCTATACAACACATGAATATAAATAATATACTAGCACATATAACACATTACAAAAATATTTAATTGTAGTGCAATTACGATACCGACTTAGGACGGTCATTTAATTTGAAAAAAGCCAAACAAATGGTGTGGTTAAACATAGAAATGTCTAAAGCGAACGAGGAGCAGGACAGTTGACACACAAGTCTCTTTTATCCTACACGAACTGAAAGCCGGAATTCATTGAGATGTCATAAAAAAAGTTATGAATAAAGCAAGATGTAGTCTACTCTGTGATAAAACTACATACCTTGAGTTTGAATCCGGTTGCATAACTTCTACCGGGACAGAACACTTTATTTCTCCAAGTCCCCCAACGTGCACCATTCGTTACGGTCAATGTCCTCCTTACGTCTCGTGCGTACACTAAGTTATTGTAAATGACAAAAAAAGTTAATATTCTTTGTCGATGTAGGTAGGAAATAACTCATAGTAAAATCGTAATCGTTAGAAGAAATAAAAAATATAAGTACTGATTTAAGCTCTACAGAGATACGTTTTGTATCCAGAATAATCGATATCATTTATTTAAGCGCAAAAACTGATACAGCGTCATAAAATAAAGAAAGTCCGATATATAATTGTGAAAATCAAGGTCCTTTTCCTACCTGTAAACACGATCAGTGCAAATAAAAAAACCTTTGTTATGTTGAGCTGCATTGTTGCCTCAGTCCTCTTACCGTTGGAAATAGAGTTATTCCTGTAACTTCGTGTATACAAAACACTGTATGATAGTGACATGTAGATACTGGTATTTATATCATTTTAGTTTTGCTTTTAACATTTGCTGCACCATTTGTCTATTTGTTCTAATAACACGAATCACCAAAGGCAAAGTACATAATTCTATTATTCTATCCAAATACATATGACATATGTAAAGAATGGAATCTAACATCCTTCTAGCGAGTCATGCATTCGTTTGTATTTAACCAAAGAGCAGTTAGGTAATTCATAACAGAACGCTGTCTTTCATAAGGACAGATGTCACTATGTGACCAAGGTATACGTGAAATGTAATCCTACAGTGTTTATGCCAGTAAAGTTAGAACTTCATAACACGTTAAAATGTAATCATCCGCCAATGAATTTAGAACTGCATAACGCGTCAAATCGAATTCCATTGCTGAAGTGGTTTTACAAAAACAAAAACTTGAAAACAAATGATTCGAGCATCCAGAATAATAAAATCGTTAGTAAAGTGTTGACTTCGTGAAATATATTATGAAAATGTTCTTAAATGTTATTGTTGTATTATAGTCTCTCAAGTCCACGGTGTTTATATGATTGTGACATATACATAATATGATAGACAAGACAAGGCATCATACGATAAGGTGATTTTCATATTAAATAAAATGTAAAGTACGATGTAATGTGTTAAGAAAGTTTACCCTTCTCCGTTTGCTTATTCGCACATTTTATTTATAGTAAATTCTATAATAAAGACGAAAGGGCAATCGTCATTTTCAACATTCCATAGAGAGATGGGTAGCCAGATCTGTGCGGAAGTTTTCAATTCGATGTTATTATTTCTATATCAAATATATCTAGTACAATATAATATAATATAATATAATATAATATAATATAATATAATATAATATAATATAATATATACCATTTAAAACAGTTTACTATCTGACTGTAAAAATTTATCCATAAAATGAAATGTAATGTAATGCTTACCCATACCAAATAAACCATATTTTTGTGGTTTCTAAAGCAGTGGGTCATTAAATTCAGTCATTTAGCAGAGACAAATATTGGAAAAAGTCTTTTGTGCATCCATTATTACTATAGATTCGTTACTTGAATTTTTAGATTTGTCATGTAGTTGTGCCAATTTTTAAAAATGTCCTACCTATATATTTTACTGAAATGTATGTTTTTGTGTCATCTAACAAGATGTCCAAAAAGACATTTTATTAAGATGATGATCTGAATGTTGGAAGACAGAAAGGAAATCGTTACTTAAAGTGTATAGTCAGAGAATCATGCTGAGTCAAGAGCATAATTGGAATAAGATGTATCAAACTAGCTATCCATGGAAACACTGATTTCATTATTTCTACATGAGGTCTTACTACATGCAACCATAAAATGGAAGATTTTGGCGATACAAGATTGACATAATTGGAAAAGAAGGTTGTTCGAAATTTGGAAACTATCTGAATTTCCCCAAAGAAAAGAATAAGACAGACTAAAGCAAATCCGCCGATTTCTTTTAGGGAATATTTTTTTACTATCCTAACTTCTGAACTTTCCCGTTGGAAATTCTGAGATTCCACCAATGTATGAGTTGATATGTATGTTGTATGTAGAATATTACAAAGTTCAATGTACTTATCTGATACCAATAACAACAGGGAAAATTAAATGTCAAAGACTATTCTTAGTAATATACTTAATTTAAGAATTTATTCCTTTAAAAAACTATATGGGATATCCAAATAAAAAAGAATCTCTTACTGGTTGAAAGGAAAATAACTATAAACCTCTCATAATCCAGCAATACTCAGGTATGTTAGCAAACTATGGAATGAAGGAATCGAAATAACAAGAAGATTTCCATATTGAGGAAATGTGTTTCGAAACTACTCAAAAGCATTTTGTACATTTTTGTCACATTTATTCTTTAATTATCATGTTCTGACAGAATGGTGTATCTTGATGTTTCATCCACAGAGTTTGATGGAGTATACATTCTTATCGTAATTTACTGCACCATGCCAGCATTTCAATAATCGTGTCTCTTTAAAAAATACTCAAAGCCGAGAAGTTGATATCTAAAGTGAAAATTTCTTTTCAGTCCTCTTGCGATGTCAATATAGTTAACGATGACATTCTTCGCCAACTCCTAATGTTAGAGAGCTGAAATCATTTAGTTGGAAAGAAAACCTTAACATAGTAATGGATTCAGTTGTGGATTATGCCACGAGATAGGTGAAGATGTCGACATAAATACATTGTCTGAATGGATTAAAAGTGTAATTTGCTTAATAATATTAAGAATCCATAATCCCAAAAAGGAACACGAGGACACGTTATTCGTCCACTTTTGATAACACAAAGGTTAAAGCGGAACTAGAAAGAAAACACAACAGTCATGTATTAGTGCCGATGCAGGTTATTGGTATTAACTCAGATACTGGTAATCCTAAATATACTCCCTCTTCAGTCATTACTGATGGAATCCTTGAAAACTATTAATCAGTACTCTGTGCTTTTAAAATATCTGCTAAAAGGAAAGAGTTCGAGTTATCGTATTAATGACAGATTCGTAAACTGCATAAAACTAATTCAGACAAAATTATATAGCTGGATCCTGTAAATGTTCTACCAAACATCTCCAGGCCTTCCTTACCACAATTCTATCCGTAGTTGAGGAAAAACATCAGACGCACTCCGATTTTACATATTCTATAAGTTGTGTGAATGATTTTTGGATATTTGGATATTAAAAACTTCAATGGACCCTTATAAATAACTGGAAATCCCCGAATTTGTCTAAGATTAAATTTATCACGTCTTACGATTTTTCGATAGGATTTATTCCTAATGACACATTGAAAGACAGACTATTTAATATTATGGATATTAGTTTTATGGCAAATTAAGTTTCTAGAAGATACGAGTACATAGTTTTGGATTATCGGGACACATATTTTGTCAAAAAGACAGTGATTCGAAATTCAAATCAATTGAAGGGGACTTCTCATAGATAATATAATGTTGCATTTGGTAACCAAGTATTCCAAGAAAATGTCGACTTTCCAATTGGCAATAATAATAACAGAATCGAGATCATGCGCTTCGTATTTGAATCTTCATCTAAATATTGAGAAAGATGGTAAACTAACTTAGTCACTATATCAAAACAAGACGATTTACTCCTATTGTTAACTTTCCACACACTTGTAGTAACTTTCCTTTGCCACCTGCATATGTTGTCCATGTATTTCAGCTGTTGCGACATGCTACAGCTTCTTCTGACTATGGTTCCTTTATTCACCAAGGCAAATTACTGAGTGTAAAGTCATTATCACAAGGATATGAAATCAAACATCTGAATTCAACATGAGGGAAAATTTTAGGAACAATACAAAGATCTTGTTTACAGTTATCGGACATTATTGTCCGACACGTTGACTTCTTTATTCGGTTGAAGCTGTCGTTTAGATTGCAGTAGATTTCCATTAAAATAACAATACTAATCATTGCGTTTTACCAAATATAACATGGTAATATACCGCCTACCGAATGTGACTTGGATTTTATAATAACTCAGCTTATATTATGGCATCACGGCAATTATGACTGGTTTGGTAGGGGACACTCCTCAATAGCACCTCTTGATTCTAGGGGTCCATGATTGCCTTTACTCAGTAGTATGTCTTTTTATAGCGATATCCCTACAGAACATTACTCGTTATCTTATTGAAGTACTTACTACTCCCGGGCATCTGATCTCGCCTGTGGTGTCCATGGGCAAATACAAATGTACAGTGGAGTGCATTGTTCTTATTGGTATTGTTAGATTGCAATCGGTCCTTGAAGTGATGGGAAGCGGGATGTAAGAAATATTTGGTATGACCATAACTGTGACCGACGCATGTAGTTATTGGAAAGTAGAAGTAGGTTCCTGTAGAATGATTCATTTATGGAAATATGGATGGGATGCACAAAAGAACTCTCAATTAAAGACAATGGATGAATTTCGATAAACTAAGAATACTTTTGAAATCGAAGAATAAACCTGATCCTGTTTTTATACGTGACTTCAGCTAACCTCGGTTTCATGTGGCCCACCAGCAGGGAAACTCAGTAATTTAATGTTTACCTGTTCACTTTTGCAAAACATAATTTATGTAATTAAATTTATAATAGTTTATATTGTTATTTAAAAACTAGAAATAAGAAATAAAGTCAATTTCACATCTCTAATTTATTATACACAACAGAATAATCTGACGTCGTTCATTGCAGTATCATCTTGGTCTCCCTTCTTGCTCTGATATTTCACCTGCAAACCACATATCTGTGTGTCGACTGGACATTCGTCACTCCAGCTACCCCATGTGCCCCAGAATCCTTCCATGCCACTCCGTATGGGAAGAACAGTACTTCCGCCATGTCTTCTACACTTGAGGTGAAGTGAATTTGCAGCCGTTTCGTCTCCAGTGCCCTTAAATGTATTCATAAAGACATACGTGATATTTAGAAATGTAGTCTGGCATTATATTCATCAGAATGCCATCCTTGTGGAAAATCTGATCACAACTACAACTAATTCATTAGGCAAATTCTGATATAAAGGTCCACTATCCTTAATCTTTGTGTTCCTTTTCAATTAATCTATTGGTCATTGTAGTTTTTTTGAAGGCGTAACCGATTCGTACATTTAGAAAATTGAATTGTTCTTTTTGATCAATTGAATGTCGCCACGTCGGGTGACTTGACCAACATTTTGGGGACCAGTTATAGTGGAAGAGACCAAAATCTCAGGAACAAGAAGGATCTCTAATAAGTGTATAACAAATAAATTTGTAAAGAAATACAAATGTAAATAGACAAAGTACGAACTTGGTATTTCTCCACCCTCATTTAAAAAGCCGATAAATAATTTCCGCTAGGGCACATACTACTTCCACTCCAGCTTCCCCATGTTTGGTCACTCAGTTGACCAGATATAAATGTTCCATCAGAACAAATAACACCGACATCATTCAAAGCTGTATCATCACCGAATCCTTGCTTCGATTCTATCTGCAATGTATAAATGAAGATAAGAATTAAATTCAGGTAGGATACTGAGCGGCAGTGATTAATCAACATTCAACATGTACTGGACAAAATAGAGATACAGATTGTCAAGGGCTACTGGAAGAACGAACTGACGGATCAGGTGTTATGGAGGAGTAAGCATCCTATTCTGACCGGTTACAACCACTGCCATCTGTTTGATCATTTGACGTTTGATCATGAAGACGTAATTATAGTTAACGTAGGAGCAGAAAGTTAATTAATGGTATTTACTTTTGTGGAGAAAGTTTGTGAAACATTCTGATACAAAGGAGAATGATTTACATGCATAATTTTATCCGTACACGGAATTCGAATCGTAATGTCAATATATTTGTTAATTTGTTTTTTAAATCTATTTTCAAATTCCTCAGTTTCGACTTCGTGCATCGCAGAATAGATATATATATTTTCAAAATATTGTTACGAAAAAATCATTTTAATCTGTTTTACCAGTGGCATAAGCACACCTAAAATTTTTGTTGTTATTTGCTTTCTTTAATATCACAATTAGTGCAAAGTCTGACACATTAAATATCGCATTCAGGTTGGCCAATGTTGGCTTAACCAATATCATTTGAATCAAAATTCTAATTCATAATTTACTACAAGCAATGTTGGAATTGAGCAGCAAGTGTTTTACTTACATTAAGTTTCCTCCCTCCTACATAGCTACACAGAAATACCTAAAGCGAACGAGGAGCAGAACACACCTACCTTCTGCAGGACAGCTGACACATTAGTTTTCTTTATCCTACACGAAATGTAAGCTGGAATTCATTGAGATGTCATACAAAAGTGATAAATAAAGCAAGATGTAGTCTACTCTGTGGTAAAAATACACACCTTGAGTTTGAATCCGGTTGCATAACTTCTACCGGGACAGAACACTTTATTTCTCCAAGTCCCCCAACGTGCACCATTCGTTACGGTCAACGTCCTCCTTACGTCTCGTGCGTACACTAAATTAAGTAAGCAAATAGATAGATATTCTTAACTCATAAAATTAGGAAATAATACACAGTAAGGACCGTAGACTCAAAAACAAAAAGGAAACATAAGTTCTCGTTTACGCTTTATAGAGATATGTTTTCTTATCCACAATAATCGATGTCGTTTACATAGAAAAGTGCAAAATTTGTATCGCGTCATAGAACAAAAAAAAAAACATCCGATATATAATTGTGAAAATGAAGGTCCATTTCCTACCTGTAAACATGATCACTGCAAATAAGAGAAGCTTTGTTATGTTAAGCTGCATTGTTGCCTCAGTCCTCTTACCGTTGGAAATAGTTATTCCTGTAACTTTGTGTATACAACTCAATGTATGACAGTGAGATGTAGGTACTGGTATTTATATCATTTTCATTTGCTTTTAACATTTGCTGCACCATTTGTCTATTTGTTCTAATAACACGAAACACCAAAGGCAAAGTATAAAATTCTGTTATTCTGTCCATGCACATATGTCATTTGTAAAGAATGGAATCTAACATCCTTCTAGCAAGTCATGCATTCGTTGCTACTTAACGAAAGAGCAATTAGGTAATTCATAACAGAACGCTATTTTTCAAGAGGAAAGCTGTCGCTTCGTGATCATGGTATATGTGAAATGTAATCCTACAGTTTCTGTGCAAATAAACTTAGAACTTTATAATATGTTAAAATGTAATAATAGTGTTTGCCTGCTAATTGTGATTTATAAACTTCAATAAGGTATAATAATGGATTTCTCCCCGCGGCTACCTCATTCTGTCCTCTTCAAAGATTACGTTATATGCATAAGCCGTACCATACCCATTCTCTCTTTCGACTGACAAGTTGTCTGCACGAAGTTTTTGAAGCGATAGTCAATCTTTGAAAATCGATTACCATCGTTCTCTTTTGGATTGAATTAAATTTTCATTTATAGCTCATTGAACTTTATAATGAGTGATAGAGAAAGTGATTTCTCTGATGATACGGAATCCAGAAGGACATTAGAAATTAAGACCAGATGGTCACTCTCAGGCAGAAGGCATGGCGCTGATGAATCGTCGAGGATCGCTATCGTGATGACGTGCGTCGGAAGATCAATTCAATTACTCATAACGACTCCGTGTAGAGAAAGATTTGATCTCAGTGTTGAAACACAAGTGGAGAAATTTACCGGCAGCATGAAAGAGTACGTTTATAAACATTTCACTCGCCAGGTTAAGGATGGTGTGGATAAGGATGAAATCCTCAAGGATACACCTACGCCCAGTAATGCCGTGTTCGCCATTCTTCAAATGGATGACTTTATAGAGGAGATTATTGACGACATAAAGGCTTTGATGTACACAGGCATCCTGAAATTCGTACCGAAGAAGATCGGGCAAGTGATGGGCCCCTCTCTAAAATCTGGAAAACTGTAGATCGTTTGAATCATGGACATCAGCATTGACGAACTGCTATAGTTGATCGAAAAGACTATACTTTTGCTGGGGCAGATGAATGTAACATGCCTGCATGACGCAGACTATTTGTGTTATCTAAAATTTTTGGAGATGGCAAGACCCATGGATGGCTGTTTATCGAGAGAACCCAGAGAAAATTGCTGACAGAAGAATACTATAAAGTCTTAGAGAGACACTCCAAATCCAAGAAAAAAAGTTAGAGAGATATCAGATTCTCTAGGCAAGGCCAAGGTCAAACGTAAGAAGATGTATGATGACCGACGATCCTATGAACCTCAAGCACATATCCAAGGACGGCTCTTTCGGAGACCGAGCTTATCAAAGAAAAAGGCATGGTAACAGACATATCATTACCAAATTCAGAGGAAATTCGACCAAATATCCATCCCGAGATTTAAAACTGGGATTAATAGATATGCATTCAAATCTAGAGTCTCAACCTGTAGGAGGGAAATTGTCCACATTCATTCAAAACTGGGATATGTTAACCCAGGATTAAATAATTTTGAATGCAATCAAGTGGTACAAGATAGAATTTGTGAAATTTCCCCTGAAATACTCTCAAAATCACAAAACATTTCCTATGAAAAAAGAAAACATGATTATCATAGAAAAAGAAATGCAAGAGTTATTAGAAAAGAGGTCTAGCAAACGATAAGATTTTAAGCAATATTTTATTCGTCCCAAGAAGGACGGAGGTCTGAGGCCGATATTCAATCTAAATGGTCTGAGCAAAGACATCCAGTATCACCATTTCAAAATGGAAAGCTTTCAGATAATAAACGGTCTCTTACAAGAAGATGCGTATCTCAGTGTAATGATTTACAAAGATCGCAGGAAATACTTAAGATTTTAAAATTCCAAAGGTCAGACCCTACATTTCAGATCCCATTCATTCGGATTGCCGTCTCTTCACGAAAATAATGAAGCCAGTGGCTGAACTCCTGAGACGAATAGGCATTCGTCTAGCTATATACCTAGACGATATACAGATAATGGACTGAAGTTACCACGTTTTAGAGAAAGACAGAGATTCATTAATTTGAATTCTAGAAATTATAATGAATTGGAAAAAATCGGTTCTAACACCAACCCAAAATCTGGAGTTTCTTTCAGTCCGTTCAAAATGAATGTGACACTACCAATGCTAATTTGTTCTGGGCCAAAGACAAATAACTATTCAAGAGTTGGGCAGTCTGCTCGGATTATTTAATACATCAAAAGATGCCATAATACCAACAACATTGTATGTAAGACAGATGCAGAGACATCAAACAAAACAACTTCTTGTTGCAATTAAATATCAGTCAAAAATAAACTAAGCATGGCTTGCAATGAAGAAATACAACGCAGGGTAAAACATGTAAAAGAGCACAATGGGAAGTTGTTAGTGACTCCCAGTATTGATTTGGTGATAGAATCAGATGCATCAAATCTACAGTGTGGAGCAGTATATCAAGGCATGAGGATGAGAAGTCCTTTGTCCAAGGAAAAAAAAAACCATTGATATAAAAGCCTTGGAACTAATGACAGCTCATCTAGCTCTCAAATCACTGGTAAAAACGAAAGAAATATTTGTTCATCTAAAGATGGACAACAGTACAGTAGTGGCACATATAAACAAAATGGAGGGAACAAAATCCCCTGTCCTTAATCAGATAACCAAAGAAATATGGGAATTCTGTTTTGTGAGGGAGATTATTCTCACTGCAGAATACCTACCAGGCTTAATGAACACACAAGCAGATTGGGAGAGTCGCCATGTGAAGTCATCATCCCAATGAAAACTGAGTCCTCTGATATGCAAACAAATAAGCAAAATATGGGTACCACTTATGATAGATCTGTTCGCAGACAGACTAAAGAATCAAGGCCCATCTTATTATAGCTGGAGACAAGATGCTTTCATGAAAGATTAAGGACAGATGAATGCCTATGCATTTCTCTCATTTTGTCTTGTAACGAGAGTACTGGCAAAAGTAACAAAGGACAAAATCAAGATGATAATGATCACAACATCATGGCTAACACAGTCAGCAAACCCCATGCTGTTGAACATGGCAGTAAATTGCCCAATTCTGCTATCTCCAATGAAGGACATCTTAATGTCACCAGAGGGTCAAAATCATCCCCTGATACTAGACTCGACATTCAAGTTAGTGGCATACAAATTATCAAGGGATAGGCAGGAGCAAGAGACCTTTCAAATAAAGCGTCAGACTTCTTGATTCAGTCATGGGAAAAAGGGAACTGAAATCTATTATAACACCTGCTGGAAATTCTGGAGAAGCTGGTGTGGTGAGAGGAATTTGGATCCCATTCAAGCTCCTGTGGAACATGTAGCAAACTTTTTAGCAGGATAGTTTGACAAGAGTTATGCTTATAGCTCTATAAACTCATACCGTTCAGCTATATCAGGTTGTCATATCGGCCATAATGGCACTCCCATATGTCAGCACAACATAATCTGTAGGTTACTAGGCGGAATATTTAATTTTGTTTGTTTGTTTGATTATTGTTTTACGTCACTCCACGATTATTTCACGTATATGGTGACGGCATCTGCCTGATGCATTGCATACAAATTTAGACCTTTGCAACGGACCCACCCGAAGCAGTGAGGGATCTTTTACGTGCCACGCCTACCGTGACACGGGACCTCGGTTTTTACTGTCTCATCCGAAAGACAGAACACCGGTGTGCCCCGGACGGGAGTCGAACCCGCGACCTCTCGATCACGATCCGAGCACCTTATCCACTAGGCCACACCGGCTTGCGGAATATTTAATAAAAGTCCACCATTACTAAGGTACACATGTACTCGGGATGTAGATACAGTACTCAGGTATATAAATTCAATGAAAGATAATAATGAGATCAGTTTAAAAGAGCTCACTTTAAAAGTGGCAATGTTAATTGCCCTTTCAGCTGCTTGCAGATTTTCTGAAGTAAGTAGATATGGAATCCATGGACATAGGTGATGATTATATTAGGTTCACTCTGCCAACACTTACTAAAGGAATAAGGATGGGGGGTAAACTCATTACATTCACATTGAAACAATTAGACTTATTCCTTAAACTAGATGTGGTAGATTGTATCAGGAAATACATAAATACAACTAATAGCTTGTTTCATAACATTATAATTTCATTTCGTGCATCTTGTGCACTTATAAAATTTCCAATTAATTTAGAACTGCATAACGCGTTAAATCGAATTTCATTGCAGACGTGGTTTTACAAAAACAAAAATTTGAAAAAAGAAGTTACTATTTCTTTATCAAATATATGTAATATGATATAATATAATATAATATACATATACATATACAATATAATATATTATATACCACTTAAAACAGTTTACTACCTGATTGTCAATATTTAGCCATAAAATGAAATGTAATATAAAGATAACCCATAATGAAATAAACCATTCTTTGTGGTTTAGAAAGTGGTGGGTTACTAAATTCAGTCATATAGCAAAGACAAGACATAGGAAAATGTCCTTTGCGCGTTCATTATTACTATGGATTCGTTACTTGAGTTTTTGGATTTGTCATGCAGTTCTGTTAATTTTTCTCAAATTTCCTACCTATATATTTTACTGAAATGTATGTTTTTGTGTCATCTAACAAAATGTCCAAAAAGACATTTTATTAAGATGATGAAAGGAAATCGTTACTGTATAGTCAGTGTATAGTCTGAGAATCATGCTGAGTCGAGAACATAATATGAATAAGATGTATTAAATAGTTATTGATGGGAACACCGATTTCATTATTTCTGCAAAACACCTAATATGGAAGATCTTGGTGATACAAAGATTGACATACTTTAGTAAGTAACGTTGTTCAAAATTTTTTAAAATATCTGAATTACCCCAAAGAATAGAATAAGACAATAAAGGAAATCCGCCGATTTTTTAAAGGGATACTTTTTTCACTAATAACTTTCTTAACTTTCCCGTTGGAAATCATGAAATTCCACAAACGTATGAGTTGATATGTATGTTGTATGTAAAATATTAGAAAGCTAAATACACTCCTCTGACATCATTAATAACAAATAAGACAAAAGGCAAATAAATAATCAATTTCTTTCAAAACTGTATGGAATATCCAAAAAAAAAAAAAAATGAAAAAGAATATATATATATATATATATATATATATATATATATATATATATATATATATATAATATATATATATATATATATATATATATATATATATATATATATATATATATATATATATATATATATATATATATATATATATATATATATAATTAGGAAAATTGTTGAAAGCCACGGTAAACACCAATCATCCAGCGACGGTGTAATGCCTCTTCATCTATTACTGTTGTAAAATCTAGTCTGTAACGTGGTGCTTTATGCATTTATCTAGTGCAAGAGAAGATGCTTGCTGGTGTCTGCTAATTATATACTTCGAATGTTTTCTACATTGTTTAAGATTCCTTCTGACAGCAGTTTTCTTTTAGGGTGAATGGGTGACCTGGTTACCTTGATCTTAGACTGTGACCTAAATGTTTAAGACTATAACCTGTCATATATACTTTAAACTTCATGGGACGCAGCCTTGACATATTGCACATCAATTCCTAATGACAAGAACTTTCACGTAGATTCATCACCTTAGAAAAGTCCCTACCAACAGCCAGAATCGAACCAAATGCTTCAATTTAGAAACCCAGTGTATACACATTTGTTGCTGCTTAGATAGATTACTGATTTACGGAAGGAAGCATTTTCCGCATATATATTTTAACAACATCTTTTGATTTCTTTAACAACTGTCCCTTAGATAAGGACAATGATGACCATAGAATGTAACTTTCCCAATGATTCCCTACGTTCAGTATGCTGTGCATTCATTTTCGTCCTGCAGCGGTCCAGTGCTAGTAATAATAATAATAAACATAAGAACAAATATACATTTATTCATGAAGCATATTGACATTTCTAAACTTATAAGTATTGTGTGGCCGTCATACAGAAGCCATGACGTAGTGGTTAAGCATGTGAATGTGCAGGCGATCCGGATTATAGAACTGTATATCTTGTATACCTTCAGTATGTGTGGTTATATTCTGTATCGATGTCACGATATGACTGAACATTTTTGAAATCGACGATAAACACTAATCAACCAAAGACGGTACGAATGACTTGGTCCTTCGTAGTGCATATTTTTGTCGTAATAGAATGTGCTTGGTCTTGCCTTTGACTGGTATCATGGATGTATGTAGTTATGAGTAACCCAGTCACTACCATACTTTTGTTTTATACCGCACATTGATTAGGTGACATGTTATGGAGACATCTCTCTGGACAATGACATTTCCTATGCAGCTGATGTAGCCACGGACATGAAGGCTCCACCATGTGCCAACATATGCCGTAATACGGGGTCTTGGCTTTTATGGCCTCCTCCAGCTGACAAATAGGTAAATAGATGATACATTATTAGTTATGCCCTAGCCAACAGTCAGATTGAATTCATTTTTCAGTCTTTTCGATTAGAAATCAAATGAATATATATTTGATTCTGTTTAGAATAATATACTGGTGTCAAGGTATGAAAATATTGTTCAAAAAAGATATCAAAAATATCATTTAATTTTCCCCGTCAACTCCCCATCTTTGGTTGAAGCTGTCATTACCTCTCGAAACTGAACCAAACACGCTGAGCTACAATGGGCTTGAAGTAAGTATTTTCTACTCTATAATCTGTGAGGGAAATTAGGGATATTGCGTTACAGAAGAGTTTACAGTATGATGCAGTCCTAACTTTACATAAAGTGCACTTCAATCTAATTTTATGACTGCTTTTCAAGTTTACTTGGCGACAACGGAGTACTAAACTTGATTCTAAGTTTAGAACTAAACTTGATTCTAAGTTTACTCCAAGTGCACTTCAAGTTAAGTTTACTTTCTGTATATAATATGTACATTTACTATATTTTTCTATTAAAACAATTTTTATATATATAAAGTATGCAATTGTACATAATAAGACAATTCTTTCTGTCGTGTTATACGAAACTGGATAATTGTAATAAACAAAAGTGAAAACTAAACTTGGTATCGCGTGATAGTATACTTAAAGACGGAATCACTTTAAAGTAAATTTGATATCAAGTGCACTTGACTAAAACTTATGACTGGTTTTCAGGACGAAAAACTAAACTTGAAGTGCACTTGTCAAGTGCACTTGAATGTAAGTTAGGATTGCACCCAACTGTAGCACGATTCTTGGATTGGGTAATTATGCATTTGTTATATCCTGCCACAAGTCGCAATATGACTGTAAAAGAACTTTCATGCCCGATCTGTCATACAATCGATATTCTATACTGGCGTACTATTTTTTATGCATCATAACTAATATGTAGCGAAAGAATAATGATAGAAGTCAAGTCATGTGCACCTCCCGAGATTCTAATCTCGCCTCTGGGTGTTCAGTGTACGTCAATTTAAAGTGATGGACGTTATTATTACCGAAACTTCTGTTGTATCAGACTGTTATTTACTACCTTGAGAAAAAAAAAAAAAAAAAAAAAAAAAAAACAAAAACAAAAACAAAAACAAAAAAAAAAAAAAACAAAACAAAAAAAAAAAACAAAAAACAAAAAAAAAAAAAACAAAAACAAAAAAACCCCAAAAAACAAAAACAAAAAACAAACAAAAACAAAAACAAAAAACCCCACCTTTTAGGTTCCTAGTGATGGTCTTGTCTCTAACCTCATGAAAAAATCGATCTTTTGAAAACTCCTGTTATAACATAATATGGACCCATACATGTAGATAGGCCGCATTTCAGTATGTCAAAGTTACAAGTGAAGTTCCACCCTTCTATTTTCCTTTAAATATCTGATCATGGCTTAAAGCGTGTCTCATTACGTAATACTTTTCAGTTTTCATTTTGTTTGTTTTTGAGTTAATTGCTCCCGTACATTTTCGCTATAAGTTACTATATGGACCATGGATGTGTAGCCAAACAAAATGTTAACCAAATGGTGTATGCAGTAGTCAAGAATAACTCGAAAGGAAGAAAATGGATTGGGTGACGGAGCAAAAGAAAAAAGACTTCTGAACCTAAATAGTAGTGGTCTGTAGTGAAAGATCTATTAATACTATAGAAATTTAGGTGGAGCGGACAAAACGACTCTCAGTTAAAGACAATTCAAGAATTTCGATAATTTCAGAATATTTTTGAAATAGAAGAATTAACTGAATCTGGTCCCTCACTAGTTAAAACCAATAATAGAGGAATTACCTATTCGTCAAAATAACCGACTTTATGAGTATAAAAGAAAAACAAAATACTGTTTTATAATTGTTTTTTTAAACTGAAGACAAAATCAATGCAAACTTCTAACCCAATCTTTGCAACAGAAAAATCTGATGTCATTCAATCCAGTATCATCTAGACGTGTTCTCCATGTCCCATAGTTTATCTGGAAACCACATATTTTTGAATAGACAGGACATTCTTCACTCCAGATACCCCATTTGCCCCAGTATCCTACCATGCCACTCACTACGGGAAGAATTGTACTTCTTCTATGTCTTCTACACTTAAATTGAAGTGAATTCGCAGCCGTGTCGTCTCCAGTACCCTACAATGAATTCACACTTTCATTTTTATCTAATTTAATAGGGTCAATTATCAAAACGATGTCATTTGTTCTACTTTAAGTATCTTACATAAATCAGAGTGACATGACTTTGTGATTTCTACTACAACCTAGTCGTTGATGTAATCCATACAGAAATAAATATATTCTCCGATACGCTGATTGTTCCCCAATCAATATATCTATAATTTTGTAAAGGGATTATTATGGAGAAAATAGATAGGTCAATAAAATCACAAACCTGAAAACTTTCCGTCCTCATTTTAAACCCTGATAGATATTTACCGCTTGGGCACATACTGAGTGCAGTCCAGCTTAACCATGCGAAGCTGCTAATTTGACCAGATATAAATGCTCCATCAGAACAAAGGACACCAACATCATTCAAAGCTGTATTATCCCCCAATAGTGTAAATGATTCTATCTGCAAAGTATATTAGAAAAATACCATATGTAATAAATATAGAATATATATACCTTTTAATTTAGCGTACTAATGCGCATTTCGAAACTTATTCTATTTCCATGAATCCAATGTTGTGTGGAGTTTAAATTCATGAAATGTTTGATAGTTGAAGAAAAATATGTTCAGCCCAGACACCGTATAAGAGACTTTAGTTGTCGAAATCAGCATTATATACTGAGATAATGTGTAAAATATGTGTGCAGGTGCCTATGGTCAAGTAGCAACCTTGTAAAATTATTCTAATAATCAGGGGTATCCCCTCGTTGTTCATAGCTCCATCCTTAAATGATTGGTTCTTTGTCGATTAAGTTTAGTAAATCTTTTGTTCTTGAAATATTTATACTTTGGATTTTGGTCTTGAGCATCACTGCAGAAATAAATTGTCGAGATATCTATATAGTGCACTAAATGAATATATCTATGTATCCAAAAAAGTACGTTATACTAGCTCAATTAATATTATGGGATCCGTGATGACCATTATGTCTGTTTTGGTTACTAAAATGGAAGTCTTCTCTTGACTGCCTCTCGGTATCTTAACACTTTTTTTCACATCTACCTTTTTTGTCAAACGTGACGATTTTCGCTTCATTAATTTCCCCTAAATAATTTTCGAGATATAAACCAACTATCAAGGCAGATTTCGTGACTTTAGTCCTCATTAATCAGTAAATATAACAAATCAGTTGACAATTTTCAATAAAAAAAAATAAATCAAGCAGTTTTGTATGGGCATTGATGGATTAAGTCCGAGAGTTTTGCTCAAGATAGGCAGATAACTCTAGCTAATTTGAGGAAAACAACGCTATATGGAGACATTCTGTACCATAACAATACAGTCCTAACTTATTTCACATTACACACGGGTACCTTCATTTAATGTTGGTGATCTCTGTTTAAAGGAAAGGGGAGGGGGGGGGGACTGGCACACATGTTCACTGAACCCAACAAGGAAAGGAATCCAGGCTTCTGAATGATGTGATGCTATGATGTCAACTGAGGAAATTAATAAGACAATTAAGGATATAATAAACCATAAAATGAAATACATACCTTGAGTTTATAACCGGTAGCATAACTACTTTCGGAACAGAAAACTTTTCTCTGCCAAGTCCCCCAATCTGCACCATTGGTAACAGTTAACGTCTTGGTAACATCTCGAGCACACACTGCATTAACAACACGGATAATTAAATAGATACATGTTTATATATGATAAAGGTAGGAAATAAAACGTAGACATGAAAACAAATCTATACTGTATCATGAAATATGATTTCAAAGTAAAATACGAAAGTAACTAGTTTCACATGACCCTGGTACGAACAACAATATACCACAGTGGGCATTTACGGATCCCTGAAATTAAATCTGTACTGTATCATAAAATATATATGATTTTAAAGTAAAAAAAGAAATTAACTGGTGTCACATGCCTATGGCACTACAGTGAACATCCACGGACCGCTGAAATTCAGAGGCGAGACCAGGTGGCCGGGAGGAGTAAGCATATGCTGTATGATTAGCCACACAAGACAGGAAGGTCCTTAAATACAGACGAAACAAATATAACTCATCACTGTATGTATACATGAATGTAAAGAAACGCTTTATAGAAAGTGCCACAGCCATATAACATCAGGAAAAACGGTATAATAAAATCAAATACTTCAACAAATACTTAAGTCAAACCCTCGGCGGGGAACTTTTTGCCAGTTCCACACTGCATATGGAATAAGCGTAACGTTAATGTAAAATACGAATTTTAATTTCCTACCTGCAAACGCAATCATTGTAAATAAGAAATACTTAATAACATTGAGCTGCATTGTGGCATTAGTTCAATCACTGTAGGAAGTTGATGTATACCCGCAAGATCACCTATATCAGACAATGTATGTTAGTGAAATATAGATACTGTTATATATATCATTTTCAAAATGAATTCAACGTATGCTGTACCAATTGCCAGGTCGTTATAAAAACCCGAATTAGCAAACACGCAATGCATAATTTTATTATTCTATCCAGACATGTAATAAATATACGAAGATTGGAATTGAGTAAGAAAAGACACTGCAGGTTATGATGATAGCCCTCTAGCTTATAATGCCGCGGTTTGTATTCAAACAACTTAGTAAGTTATTCAAATCTTAAGAAATCGCACTTATTAAGGAGAAAGCTGTCGCTAGGTGATGTAAGAAAATGTAACATGCAATCTTATTGTTTGGTCTTATTAAACCTCGAACAGTGCAGTGCACGTTACATAAAACTTAATTGTTGTCGAGGTTTTACGTGTAATATAGACGTTAAGCAGACTTGCCTACATAAATCAAGAATTAAAAGAAAAGAGAATCGAGTATACACAAATAAATAATGTAATTCGAGGAGTATATGACGAAAATTTCTTCTGAATGTAGTTCAGAAATTTTTATCTCAGCCAGCTAATTTGAAGTATATTTTTTCAAGTTAGTACAGGGGAACTGGGGTTATGATATCCACAGAATTTTAAGTCCAGCAACAGCGGTATCGAGCCAGTGCTAACAATGAATGTAAATACTCATCAGAATTCGAGCCGCTCTAATGGCATTTATGAAATTCATTGTGTGGTTGTTATGAATTTGTTGACTTCATTCAGTGGTTAAATGTTTTGCTTACAGTGCAGGCGATCCAGATTCATTATGGAATTGCTTCAACTGTTTAAATGTATGTGTTTGATTTCATGTCGAAATGTGATTGAAAAATTGCACCAATCAACGAAGGCTCGTCTAGTCTTCCTTTATATATGCATGTTGAAGCACTTGCAACTAGGTCGTATTAGTCTGGAGTTCGTGATGTATTTATCTAGTCCAAGAGAAGATGCTTGATGTTGTCAGGTACTTGGTCTTCCCTTTGACAGGCTTTATGGGTGTATGGTAGTACGTTTTATGAATAGCACTGTCATTTAATTACGTAGGTATATACTGTGGACCTTTAGATTTTTAATAGATTTTTCGTGTCAGCAGTTTTTATTTAACGTGAATGGGTGAACCAGTGAACTTGATCTTAGAGTTTGACTGCTCAGTAACGTTAACTTGAAATATATACTTTGAACTTCATGGGACGCTGTATTGACATTGTACAATTCCTAAGGACAAAAGCTTTCACTTAGTCATTACCTTGGAAATGTCGCCAGCAACAGCCAGAATCGAACCAAATGAGTTATATTAGAAACACAATTTAAACACATTTGTTGCTGCTAAGATACTGGTTTACGGAAGGAAGCAGTGTTATATATTTTAAAAACATTTTTTATTCCCTCGACAACTGTTCCACTTAGGTAGGAACCATTGTTTCAGTTTAATGGCACTTTCCTTACGATTCCCAGCATTCAGTATATCTATATTCATTTTGCCCTGCGAGGATCCAGTGCTAATAACAAAATACATATGAACACATATAAATTTATTCATTTTTAAAATGCGCTAGATAGGCATTTGCAGACTTAGGTTTATTGTGAGGTAGTAATACATCATTGGCTTAGTGAATTGTGTCACTTGTATATATATCTTCTGTATGCATGGTTAGCTTACACTTGAAAGTAGCATGACTGGGCCACAATACATGTGACTACATGCAGAACTTGACGTCATCTTATCAGTGAATGAAATACCTTTGACTGTAATTCAAAGTCTAAATGATCTGAGCTCCAGAATGATATGTTGCATGTGTGTCAGTCTTGTTGCATCAACCTACCGTCAACATATTATTATAGTGAAAGTAGAGTCACAATTGACTCAAAAAGTAAGGAATTCACCCAATTTCTGTGGCAAATTTCTAGGAATAATTACACAAATTAATCATTTGTAATCTGAAAGCATATCTTTATCCCAATAGTGGGTGTTTAGTCTAACTTCGAAGTGTAGGGGACTGTCAATATCACCGCGAGTGTCCATAGATTCAAGATTTCGAATTTTTAAGTTGATAATAAATATATGGAAGGATAAGCGCGAGATCAGGCTTTTATATTAATGTTTTGACTGTAGAAAGGAGATTTATATAATTAACAAATATTTATGTCATTGTTTTTAAATATTTAGATAAATCTGATATTTCATTTGCCAACATCAGTGCTTGGAGTCATACAAATAAACTTTACGAATATTGTATATACATATGGAACTGAGAATCAAAATTTTAAGCATACAGCAACCTCAGATAACAAATATACAGATAATAAATATTTTAATTACTTTCACACAAAAAAGGCTGTATTGTTGGTCGTGTTTAGCATTTGACGAAAATTTCCTTCAACAATCTTGTGCATGTGGTATAATGCATGTCGAAGTTGCCCTTCCTTTTGGAAAGTAACATACAGCAAACGTGAAACTAGCTTAAGGGATCGGTTGGATAGATTGTACGAGTGAAACATTCTATCATACATGGACGTACAATAACTTACATTTTAACCACTTTACAAACAAATCAATTATTTTCCAAAATCATGTTTTTGTTTTTGTTTTCTTTTGTTTGTTTGTTTTAATGTGGGCCAGAAAAATATTTCGATTTTTAGGGAGGTCCAGTTTTAGGTACTGTAGTTTGAGTATAATATTGAAATGTGTAGAAATGTTTTGGGGGCCAAAATATTTATTCGAGTGTCCAGGGCTATTCGAGTTTTCAAATTCCGAGTTATCGAAGTTCGACTATGTGCACTTTTGCAAATGGACTAAGTTCCCCGTACGATTGTATACTCAACCCGGGCTCATGCTGATTTCGAGTAAACAAAATAAGGTCATCATATAAAATTTGGCATCGTAATTATCGGGAAGTACTGGGAACTTATTTCTATGAAATATGGGGTCATTGTAGATTAATCTTATGTATATGAATAGGTAAGGACCCGAAAAGGATGCGTTAAGTCCTTCATTCTATTTTTCTGGGGTGTTCCGCGCATTTTCAGCACTTACGTATTTACTTACTTTGAAAAATAAAAGAGACTCGGCGTGTAGTCCCATGGTGAATCAAGACTTTTAATCTTTGTGCCAAATCTACAGGAAATTCTTGTTCAAAAAAGGGGATGGAAAAGTTTGACGATTTATTATCAAATGAGTCGTCCAATTAAAAAACAAATCCCTAGGAATATTACGCCGGAAGAAATACCAATCCATGGTGTACTATATATGTATTTGAACATACAATTCTGACGTAGAGGACTACCAGTCCTTCTATTTTGCAGTTTGTCCGATTAGAAATCCATTGAATACACATTTGTAACTGTTGAGATGAGCATACTGGTGTAACGGTATGAAAATGTTATCTCTAAAACATATCAACAATATCATTTAATTTTCCCCGTCAACTCTCCAGCCCTGGTTGGAGCTGTCAATACTGTTTCATGTAATTTTATTTCGACATTCAATGTGCGTTTTTAATTTTTTTTTCTCCCAAATAATTCCTGTAATATGATAAACATTAATGTATCAACTACTTTCCCATGACGAAGATCTCAATTATGACTACTCAATGATTGATCAAATCTTTGTATAAAGACACTTTGATATTCTAACTTAACAAATCAAAGACAGTATATACATAATACAATGGAAAGAAAGTTAGACTCAGAGAAGCCAATACGTTTGTCCTCAATACGTTTGGTATTGACTCAAATAAATTTAATTTAGAACTTCCATATTTGTACTGTATTCCAAAAATGCACAAAACTCCGTACAAACAACGCTTTATCGCTGGTTCTTCGAAGTGTTCCACAAAATCTGTATCGATGCTACTCACAAAAATATTATCAGAAATTAAATCTGGCCTTCATAGATATTGCGAAACAGTATATTCCAGAAGTGGAATTAATCAAATGTGGATCCTTAAAAATTCAAAAGAGTTGTTAGAACATCTAAAATCAAAAAGTTTTACTAAAATTCACTCCATCAAGTCTTTTGACTTTTCGACTCTGTACACAACGATCCCTCATCAGAAATTAAAAGACAGATTAGCGGAAATTATTCAAAATGCATTTACTAGTAAAAACGGAAGCCGCAAATTCAAATATATAGTAATAGGCCACGATAAAACTTACTTTGTTAGGGAAAATTCTGATTCCAAAAATAAATACACTGAAACAGCTGTCATTCAGATGTTGAACTTTCTTATCGATAACATTTTTGTGGTGTTTGGAGGTAAGGTTTTTCAACAAATTGTCGGCATTCCAATGGGCACTAACTGTGCTCCGCTTCTGGCTGACATATTCCTTTATTCATACGAAGCTGAGTTCATTCAGTCTTTGCTTTCGCAAGGAAAAAAACAATTGGCTCATGGCTTCAATTTTACTTACAGATATATAGATGACTTGCTTTCAATTAATAATCCTTCATTCGCGGATTACCTTAGCATCATCTATCCAAGTGAACTGGAGGTCAAAGAAACCACAGAAAATAGTAATTCTACTTCGTATTTAGATATTATGTTGTCTTTCGACATTAATGGTCAATTGAACACCTCACTCTATGACAAACGTGACGATTTCAATTTCGCTATCACAAACTTTCCTTTCATAAGTAGCAACATTCCATCATCGCCCGCATACGGCGTATTCATATCTCAGTTAATACGTTATTCCAGAGCATGTTCAAATTACAATGACTTTGTTCTGAGGGCTAGCCGACTTTCAGTTAAGCTGCTCAACCAGGGTTATATATGTGCTAGACTAGCATCGTCACTGAGGAAGTTCTACGGTCGTTACGAGACTCTTATTACTCCATATGATATCTCGTTATCCAGACTTTTAAATGATATTCTGGACTAAGACCGATTCCGATCACTTTACACAGATTTGACACCTTCTATACTAGAAGGTTACCTACTTCGACTTCTCCATATATAGATACATATGGAATTCACACGATTTGACTCTTTCTACGGGGTATATGTGACGGGTGTTGCTAGCAAGCAGGAGATGCTCACTCTTCCCGGGCACCTGATCTCACTCCATCACAGGGGTTCACATATGCTCTTCAAGTAGACATATTTTGTTATTTTCCATTTGTTTTTCATTTTCACTGATTTTGTATGTCCTATGGTTTCATGATTTTTGGATTTGTGGTTTGGATTTATCCATCATCTTTACTGTGCAATTCAACTATAAGTGAAGCCAAACAAAATGTTGACGAAATGGTTTTTGCAGTAGTCAAGAATAAATCTAAAGAAATTGAATAGGAATTGGGAAAAAGAAAAGAAAAAGACGAAAGAGTAGAGATTTGTTGAGACAGAGGTGGATCGGACAAGACGGTCCTCATTTAAAGACAATTCAAGAATGTGGATAAATTTAGAATACTTTTGGAATTGTACTTCAGCTGACCTCTGGTTCCTCTGGTCCACCACTATTTAATAATGTAGTGTTTATCTATTCGTTTGAATAAGAGGCCTTACGAGTAAGGCGAAAAAATTTTATTATTTTTTAAACGTAAGACAAAATCAATACGGTTCACCAAAGTAATCCTCGCAACAGAAAAATCTGATGTCATTCAACCCAGTATCATCTTGACCTGTTCTCCAGCTTTCATATTTAACCTGCAAACCACATATTTGTGAATCGACAGGACATTCCTCACTCCAGCTACCCCAGGTTCCCCAGTATCCTCCCATGTCATCCAATACGGGAAGAGGTGTACTTCTTCTATGACTTCTACACTTGAATTGAAGTGAATTTGCAGCCGTGTCGTCTCCAAAACCCTATAATATATTGTTATATTCTCATCTCTATCAATTCACACTTACATCAATATTTAATTTAATAGGGTCAATGAACAAAACGTTGAAATGTTCAACTTCAACAATTTTGCATTAATCGTGATCATGCGATATTTACTACAACCTAATCCCATACAGAATTAAATATATTCTCCACCACATTGGCTGTTCCTAAATCAATGTTTCTATAATGTTTGAAAGCAACGATTGTGTAGAAAACAAATAGGTAAATAAAACACAGACCTGAAAACTTTCCGCCCTCATTTTAAATCCTGATAGATATTTAACGCTTGGGCACATACTGAGTTCACTCCAGCTACCCCACACGAATCTGCTAATTTGACCAGATATAAATGTTCCATCAGAACAAATAACACCAACATCATTCAAAGCTGTATCATCCCCGATACCTTTATATGATTCTATCTGCAATATATATAAGCAGCATACCGTATATACATAATACATATATATGTATTAATGCTAAAATTATAAATTATAGTCTTAAAGTGGTTGCACGTGGCTCGGTTCCGAGGTAGGGATATCACATCCTCGATACCAGCGGACGTCCATGTAGGTGCATATGTGATATATGAAGTAAATTTATACCGTACGGCGGCTTCGAATATATTTAGGGTTGTCTTCGTGGCGTGACGTTATATGCGGCATGCTTTGTAGGCTAGGCGAAGCCGCCGTACGGTATAGATTTACTTCATATAAATTATAGTTAATAAAATTCATTGAAAGCAGTTGTGAGAGGAACAATTTCCGTTTCTGCTGAGTAAGAAAAAAGAGGATTTACTGAGTCAGTTATGTGGCAGAACCATGGAGCTATACAATACATGAATATAAATAATATACTAGAACATATAACGCATTACAAAAATATTTGATTGTAGTGCAATTACGATACCGACTTAGGACGGTCAGTTAATTTGACAAAAGCCAAACAAATGGTGTGGTTAACCGGTTTACCGGCCATCCTTCCCACTCACCGTAACAGCAGAACAATCGAAGGACGTAAATAGCAACAGGAACATGTACTCTTCCAACAGACGGTAATCATATATCAATAGTCATATTTCTATTTCTATTTTCGTGATTCCAATCGGATTGGTTGGTTGGTTGATTGGTATTTTATGTCGTTTTCAACAATTTTTCAGTTATATCGCGACATGGAAGCTGGAAGATTCCAATCGGGTATGGAGTTAAATTTCATGAAATGTTTAGCTAACAGAGTAAAAATATTTTACGTCCAGACACTATTAGATTCGCTTCTGCATATTTGTAATATCATATTAAGTTGTCGAAATCAGCACTGTAGGTTGAGCCAAGGTGTAAAACATGTGCAACAAATGCATGTGTTCAAATAGCAATCCTTGTAGAAGCGCAGTTGAGTTCCTTCTGTCAATACACTTTCATAATTACCTCTGTAATATGTGTCCCGCTGGACGTAAGATCTCAGACACGACATATTTGCTTCAATAATATCTTGTCTATTGGTGTGGAACATCATGTACTTCAATGACTAAGGTATTACCATTATAAACTCGTATGACTAGGAGTTATACTAGCTCAAATATGATATCGCTGAGGGTGTGACCGGTAAGGAGGAGGTGTTCCTTTCTTCAATAGACCTTTATCTTCCAGGGGTCCTAGATGGCTAATAACTCTGTTTTATTTGGTAAAATGGATATTCCCTTCTGACTACCGCTCGGTTTCTTATTGTTTTATCTACAATATCATTAATTCCCCTACCTGAGTATCAACATCTCATTTTCTTCTGCATATGGCGTTCTACTTTTACAACTTATACTCTTTGTTATCTGTATTTGTACAGAAGATTAGTTTAGTAACAGGCCTCTTGCAAAGGGAAACAAATGTATGGTGTGGTCGATGGTCGACACAAGGATATTGTTAATGGTTGACGATGGTGTACAGTGATGTCTTTTTCCCTATCAAACAAATAATCCATACGACTGTACACGATAAATTTTTATTCACCATTTTCAAGGGATATAACATGCTGGCAGAACCCCCCCCCCCCCCCCCCCCAGGTTTTTCGTTCAATTTGGAATAGTTTTTGTTGAAACCATCACCATGACCACCAATGTTTTATTTTAACCCAGACTATCAAACGTCCAGTTGTACTATTTTCATATAGGTAAATCTCTCAGTCTTAAATAGAAACTTTTATCATCAACTTTGTAATGGTCATCGAGATATGATTAAGTTTCATTATACATTGAATGATATAATATGGTACAGTCCTACTTTATTGCACTTCACACATGGGTATCGTGATTTATAAGTTGATGGTCTCTGTTTAGAAGTGTGAGAAATTACCATGATTCGACATGATAAGTGACGCACATGTTCCCTGAACCCAACAAGAAATGAAATATAGACTTCAATATGATGTAATGCTATGGTGACAACCAAAGAAATTGATGCAAATGACGGTATGATTAAACATGAAATGAAATACATACCTTGAGTTTAAACCCGGTTGCATAGCTACTTTCGGGACAGAAAACTTTTTTCTGCCAAGTCCCCCAATGTCCACCATTTGTTACAGTTAACGTCTTGGTAACATCTCGAGCATACACTGCATAAACAACATAAATAATTAAACATATACATGTTTATATATGGTAAAGGTAGAAAATAACAGGTAGACATAAAAGGTACTGTATCGTAAAATGTGATGTCAAAGTAAAATACGACAGTAACTGGTGCCACATGACCCTGGTACGAACAACAATATACCACAATGGGCATTCACGGATCGCTGAGATTAAGAGGTGAAACCAGGTGCACGGAGCAGTGAGCATCTCCTGTTTAGTTAGCCACACTGCCGTGAGTGCCCTTAAATATCGACGAAACAATTATAATTCAGCATTCAGTTGACCGTCCTAAGTCGGTATCGCAAACGCAGCACAATCGAATATTTCTTAAATATCGTTTTTCCTTATATTTTCTACTTCTACTATTATCATGTTTTGTGTGCAGGTCCTTGGTAATTTGTGTCATACAGCTTTGTCAGATGTTTTCTGTTTTCTCTTCTCTATAATTATAGAGTAAATGGCAGGCACAATTTTCCGCCATGAGAAATTAAAAATTTTCAGGCATCTTCTATTGTAAATTCTGCCATCTAAATTTCAATGGTTATACGGCATGAAAAGGTTCATATAAAACTTTAAGAAAGTAAACAATGATTTTTTAAGTGAATAATCTTCATTTGCAGTTTGATACAGTGGTATCTAACTTAGACATAAAATCAGAAAACGCATTTTAAATTCCGGCTGTAGGTTTGAAGTTTCTTTTATCTCCTTGTATGTTCTTCTAGGGAGACGGTATACAGTTTGGTACCACGGTGTGTGTTGGTATATACAAATTTCTCAGTCTTCCGGGTGGCTTTATTGTAAATGAAAGTATGGTAGCCATGCACTAAGCAATTATACTGTTATATAAGAGAAATGATCTAAAAGTAGCGTGAATAAATAACAACCAAGTCAATTACGATATCAGTTACAAAGATATACACTGAAAATCATGAAAAATAAGGGTGATTTTAGCATGATAAATACGTTATACATTTACCCTCCAAATAATTTCAAGTTTCATTCCTTTCATTGAAAAATATACATGCATTTACTTCAAAACATGTTACAACATTATGAAATAAATAACCCTGCATGATCAGACATTGGTAATTTATATAAATGAAATGAAGTGATTTCAACCTCAGAAATACGTAGGTAATTATTATTACACACTTTTATGACACGACAGAATGTTACATTTCTTCATTTAAAATGTTTAATTCTTCCGTGAAATGGAAATCATTGGTTTCGTCAGAAGACATAATATAAATCATACAGTGTTGATCATCACAAAGAAGATATTATTTGAGGTGCTGCGGAAAATGCTTGCCAAATGCATAAGAATAGCGTAGAAAATTTCTTTGATAAACTTCAAATTCTGACCATTGAACTATTGAAAACACTAGGACGAAACAAAAGGAATAGTTTGATCGAGTATAAGAAGTGACAAATCACAGCAGTAAACTGTTTCATATATACATGTATTAGAAATACACACTAGCAAAGAAAACTGCAGATATGTATTTGAATTCATCTATTTCTTAAACTTATATTCAGTCTAAGATATCACATAGATACCTAACCCATTGGCGAGACAAGGTAAGAAGTTTCAAACGAAAAACGGAGATGCAAGCTTTCTTGAGTTTGAATTTTAATTAAATTCTTACATTCTTAATTATGGTACTAACAGCAATGTACCACAATGGACATTCACTGACCCTTGAAACTCAGAGTGTGAGACCAGATGCACGGCAGGAATGAGAGTCTCTTGTTTTCTTGTTTGACTGGCCACATCCGCCCAGATACCCTTACAGACAAACATATATAAATAGTTGGCGATACTAGCCGTACCGTATCTATACATGAATGTGAGCAAACACTGTGTGTCACAGCCACATAACATCAGGAAAAAGGGTATGATAACACTAAAGTCAAACCCTCCGCGGGGAACTTTTTTGCAAGTTCCACATTGTAAAGGGAGAAAGCGTAACAATAATGTAAAAATACGAATTTTAATTTCCTACCTGTAAACACTGTGATTGTAAATAAAAAATACTTAATAACATTGAGCTGCATTATGGCCTTAGTCCAGTCACTGTAGGAAGTAGGCTTATTCCCGCAAGATCACCTATATCAGGCACTTTATGTTAGTGAAATATAGATGCTGGTACTTATATCAATTTCAAAATGAATTCAACATATGCTGTACCAATTGTCAATTCGTTATAAAAACCCAAGGTAACAAAAGCGCAGAACATAATTCTATTATTCTATCCAGACATGTAATAAACATACGAAGATTGAAATTGAGTCATGAAACACATTGCAGGTTATTTTGATACCCCTCTAGCTAATGATGCCGCGGATTGTATTCAACCAACTTATTAAGTAATTCATTTCTTAACAAATCGCACTTATTAAGGAGAAAGCTGCCACTACGTGATGTAAGGAAATGTTACATGTAATCTTATAGCTTGGTCTAATTTAAACTCCAGGTGTGCAGTGCGCGTTACATAATACTTAATTGCTTTCCAGGTTTTACCTGCAGTATAGTCTTTGATCAGACATACCTGCATAAAGCAAGAATTAAAAGAAAAGAGAATAGAGCATCCACAAATGTATAATGTAATTCGAGGAGCATGTGACCAACGGATCTTCTGAATATCAAATACGTGTTGCCAGCGTTTAACAAATCTAAAAACACAGCATATGTAAAGACATCCTTGTGCTATAGGTTTACCAGATTATATCGAAATATTTTTAAAGATTAGGTGTAGATGACGAAAATGTGAAAAGATAACGGACGACGGACGGACGACGGATGTTAAACTGTGAGAAATGTTTAAGACATCGTTGATAAAATGTTCCATCTTTCAGATAGATGGTTAGTATTACCTCACCCTGTTCATTCTGGTGTCTGATAAAGTCGATTGACGATGCCTTACTGGAATATCCCTAGTTACTTTTGAGGTATTAATCTTTGATTCAGAAAATAGCTTATCTTATATTGAATATTTTGCTATATCCATCATTTTCGAAAAAAGATTTCTATCATGCATTATTATGTCTGCGTTTATGTAAAATAATACAATACAACACAATAATAATTAATTATTTTGCTATGTTAACTGGATTAGGATACACTTTATACGTGTGTACCTTGAATCTGACACAATATCATTATAAAATACGAAAATAACTGGTGTCTCTTGACTATGGCACTAACAACACTGTACCACAGTGCACATTCAGGAACCCCTGAATTTCAGGTGAGACTAGGAGCCAGGGAGGAGTGAGCGTCTACTGTTTGGCTAGACACATCCGCCGTAAATGCCTGACATACAGACGAGCAATTATTATCAAATAACTGAACATCAAATTCTCGACCACACTTTTTCCATATCACTTCATAAAAAATGTCCTGTCAACTCTGACGTCACATATGAACTACGAAATAAGCGTGGTTAAAGTCAGATCTGGGGATCTTTCAATTGTGCTCTGTAAAAATATTTATTTTGCAAATATTTTTAGTCGTCTTGAAATAATATTTTTAGTCGTCTTGAAATAATACACTCATTATGTTCTGAAGTATATGTGTACCTGTTAATGTTATTGGTTATTGACCTCATTTATCTTTCTAGAATTATATGTTATGTATAAAATGTGCTTTTATAAAATTATTTTCTTCTAATACTTCTTGTAATAGGATTTCGGTATAGTTGTAGATAATCAGTGATACATTTGTTCATGCTGTATTGGAAACTGGTTGGTTGATTGATGTGTCTCGTCACTTTCACATTTTCAGTTATATTGCTACATGGAAGCAGGAGGTAACCAACCTTACACATACTGGCGCAACCCCAGAATCGATCCAGGATTGTCGGCGTCGCAAGCCAAGCCCTTAGCCACTACACCAAGCCTGTCCTATTGAGGTACTGAACATTATTGATAGAATTCTGGAGATAGCTGGACTTTGTTAACAGCAGTTGTTATTACAAAGTGTTCGAGTGAACTAACATTATCTTGGTTTTTACAACTTTATACTGATAAATTCAGGACATTAAAATTCCATTTATTGTGATCGTACATGTATATTTCTTTCCTTGATTTGATATCTTGTAAACGAAAAATTAAGCTTAATATTGTGTTATTATATTTTAACGAATTTTCTTTCCCATAACAGTGGTAATGACTAAAAGCCAAACTCTACTGAAATTGAAAAGGCTTGAATTAAGTAATTGTACTGACACCAACCTATATGTGCCTCCTCATGGTAATATGTCTTAGACACTCATAGTATAAAAAGCAACACTATATCGATTGGTATATTTTTCTCTGACACACACACACACACACACACACACACACACATAAAAACCTCAAAATATAATTATGTTATTTTTCTATATAATGTAAATGATAGCTATATACATGAGACACTGACGCTTCTGCGTGACTCTATTCATAATATAAATACGCTAATCCACGAACAGCTCGATGGATTTTTCAGTCGTTAATTTCTAGAATATATGACGTCAGATGATGTGCAAATACTGATCTTCCCGGAGTTTTCATTATGAAGTTAATGTGCAATTTGTGACGTTAGTAAAATGACGTTATATACTGTGAAAAGGCTGTGCAACAATATGAACCGGAAGCCTATATAGACCCTTTCCACGTTACTGCGGGACTAATATTTTGGTTTGTAAGATGGTAACTGTTCCAGCAATATGACATCAGAGATTAATCTTTTTATTATGACGTCAATTTTTTTTTATTAGAAACGTAATCATTTGCTAACCAAAATGTCCCGTGCTAACAGCGAAAGGGTTTATTTTACTCGGATTTTCCCGTAAAATCGAGCAAATGGACTTGGAAATGAAAGTTAAACAGATACCTTCAAATGTTTTAAACTTTGCTATCTTATAAAAGCGTTATATTTCGTCTTATTGTGAAGGCGGGATGTAGATCACTTGGTTGGGTGCTTTGTTGGAGACCATGTTATAATCCCACAAGAGGCTCGTTGGTTTACTTTCTTTCAGACAGTAAACCCTATGTCCAGTGTCATGATTCACTTAAACAGAAAAGGAATCCTAACTGCCTTATGTGGATCCGTTGCCTAGATGCATCACATATGGCTAATACGGCCATCGTATAATCAAACTATTTACTGATTGAATGAAAGAAAGAAAAATGAAAGAGAGAAAAAAATTGTTTGTGGAATGCGAATGCCCATGGTTGCAACAGGGTCAAAGTAAGGAAAGTAATGAAGTATAGGTCAAATGTCACGTTCAATGTCAGTGACCTTGGTGTAATTTGATCGAACCTTATTTGTGGAGTATGTATGTCAAATATGAAGTCTCTCTCTTTCACATTTCAAAAGTTGAGTCGACTTAGAAAGTAGTGTGTCGTTATTATTGGCCATTCTTTGGTTACCAGAACAGTGGATACCTCTCCCTCTTCCATATTGAGTTCAACCATCACAATCTACCATATACATGTACATCCATATTTTACATATGCAGTACGGATCATCTGTTGTGTGTCATGCTTGAAAATCATTCGTATTGTCCAAGTAGTTGGAAAGATAATGGTTCATTAGAAATGATTGTCAGAGACTAGTATTACTTCCTGGTATCCTGTAAGGTATCGATACGTACTGCACGTCATCAATTTAAGTCTTATTATTAACAAGTATTAATAATGGTCATTATAAAACAAAATGTTTGTGGTATACTGAAATGTCTTGAAAAATTTAATGAAAGGTCTCAATCAAAGGACTGTAAGTTCAACGAATGGTATTGCTGCAAAAAAAAAAAAAAAACAAACAGACAAACAAACAAACAAAACAAACAAACAAACAAAAAAAAACAAAACAAAACAAATAAACAAAAAAAAAACAAACAAACAAACAAAACAATTAACATTTGAGAATCAAAAACTGATCACTGTGTTCTTACAAATATTTCTTTAAAAGTCAATTTAGTGTATCTTTGGTGAAATAATATACTTTCTGTATATAAGCCGAGAAGGGTGTTTAGGCTAAGATCATATAAATAATAACAAAATTGTAATAATTAATTATTATCAAAAATATTCTGTTACTTTATGTATTTTATTAAATTAGTGTATACCCCTTATACGTTATTCATAGCACACTGCAGTTTCAAAGTATCACTTTACTGTAAAATATATGAGCAGAATTTGGATATTTATTTCATTATGTAAGTAAATCATACAATCTATATAATAATACTAAAGTGCTATGGTGGCGTTCATAGGTACCTTGATGCATAGTTAAGATAAGGTCAGAACGAAACATTCCTGTTTGTCTAGTGCCACCCTCCACCACTTCCCAAAACATACAGGGAAAACTGCTACGATACCAAGCAGTGGTCAATAAGGAACATATATCCTAGACAAAAATAAATGTCGACTATCCGGAACCCCAGAAAGAACCGAAAGGGGGGGGGGGTTCAGGCGCAATGGAGAAGTGAGCACTGGCTGCTGATCTGTAACAACCGCCGTGATGGTTATGCTGGCTATTATAACTCGTAGTCATATTAATTAGTAATGGCATAACCGCTGTCACAATCAATCAGAAGTCATGATAAGTATAAATGAAGTTGAATTATGACAATAAAACGATTTAACTAGGACAATCCAATAAGGAAGTCAACATGTTAGACTTTATATACAAAATGATATAAGGGAGGTGACTTCATATAATGATTCTCACATACGGAACATTGAAAGGCAAGTGATTTTATAAAGATAAGTTTTCTATACAGTCATATATTATAAGGGAACCTCTTTCCAACATAAAAATGGACATGGTTTAACTTGATAAACTTTTTATATCGGATATATACGAATAGATATATAACTTATTGACCATGTCTTAATAAATCTAAAGTTGAGAAGATTTTATCTACTAGACTTTTGGTACGGACATATAAAGGGTATTCATTTACCAGAAGCATCGCCTGATAAACCCTCAAGAAGGAAATAAAAGAGGCAAGTGATTTCACTTGATATGCTATCTTTTCCAAAATAAGAAGGACATGCCTTAACATGATGAACTTTTTATACCTGATATATACGACTAAGTATACCGTATATTAGGGAATCTAAAGTTGAAAAGACTTTACCTACATGCACCAGACATAAAGAGATATACGGAGATATAAAGGGTATTCATTCACCATATACAATTACCAGCGGTAACTCCATCGCAGGAGGTGTCTTCAAAAGATATTTTCGTATTCAGAAATTTTAAAGGGAGGTGAATTCACCCCATATCATTTCTATACGATGGAGGTGACTTCTGTCATCTATAAGGGTGTTAGAAACGCTGTATGACTTTATATACCGAAATGTTAAAGGGTGGGTGACTTCTCATCCTACAATGTATCTTTAAAAGTGAGGTTACCTCACTTGATATACTTTGAAACCCGTACATGTACTTTTTACTGGAATTTAAATTGGATATGATTTCATCTGAAAGGCTTTCTACATGGAAATAAATAGCGAAGGTGACTTCATCTCATAGGTCCTCTATACAGAAATGAGCAATCTCTGATATTAAACGTAAGTAAACATTTTGTTGGGGACGAATACATTCCTTACTTCAAATAAGTCAACCTTTGACTCTAAAGCTAGCTGAAGATTACGTATATAAATTTTTCTGAAATGAATCTATAAAAAGGAGGTGTTTCAGAGTTCCAATTTCATATTTAGGAATTTGTGGTCCTTTTAAGTTGTGAATTAGATTTATCTTTATCAAAAGATATCGACTTATATAGCACTAATTAAGGATTTTTGAATCTATGACAAAACAACATAATAATGTAAGCGACAATTTCCCCAAAAGTGCATGGAACGTGTGGTAAAACTTTCAAGTATTCAAGTAGTACTCCATTTCAAGTTCAAATCTTAAAACGGTGTTGACTGAAATCTGAAAATAGATGATTTCACTTAATACACTTTCTACATGGACATTTTCATATACGAACATATATAAACCTTCTGCATTTCAATTTCATAGTGACGTAGGATATAACTTCAAGTGCCAATTTTTCCATATTGAAGGTGGCAACCAATCCATTTTATTGACACAGTGATTTAAAGTGCCACTTCAACCTAATTTTCAAAATTTAATTGTTTCCACTCAATTGGTGCATGTTCATACAATAAATAAATTGCCGAAAACCCGAAGTTCATATCAACTGTAGATAACGAGATATTTGTGATAAGCTAATGCGCGCGGCTAAACCACACATGGTAAATTTACAGAAACGCCAGATTCTGCGACGAAGAGATGCTGACGTCATATTTTGTATACAGTGCTGGACTTTAGTATAGAAGTGTAGAGTTGTTTAATAATATTGAAGAGAAAAAAATGCCTCGTGAAGACAAGGGCGGGTAAAGCAAAGTCGGGGGAGGGGTGTTCGTTGTGTTGCTACTAATTATGGAAACGCCAATGCGATGGTGTGTCAATGCACGGTTTTCCTAAGACACCCAATGAACGACGCCAGTTGATTCATTTTGTTAAAAAAAGCGAGCAAAATGTTCCTACAAAATATTCGACCTTATGTTCTCTGCATTTTACACCAGAAAGTTTCCCATTCGCTTTGAAATGCAACAAAGCGGGGCAATTGTCACTTCCCGGTGCAACACCTCCTGTCCAATGTCGACCAGCAAACGCATTTGATTCACCTGGGTCTCTAAGTAGTTTAGGGGCAAGTAACCCTTATTTGGAAATTTTAAGTCCGGATGAGAAAATGGCAAGTCAAACATCAGCTCCAACTAAAAAAAAATAATAAAATCGGAAGAGTGGATTTAAAGAGGGAAGTATCAAGAGTAAGTGTTGTATTATCACCGAATATAACGAGACACTGATCGGGAGGAACAAGGCAGTGATCAGGCAGAATCAGATACCCATGCAGTGGCGGATCTAGGAATTCCGAAAAGGAGGGGCCCAAATGGGTTTTAGTTAAACTTCTCAGCCATTTTTGGTGCAAAATCTGGATTTTTACAGGTAAATATGTGACCAAAAAGGGGAGGGTGGTGCAGCCCCGGGTCCCCTCCCTCTAAATCCGCCACTGCCATGTAGATACAATGGATGTAGATGAGGTAACTAGAATATGAGCGATGGATTCAGGAGGTCAGTGGGAGGGCGCAATCCCAACCCCTCACTCACCCGGAATCCCTAACATTATATGGTTCACACGTAGAACTCAATTCTTTAAGGTTAATTATTTTCATAAATAAATATATACATAAGACATCTGAACTACATTTTACATTACAATATATTGATGAATTACGTACGGCCCGTGCGGAGGCACACACTAAATTCTGCAAGAAACATGTTATTGAAATTATGTTACATTTATGAATGTTACAGAGCAACATGGAAAATGAAGATTTGCCCCAACCAACAAAGAAGTCTTTTTCTTGTCAAGTTTTAATAAAACCGAACAAACGGTCGAAATTATGTCAAAAAACGTCAAAATGGATTACTGGTACGGCTCTACTGACAAGTACCTTGGATTACATCACCTTTTTTCTCGTCACTATCAAGTTCAGCTTCTTCGAATGACGATGTATCGCAAGAAAAATGAACATCACTCTCGTCTAATAAATCTTAATAAAAGAATCTTGTATGCTCATTGTTTTGCTTACTAAATTTCATATAAAAAGCGGCGTATTTCTATTATAATATATCCTGTTTCCATGAAGTGACCACATAATGTGACGTCAGCTATCTCGATTTCAGACAACAGAGATTTATTGATATCCTCGCACGCGCGGCCGCGTTAAACAGGTAACATCTGGAGTTTAATCAGCAATAGCTACTTATTGCAGCATCTGATTGTAAAAGTTTTGGCACCAAGGGGTTTTATTTATATCAAATTATTAAATTAGTATGAGAAAAAAATTGGTGTAGTGGCACTTTAACTTGATAGACTTTATTTATAGGCATACAAATTGATGTTATATAATTTTACAGACTATTGGTATAAGAGTTTTGAAAGGGAAGTTAATCTAAAAGATATATTTCCATACTAACTTAATGAGGATTGATCTCACCGGATAGATTTTTATTACGTGTATATAAGGGGAGATTACCTCGCCGGATAGGCTTTCTATACGCTGAAAAGTTCTTTGTAACAGCAGATAAATGGGAAATGGCGGCGCATAATTAGAATCTAATAAGACTCTAGCAAATCTTGTACTGGATCTCTCACACTTCATGCAAATTTTATTTAAAATTCTTAAGGGAAAACATTTCATCGCGTCAAATTCCCTTCAGTGTCACTGTTATTGCTTCAGGAATGGAGCCTGTAGTGCTTGGCTTTGAAAAGCCGTTTTCGTAAACATTCATATAAAATCAGACATAATTCTAAACGTAAATACTGTTGTTGTAGCGCTCTCAACACAGTGTTTGTCTAAATTCATTATAGTTTTGTGTCAATGGTATGTATCGGACATTTACAGCGGCTGTAGCTAGCCAAACTGGAGACGCTTAATTTCATTGATGTGAGTGTGTCCATCACATAACGCCTGTCACCTTTGTAGATTATATTCAAAATTACAAATCATGGGCTAGATTTAAATAATAAAAGGATGGGTAAAGACAGCAACAAAATATCTAGGATATAGAAGGATAGATATGAGACTGAAGAGACACTGATTCAAATATGTTATAAGTATTACTATCTTTGTCAAAGGAATACGCTTCGAGTAATTATGAATTATTTCATCTTCTTCTTTCGTTTCTCTTCACTACCCGTTTTTACGGAAAAATGACTAGTAAACGGACACAGCCAATTTTATAGGAGGTTGGAGTGGACACTAGAAACATTGTTTAATCTCCACACTGACTTATCTACACAGCGATACTACTTCTTATCTATTATATAATGAAAGCGAAAACACCCTTACGGATAGAAGTGTAATCTAATTGCTGTATTTCCTTCTTCCTTATATTTGCTTGTTACTAATCTTAAGTGTCACGTAAGACAATTATTATGATGGTTAAATCCTTGATATACTTTATTATTATCTATCTACTGTTGAGTACAATGAAAGGAGAATTTTACTCTGAAGTTGATTTCAAAACCTATCTTTAAATCTTCCTCTAGGTCACTGTGAGATATCGAATTTTCCAGTCAATGTGCGGATCTGATTATTTTTTCAAATATCTACATGAGAGTACCATTATAGATAAACGTCCCTTTTGTTTGGATCTAAACTTGAGCAAATCCAATAAAAAAAAAAAATACATCAAAACCGAGAGGGAACGTTCAGATTGTTGCATTAAAATCGGTAAATCGATATATATGACATTTCATTTCATTTTTAATCTTATAATAGTTAAGGGAATTTGAAAAAAAACTCCGTATTTTTCCGTTTTCATTCTTCACAATATGATAGATATAACAGGATGTCACACTGGATTGCATCATACATTGAAGAAACAATTCTTTGAAATGTACAAAAGAGAAAAAACATGTACAATAAATTTGTAAACATGTTAGATTGAGCATTTATATATTAGGTTTAATAATCTTTGCAGTCGTTCTGAAGAAGTTTCCAAAGGAGGATATACTCTGGGGCTTTTATCGCCCCAACCTGGATCACACCCTGGATATATCTCTCAGGAAAAGGACCACACGTGTAAGGGAGATTGAATACTTACCAAATTTTATCAAAATCCCTCATTTATCCTGAAATTGATCCAAACTATATCATATCTAAAGACACCATTTTAGACAAGTCGTTTGCACTGGCCTTGTCGACCCTTACTGACAAATACACTACTTCTGCAGATTACCGAAAACACATGTGCAGATATGGAATTTCGTCTTAATTATACTTCGACACCTCACGTCTTAAAGTATGTGCCACTTAAGCATTTTCTGTCTTATAAATCACAACTTTAGAAGAACGTTTGTGACTGAATGGCTAATACAACAACTCATTTGCTCGAACTAGTATAGTTTATTAGCAAAAGGTTAACCAGTATATAGATATACATATTCATACGCAATATTTTATTTACAAAATTTAAAAACGAAATGCATAGTGAATGGAATTTGTGGAAAAATGTTTAAAATTCTATACATGCATGTTCTTTGTTATTATAATAATACAGATGTAATATTTATAAAAAATATATAGAAATAATAAAAATAGGATAATATGAAAGCATTGTATATCATAACAGTACACTGGAATCGCTCTTTTTTATGTTTTATATGATATCAATTACGAAGTTGATTTCAAACATTTACCAATATTACAATGTTCTTTCCTGATTTGACAAGAAAATAATTGGATACTTCCAGTGGTAAAATTTCATACATGCAACCAATGTATGAAATCTGAACACGAAGACAAGAACACAATAAAACTACGTCATCATATATGTGCTTCGCATAATTTTTTTCCCAATCCTGATACAGTTGAGTGTTTGTAAATATAATCTTGCTCATGAACAGCTTTCTTTATAAACTGGTTTTTTTTTTAAACATTTCCCAGTATCTGTATCCACAGTATTGCTGGAGGTCACACGATATACATATATCATATATACTTAAGTGGACTTACTTTTATATATTTGAGAAAATGACATCTGTTTTGCGATTTGACACATGAGAAATGAGACCATGGACTCTTTCATTATTATACCTAAACAAGGCAGACCATACAACATATACAATTCAAAGTACATTTGCTGTCCCTTATAGTAAATTTCTTTATTATGTTACTTTTTCATGTATTTGACGTAATTTTATTTGACCAGTTCTATCGCTATACTAGAGTTATCTTATTTGATGGTTTGGTAAAGTAAGAAGCCATGCTATCTTTCTCAAGACACGTGTTTCTTGCTTTTGGAAATTTACTTCGAGGTCAATCACAGTGTAAGTAATACAATTTTTTTTATCATCATTATTATTTGTCTTGTGATTTTAGTCATTACATTGATTTCGTGTTTTGCATTCATGTTAAAACAGCCATGCATATATCAGTAATGTCTTTTCTACTTTCTGTTTTGAATGTAATTAACATTCGGTAAATATTAACATGTATTTAATCCTTCATATATATCTATATCATACCATATACGTTATGTTTTGTCAATTCATAATTTTTTTTGTGATTTCATTACGGTATAAGAAAAGTTTTTGTTCAAATTTGTAACTATGCAAAGCTATCTTCTATTTGGTGTTTGTGGTTGATATTTGTGTATGGTGAATCATTTGAGTCATAATTTTTGAAGTTGAATTTTTTGCATCATTTTTAATTCTTATATTCTTATGATAATTTTGAACATATCTGATATTTTCTATTCAATCATTTGAACAGTATTGTAAGAATGGCTTTTATTATTTTACAGCCATTTACCACATATACAGTCAACTCTCGATACAACGGCCATATCCGTATTTCCGAATTTTGCCGTTATATCGAATTTGCCGGTGTAACGAATTGCCGATATTTCGTATTTTACAATGCATATATCTGTTGGAGTTATCCTTCTTTGCCGCTAAGGCCCGCTTTGTTTGTTTGTTGTTCATTGTTTAACGTCACACTAAAGAATGTTGCATCTTTATGGTTACGGCCTCGCCGTTCAAAACCATTTCTTTTGACCTTTATTTGTATTTACCAACAAGACAAAAAGACTAAAACTACAATATAAAGATGATATTTTATTTCATTTTTCATTTGTGTTTAATAATGCATACAAAGCATAAATATATGTAGCATGTTCAGTCAAAGACAAAACTTTATCAAAATTGATACACTGTTCACACATCAAAAATATATTTCATCACACAATTCACTTTTTAACAATAAAATCCATGATCGATTTTTGAATATGCGTAGCGCTGAACGAATCTAAAGAATTGATAACGCGCCAAATACTGTCCAGGTGTTCCGCGCCGAGAGATGGGTTCTGTTCTAAGAATGACACAGCCGTCATCAGGCCTCTGCGGACTTCTGACCGACTAACGGGTTTTTCAACATCGCACGTTGCATCGTCCTCACTATCGCTATTCGGATCGGCCGTACGGGTTTCGGTCACTAGCTCAAGAAGCCATACGCACACGAACATCATACACGTGATTGTAAACACAGCTACCGCGTACCGGCGAGTTGGTGCGGTCAGCCGTGAAATTCCTTGCCGATAGTTCATTGATCGGCAGCCCAGGTAAGTCTGCCGGTGTAACGGATGACAAAAGGTGTGAAAATGTACATTTGTCCCCGAAAAGCGCTGCCGGTGCCGGAAGGCGAATATGCCGGTATAACGAACAAAAATAAGAGCATGTACTTTTGTTACCGGCCAATTTCTGCCGATAAACGAATATGCCGGTGTATCGAGTGCCGGTGTAACGAGAGTTGACTGTACATACTGAAATGTATACTCAAGGAATAAAAATTTTCAACTTGAGGAGAGGTTAGCTTACTGCATGATTCAATGACAGAATAGTACATTTCGATGTAAAAATTTTCTTTTGTAAGTATGACGCTCAAAAAATAAAAATCAGATAAGCTATCTGTAGTATTAAACTCTAAAACTTACATCACAATACAGAAAATGTTGAATTAATACATTAGGTTCTTGAGATGGAACAAATTTGATAATTTCAAAGATTTGGAAATCGATAACTCATCCAATGAAATTGAATACCATCTAAAACACATCCCTGTCTTCCGGAAATGTATTCAAGTCTATTTCCAAAGAATGTAGTTTTGTTGGACGGTGCTCTTACATTTGTACACACATCTATGGTCCTTTTATTTGAATATAACTTCATTGATTTGACAATAGTGTTAGCATAACCAATACCTGTTATAACGTCGACTGCTTTAACCCATTCATCCTTATCGAAAGCAACTGTGGTTGTATTAAAAGGCTTACAACTATCACGATTGGGAGTCCAGTCCTTTCCAAATCTGAAGCGCAAATTCTTCAACCTATCAAAGCTATCACAGGAAAATTTCATCGCTGTAATGGTTTGAAATTTCCAGTTAACTCTGTCGTCAAATGCCCTACCACCGTCGCCACCACAATAGGCACTGCTGTAAATAAATGCTCTAGTTTCTGAAAGGAAATGTTTTTAAAGCATGAATCTTATTTGTTCTCTACCACGATGAGTTTTGGTGTTTTTGTTTTTGTTTGGGTTTTTATTTATTTATTTAATTATTTAATTATTTATTTTGTTTTTCTTTGTTTGTTTGTTTGTTTGTTTTTTGGTTTTTTCCTGGTTTTTCCCCAGTACTCGCATTAAAGCCACATATAAAGAAAATTTCCACAGTAAATTGAAATACTATAGAATCAAACTTTAATATCTTAATAAGAATTCATTAAACATAAGTAATGAAATGAATTGAGATGTTCGAATATTGTGAAAAGGAATAAGTGATAATGTACCTTTCATCAACATATTAAGAATTCTGCTGACATACTCCTGCCTTACTTCTTTCTCAATCGCCTGTTTGACGAATACATACTCATTTTCTTTCCACGTAAAGCGTGATCCATATTCAGTTGTTGGTAAAAGACTTTGAGCATACGTCAAAACTGGGATGGCAAGGTATATACCAATGCAAAACATAGCTAAAAGTAATCAAAAGTGTACAGTGTATTGTCTTGTCCAAATGATAATGGATAATGTTTATGCATGCATACTATATTTAAGGACAATACTTACCAATCTGCCCGAAACTCTCAACAACTCTGCCGTTGAATAAGGATGTTTATTATATTGTTCTCGGCAAAAATCTATGTCAGTATGTCCTGTCGTCTTTCTCTCTAGGATCCCAATATTGTATTATAATTGTAGTTGAATTAGACAACGAGCAAATTAAAATATAAAATGCCGTCTCTTTTATAATAAAAATTCATAGCATACAAATTATGCAAACATCTGCAAATGTTTAAGCAGAAAATAAGATAAGGGAAGGAAACGGTACGTGAGATGACGGGAGTTATATTCAGTACATTTTCGTGATGACTTCTGTCATAAGGCGGACTTCGATGCTTTTATCCTTTCCTTGACAACTAGACAAATGTCTACCCAGCCTGTCCTCATTGGACATAAAGTAGGAAGGGATATTTGGTCTTAAATCAAAGGAAGGAAATGCAGTAATTGCTGTTATGGGGTGATGCAGTAATTGCTTTTTATGGGGTAATGCAGTAATTGCTTTTTATGGGGCAATGCAGCAATTGCTTTTTATGGGGTGATGCAGTAATTGCTTTTTATGGGGTGATGCAGTAATTGTTTTTTATGGGGTGATGCAGTAATTGCTTTTTATGGGGTAATGCAGTAATTGCTTTTTATGGGGTGATGCAGTAATTGCTTTTTATGGGGTGATGCAGTAATTGTTTTTATGGGGTAATGCAGTAATTGCTTTTTATGGGGTGATGCAGTAATTGCTTTTTATGGGGTGGTGCAGTAATTGCTTTTTATGGGGTGATGCAGTAATTGTTTTTATGGGGTAATGCAGTAATTGCTTTTTATGGGGTGATGCAGTAATTGCTTTTTATGGGGTAATGTAGTAATTGCTTTTTATGGGGCAATGCAGCAATTGCTTTTTATGGGGTGATGCAGTAATTGCTTTTTATGGGGTGATGCAGTAATTGTTTTTATGGGGTAATGCAGTAATTGCTTTTTATGGGGTAATGCAGTAATTGCTTTTTATGGGGTAATGCAGTAATTGCTTTTTATGGGGTGATGCAGTAATTGTTTTTATGGGGTAATGCAGTAATTGCTTTCTATGGGGTGATGCAGTAATTGCTTTTTTATGGGGTAATGCAGTAAATGTTTTTTTATGGGGTGATGCAGTAATTGCTTTTTATGGGGTAATGCAGTAAATGTTTTTTTATGGGATAATGCAGTAATTGCTTTTTATGGGGTAATGCAGTAATTGCTTTTTATGGGGTAATGCAGTAATAGCTTTTTATGGGGTAATGCAGTAATTGCTATTTATGGGGTAATGCAGTAATTGCTTTTTATGGGGTAATGCAGTAATTGCTTTTTATGGGGTAATGCAGTAATTGCTATTTATGGGGTAATGCAGTAATGACTTTTTATGGGGTAATGCTGTAATTGCTATAATCATGGGGCTGTTGTAGTTCAGTAATTATGGAGAACATACCCTTTACAAACAGAATTCTTTTACAACAAAAATCCCGAATTTTCATAAGCATTAGTCTACCCCAGGGCTGACATATTTTTTTATGTTAGCCCTGTATGACCCCAATGTTTATAAGGATGAAAAAGTTTCGTGTGCATTCATTTCACATAGCAGAAAAAAAAGCAACACCGCGTCTCCATACTGTTAAATCCCTTCCCAGAACGACACAGTCTTTATCCAAATCGCGTTATTTGTAAACAAATACTTATTGTTGGATAATTAATATTCATGAAAAAACAGCAGTTCCAAAACCTGCAATGTCTGCTCTTTTGTGATATCTATGATGCAACATATTTACAAACCTTCTATATAAAATAGATATTTATGACATAAAGATAATGTGAAGTTTCAGAATATATTCGTCTATGGTTTAATTGAATGCAATATTCAGAAATCAAACGTAGGTCATAAATGTAATTAAAACTAACAAGAACAGATCAACGCCATGAAAATATAAGGTCGAAAGTGTTAGTTACGGCATTTTTACAGATTATTCTATCTTCAAATACCCTGTTTCACCTTCTTATATATTTTTGTAGCCAAATCTAAATATTTAAGCTTCTAATGACAATCAAATGAAACGAACTTTATATAAAGAGCGATAATTTTGCACGAATTCTGATTGATTTTCTCGCTTCAGCTGTATTAATCGTCGTGTGCATTTCTGTACATACTTCAAATGAAGTAAATGTAAACTTTTCCACAAGCTATTGTAGTAGGTTACCATCAAAATATCCGACAACTTCCAACACCTCGTCTTTTCCATAGAATCAGAACATATGTACTATTTCAATAACCCTCCCTAGACGTCCACGTACGATTGTAATATCCTTTTAACAGTTTTTAATCATTGTCATGTTAAATTGATATTCATACACACAAGTATCATCATCATTGATTCTTGCAGATGCCATCTAACATCACAGTCATTCTTAATTGAGTCGATATCTACACGTGAATATGATCGGAGTGTTATGTTCAAATGTGTATTCTGCATGACCTTTATTCTATTGTCAAATATCACACGTTCAAAAGTTATTGGTCTTTGACATTCCCTAGCGGCTATTGTGAATGCTAATGGATGGAAAGAAAAATGAACTAAATAAATATAGAAGTGTTTGATTCTTTTTAGATGTGACTATACACTCATTTAGTCTTTTCTTCGCATCTAGTCTCGTCAAAACTACACCTGGTTCGAACTCAGGTGTCCTATTCAAGCTAATGCTAATTGATGCCTTTTCCGAACTATATGTAAAACAATAATGCACCGAGCAATTGTTTATAAGGAACATTTACAATACGCATATTGTCTGGTTTCAAGTCTGTTTTTTAAAGACCAACGCCTTTTCCGAACTATAATTATGTCAAAGAACAAGTGGTCTATAAAAGAGTTCACAGAAAACATCTGACCAACCTGCATGACACAAATCACCGAGAACATGCGCCAGAATAATATGATAGTCAAATAAACACAGAAAATGACATTAAAAATTATTCGATTATAATGCAGTTCCGATAACAGGCGTTCCCATTCATCGAAAAAGCAGCACAATCAAAAGGCACACATTTAAATATTCATAAGTAATCCTCCATATAGAGAACAAGGATCAATAAGTTTCTCAAGACGAGAGGTCATATTTTTTTCCTCACGAAACGTTTTATGGTATAATACTCTAGTATCAAATAAGTGTCAGCTGACATCATTATAATAGGGATGCTAGATTTCCGGATTTATCCCTTAATACCCATCCAGAATCTTTCCGGAGTATGTTTATTATTCTGGTTTTAGTACGATTTCATATCATTAAATTTCGGTAATTAGGCAAACTTTCGATATTCACTTCCAGGTGATCTGACTACATTTGTTATCTGTTTGTTATCTTTGGATAAATCCAAACCACAAGTCCAAAATTCATGAAACCACAGGACATACAAAATCAGTGAAAATGAAAAACAAATGGAAAATACCAAAATATGTCTACTTGAAGAGCATATGTGAACCCCTGTGATGGAGTGAGATCAGGTGCCCGGGGAGAGTGAGCATCTCCTGCTTGCTAGCAACACCCGTCACATATACCCCGTAGAAAGAGTCAAATCGTGTGAATTCCATGTATTTATATATGGAGAAGTCGAAGTAGGTAACCTTCTAGTATAGAAGGTGTCAAATCTGTGTAAAATGATCGGAATCGGCCTCAGTCCAGAATATCATTTAAAAGTCTGGATAACGAGATATCATATGGAGTAATAAGAGTCTCGTAACGACCGTAGAACTTCCTCAGTGACGATGCTAGTCTAGCACATATATAACCCTGGTTGAGCAGCTTAACTGAAAGTCGCCTAGCCCTCAGAACAAAGTCATTGTAATTTAAACATGCTCTGGAATAACGTATTAACTGAGATATGAATACGCCGTATGCGGGCGATGATGGAATGTTGCTACTTATGAAAAGAAAGTGTGTGATAGCGAAATTGAAATCGTCACGTTTGTCATAGAGTGAGGTGTTCAATTGACCATTAATGTCGAAAGACAACATAATATCTAAATACGAAGTAGAATGACTAGTTTCTGTGGTTTCTTTGACCTCCAGTTCACTTGGATAGATGATGCTAAGGTAATCCACGAATGAAGGATTATTAATTGAAAGCAAGTCATCTATATATCTGCAAGTAAAATTGAAGCCAAGAGCCAATGGTTTTTTTCCTTGCGAAAGCAAAGACTGAATGAACTCAGCTTCGTATGAATAAAGGAATATGTCACCCAGAAGCGGAGCACAGTTAGTGCCCATTGGAATGCCGACAATATGTTGAAAAACCTTACCTCCAAACACCACAAAAATGTTATCGATAAGAAAGTTCAACATCTGGATGACAGCTGTTTCAGTGTATTTATTTTTGGAATCAGAATTTTCCCTAACAAAGTAAGTTTTATCGTGGCCTATTACTATATATTTGAATTTGAGGCTTCCGTTTTTATTAGTAAATGCATTTTGAATTCCGCTAATCTGTCTTTTAATTTCTGATGAGGGATCGTTGTGTAAAGAGTCGAAAGGTCAAAAGACTTGATGGAGTGAATTTTAGTAAAACTTTTTGATTTTAGATGTTCTAACAACTCTTTTGAATTTTTAAGGATCCACATTTGATTAATTCCACTTCTGGAATATACTGTTTCGCAATATCTATGAAGGCCAGATTTAATTTCTGATAATATTTTTGTGAGTAGCATCGATACAGATATTGTGGAACACTTCGAGGAACCAGCGATAAAGCGATGTTTGTAAGGAGTTTTGTGCATTTTTGGAATGCAGTACAAATATGGAAGTTCTAAATTCAATTTATTTGAGTCAATACCAAACGTATTGAGGACAGATTTATAATAGCTTTTAAATTGACTAATAAACATCGAAGTTACACTTACTCATTGTCAAAGCGAGGTTGTTTAAGTACGTGGTGACTATAAAAGTTTGACTGTCAAAATGAGGGTGTTGAAATTTATATCGAATAATGCAGAGCAAAAGCATTATATCGAAGTCCTTATATATATATATATATATATATATATATATATATATATATATATATATATATATATATATATATATATATATATATATATATATATATATATATATATATATATATATATATATATATATATATATATATATATATATATATATAGTCAAAAACTCCAGTAAACATGCCAGAATCAATCTCAGAACATCCTAATCCTCAGAGCTTCCGGTTGCCTAGGCGGTCCGGGACCCTCGGTCAATATAGGGTGAGTTGGTAATATCAGGAATTTTTCAAATAACCCACCAGCATCTTCATCTTAAGAAAGCAGTACTCTGCCGGTTTGTAAGATAGCCCAGATCCTTGATCTGAAGGAGACTAACTGTAAGAGGGAACGAGGCGTAGGCCTTTTTCTTCTCCGAAATGGTTTGGACAAGGGCCGCCATAGATTCCACACTCCTCTGTTAGTCAATGCGGAACGCTGAGGTTTTGTTTGTTTGTTTGATTATTGTTTTACGTCACTCCACGATTATTTCACGTATATGGTGACGGCATCTGCCTGATGCATTGCATACAAATTTAGACCTCTGCAACGGACCCACCCGAAGCAGTGAGGGATCTTTTACGTGCCACGCCTACCGTGACACGGGACCTCGGTTTTTACTGTCTCATCCGAAAGACAGAACACCGATGTGCCCCGGGCGGGAGTCGAACCCGCGACCTCTCGATCACGAGCCGAGCGCCTTATCCACTAGGCCACACCGGCTTCGTGACGCTGAGGTAAATGTCTGTATTAGGCTACGGTGGAGTCCATTACCAGATTTATTGTTTTTGCAATGATCTCGTGGTCAATTTAATTATTTTAGAACTCGTCGAAATGAAATTATCAGAAGCAGGTTAAACAATTTTTTACGACCTTTAGTCATAAACTTCAAAGATCCTCAGAACGACTTAAAATTGTTCAGTCAGATTTACCGATCGAGTACGGAAAAAAGGTTTAAACCCCCGGAGCCATACTCGCAGATGCAAGAGGGCAAGGTACATGTACTTAGTTAAAGTCAATCCAGGAATAAATCAGCGTTATTGAGTGATAAAAGCGATTTACCCATAATATGAAGGCAACAATTCAAATTCACACGAATCATAATCATACAATAGCTCGGTTATTTTTACAACCATCTATATCGAGTGCGAAAATGCAAATAAGAAATCAGTACATTTTCCAAGATATAATCGCAATCGCTCTTCCGGGAATCCAAAACTGACAACTGCGGTACATTGTTGAAATTGTTAGTAGGCGCATTCGCGATAAATGGCACACTTTCATATTTTACATCACACATTTAGGTGCCCCACAGCATTCCATAAGATAACGCACACGATATAATAATACGTAAAGTAATTAGTTCAATATAAGTAATGTAAAGATGATGGATAAATCCAAACCACAAGTCCAAAAATCATGAAACCATAGGACATACAAAATCAGTGAAAATGAAAAAAAAAAAGGAAAATAACAAAATATGTCTACTTGAAGAGCATATGTGAACCCCTGTGATGGAGTGAGATCAGGTGCCCGGGGAGAGTGAGCATATCCTGCTTGCTAGCAACACCCGTCACATATACCCCGTAGAAAGAGTCAAATCGTGTGAATTCCATATGTATCTATATATGGAGAAGTCGAAGTAGGTAACCTTCTAGTAAAGAAGGTGTCAAATCTGTGTAAAGTGATCGGAATCGGTCTCAGTCCAGAATATCATTTAAAAGTCTGGATAACGAGATATCATATGGAGTAATAAGAGTCTCGTAACGACCGTAGAACTTCCTCAGTGACGATGCTAGTCTAGCACATATATAACCCTGGTTGAGCAGCTTAACTGAAAGTCGCCTAGCCCTCAGAACAAAGTCATTGTAATTTGAACATGCTCTGGAATAACGTATTAACTGAGATATGAATACGCCGTATGCGGGCGATGATGGAATGTTGCTACTTATGAAAGGAAAGTTTGTGATAGCGAAATTGAAATCGTCACGTTTGTCATAGAGTGAGGTGTTCAATTGACCATTAATGTCGAAAGACAACATAATATCTAAATACGAAGTAGAATGACTAGTTTCTGTGGTTTCTTTGACCTCCAGTTCACTTGGATAGATGATGCTAAGGTAATCCACGAATGAAGGATTATTAATTGAAAGCAAGTCATCTATATATCTGTAAGTAAAATTGAAGCCAAGAGCCAATTGTTTTTTTCCTTGCGAAAGCAAAGACTGAATGAACTCAGCTTCGTATGAATAAAGGAATATGTCAGCTAGAAGCGGAGCACAGTTAGTGCCCATTGGAATGCCGACAATTTGTTGAAAAACCTTACCTCCAAACACCACAAAAATGTTATCGATAAGAAAGTTCAACATCTGGATGACAGCTGTTTCAGTGTATTTATTTTTGGAATCAGAATTTTCCCTAACAAAGTAAGTTTTATCGTGGCCTATTACTATATATTTGAATTTGCGGCTTCCGTTTTTACTAGTAAATGCATTTTGAATAATTTCCGCTAATCTGTCTTTTAATTTCTGATGAGGGATCGTTGTGTACAGAGTCGAAAAGTCAAAAGACTTGATGGAGTGAATTTTAGTAAAACTTTTTGATTTTAGATGTTCTAACAACTCTTTTGAATTTTTAAGGATCCACATTTGATTAATTCCACTTCTGGAATATACTGTTTCGCAATATCTATGAAGGCCAGATTTAATTTCTGATAATATTTTTGTGAGTAGCATCGATACAGATTTTGTGGAACACTTCGAGGAACCAGCGATAAAGCGTTGTTTGTACGGAGTTTTGTGCATTTTTGGAATACAGTACAAATATGGAAGTTCTAAATTCAATTTATTTGAGTCAATACCAAACGTATTGAGGACAGATTTATGATTCTCGAGTACTTCCGAAACCGAAAAGTTCGTGAGAGTATAAGTAGGATTTCCTGGAGCTGAATTTAATCCTAATTCTTTCACTAGGCTGTCAAAGTAATATTTCTTACAAGTAAATGTATAATTATTAGATGCTTTATCTGCTGGTGTAATGATATAATGTTCTTGGAGGAAGGTAAGTTCTCTGACAACATCAGGATCTTTAAAAATAGATTCGAATCTGGTGTTTACAGAACCTTGTAATTTTTTAATTTTTGATCTTAGCAGTACTGCAATAGATTTTATCCATTCCGAAAGAGTGTCGACTTGTACTTCCTCTCTTTTTGCCTATCGTGTGGCATATTCCTCGCAGCAGTTCATAATATTCTCAAAATTTTGGCTCCATGTGAATGATCTGGGTTCTCTGTATTTTGGACCTTTAAGTAAAAGTTCTCTTAATTTAGTGTTTTTAACTATATCGAGATCACCAGTAATGACATGGCCACAAGGAGAATATACGAAATTAGACGAGAAACATGCACACGGTTGAGAATGGCATGCAGAGTTGCTAAGATCAAGACACTGTAGAAACCCTTTGTAATTATAAATTTTGGATGCAACTGATGGCGTGTAGCTATAGGAAATACATGGCGGATCTTTGTTTTTGAAATATGGAGGTATTTTCTCTAAAACAGACTTATGATTTAAAATTTGGCCGAAATTTAAATAATCAATGCCTTTATTTGCAAATTTAATTTTGATGAAAGGGCGATTAGATTTTTCCATAGAAATATCGGACTTGACGGGACGAAAAAGTCTAGCGGTCGATATGTCCATAATAATGCCATCTAGTCTATACTCTGCAGAGCTTATATCAGTGAATATACGGTGTCTGGACGATACGTACAACTCGTGTAATTTTCTGAGTGAAATAGAATAAAGTTTTGTACGAATGTGATGAAGGCCCAAAGGTTTATTTATAAATGGCAAAAGAGCATCAAAGGAAATATTATGTATTTCAGGTTTGTTGTATTTGCGTGTACCATGACTTCGATGCCTCCTCTGGCTTTTGTTTAATAAACCGAGTACGTTAACTGATTGACACATTCTGGAAAGTAAAGCATAAACAACAAAAGAAAACAACACTCATAATTTACTTTGATGTAATATACATATAGCAAATATAGATCGATATTTGTGTGATATAATACGTCCGAAGGTGTATTCAAGGACAATTCTTGAAATATTACTTCAAAACATTCCAATTCAGTGACACGAAGACATGTCTGTCTACCATGCCATGCAGTATAATCTGTATTTTCCTGAAAATAATCAATTGAATATCTTTTTCCCTAAGGATAACACCATGGAGCAGTGTATATTAAAATACCATCCGACTCAGGTATATTTTTTTTTCTAAATTCATGTCCATAACTCGACTCTACTATTTTTTGTAGCCAGTGTAACTGACGAGTGCCAAGTTTGCTGTCCAAAGGTCTCGTAATCCACTCCTGTAAACGGTATCATGTCTTGTTGACCAGGCAGCAAAAGTCCAAGTCTGTGTGGCGGTTCTAAAGATCCCTATTGAGTCTTGCTGTTCCAAATATCCATATTCCCGTGAAATAGATAAGGTGCATGCCTTCAACATGTAAGATGTAATTTAAATACTCTTGACGTGAAGTCAAATAACGAGTAGAAAAAATGTATTAATGATGAAATATTGATAATATAATGTAATCATTTGTTTATGACTATGGTGCTTTTAAAATATACATGTTCCATCGTATTGCATGTTCCATCGTATTGCCAGTCCATTCGTATGTCCGATGCCGAATTATTCTATATAGCTTTCTGACCGTGCTTTGAGATACTGAAATGAAACGTTGAGTTTATTACAAGGTCGTGCATGCATGTATAATGTTCATTTATTTTTTAGCAATAGACAAGAAAACAATGGAGTTATTGTTTTAAAGAAAAAAAAAATTCAAAAGCAAAACAAATCAAAACAACCCCCCCCCCCCCATTTTTCCGGAAAAATAAAATGCCTATCGGCCTTGAGATAAAAAAAAAAAATTAACCTTGGTGTTAATCATTATCATAGTCTCCTCCACAAGAACGTCAATCTGTGTTGCAAATGACCCATTCTCACTACGTCACGGTTTTGCTCATGTTCTATGCAGAGTAAACAAGACGCAAAACCTTGGCGTAGTGAAGAAGGAATAGACTTGATTTATTTGTTCCTTGTTGAATTTAAATACAAGTATTCCAGAATGATTTAATCATTTTGGTAAATTCATTATAAATCGGTGTTACGGTGATATCCGTTTTCTTCCTTTCACCATTCATTCAAAGTCATATAATTTATAAGAATTACTGCTCTATCACTTAATGAAATATTTTTTTCCCAATCTAAGAACCATATACATTAAAATAGAGCTACCTCTACCCTTGCTATCCCTACTGATGATCAGCCAATCAATTATCCTGTCATCTTTGAGTTTCAGTGGGGATTTTTCAAGGTAAACTTTGAGAAACTGAATCAGGAAAGTTTCTTTTTCCAATCATAGTATGGTATAGCAGGGTAATGAACAGAATTATTTTTATCCTTCGTAGAATGTTGCTGACCTGAAATTAGCTTGTTGACTGATTAATGTTTTATGTCACTATCAACAATTGTTCAGTCATATTGTGACATAAAAGTATGAAGTAAACAATCTCTTAAACACAGTGGCACACTCATGGAATATATGACACGGATAACCTGCACCGCAAGCAAAGCACTTTTCAACAAAGCGATTATCAGCATTCAAAATCAGAAATGTAACGATACATCCTCTCATGACACGTGGTGGATAATGATGTTGGAACAAACGATAATAAAATATACATAACAACCGCTCCCCAGACCTCAATCCTGAAATGAGGCGATGGGTGTATCATGGAACTCTTTGTTGGACCTTGTCTATATACCATTGTATTACTGATTCCTTGTATTTCAGAGATGCAGTATGACTACATTTATTTATGTATCGTTGGCGCGGTTGTCATCCTCTTCATGCCTGTGTGTGCAGTAATCTGCATTCTCATAAGACAATATACGGACACTTCTATAAGTAATGCTTATTTTGTCACATTCACTTTTGTGTGAATCTCTCTGATTTGCCAGTTAAACTAGTTGTTCAGTTTAAGAATGTATCTATAGAACTTGATCCACATTTCTACTAACAGTCTATGTCTCAGCTGGAGATTTTGGATTTATACATCTAAGCTGATATTTGACAAATCTATGCCATACAACTCAACGGTCGCTGTTTCGGCGTTTATGGACTGTTATGATAAAGTTTATTCCACACTGACTGGTATAGACATTGTACCATCGTTTAATGCTTGGACAGTTATGATTGTGTATACAACACTGACCAATATGGACCATGTACGATCGGTGGATGCTTGGACTGTTATAAATGAGCAACTTTCGAGATGAATCAGTATAAACGGTACACTGGAGATACACCGATAATCGACTTTTCCACAGGAAGTTTGTTTATTATTTATCGAGTTTTGAACTTGTCCTGACTAGATAGTGGATGCACTGATGGTCGATTTCTCCATAGGATGTTTATTATACTATTGAGGGGAAGTCCATATTGAACCCGTCTAGACAATGTTCCTTCACGTCGTCGACGGTCGATGTCTCAAAGGAATGTTTATAGATGGTTTTATTTAAAAAAAAATGTCGTCCACATTGAACATGTATAGACTGGGCACCTGGGAAAATGCATGTACACAGATAAATCTTGGAGTATTCGTATTTGCCCCATTACTTTAGATCGCAATGAAGATAAAACTATTCACAAACTGGAGAAGAATAAAAACAATATATATTCATCTGTTACTGAACAACTAAACAATCCAGCTACAGAATTTGTTAGTTTGTTCAGGAGTTATCTTTCTTAGGAAGCGTAGCAAGAACTTGGCCAATATAACTATCTCGAACTATAAATATTAAGTCCAGCCATGAAGGATTTTAAATGGTAACATACTTTTGGATTTTAGGAGTGGATTCAATGAAATACTTATAGTCGATAATTATTATATGTTGTCTTTCTGCGAAAACCAGTGTATATGTGATAAAGTTATTGATTAATTAATTATTCTTTACGTCACTGCACGATTATTTCACGTATAGGGTGACATGGTCACAGCATTTGCCTCATGCTTTGCACAGAAATTCATACCTTATCAACAAAGCCATCTGAAGCAGTGAATGCTCTTTTACGTGCTGGCCTACCCTGATACAGGACCTCGGTTGTCACTGTCTCATCCTAAAGACAAGACACCGGTGTGCCAATGGCGAGAGTCGAACCTGGAACTGTTTGGCTTGGCTACACCGGCTCTCAATCAAGTGATATCTTTCCTGATCCAGTACTTGTTACAATTATTTTACATGCCTTGTCAATATTTCATTTGCTTTTATATACAGTCAACTCTCGTTACACCGGCACTCGATACACCGGCATATTCGTTTATCGGCAGAAATTGGCCGGTAACAAAAGTACATGCTCTTATTTTTGTTCGTTATACCGGCATATTCGCCTTCCGGCACCGGCAGCGCTTTTCGGGGACAAATGTACATTTTCACACCTTTTGTCATCCGTTACACCGGCAGACTTACCTGGGCTGCCGATCAATGAACTATCGGCAAGGAATTTCACGGCTGACCGCACCAACTCGCCGGTACGCGGTAGCTGTGTTTACAATCACGTGTATGATGTTCGTGTGCGTATGGCTTCTTGAGCTAGTGACCGAAACCCGTACGGCCGATCCGAATAGCGATAGTGAGGACGATGCAACGTGCGATGTTGAAAAAACCCGTTAGTCGGTCAGAAGTCCGCAGAGGCCTGATGACGGCTGTGTCATTCTTAGAACAGAACCCATCTCTCGGCGCGGAACACCTGGACAGTATTTGGCGCGTTATCAATTCTTTAGATTCGTTCAGCGCTACGCATATTCAAAAATCGATCATGGATTTTATTGTTAAAAAGTGAATTGTGTGATGAAATATATTTTTGATGTGTGAACAGTGTATCAATTTTGATAAAGTTTTGTCTTTGACTGAACATGCTACATATATTTATGCTTTGTATGCATTATTAAACACAAATGAAAAATGAAATAAAATATCATCTTTATATTGTAGTTTTAGTCTTTTTGTCTTGTTGGTAAATACAAATAAAGGTCAAAAGAAATGGTTTTGAACGGCGAGGCCGTAACCATAAAGATGCAACATTCTTTAGTGTGACGTTAAACAATGAACAACAAACAAACAAAGCGGGCCTTAGCGGCAAAGAAGGATAACTCCAACAGATATATGCATTGTAAAAAATACGAAATATCGGCAATTCGTTACACCGGCAAATTCGATATAACGGCAAAATTCGGAAATACGGATATGGCCGTTGTATCGAGAGTTGACTGTATGTTCATTTATTCCTAGACTGAGGAGTGGGCTTTTATATGTATATTCAACTCATACTGTTTGACATTTCTGATGCGTGCTCTTTTTGTGGAACTCAGCCCATCTACATTTATCTATATAAGTTCATCTCGCCTGAAAATGACCAAGCAGTAAACAGTAGACAGGTGAAAAAGCAACAGTCCCCAAATGCGAGGATAAGTGTGTAGTTTGTCTAAAACATGAGTATCATGTACTGTAAATTCTGTTTTTCGAATATGTAATTATGGTTGAAATAAAATATAAAATATGAAAATCCACCACTTCAAACATTATATGATCGGAATATCAGTGTACCTCATCAATCATTCACTGAATTGTTTTTATCGAAAATTATTTATACTTACTTCATAGTTAGTTTTTAACTTGAAAAGGGAAGTGGCGAGGTGTTCCGATTGATATATTTCAGGATAGCGCATTATCATTCTGAAAAGATGATCCGAATGGAGGAATTAAAAACTTCATGCCTTGGTACCTTACACCATTGGATAAAGATAGTATACGTAATTCTCGCTATATGTCGTTATCTGACCAAGTGGACATTGAGGCGGGAATGTCAGACACAATGCCGGTACCACCAATGCTTTGTACCCGGACTTTGAATGACTGATTTTTCAGTACAAAGTCAAACGTGATAATACAAGACAACCTCTACTATACATGCAATACACCGGGTATATAGCAACCGTATGTCTATAGCAACCTCTTTTCTTTATTCCTTACATTTCTTTCCCTGCAGCTGCAGCTTGGGAAAATGTTTAACCTGGCTATTTAATAAAATGATTATGTTGAAAATATCAATATTAATCAAACAGTACTCCCGAAACCTATCCCGAATAGAAAGAATTCTGTTTCCTTTATTGATAGAAAAACTCATTGGCATAACAGAAAAAAATCTATAACATTTCAAATAAGGTACAGACACCGCGACGTCATCCATACGACAGGAAAATATTTTTCGAAAGTTCAACATTCAAGTAAAAGGATATAAATATAAAATATGTCTTATTTCCTGAACAGAGAAGTTGTATAACCTTATGTATCGTGTTTGATAGTTCATTTGTCACTCGGACTGTTCGTCAGCAATCGCATTTCAATTGCTTTCAATAAATTATATACTAGTTGTCTGAATGATCCTTGTTGTTTGTCACAATATTGCAGTTATATGGTGCATGCAACTACCTCATGCAATGCACAACGATTTTAGACTTTGTAATGGATCAAACCAAAGTAGTGAAGGATATTGTAAGTCCCAAGTTTACAGTGCCACGAGACCTCGGTTCTTACTCATCTAATCTAAAACAAATAGAATATCGACGAGTTTCGAATCCGATACCCTTCGCTTATCCAAAAGTTCCAAACTACTCCGGTGTGACTCCCAACGAATTTTTATGGGTTCTGTGTTTCGAATGAGACAGAGAAAATACAGGACCGCGTCACGATAGCCGTAGCACGTGGTTGATCACTCGCTGTTTAATTAAATTATAAAATGCTATGCAATGCATCAGGCAGATGCCGTTTTCATATACTTCAATTACTCGTGGAGTGACGTAAATTAGCTATCAATGAAGTTAATAATGTGAATACTGATGTGGTATTAAATTTCACAGTGATTTCAAATACAACAAAAATGTACAACATGCAAAATGAAGTGTCGTGCAAATAAAACAATTTCACCTAAGATTATCTAAAGTTCAATAAAAAGAATGTTGGATTGTTATGGCTCTCAATACTTCAATACTCTCGAGACGACTTGTATATAATATTTCAATATTCCCATCAATATAGATAAGGAGGTATACCATATACGATTTGATATATTTTTTAAAAAGCTATGTATTAATTCTCAGATGAATGAGAATAAGGATGTCCTTCAAGGTATGAAGCGTTAACAAGTATTTATAGTTCAACGTATATACTAGACCAGTACTAGAAAAACATTGTGACTATAACAATGTATTCCATGAACAGTGGGAATATTACACAGAAAACGATTTAAAGGTTGGGGAATCATGTCAATGTATAAATAGTTTATAACTATATAAACGGAATTATCTTTGCACGTAGGACCTATAACGAATGATGTAATCAAATTCCTTGTGATTGCAATAACCGAGGACTATCTTTTTCCAATCAAAGTAACAAACGTTTTTATACAATAGGCCTCAATTATTCATCATTGAAAAAGACTCATAAGTTGAAAATTTAAAATTGAACTACGACTATGAAATACGCACTCCGTTATGAAAAAAAAAATGTTTGAGTTTAAGAGTTAATTATTATTATTATTATTCGAATTATCAAAATAAAACATTTGCCAATTTGATATCATACATGAGAATCGACATATTTAAACGTATGTGGAAATTCTACACTACAGACGACCTTTACTTTAAAGCTTTTAAGTAATTCTATGTTGTAATAAATAGTCTAGGTAATATGCGAATCTATGACACTACTTTTCGAGACTTATGTTTGAAAAAAAAAATGAATGCAATTTTAAACCTCTCAACAACTCTGCATTATATCGAACAATTGAGCTCTACATGTCAAGCGATCATCGAATAGCTGACCTAGGTTAAATTGTAATGGAAATGATTGTTTTGTCTCCTATCCACTTTTGTGTAGTCCTGGACAGTCTTATTTATTACTTCATTGTTTGCTAGCATAAATGTTTTTCTTTAATTCTTTATACCGAAAAGAAACGGTAAGAAATGTAAAAGAATTAGGTCAATTTATACGAAGGAAAGGTTTTGGTTTATAGGAGATGAATGTCCATATAACAGGTCGTGGAAGCAGGAGGCAAGCAACCTTTTATATTTAGTGCCGATATCCGGAAATCGGCTTATGATCACCTGCACCACAAACACTACAGGGAATCTGCCATTTTGAAGAGGAGATAGTGGCTAAATATGCAACTAGATGTATTACCACAAAAATTTCCCCATAGGGCGAATTTACTTGTTAACTGCAATTTTTCAAGCACTCTACTGAGAAGTCGATTGTAATGAAATGAGAGGAGGAAGATGGAAATGACAATTAAATACAAAAATAGAAATCAGGAAGAACAGTGTTATTTTATCAATTGCGATCATTTAATAATGTAAAATATGTACAGCCAAAAAATTGTTTTCATATTCTTTGGATACTTATTGCCCATAGGTAAGATTATTCTTTCTAATTCAATTCCCAGGCATTTGAGGTAATGTTCAGGTTATCATTATTATTTTTTTCTATTTATATTTATTTTTGTTTTATTTTTATACATTCATTTTTTGGGAGGAAAAATACCTTCTGCAGGATAGGGAGGCATTTCTTATCGTAATAATACTCCGACTGCACGCTGAAATTGTCATCGTTGGAACTCATAATTGCAGGAGCTTTGTACCACAAACCAAGTATCTTACTGACGAGGCTTTGCTTTTGAAAATTACAGACATGGTCAAGTAAAGGAACAAATACATTAGCCTACACGTTGCAAATTCGCAGTATGGGCAGAGTCGAAAAATTCTGTGACATCTGTTTTGAAACCTTTTGATAAAAATCTACGATGCCTCAAATGATTTAAAAATATAAAGTTAACAATACAGTACCAGGGGGTTGTTTTTTTTTTCAAATACAGAAAACAATGATTGAAATGGACCATACTTATGCTTTGTTATGTTTTAAGTGGTTACTGAGGAAACACCATGCGGGAAAAGATTTAAACATCCAGAAGGTAAAATAGATTTCACTACAAAGAAAGGGGCTAATGGTTTCCACCCACTAACAAAATGTTTCTGGCAAATCATAACAAAGAAAGGATCGTCGCTATTTCTTCAATTTTCCCATTTTGAGATGGGATCGCCGAGGAGTAATGAATGTGTAGACATCCTTGAGGTAAGTGGACGTCATACGGTAATTGAACGATACTGATGTAAACACGGATATATATATATATATATATATATATATATATATATATATATATAATATATATATATATATATATATATATATTATATATATATATATATATATATATATATATATATATATATATATATATATATATATATATATATGAGTGTTATCTTTCATGGTGCACCTAGATTATTTCTCTCATAAAGCAAAAGTTAGACATTTATATAAAAAGAACTTCAGACTTTGTTGAAATTAAGCGCTGATATGTTTAACAATTTAAGAATTGATTAAAATGTCGTAACATGACCAAAACTTGTGTAAATTTCGTCCACATAAAATTCGAATCAAACCTAAGATAAAATCACCCATCGTGATGTCATAGACAATTAACGTAGGATCTAGTACTTTATCTGATATACATTAACATGAATGCAACAGTTTATTGACAACAACATTAAAAGTTTTCTTTGAATTATACATGATATCATTGCTCAAAAATCTGTCAATGCTAGCGAATTTACGCCCTTGGCGAACACAATCAAAATATGTCGTAAGAGAATTATTACGATAAATAATTGTTTGTACATTCATTGTTTGATTCAAGACTTAACATATCTTTTAAATATCTAAAACAGATTGTCGACGCAGTAAGTGGGCATCGCCTATTTATGCAATGTGGGAAGAGACAGCCTTTTAACATCACTTCAGATTCATATCTAGTGACTATGAAAGTGTCCTCCAGCTGGATATACACTATCAACCCAGGAATTCATCTGCAATGGAAAAGTAAATGCTTAATTGATAATATAATTGATAAAGATTGTTTAATCAGACGACGTCACAATACTTTACACTTCGGTCATACCTCGGATAAACATTGAAAATGTATTGTGACGTCACGAAATTCAATAAAATTTCCGCGAAAGCGATAGGTCAATTAATTTTATCTTAACACGCTGCTACTCTCAAACATATATCATATAAATTCCATGTACTTACTACATTTCTATTAGGGCATGTTTATGTAACATATGATCTTTCAGTTTTTCGACTAATATCTCTGAGTGATCTAAGCAAGGAATACATTATTGTACATTCCCCAGTATATATATGGATTTTGATATTTACTCGTATTGCTCACGTATATCTGCCAACATTCTATCTTCGTTTTCTTCGTTTACACAAATAAAGGAATTCTTCTTTATCTCCAGAATAGTTCACTCCCAAACTATATATTTTCTTATTCAATACCCACACATGTCGGGATCCCCAGGGTGATTTATCAGACCCGCCATTTCAGGAAACCTCAATTATTCGAAAAGATCCACTAAACCATATATTTTCTTATTCCTCATGACAAAAAAAAGTTGTATGGTGAAGATCGAGGACCCCAAGGGTCATTCCCCTCCCCCTAATTTCAGGAATATTCATTTATCTGAAAGCTAGTTCATATCTCTACCTCTGAACCATATATTTTCTTATTCCTCGTAACAAATGACGTTGTATGGTAGAAGTCGGGAACCGGCAAGGACAAGTAAGTACTATCATTTGATATACTTGGACTTCTTTCTCCCTTCCCAATAATAACTGAGTTTCGGCGATATCAGTGTTTGAATCCCAACACCAGGTAACATTCATATTCATTAATTATACCTATTGTTTGATCTGTTTATAATATAAATTCCAAAATCTGCAGGTAAATTTCTTCTGACAAGACCCTTTGATAAGCATCAAATGCTCAGCTTCATATCAAGCTATGTTGACTACTCCTCTTTAGTGTCCTGTCATAAAGAGACGAATCATTGCATGTTTCAATTTTGTTGCAGAGGGGAAGGGGGAGGGGGTATTTGTCTTGTTTCGACAGATCTATATATCATTGAATTGTTTTTGTTAAATAATGACGTATGAGATGTGTTAACATATTTTCATACTTAAATTCATGTTTAACTGTAGCAGTACTAACAACTTCTTCAGTGCCAAAGATGACCAAGAGGTTGTTTACACAATCCACACTGATGTTTTCCATTCTCTCATTGATGTCAAGCCTTAGTATGCCCGAAGGGGTAACCACAAAACAAAAGTCAACAAACCATAAACTGGGTATGTTTATATAACTTAATGGACATATTTTTATGCATTTATTTCTTTTACTATGTTGCACAATCTGACTTCAATATGGTTTGCATTGTATCCTCTCTGTTTATATACAAAAATATTGCAGAGCATTCGGAGATACTGACATCAAAATATGCATCTCACTCCTCGAGCAACGAAGATATTGAAAATGCTACTATGAAAAGAACAACTAAAGCATTGAAAACAACCTGGCCCTATCCTATTTATACATCACAAACAAAAACAACTAGATTGACGATGGTAATTTATCCGGACAGTGCTAGTGAGTGTCTTGAGTTTTCAATATATCCCAGTTATTTTTTTTAACTCTACAATAAACTAAAGTTTGTTTTTACCGTGAAGGTGGCCAATCGAGACCGAAGAGCGAGATCTTCTGGTTATTATGTATGAAAAACTAGGAATATCAAGAAATTACGGCTGCCATTGAAAATTGGGCCAAATGTTCATTTAAGACAAACTACGAACTCTGCTATGTCAGCCAGTCGTAATACTAATTCTGAAAATCATAATGTCTCATTTCTATTTATCACTATCATAAGATACACATACGGACAATGGAGCCTAAAGCTATGATAAAACAGTAAAAGAATGTCTAGATGCTCGATACGATGACCAAATTTGTTACCGAAGTGGTCCGACGTTTACATAGTAGAGATATCTCCATGGGTCATTGTGATGTTGACACAGTACAGCAATAAAATTCACATCGAACCCCGGTCTCCCGATCAGGTTTCCGGCGCGATACCACTAGGCCACGCCGGCTTAGATATAATTCAAAATAGTTATAGGTTTTTAAATACCAGCCGTTCACGTCAATGTCATATAAAAATTTAATGTTGTTATATAATGTATTTTTCATGAAAGTGAAATATATCACTTCCAAAAAATGTGTATTGCTTAAATCTATCAGACTTTGTTAAATAGTTTTGTTTAGTTATATATATATATATATATATATTTTTTTTTTTACAAATTTCAATATCTAAGAAATATTAATCTTCTCCGAACAAAAGGCTCTTTACAGAATGATAATTTCTTCAGATATGTTCAGTATCTGCGCAATGGAACAAACGTATTGAAAACTTAATAGATATCTACAAGAGACGCAAATATACTTATATCGGTTTTAACTATGATCTTATGCATAGCCTGTTGACAACTGTATAGAACATTTCGAAACTTCATTGCATTGTTGATGATAAAATAATGAGGTATTTGCTGTTGTTTGTAGATTACTTGTCAATAACTGGAGTGATGCTCTTTGGTGTAGTCATGGCCGTGTATCTAACTAGACAGAAATGGAAAAGGTATATGAACATGCAAGCTTTATGATGAAATATGATATAAGCTGTACCAAATTGGTTTAATATTATCATTGTAGATTGCTAACACATATACTGTCGAAGTGCATTTATTTCCTCTTTTTTCTGGTTTAGCTGATGGAATGGCAGTAAATGTAATTATAATGATTGCGAATGCAAATTAATGTTCAGTGTTGTTATGGTTAAATAAGTAGGTCTGTTCTAATGCATGACATACTTAGCTTCAACTGACCGTTTAAACCATTGACTGACAAATGTTAGATTTGATATTTTTATATAAAATAAGACAACCCAACAATTGAATACTTTATACAGCTGTGAGTGATGTACTCTATACCAGTTAATGGAGTATGATGACAAAAAAAAAAAAAAAAAAGAGAGAGAGAGAGAGAGAGAGAGAGAGAGAGAGAGAAAGGTACTCGTTATCCAAAGTAATTACCTGAATTATATTGTTGATTGATTGGTGTTTTACGACGCTTTCAACAACATTTCAGTTATACCGCGACATGGAAGCAGGAGGTAACCAACCTCTTAAACATAGTGGTGCAATCCGGCAAGCCGAGCGCATTTAACCACTACACCAATTCCCTAAAGGTGAATGTATAAGACGTCTTAGAAATACTAATGATTGTGATGTACTTAAAATATCTTACACAACTTAATAACTTATCAAAGAGAGGTTACTCCAATACTGAAATTGATCCAGCAATGAGAAGCATTTTATCAACAGAGAGACATACAATACGTAATCAAAATAGGACTGAGGATAATTCAAATGGCCCATTAGTAATGGTAAAAAATAATCATGCTATGGTAAACTTACCGTACCTTAATAAAATTGTTTGACGGTGAAGCCGGCGTGGCCTAGTGGTATCGCGCTGGCCTTCTGATCGGGAAGCTGGGGTTCGAGTCCAGCACTGGTCATGTCGGTGTCCTGTCTTTCGGATGAGACAGTAAAAACCGAGGCCCGGTGTCGTGGTATGCACGGCACATTAAACATCCCTCACTGCTTCGGGTGGGTCCGTTGAAAAGGCAAATGCCGTCACCATATACGTGAAATATCCGTGGTTTGACGTTAAACAAAAATCAGTCAATCATGGTTGACAATGACGAGGACCGCTTATTACTGCATAGAATTCAAGACATTTAACAGATCAACCAGAAGCAGTGAGTGATGATTTCTGTGCTATGCTTATCTCGACCTGGAACTTTAGTATTACTGTATGATGGTAAAGAGAGTACATGGTCGAGCCACCTGATGGATTCAACCCGGAACTTAATTCTTTCAAAGAAAGCATTTAACTGGCCGATTAGGCTAATTCAGATTTAGATAGATGGAAAAATTAAGAAATGTATTTATTCGTGCATGGAATATTTCACCTTTATGACGAAGATAACATATTGAAGAGTTTCCCAAGCACTCTTCTGCTACTTACGGGCTAAGACAAAATGAGACATCCGGTTTGCACTGGGATGAAATTCGTTTCGTCGCGGAGAAGTTTCCTGGTAGCTGAGGATATTGTCAACCTGCAGTTTGTCTAACGCTCCTCACACGAGGAGTAATGATGGGATGGGCCAGATCGTCTCCTCCCCACCCCCCTTTCCCCCAAGTTTTTGTATTGAATGTCATTTTCTATTTTTGTATTTTAAATCATCAATTTTATTCAAAAATAGGAAAATGTTATAAAACAGGAATAAACAATACCTTCCAAGAAAATAAGTGTCTAGAAAAGTGAGGATTAGCTATACAAGCTACCAAAAAGCCATATTCAATGAAAGTTCCTCTGTGATTAGATACAAACACTAAAATCCCCCAAATTCCAACGTGGCCTTTTCCCCGGTTACGTTTGGGGTGGGGACAAGAAGACCAAAGATGTGTCAAAATTGCCTTCTAATGATGAAAAAGGAAATATATAATTTAGTGGTTGGGATCTGAACTATTTTAGATGTATTAAGAATTCTCAAAATGGGTGGGGAGGGTGAGGGTTGGATGGCAAAGACCCTGGGGATCCCTGGCGTTTACTATACAACTTGTCTTTGAATAAGAAATAAGAAAATATATAATTAAGGTGAGAGTATTTGAACTATTTTTGAGATAAATAAAGATTATCAAAAATGATGGGGTGGGGAATGACCCTGGGGACGCCCGACTTTTACCATACAGCTCATTTTGGAATGAGAAGAAAAGTATATAGTTTAAGGGTGAAGATCTAAACCAGTTTTGAAATAACTGAAAATTTTCGAAATGAGTGGGCAGAGAATGGCCCTGGCGATCTACGACTATAACAGTACACCTTTTGTGTCATGATGAATAAGAAAATATATGGTTTGGTGGAGTTGATCTGAACAGTTTTAAAATAATAATGATTTCTGAAATGCAGGGGACTGGGAATGAACCTGGGGACTCTAGTATATACCCATATACTTTTATTTTATTTTTATTATTATTATTATATTTTTTTTTTTTTGTCATGAGAAAAAAAAAAAACAAAACAAAACAAAACAAAATATATAATTTAATAATGATTAGATAATTAAAGATTTCTGAAATGAGGGGATGAGAATGACCCCTGTAGATCCCCGAATTTTACCATCCAAATTGTCATAAGGAATGAGAAAATATATGCTTTATTATTGGGGATAGGAACAATTTTGAGATCACTGAAATTTTCTGAAAAAAGAAGAAAATATATAGTTTTAGGGCAAGGATCTGAACCAATTTTGAGATGATTTGAAGATTTCTGAAATGAAGGGAGAAGGGGGGGGGGGGGTTGAATGACTTTGGCAATGAAACCCTTTCATCATACCATTCAAGATAATACATGGTTTTGGGTTCTGTGTGAGGTTTTTTAAAAGTTAAACAGTACGTTAAAACGTAATTTTCCCCCATATTTTGCTGTGGTAAACCCACCCATATTTGGGCCTCTCCACAAAGAAAATAGGAACAGGAGGAAGAATAGTAATAATGAGAAATGGAGTAAAAATAAGGCCAAGAAACTCCGTTTCGTGACTTTATAAAACTGTTTATAAAATTTGCCTTCAGCTGTTAGTGGTGAATGAAATAAGGCAATTTCTTTGAAGTACAATAATCAGCCTGAAAAAAAAAAAGAAAGAAGGAAAAACTAAAACCAAAACAAACCAAAACCTAATATGTCGGTTCCTTTGGCGAGACAAAGTATTTTCTCCTATTCCTTTCTGCAAAAACCTTGATACTTCATGTCATACTCTATACAAAATGAAAAGTCACTGTAGACGGTGAGTCTTGCTAATATTACAGGCAACACTGTTGAATTATTATGACATGTTAATTAAAGTTAATCTAGCCAAGTTATTTCTTTTAATTTTATTTCCATTAAGACTATAGATTAAATGCATGTATGTTAGCTAGAGTTATCCCGGTTTCAAAATTTATGTCAAATATGTTTGTGTTGTTCCCCTTTAATCAATCAAAAAGTATTTGAAGTTTAATCATGTATTCAATACCACCCTCTTCCGAACATATCCGGACTAAAAGTCATTTTGTAATAAATGAATAAAGTTGCACTCAAATGCCATATATTTTCGGGCACATGTCCTTTACCAAGTGGATAATAGATAATCTATTATCCACTTGATGAAGGCATGTGCCCGAAATTTTGTGGCATTTGAGTGTACCTTTATTTATTTATCGGAAACGACTTCCCTTTGGAGGATGAATTAGCACATGACAAGTGTAAAATAAACTTGGCCAAAGTTCATATGACCTTTTTGCAAGGTAGCTGCAGAGATAGGTTAATTCTTTGCGGTAGATCTTTATCAATTTTCACACAATTACTCTTAAGATTGATATTATTTTATATCACTACAGGATTATTTTATATGTATCACGTACATGGAGATGGGTCTGTCTGCCTATGTGCATTGCACAGAAATGTATACTTTTTCAACGGATCCATTCGAAGCAATAAGAGATCTACCGTGTCACAGAAACTTAGTTTATACTGCCTAAAGACAGGACACAGGTGTGACCAAGGTGGTAGTTGAACCTAGGACCTCTCGATCACAAGCAGAGCACCACATCCACTGAACTTCACTGGCTCTATAAACAGGCAAAGTGTGCCCTGGCCTTAACCGAAGGACTTATTTATATGTCACTGCAGAGATATTGCTTAAATTCTTGTGTGGCCTATAATTCATTTGCATTTTTATAAATATCGTTGAAATGTCATTCAAATATTTTGACAATCTGCCTGAAGCATTGCATAGAAATTTAGACCTTTGCAACTGATACACCTGAATCAGTGAAGAGTAAATTACGAGACATGTACATTGAGCCCTAGTTTTAAAAGATAAGAATCCGACAAGCCATCAATGGAACTTGGTCTAGAAACTCTCAGTAGAGAATCAATCATACATCAGCCCATGTAAGTTTAGGATGTAGTAAAACTGTCATTTTGTTTCGCTTTAAACCCATTTGTCTAGCCTGATAAATTCACGAATGAAAACATTTACTTGAATACGGATATATTAGATCGAAGATAAACAATATATAGGACATAAAGATTCAGACAATTTATCATTTACTTCCCTTTTCTCCTCCAAGCACATATTGGCACAGCCGGATGTTGAAGGCGGTAAATTCGTTCTTCACCACAATATTTTAAGCATACTATGTGTGGTAATGTATCATGTGAGACCACGTTTTTGTTTTGTATAGCTCAACATAAATGGGTCGACAGACCCTTGAATTTACAGGTTTCGTCAAAGATTAGCAATTCGTGTTCTTAAATCAGATCAGAGACAATGTGACTTTAACGGGCTATAAAATCAATATGACACAGTATCAAATGTAATCTCTAAATAAATAATCATAAAGATTTCCTTAAATTTTTGTATGTTTTATTTCGTAACGGCAGGTTTTAGTCGGTGAAACACGAATTTTCCCATAATATGTTATTTACATTCAATTGAGGAAATACATACGAACATTTGATTTTAATAATACGTGACAATTGCTTTTTTAAATTATATTCTCACATTCCATGGGACACACAGGTGCATACAACGAAACTTGATTTTATTAAAAATCAATAAAGTGTTATTCAGGTTTTAAAAAAAGTGCAGTTAGTATTGGGACAGGTATACTTTATAAATTCTTGCACCAGATGCGCATTTCGACAAATTGTCTCTTCAGTGATTTCCATGATCGAGTGATTGGAATTCTAATGATATATAAGAATTGGAAAGGCAGAGTTTAAAATGGCAGAAACAAAGTGAGTTTAAGAATGAATCTAAGGAAAGAGCTAATAAAAGTCATCCTTAATGTCAAATTTCATGCCGTCGGTTATGTTTCTATAGATCTACTTTCTAGTTCGGGTTTAACTATAAATATATATATATATATATATATATATATATATATATATATATATATATATATATATATATATATATATATATATATATATATATATATATATATATATATATATATATATATATATATATATATATATATATATATATATATATATATATATATTATTCTATATGAGAAAAGTAAGCATGTCAAATATGAAGTCTCTATCATTGGTGGTTCATAACCTATGGCGATGGTTAAAGTTGACAACAGAAATACAAACAAATAGACTGACAAACAGGACAAAAAACAATATGCCTCCAATCAATCGATCCGGGGACATAAAAATATGTTTCCTGTTAATTATTGTGACTTGCAAATTCGTTTATTCTGATAAAAATCGAGAAGTTACGCTATATCACATTCCATCCTTTTTAAACTAGCGATTCTTTGTATCTCTTTCGTTTGTGGGAATAACGTGTTCGAAACTTTTGTCTTAAACTATATAAAACTTGTTTCAAGGTTGTTGTCTGGTGGGTATATTTTATCCTCTACACAAGCTAAGCCCAATTAATGTGCAGATACGTAACAGAGACTTCGCCAAGCTGACAGAGCAGTCCGTATATGTACGTCACGGCATGGAAACAAACCCCAAGAAAGGATATTCCTTGACGTACATATATGTATTGTGTAGAAGATGTGATATCGACTCATCGGAATCAAGCAACGTGCCACAGATTTCAAATGATAACTTTACTTCCGGCGTTTACCGTAATGCATGCACGTCATAGAAACAACCGTTTTAGGGGTTGTCTACATGGCGTGACTATACATTTGTAACCTAGAATGCAATATTCCCAACCTAAGAATTAAGCCACATGCCAAAGATTTAAAATATATTTCAGTTCAGTTGTATATACAGTTCACTACATTTCCATCATGAAAAGTAATGCATCCTTTAAAGATATTCTCGAATGTAACAGGCGTTTTTCTGACGCAGCATATCCCTTTCCCCGTCTTTACAGCGATTTCCTATGACTTTTACATTTAGATCCCTTTGAATTTCTACAGGTGCCATGTTTCTACTCTAAAATAAAAACTCATAATTCCTATTGACCACCAACAGAACAACAGACAGACGAAGCTATCTCGTCCGCGCTCCTTTCAACTTTGGGAAATATCATATGATTATAAACATTGACCGAAATGATTTTTAAATAATTTTTAGAAAATAATTTCTCATTCACTTCTGCATCAATTTTAATACGAAATACATACAAATCTGGACACAAACCTTATTGTCTGTAGCAGTACTTCCCTGGTATAGAAACAACATCTGCAAAATTCGTTGTATAGAAACATGAACCCACGAGAATCTGTGACTGACATTCAGTGCACAAATGTAGAACGCCATGTTAAAAACAGATTCGGATAGGAAAAAAAAGATAAACCACAAACTAGTAACACTGTATCTCAGATTAAAAATAAAATTCTATACAAATGAATTAAACTGCCACTACAGGAAACATTTATATTATATCTATTAAAGTACAATACTGCAAGCATCTATTAAAGTACAATACTGCAAGACAGTCATGTATTGGGAAATTGTAACTTTCAAGTATGATGTCAAGTTCTGAGGAAGCCCAGAAATGGATTATACTGAAGACATTTGCAAGAAAGAGACAGCGTATAAATGTTTGTTTATTACATCCTGTCACGCTGAATAGGATTGGGATGCAATGAACTCAGTATTTATTAAAAGAAAATTATTTCAGCATTTTCTATGAAAAATGAAGACTTATGCTCTATGGTCAGAAATAAATGTAAGTTAGATCTCAGGTATCCAATAATGTGGATTGTATTATGTTGTCAAGTGCCAAAGTACCACAAAGATCCCGGAGTCGAAAACTGGAGTAACGTAAAACAAACGTTATCAATCTAATAACGTTTTCCGTGTTATGCTGTCAATATTCACAGTGTGCTGAAATACAACAAAAATGTAAAATGTGTAACATTCAAAAGTAAGCGCAGACCAAATAAGAGAACTTCAACTTCGATCATCTAAGATTAAGTAAAATGAAATGTTTAAGTTCCATGGTTCTCATTTCTTTTGATCAATGGATGAATGAAAATCTCGGGACGACTTGTATATAAATATTTCAACATTCCCATCCAAATAATAAAAAAATAGCCAAGTATATTTTTCTCTATAATTGAAAGCTATTTATTAGTTCTCAAGTGACTGGCATTAAGGAAAGGTGTCAATGTATGAAGTGTTGACAAGTACTTGTACTTCCTCGAGTAAGCACAGTGATAATAAACAAAATGACTACAGCAATGCATGTACCGAGAAATGGGAGCATTACACAGAAAACGTGGGGGAATCAATATATAAATAGTTTAGAGATATATAAATGGATTTATCAGAACTATTGTATATCTGAACCTATAGGAAATGGTATTCTATATGCCTTTCCATTCCGGAAAAGATTATCTTTTCAATCAAAGTAACAACCATTTTACAAAAGGCCTGGACTACACATAAGTGAAAAATACTATAGCAATCATAAGCTGAAAACGGAAAATTCAAAAACGATTCTGCTGTTGTTACCGCCGTTATGATTTTACATTTTTTCAACTGCACAGAGAAGACGCACACGTTTCATGAATATCTATTAATAACAAAATCTTCGATGCAAAGGAAACAATAAAGGAGTAATAAGATGAAAATCTTTTTTCTAAACAAACATATATTCGACTTTTACGTCCGGCAAAACAAGGTCCTTGCAACACTGATGTCCATTCTATCGGATGAAAAAGTAAAAGCCGAGGTCCCATGTCACGGTAGGAGTGGCACGTAAAAGATACCTCACTGCTTAGAGTGATTCGGTAATAAAAATGGAAATGCAGCAGACATGAAGATGCCGTCACCACATATGTGAACAAGTAGAGGCGTAAGAGAGTAAACAGAAGTCATGTTATATTTAAAAAAAATTATTGAAGACGATTGAAACACCATATAACTCGACATTTAACCAAAAAAATAAAATTGTATATGTGAAGTGATCATCATATTGCTTACCTTTATTAAATTATGTCTTACATCCATTTCTTTCAGTCTCAGACAGTCTCGGGGTTTTAGCTAGTCTAATTTTTTCTCTACTTGTTTATACCGGAATGAAACAGGCAGAAATATAAAAGGACAGTCTGTCCTTTAACACAAAGTAAAGGGGTAAGTTGATTAGTTTAACACGGTCATATCAGGACATAGAAGACGGAGGCAATCAACCTTTTAAACTTTAAGTGCTGCAATCCGGAAAACGAATCCAAATCGCCTGAACAACAAGCACTTATCCACTGCAGCAATCTGCCCATCTGGACAGAAAGGAGGGGTTCAATATCCCCCTTGATGTTTAACCAAAAAGATGTCCTCACAGGGCTTATGATACTTGGAATAACTCGTTAATATTATCCAAGGGTAATCACTCTGCTAAAGACTTGACTGTAACTATACGAGAGGAAGAACACGTATGTAAATTACAATTGGTACAAAAATGCAAATAAGGAAGTAGTGTATTTTTATCATTTATATTTCATTTATGTTTAGATAATGTAAAATATGTACAGACAAAAGACTGTTTTCATATTTATTGGATTCTTATTGTCCCTGGGTAAGATTGTTCTTTATAAATTCATTTTCTTGGCTTTTAAGGTCGTGTTTAATGTTTCTTTTTGCTTTTGTTTGTATGATAGGATCTTTTGTTTTGGTTTGATTGTTTTTTAAACCTTTGTATAAGAGTGATTTGGAATTTATTAATTTTCTCTATTTGTTGATATTACCAAAATTATTGGGCTCTTATAATGTCAAGGCAATGGCTTGGTACAGAGCCTGATTTTTCTGCCTGTTCAAATAATCAATCCAAAGTAGAATAACATTTTTTCCCTTCAAACCTGTACCCTGACAAGGGGGTGGGGTGCTTTATATTCTTATTCAGTCAAAAAATAATATTTTTCCCATAAGGTCCAAACTTTATTTCCAAAGCAAGAATAACGATCTTTATTTTATATGACCCATATAACAAAATGTTTGTCAGCCACTCCTCTATCAGATTTTTTAAAATTAATTATAGGTCACTCACTTTAACTTCGAGAACATCTTGCAGGAAAGGGAACAACTTGTCAAATCTTAGGCCATTCAATCTTTACTGTAAAAAGATTATGAGTTTACAAGCGATTAAGGCAGATTAGAATTTGTTGCAGAACCAAAATTTATTTATAGATTAATCAAAAACTGCCATCCAATCACAGCCCCTGATTAACTGAAAAAGTAGTCCCTATCTCCCTACAGCAGATCAGCCATTTAATTACATAACATTCTTTGACCATCTGCAGGACAGATAAGGAGCCAGATCAAATCATGTTAAAACTCCGAACCCATCCTGAAATGGAATTTGCGTTGTAGTAAATATACAGTGATATACCATTTAACAAATCCCTTTAATTTCGTTCTGAAAAGTTGCACGACAAATATACATCTGTAGTAGGGAGGGATTTTGTAACGTGCCATGTGTAATGTAACATCGGGTCTCGGTTTTCGTCTCATTCAAGTACCAGAATATTGACGAGCCATCAGTATAACTCTAGATTCCGGGAGCTTTGTCAGAAACCAAGCATATTACTGACTAGTTATAAAAGAAAAAAGAGGAGTTACTGGCCCAGTTATATTGCAGAAGTCACCATGAAGCTATACAATACATGAATATAAATAATATACTAGCATATATAACACATTACAAAAATATTTGATTGTAGTGCAATTCCGATACCGATTTAGTTAGATCTCAAATCTGCAGTATCAGTGGGGTCGAAAACTTCTGTGATACCGATTAACGGTTTTCATAATAGCTACCATGCATCAAAGGATTTTTAATTATGTAATATTAACAATTCATTATGCGGTTGTTTTTTCTAAGATAGAAAACAATGATTGAAACGGACCATACTAATGCTTTTTTATGTTTTAAGTGGTGACTGAGGAGACACCATGCGGGAAAAGATTTAAACATCCAGCAGGTAAAATAGAACTCACTATAAAGAAAGGGACAGGAGGTTTCTTCCCACACACAGAATGTGTGTGGCAAATACATACAGATAAAGGATCATCACTATTTCTTCAATTTTCCCATTTTGAGATGGGATCGCCGAGGAATAATAAATGTATAGACATCTTTGAGGTAAGGGGACGTCATTTGGAAACGATATTGCTGTAAACACAGATGCATTATGAGGGATGCAGATATATCTAACGGTGCATCTTGATAAGTTCTCTCATAAGTAAGATATGTCACCTCAATTTACAATCTTACACTAAAACTGATATACATTGACATGCATTGAAAATAACACTAAACAATTCTTTTGAATTATATAAAATATCATTGTTCAGCCTGATATGTGCTATATCCACAAAACCTATCAATGCTAGCTTTATACGCCGAAAGAGATTTATTACGATACGTAATTGTTTGTGCATTTATTGTTTGATTCAAAATTTCAGACTTTATATATATTTTAAATATCTAAAACAGATTGTTGACGGAATAAGTGGGCGTTACCTTTTTAAGCAATGTGGGAAAAGACAGCCTTTTAACATCACTTCAGATTCATATGTAGTGACTATGAAAGTGTCCTCCAACTGGATATACACCACCAACCCAGGAATTCATCTGCAATGGAGAAGTATGTGTTTGAGAAAAAATATATATATGTATTCTATGTATCATGAAACCGACCAAAGCAAAAAGAGGGCTTATAGCAGTTTCTGCAATGTTTGAAATATTTACATACCAAGAAAATAACGCAAGGATGATGATGACAGTAATCCTCTATACTCATAGATTAATGTTTGTATTGAAATGGCGGCGGGTTAAGTATATCCCAAAACTGGGTGGCCATATTTCTCTTATATCTACAAAAGTTAACCAGTATCAAGTTTATCTTAACACACTGCTACTCTAAAATATAAATCATATAAAATCCAAGTACTTATTACATAGCTATTCGTCATTTTACTCATGATATATCATTTGTCAGAATAATATCTCTCAACGATCTTAGAGGAGAAATCATTGTACATATCGCAGTATGATTTTGCATCAGTAAATGTACTCATATTGCTCATGAATATTTGTCATGGAAGTAAAAGCATTTAATATGTAAATTTTAGGATTCAAAGGAAACAAAATAGAATTTGATATATCAGTTGTCATAAGCACATTCCCTTTAATAATGCATTTCCCTTAGATATAACATTTTATATACAAGGAAGTAATACTGACGCTGACCAACAATTTACACCCTGAATATTGTTTTTGTGAAAACAATACATGGGTATCCTACTTATTGTTATCTGCAATAATGTCGTCATCGCTTAACCACAATCAAAAGTAAAAGTTTATAACAAATAATTGTTTGCCGGTGTCGTATAGAAAATCCTTCCCCCTACAGAGAACCATCCCCGGCAGGTTTTCCGCTAGAGAACCTCCGGAAATTTTTCTTTATTGAGACCCTCCCGGGTGATTTTTTATATAAAACTCTATCCCGTGGTGGGGGTTCGTTTTTCTATAGACAAAACCTTACCCCTTGTGAAGAAAACTTCCCTCCCCTTTATCTGGAAAACGATTCGGATTTTGAAGGTAGTTTCAGTATTGGAAATTATGGATCAGGAAAAATACCCTCCATGTGCAGAGTATAGGTCAAAGGACAGTAATTAACGAGAGTCGTAATTGGCTGATCAGATGTCGGAGATAGGGGCTATTATTTCAATGTATGACTCTGATTAGATGAAATTATTTAATCAATCTATTATTGATTCTGCTAAATCATGGATTTTACTCATTTCGGTAATGTTAAGGTTTTTTACCTATCATTTATAAATTTTTAAATGTCTGTCCTTTGGTTGTGATGCTTTTGCGGTGAGTGGGAAGGTGGGCACCCTTAAACCGGTTTACCACATCGATTGAGTGACGTTTCTTGGTGATTTGTGTCATACAGCTTTGGCAGATGTCGTCTGTTTTCTAAAAAAAAAAGGTTGTGGCTTACAATTGAATTTTAGCAATTTTTTTTGTGCGAGTCATCAGTGAACTTCAGTGACCTGAATGAGTGACTATTGTGAAGAAAAAATAATTCAAGAGTTTCCATCAACATTCCAACGAAATAAATCTCGTCACGATCACGGAAGACTTCAAATAGCATATACATGTACATGCAGGTTTCCTCTTTGTTTTGAATTCAGGCGGCCTAGACTGGGAACAAATTAAGTAAATCACTCTAAAACATAAGTCTAGTTTTCAGTGCTTTTGTACTGACATGAAATATATACTTCAAATTTTCAGTCATCAAATTAAGTAAATCATTCTAAAACTAAGGAGTATCTCCGTCATGCATAGCTCTGTCCTTAGATAGATTCTTTGGTTCACTCTTCGGTCAGTTTGGCTTCAACATTGCTCTTCATATTTTTATATATTTTGAGAATTCCAATCATTCGGTCACGAGCATCACTGAAGAGACATAATTTGTCGAAATACGCATATGGTGCAGAAAATTAAAAGTTATATATGTTTTATATTTATTATAACTACTAAGCCGGTCTCACTGCTGGTGGACTGATAGTCCCCGAGGGCATCATAAGTCTAGTTTTCAGTGCTTTTGTACTGACATGAAATATATACTTCAAATTTTCAGTATCAAATTAAGTAAATCAATCAAAAACTAAAGAGTATCTCCCTCATGCATAGCTCTGTCCTTAGATAGATTCTTTGGTTCACTTTTCGGTCAGTTTGGTTTCAACACTGCTCTTCATATTCTTATATATTTTGAGAATTCCAATCATTCGGCCACGAACATCACCGAAGAGACATAATTTGTCGAAATGTGCATATGGTGCAGAAAATTAAAAGGTATATATGTTTTATATTTATTTAAATCTGAGCGTCGTGTGCAGTATCTAACATGAATCGCTTGCATGATGTCAGTACCACTGTGTGACAATTGGCTACTGAAGGCCGTACACTAGAAATATATAGTTTTCTGTTGACGTTAATGGACTGCTAATCTATTCAGTAATCATTTGGCTATTTTCCATATCTCTTCATGCATTCGCCCTAGTTGCTAAGCTTCTAGACTTGAAACTACACAACACACTAGGAAAGCCTGAAATTTCAGGGTTTTTTTTTTTCAGATTCCTTTTTTCGATATGGTTATCGCTTGCTACTTTAGGTCTCTCAATCGAAAATGATACACGACATTTTGGACATATAAACTGACATTGTGCCTTTTTGATTTTAATGCATTCAACACTGTATATTACCGGATTTGATAGATTTCTACTTTTAAGAAAGATGTTTGCAAATAGGAAAACGCAAAATCCACCAGGACACCCTGTTTCACCACTTTTAAAACTTTAGTATTTATGCTGAACGTACACGATATCGTTACTTTTTGACTTAACTTTAAGATTTGATTAATTGCAAGGTACTTTTTCATTAGCAAAAGAACATTCATATAGTAATTATATTCATAAACAGCAAAGTGTATACTTGCCTTCAGCTTACATAAGATTAATCTATCACCTGCAATATACTTTGGTTTGTTGGTCTAGCTTTGTTTATATTCATCTTTTGCAACGCGCCAAAAATATGACATCGATTCTTCCCTTAAAATCTAAATATACTCTTTCGATTATGTCAGATATATTATGTGGCCTCTCTTTGCTTGGGTTGGATCAAAACTCAATTAATTGGACTTTATATGTATTCTTAAACGTTTATTAGTATTGTTGAATAGTTTTCCTTAAATAATGATGTATAAATTGTGTTAACATATTTTCATATTTATATTAATGTCTAACTACAGCAACACTTCCAACAGCTTCTTCAGTACAAAAGTTGACGACGTCACATATGTATACATACAATTTAACTGAAGCGATTACCCACACCATAACTAAATTGACACAGTCCACACTGATGTCTTCTATTCTCTCAAAGAAGTCAAGCTTTAGTATGTCCCATGGAACAATAACAACACCGTCAAGAATCTATAAACTAGGTAGGTTCACATAACTTAAGGAACATACATGCATCTATTTATTTCTGTTACTATTATGCACAATCTCACTTTACTTTGACGAGCTTTTTATATAATTATCTCGACAAATTATTGAATTTATTGCAGACCATTCGGGAATACTGACATCACCATCTGCACCTCACTCCCTAAGTAACGAAGATTTTAAAACGACTACTGTAAAAAGTATTGAAAATAACTTGGCCTTATCCTAGTGATACATCACCAACAAAAACAACTACGTTGGCGACGATAACTTATTCAAACAGTATACGTGAGTGTCTTGAATTTTCAATATACATCAGTTTCAGCTTTACCATAAACTTCCGTTTTCGTCATTGTGAAGGTAGCCAAACGGGACCACCTCATATATCGAAGAGTGAGATGTTCTGAGTATGGTGTATCTATCTGCCATTGACCTACATGAAACACTAGGAAGATCAAGAAATTTCGGCTGTCATTTGAATACCGAGCCATATTATCATTTAAGACAAATTGCGAATTCTGCTATGTCATCCAGTTGTAATACACATTTTGAGAATCAAATTGTCTTATTTCTATTTACCACATATAAGAAGCCGCTGTGGCCTAGAGGTCCTGGGTTCGATTCCCTCCCTGGGCACACCGGTGTTTTGTCTTTCAGATGAGAAAGTAAAAACCAAGCTCCCTTGTCACAGTAGATGAGGCACGTAAAAAATCCTTCACTGCTTCAGGTGGGTCCGTTGCAAAGGTAGAAATTTCTATGCCGTACATTAGGCAGATGCCGCCACCATATAAATCTTTTATGGACTGGAGACTTTTCTGTAAAGTTTTACGGAGGAATTGCTTTCTGGGTTTAGCGTCTACTCAGATCCAATTTTCTGACTTAAGATAAAAAGGGCATGTTTGTCCCGTGGTATAGCACTGGATTTCTGACAAGAGAATCTTATTTCGAACCAATTTGTTAAAATTTTCTGTAGAAGATATATGATCAAAATGATTCCCGTCTTCCCATCACTGAGATGAGACAGTATAAACTGCAGCTCGGTACCTGTTCTTGTATTGTTATCAAAGTCATGCTTAAAACTACTGTAACTGACCCTTCCATTTACGCACGAAAATTTAGTAAATCAAATGTCGTCACAATCATTTAAAACTCGGTCGTACCTTGGACAAACATTGAAAATGTATTGTGACGTCACGAAATTCGACAAATAATCCGCAAAATAGATGGGTCAATTCGTAACACTAGAATGTGCGCCATTCATTTGAGTAATGGTCAAGTCCCAAACGCTCAACCTGTTCTCTGCCATTTAAGTTAATGTTTCCTTGGCATTTTTATGGTATGAACAATTCAAGGATTTCTGCAGTACATTCAGTAGGAGAAGGTATTTATGTAAATTTACATTAACCAACATTTTAAATTTGCATTGTTACATTGAAAGAAATTTAAAACAAGAGATAACATGTAACGTTGTCCGTAGGTAGGCTGCATGGACACAAACGTACGTACTCTCTCTATAGACCAATCTTAAAAACTAATCTAATGAAAGTAGCATGAGAAACAAAACATCCCTTTACACAACACGGATGTCATTAAGTCCACTATATATTTTATAATCAAAGGAAGATAACTCGATACATATCTATAAATTGTAAGATAAATCACTTTTTATTATGTACTGGATAAAATCTACCTTGACATTTATGTACTAGATTTGGTACAGAAAAATAAATTTAGATTTCCTGAAACAGATAGGGCGATAATTTTGTAAGAGAATAAATTTTATGTCAACAAACTGATTGGTCTGTCTCATTAATATAAGAAGTGTCCCTTATTTGGAAGCAGACGTATTCCAAGGTCTGCTTCCTACCCTGTTTTCGTTTAGATTTGTTTTTCTATAGTGTTATTCATGGCGACATATCCCATGAAACATGACTTTGTTGTTCATCGATGTTTCTTCACGCCAAGATACTGCCGTTAACGTTCATACAAAACATTTAAGAACGGCAAAAATTACTTCCGTGAAGCAGAATATAATTAAAACAGATACGCATATTTATTGTATAAATGCATGTGCAGATCGAAGATTAATCATTCTTCATGTATGCCTTACTTCTGTTGATGATTGAAAACATATTCTAGTGTATGGAAATGACTTTTTTTGAATAATATTTTCAGTCACTTCGTATCAGAATACATAATGCATTACACACAATGACATAAAATGTCAATAGATATTCTTTTATTTTAAATGTGAGGGAGAAGAAATTGAATGAAAGTGAGCGAGAGTCAGGAAGAACAGTGTGTGTATGAAAGGCTGGAAAAAAAGAATATTTTACAATTAAACTCAACAGTCATACTGAATTTGAGCTAATTGTTTTCAGTGTGGGCTCTACAAATTTCGGACTTTGTGGCTCACTTGGTCCGTACAACTTTTGACAACGGTGTCGTGTCTGGTTTCAGTTAGTATCTGTGTAACACAACTACATGAAATATATACCACCAACAAAATATCACAAAACTTCAGTAAACACCGCTCACAAATATGTATAGATAGGGAGAATGAATATAATAAATCATAGAATTTTTCAGATACTCAAAATCAGCACCAGTCATAAAATTAGAGAACAGTGTCACTGGACAATCCTGTCCATTTTGAGTGTCTGTGATAATTGCTACGGTTTCAGCGAAGTTTGGTTTGAATGTTTGATGTTCATGAAAGGAAGTTTTTCATTTAAATGCATAACTTATCTAAAATCCCTATCTAAAAAGGGGAGTAAACCATACTTTTTATACCTCATTGTCCGTTCTTTAAACAAAATAAACTTTTATTGTGATACTGTTTCTGACTTTGTTATATAGGAAAAATAATTTGATAATTATTTTCTTTCTATTATTCAGATGTTACTACAGTAGCTGAGGCATATGAGGTGATGATCAGTCCATGTAAGTATTTTTCAGCATTCTATATAAACGATAGGCTGGACTGATAACCAGATAGACGGACCAAAACTTAATTCTTCTCCAGTAAGTGGTACCCTGAATGTGAAATTTCACAATAAAATAATTTCAAACAAAGTATAGAAAAGACCAGAAATACATTCGATAGTAATGCATTTGTGTATTTACTTAGAACGATCGGGTCTCTAAACTGAATTTTTTCGAATATTTCCAATCAACACGAATGCAATACATTCAAAAACACATATTTAAAGACATCCATCTTCCGTATAGAGAAAAAGAAGGGGAGGAAGTATGGCAACATTACCCCCTTAAATTATTCCATCCCAAATAGTTCATCCTGTATCCTACCCACAATCTTTTCTATCCAAGTACTAATGCAACCTTCACTTTGACTTTGAGAAACAATAAGCATCTTTGTCTTGGCATGGGAAGTCAGTGTACCAAGTCTTGACATGAGAGGTAAAGGTACCAAATTTGACAGTCCTAGCCCCAACGGTTTACAAGGGTTTCTTACAAAGTGGAACTACGACCCTCACCTTTGACATCTGACATGAGCAGTAAGTGTACCAAGTTTCGCTGTCGTAGCCTCAGTTTGATCTGTATCCTGCATACAATGGTTTCCTACCACGTAGTACTACGGCCTTGACCTTTGACTTTGAAAAACGATAGGCATCTTTGTCTTGGCATAAGGAGTAATGATACAAAGTTTGACAGTCTTTACACCAAAAGTTTTATCTGTATACTGCCTACAGGTTCGTTCTTACCAAGTAGTACCACCACCTTGACCTTTCACCTTGAAAAACAATAGTAGTCTTTGTCTTGGCATGAGCAGTGATCGTCTTAACATGGACAGTCCTCGTCCCAAGGGTTAGATCTGTAATCTGCCCATTCTACCAAGACGTTCTACGACTTTGACAACCTTAGCGCCAACGATTTTGTCCGTATCTTGCCTAGAAAGTTGCACAGACAGAAGTGCAAGGCTATACCATAATACGCCCAAAGAAAGACGAGCGTTTAAAATAAAAAATGTGAAATAAGACAATAGTTATAAAGAATTTGTGACAGTCACAACAATATACCTCTATGAACAACCATAAACCCAAAAACTATGACAGGTAGAAAACTCAAATATCAAACTGCTCAAGTAAAATTGCTATTCTCCTGTTAACACGCCTTCACCCCATAGAGGGGCTTTTGTCCCACTCGTGATTTTACGAGAAGATGGCCATATTTGAGATGGTGTAACTCCGCTTTTATTGGAGATACAGATCATAAACTTGCTGAGATTATAGGAAATTTATCTATGTATTCAGGAATATACGTCAAAAGTTGGGCGTCAATTGAATATAGTGTTTAATGACTGTTCATTGAACTTCGGTTATTTTACCATCGAGAAAATCCAATTCCTTCTCTATTTATACATACCAAAATTGATACCGGGTTCAAGCAACCTGTGTCCTTGTGAAGTAAAATGAGTTTACTAGAAATATGAAATCACATATTATCAAGTTGAATGTATGGAATTTAAATATCTGTCATATTGGCATTTTGCCAATTTATAAGCTCTAATGCCCACAGTAACCTCATTTAAGATTGCCACCTCTCAAAAGTAATCAGCACTGTCACTCAGTGTTCGTTTGTTGCGTATGTTGTCTACTTAAACTATCTAGTTGTGTGACATTTTGCTTCTAAGTTTTGGCCATGGGCCCTAAAATAGAAATGGACACTATACCTATTTACAGATATACAATAGGTTGTATTGCTATTCCTTGAGTAGTATTCAACACATCGACTTCAATATTACTTTGTCAGAAATTTGGTCCAGTTGCTCATCTACCGTTACAGTGATGGTCCTCGACTCATGGGCTAGAAAAACCACACACATTTATGTTTCTAGCACAAGATTACACAATTTTTTATGTATCTTCTCCCTCATCTTTATAGCAATTAAATAAAGCGTAACAGAAAACATGTTCTTAAAGACATGTTCTTGATGAAACTAATCAAGCCGGGGTGGCCTAGTGGTATCGCGTCGGACTCCTGATCGGGAGGCCGGGGTTCGAGTCCCGCTCTGGTCACGCCGGTGTCATGTCTTTCGGATGAGACAGTAAAAACCGAGGTCCCGTGTCGTGGTATGCATGGCACGTTAAAGATCCCTCACTGCTTCGGGAGGGTCCATTGCAAAGGTCAAAATTTGTATGCCCCGCATCAGGCAGATGCCGTCACCATATACGTGAAATATTCGTTGTGTGACGTAAAACAAAAATCAATCAATCAATCAATCAATGAAACTAATCAAGAAATGACCCAACCAAGACACCTGAATAATGTAGGCTAAAGCACTCACAATTATGAAAATTTGTAACAAAGATCTACTGTTTATTGACACTTGTAGGGAACATCTACACGCACCTTCTATACATATTTTCTCTCCCTCAATAAACATAAAGTGTGTACGAGCAAAATTTTAGATACAGATAAGGAGATAAAGAGTGGTATGGTTTAACAGTACCACGTTTAATACTATATAATAATAACAATAATAATAAACGATTAATAGTGATTAATAATAATAATAATAAAAAACTAATCAAAACATTGGTAAATATAGCAAGTTTATTTGCATTTGAAAGAGTTCCATTAAACATATATGCGTATTTCTTTAAAAATCGATAATACATAACCTGCAAACAACTGCCTTAATTTATTTGCATACAGACCATACGCACAGTTAGTTTGCGAATGTATACAATTTAATAGGAGTTTTTTTTTCTGCCATATTGAAGGTAAATGACTAAATATTTTGCATAAATCAACCATTTATGTAAGGTAATTCTCTACGCTAAGAGTGCTTCTTAAGTTTTGCATTTGTTATGCAATAATAAAACTATTGAACGTTGTCAAAATGTCAGAGGAGTTTAAATTCAATGTATGAATATAAAGCAAAACCTCTATCGTCACCTTCAAAACTGCAGACAAGTCAATAGCTGCAATTTTATTTCTATGGATTCTAACACTATCTATATATTTATTGTACGTAAATCTGATTCTCATTTTTTTTATTTATAGATTACCTTTCAATCAATGGCATTGTGCTGGTTGGAATAGTAGTTGTCGCATGTATTATTTGCAGACGAAAGTGTAAAATGTATGCATCACTTACCATATTTCCATTTATTACATATTTCTAATAGATATCAGAACAGATTTTTTAAACGTATTCATTTTGGTGCACTCTATGCACATGTCGCAACCTTTGTCTATTCGGTGACGTTCAAGTCGTGTAGAAAACAATGTGCATCAATTACAGTATACAGATTTCTTGCACTATAAAATTTCAATATCTTATAAACTGGCAAGACACAAGGTCCAATATCGAGAAATCCCCGGTATGATTGTATGTTTTGATGAGCATACACACCGAGGTCTAGCATTACTGTAGAAGAGGCAGATAAAACCGAGGTACCGTTTCACGGTAGGCGTTGCACATAAAAGATCCCTCATTGTTTCTTGTGGGTCCTTTGTAAAGGTTTCTATTTCCATGCAAAGCATCAGGCTGATGCAGTCACCATACACGGGAAATAATCGTGGTATGACGTTTTGTGCTCCTCATTAAATACTGCTTGGTATCTTATCATTGATTGGTTGATTACGTCATCCAGGATTATTTCACTGATATTGTTACGGAATTAGCCTGATGCATAGAAATTCATACATTTGCAACAAAGTCAACCTAAGCAGCAAAAGATTTATTTCGTGCCACGCTCACGATGGCAATGGTCCTCGGTTTTCACTGTCTCATCTGAAAGACAAAACCGGTGTACCCATGGTAGAAGTTAAACTTGGTTTCCTTCGGTTCCAAACTAAGCATCTCATTCACTGAGCTACAATGGCTTTTTATCTATTGAAAACATATATATATATATATATATATATATATATATATATGTGTGTGTGTGTGTGTGTGTGTGTGTGTGTGTGTGTGTGTTTTTTTTTACATGTACATTATATGTCTCCCTTTTTTTGGTATTCAGACGTTCATCCGTTTCGAATGACACTAGCCATTCTTCGGTGATTCCAGTGCAGCCTGTAAATATATTTGACTTTTGGAGATCTCATGGCGTAGACAATGAAGACACGAATGCCGCAATTTATAGAGACTCATTTGACAGCGAATCTGCGTGGGAGGAACAACATGAATTAACCGAGTTCCAGTACGATCATTTCCAAACTGAAACATAATCAAAACTGAGAAAATAACCGCTGTAAAAGATGATTGGTATTAAAATATGGGAGCTCGGCTTATGATTGAAGGTCCAGGGTTCAAGTCCCACTTGTGTTTTCTTTTTCGTTTAAACTGACGGGTCATTTCGTAGTAAATGTGGCAGGTTAAGATCCCTCTCTGCTTCGTGTGGGTACGTTACATAGATCACATTATCCTTGTGATTACACCATGTAGATGCCGTCATCATCCAAATATAATAGTGTTTGTGACACAAAACAAGAATGACAAAAACCCAAGAATAAGGAAATCAACGAATGTAATACGAAATATTATTGTCATTATATCAAACAAAATTCTTTTATTTATAAAATTATGCCCTTCTTCTGTTATATCGCTTTTTTCGAAGACGTTATACACTGCAAATTACACTAGTCAAATCTTTCATTTTCTTAAGCTCCAGTACCAGTTTTAAATGTATTTGGTTCTTTTACAGCCTTCGTGCCTTAACTGATGAAGACATGGATAGTGTTCCTAATCGAGATTTATTAAGCAGCGAGTCAGCGAGGGAGGCAAGCAATCATGTGTATGGATTTCAATCTTGCCAATATGATCATTTACAATTACTACAATTACCATAAACTTAATTACCTGAAGATAAATCAAATACAACAACCCCAAAACGCTAAATAGTGCCTTGTTCAAACAACAACATCAACAACACATACTATAAAATTTCAATCGAAATAATTTGGAATGATTCAAATGCGTTATATGGCGTTTGTCTGATATAGAAGTTTCTTTGAAGTAATTTACAGTTTTCATATAGAAGAAAGCCTTGATGGGATTATGCTACCCATTAGATGGTGAACAGTGCTTAGTTTATGTATTGTATCTTTATGATTTAAAGGATTGATTAACCTTTTTTACAATTTGTATTTAAACTTAAAATAGTGGACGGTGACACAAAACCCTAATCTACAATCAATTTTTACGCTAATTTGTTATCATTGATTCCTGTTTGACATTTTCTTATATTAATCGCATCATTATGTATAAGGTCATTCTTCTAACTGTATAAAGCTCTTAGATCCCCTCTTGCTTCCCGTTACATATGTTAAATCGTGTTTTTGTCTCCATCACGGGTTCATATGTGTATGTTTATGTATTTATTTCTTCGATTTGAAAAGTCGTTGCAGGGCACTTGCGACAGGTGTTGCATGTAACCAGGGGACGCTTACTGCTCCCGGGCACCTGGTCTCACTTCGATTTTATTGGGGTTCGCATTTGTGTGAAGAGGACAATATACTCGACATTGTACTTTTATTTCATTGACTATGAGATATGGTTAAGCCTTCGGCACTTCTTCATTTTTTACCTTTTACTTCGTGTTTGTACCTTAGAAATTCTGCTAGATGTAATCTCCTTTGTCAGATTTTGTAGAATAAGTGTCTGTATTATGATCATATCAAACAAACATTCGAACATTTATTCACATCTATTAACTCGATTGGGGTCGTCCATGTGATTCCCGTCGTCTGTCATTAAACCATAATCCATCGAAATATTATGACAAAACTCATCTTGTGCCGCAATGTATATCTCTAATCTTTATTATTCTGGCCTTTGACATTGGGACAAGATACTTGTGTATACAAAGTATATTTAATATTAACTCAGTATTGGAGAACATATGGGTGCTACGGTGATCAAACTTGCACAATAAGTTAATTTTGGGATGCAAATGTGCGTGCATACATTACATGATGCATCTGACCTATATTTTCGTCTTGAGCGATTGTGATATGTAGTTTTGGGAAACTCAGTATTGAAGAAAGTATAAGCGCTACAGCCAAACTTGCATTATGTTCATTTTAGAATGATGCCTTAAGCTCGCCCGTCTGATAATGCCTCTGACCTTGAATTCACGTTTGATTGTATCATTGAAAATTTCAATGTTCTATGATATCCTACTATTCTTTTCTGTGTTTGTAAGACAAACACAATATCCACAATTTTTGATAATATTATGTTTGATTGCATGAATTTGTCGAAAGAAAAGACCACTATTGTATCTGGTTCTGTTTGTAAGTTAGATGAGAATTTCTGATGATATGGCAACCAAGTTATGAACTACATTTAATACTGCACGCAATCTAGCATCTTCCAATATGTTCCATATTATTTGTATGTTCCATATGTGTCATATGTTCCAATGACCTCCAACCAATGGTATTCAGGATTGTGGATACACAAAATGATGGTGCATAATCATCAACAATTCACCGCGTAACTCTTATTCTTTATACCAATTCTAATTGATCGATGGCTGTAACAGAGTAAGTTCCCAGAAACAGGAAGCATTCTGAAGTTGGGGACGGACTAAACGATATCCTGTTCGGAGCTGCTGGTAGGTTGTTTTGATGGGCTGAGTAAATCTGTGCATTTGTGGTAATTCTATTTATTTGGTGTTTCCAGTTCAAGTCATTCGTTCACACCAAGATACCTGGCTGAAGAAGTGGTCTCCAGGATTTGACCGTGCAATACGTATTTTGCATCAATTGGTGTTCTTGATGTTGACACATGAATGACTCAGCTTTGGATTATTCAAATTCTGTTCCTTTACACACCTCTAAATTCCCTGTTGGAGGTGAGGAATCTGTGGACGGTAAGACCGTGTAATAGGTATAGTCCGTATCAATTGATGTTGACACATGGATGACTTATCATCTGCTGGCATTGAACTCCATGTTCCACATATTTTCCCATACATTCATCTAAATCATATAGATCATTCCGTCTCTTTATTGATAGTAAGGTAGAGAATTGTCATCAGAGAGAAATCTCACCCCGAATGTCGCCTGCTCTGGAAGATCCATTTATATAGGTAAGGAACAGTATGAGACCTAGTATCGATCCTTGGGATGGGATACTTCGGAAGTGACCGGGTAGATGCTGCCTGTTCACCTTCATAACCAGTTTCTCTGACCTCCCCATATTCATTTATTAGATCTGGCAATATTCCATCGTTTGGATTTTATGCAGTTTGAAAATCTGGTGGATGTATGTGTGGTGGCAAGTGTGGTGGATGTATTAGATAAGGACCATGGGAGTAGGTTAGTGGTGCTCACTAACACTGGACAGGTAAGATTCACCTACACATGTCAGTCCTCACTGAAGGAGATATTCATTTCTGGTGGCGTGTACTGTGATCAGTATGGACGGATTATATTACCGGACTTACACAACCACGCTATCCACATGCTGAGTCCTGATGGAGAGTTTATACAGTTCTTACCGACACGGGATGATGAACCATGGTTTCCGGGGACCCTTACAATATATCACGATACACTCTGGATAGGATGCATGGAAGGTCCTGCAGTTGAGAAATATCAACACTTAGACAGAAATAAATGGAAACATTGTTTAGTTTTTCAAAGCATACCAAACAGTCAATATGCAGAACAATTTCCAATTGATGATTCACATTCTTATCTATAGATAATGAAGAAACTTTGTAAGTGTTCAAAACATTGAACTGTCGACTGTTAGTGAAAAGCAGTAACTGCAACGAAATTTGTTGCTTTATACTGACAAACTCCCATGAGTAATTATTTCATGACTGAAAACTGATGTCCCGTGTTACGGTAAGCGTGGCATTTAAGGATCTTTCGCTTAGAATGGGACCATTGTAAATGTACAAATTTCTATTTTGAATCATTACGCACCTATGTTTGTTTTCTTTAATATTTAAGAGTCATTCTCTGTAAGCATCAAAATATTCAGATAGGCACAGGAAACCTTAAGTCACAGATTTCAATGAAATTTTGTATAATGTACCCAAATAGTAACCTTTCCTCAAAACAGAAGTCAAATTTTACACAAATCATCCTTGTTGCCATGGAAACGACAACTGCTAAAATCACAGCCTTTGTGTGGAATTATTTACTTAAAATTAAGTTATTTTCATTGTCATTATAACAACACAGTATTGGGATTTCATATTCCCTTTATTCATCACATTGTAGTTTATGTCTAACACTCAGAAATAAAACCTTTAAATTTTTTTTAATAATGCTTAAAGTATACAAGGCCCTAAACATAGCACATTTTTGAAAATTTTCTATTTTTCAATATTTGAAGTTTTATGTTGTTTTTGAATACAATTTATAAAATAACCCCATGACAGAATATTGAGAAAGTATCAACATTATTAAGAATTATCTTTGTACTGATAAATATGAAAAAAATGAAGAATGTGTTATTTTTTTATTATGAAATAATTATTGTTGAAAGTGGTTACCGTGGAGATAATCCAAAAAACCTCATTCTTAACACTATATATTTTATCGATAAAAAGATAATTTCATATAAAATATTTCCATCAAATGTTCATTTGGAACATTTTTTCAATTTTTGACAACAATAAACAAAAAAGCAATTTATATGAGTTTTGTTACCATAGCAACCAATAAAATCTTCATAATAACTACATAACTTTAGTATTTTGAATAGAAATACAATGGTATTATTTCAAATCAATACTTAAATCAAATGTATATTACCTAAGCCTAGCTCTTTTAATTTGTGACAACAAAAAAGCAATTTACACATTTTTGTTACCATAGCAACCAATTATATGTTCAGAATAACTATATAACTTCAGTATTTAGAATATAAATACAATGGTATTATTTCAAATCAATACTTAAATCAAATGTACATTACCTAGGTCTAGCTCTTTCAATTTCTGACTAAAAAAAAGCAACTTATGTAAGTTTTAATACCATAGCAACCGATTTTATCTTCATAATAACTACATGACTTTGTTATTTGAATATTAGCTCATGTTTTTTTTTTTCTGTTAACTTAAATCATTGGTTAAACATAATTTAATGTGTAATGTACAATATCAATAGGTAAAGATAGAAATGATCAAGAACAACATATCAAGTTGTTATTTATCTACACGGTGTCTAATTCTTTTCAATCAAGAAATTAAAACATTCTCATATATTTTCACAAAATAATCACAAGATACGTTTATAAAATTTGTGTATTTCTTTCCAATGAGGTAATACAATTTATATGACCTTGACATTTAGGGGTTACCATGCAAGTGTTTTACAAAAACTGACAGGGTATCACTGCACTTACATCACGACAGAAATGTTTGCATTCCTTAAACATGAATTTTTAATGCATAGCAGCTACTCGTCCCACGTAATTTTGGAATGGCTGATTCGGATAAGGAAAAAAAAAAAGAAAAGAAAGAAAGAAACCAGTAGCAACTATAGGAAAAGACACGGAACGACAGATTGAGTAAATAAAGTATGTTTACTTAGGACCATTATTTGCATCAGTACAACTGACAAAAGTTACAGAAAATATGTGTTCGTCAAACACAGTGTCTCCCCAAGTAAAATGTATGTGTTTCTCATTCTGTTGTTTGTATTAATGTATTCAATAATCAATTGTTATGTACATCTATGGTAAGACAAATAAATTTCTGGTATTGTGTTCTTTTTTTCTTAAATGAATAGTATTGTATACGTACTCTACCATGTACACAATGTAATGCTGAAGTAGTGTTCAATGCTATATGCAATGTCCTTGAAGTTAAAGGCCATATACACAGACCATTTAATGCATTGCTTGATTGACTACCGGTTTACCTCAAACTCAGGAGTCTATCAGCTACGTGCATATATTGACCGTAACGATACATTTGATACATTTGACCTGCTGTAGGGTACCCACACTTTCACTCTTTTATTAGTGATCACATGAGTGGTACTACATATGTACTGTAACGTTAGTACACTGTACATTTCAATGAATGGTACTGTGTATGTACTGCAACATGTATACAGTGTAAATCTCAATTAACGGTACTGTATATGTATTTTAAAGTGTAGTGTAGATTTTGAATGAATGGTTCAGCATATGACCTGTAACATGTATACAGTTCAGACTGACACAAAGCTGTGAAAAAGAGTTAAAAATTTAAAACAACGACGCAAAGCTGTTTGAAAAAGATTTAATCATTCAAGTCAGTGATCAAACACTTTGTGAAAAAAAAATTGAATAAATCAAGACAATGATCAAAAACTGTGTGTAAAAATTGAATAGCCCCATGATGTTTCCAGACATAATGCCAATGCCATAATGCCATTTTGTTCGATTCTTACTCTTTTTCGGATGCTTACCGATATTAAGAAACCTGACCATACAAACTAATCATCTTAAGTTTTTGACTATACTTGATTTCATGTAATACATATGTACGGACATTTGTTAACGTGCATTTCCGAAACTGGATTTTGAGTTCAATGGCTGTCCAAATAGTGATGCCATTGTTTTGAGTATACATGTAGAAGTCATGAAGTATAATGCTAAACTGATGAGTGGACTTCGTATCGGAAGAAGATGAGTCATGTACAAGGGATTTTTGTGGGAGAATGAGTTGATATTAAATGTCTGGGATTTAATCAGCCTAACAGGTAAGCGAATTGAATCTGTCTCTTCTTTTTAACATTTATTGGAGGCAATGACCCTGATTCAATCAGCAATGCTTTCTTACACAAGATATAAACATAAAATTAGAAGTGATGGTGGTCATGTATTAGTAGTTTTCAGTCGTCAGTAAGTTGAAAATGTTGTGCTTGACTGATGCTGATTCTCTGAAAGGTCTGTGTATAATATGCTAAAAAGGTATTGAACTGTTTTGGTTCGTGGGTGAACGCGATCATTTCGACGCTACTTTCTGGAACTGACCTGCTTTGGAAAATGAACATCCTAATACATCTGTTTTAATACAAAACAATATTCATCTCAAGCAAAATCAACTTGACCTTTTTGGAATGCAAGAAGTTTTTTCTTTTGGTTTTTCTTTTTATTGGTTTGTTTTGTTTTGTTTTGTTTTTTTTTTTTTTTTTGTTTTTTTGTTTTTTTTTTTTTGTTTTTGTTTTTGTCTTCCTCTATATTCAGCATAAATATGATTTGTACGATTATCGGATTCATACTAGTCTTTCGAAAAGAATCACGGGTAGTCTCTCTCTCTCTCTCTCTCTCTCTCTCTCTCTCTCTCTCTCTGTATTGAAGGGGAGGAATTTCATTTAAAGTTATTCTACTGTCAAAGTTGTTTTAATAGTAACTGAACCTTGAAATCATTTTTATAATAATAATAATAATAATAATAATAACTAGAGCTTACCTGTTGCCGAGGCAACAGGGCGGGTCTTCCTCTCTCGAAAGAAAAAAGAAAAATAAGTAGATAGAACGAAGGAAAGAAAGAAAAAAGATCAGGAGAATGACTTAAATGTACTTTACACACAAAAATAACCCCCCCCCCAAAAAAAAAAAAAAAAACCGTCAAGCAATCAAATTAATTAATAATTAAAATTGAAAAAAGTATTATCTAGAGGAAATAAATCGAAAATCAAGTTAATGAAATCATACATGTTACGGCTCTCCATTATAACAGTCGATTAAACATTCCACGGACAAAGCGCCGTAACTCTCGATTGAATTAATCGCGATTGAATTAATCGCGAGTTACTGCGCTTTCCCCGTCACTATCATACGCGTTTGAAGTCGGTATTTAGCAAAGGAAATTCACCGCGCTTCTCTTAGATGTAATCCCGACGCTCGGACAAGATTTTTTTATTGCCTTGTTCATCAGTAGCGGGTAGAGGGCAAAAAATGTGATTTTTGTTTAAGAATTCGAATTCAAAATACATTCTCAAACTCTCCTTTTTATACTTTGTTAATACGACAAATAAGAAAAAACATGAAAGTTACGCAAATAAGGTATTTTTTTAAAAAATCCTTTAAATCGCTCACTTTCAAATACTGAGAAACATGTTTCATACTGAAATCGGTACGGAAAATCGTTTGGTGAAGTTCTGGAAACGATAAGACTAAAAATAAAATGTTTTTGCAAATTACGTAATTATTTAAAAACTTTAAATTGAAATAGCGGCCAAACTAAAAAAGATAGATATTATCGGCCGATGAATTTTTTAAAGATATGAACCTAGAAAATATGATAGTTCAAATTTGGATAGTGTAGCATTAAAAATAAGCTATAAAGGGGAGAATTTAAAATTTTACTAATTATTACGTAATGGTTTTAAAAACTTTCATTTTTAAACTTTTTTTTTTATTAAACGGGTAACGGTGCCTGTGAAAATCTATAGACACAATATGAAGTGTGTATATAAAACCGTTTCTCAGAAAATGGAATTGAAAAATCGGGGTGAAATTTCGGCGTTTTAAGACCCTCTCTCGATAGGGTTGTCCGACGATAGAGGGAAGGGGGCTAATATTTCGATGTTTTTGAAAATATAATTCAAAAGCACTAACCCTTCTCCTTCGCTGATTGAATTTTGGTGATCATATGATAAAAACTAAGAAAGTTACGAAGCAATTACGTAACTAACCAAATTTGTGAAAAACTTAAATTTCTCATTTAAAAATGCATTTAAAATATTAAAAGAAACTTTTTTACCATGAAATTGACATTCTAAATCGTTTTGTACCATTTTTAAAAAGCTTAGTTTAAAAACAACGAAGTTTAAAAATTACGTAATTTTTAAATTTAAATAATGGCTTAACCGTTAAATGTAGATAATCGGCGTTGATTTCATTGTCAGAATCACACCTGTCAAATTTAAGAATGAAAAATTGAAGAATCTATCTTAAATAATAAACTTGTTTTTGAGAAAATAAAAAAATTAACCCTATTACGTAATTTCCTTTAAAACCATAATAATTTAATATTTTTTCTTATCAATCAATTTCCCCTGGCTCATCAAGCCAGTAGCCGCGATAAAAAGATTGTTGGTCAAGCACTTTTTGAGAAAAATGCAGTCAAAGTGCTGAGAATAAGAATAATAATAATAACTAGAGCTTACCTGTTGCCGAGGCAACAGGGCGGGTCTTCCTCTTTAGAAAGAAAAAAAAAAGAAAAGAAAAATATGTAGGTAGAAAGAAGGAAAAAAAAAAGAAAAAAGAAACGAGATACTGCAATGAGTATACGCATTTATTGCGGCATCATAGATATGCCGATTAGGACAAAGGAGAAGTATATACATAGATACATGTATATATCTCGCCGAGACACTATGTAAACACACTCATGTAATAAAAGCAGCATGAATCCAGCTACAGAAAGTAGCGTGGTGACGTAATGCGACATAGCATTAGAGAGTGTGGATAGAGAGTGTGTATTACGCATTTCAAAGGTCAAGTTAGCTGTATATATAGCACTGAGATGACTACTATAGTAAGGAGATAAAGAAACTCAAATTTAAGTAAACATACATATTGAGGGATTCCTTTATAATTGCCGATTAGATGAATTAATAATTAATCGCGAGTTACTGCGCTTTCCCCGTCTCTATAAGAGCGGCGCTGTGCGAGGTATTAAGCAAGGCAAATTTAACGCGCTCTTCTAATGTGTAATTCCGACGCTCGGAGAAGATTTGTAGATTGCGTTGTTCATCAGAAGAGTGCAAAAAATGTTATTTTTGTTTAAGAATTCGAATTCAAATTCTTTCTCATACTCTCGTTTTTATTCTTTGTTCATACGAAGAATAAAAAAATACATGAAAGTTACGCAAGTAGGTTATTTTTTAAAAAGTCTTTAAATTGCTCACTTTCAAATACTGAGAAACATGTTTCATACTGAAATCGTTACGGAAAATCGTTTTGTAATACTCCGGAAACGATAGGACTAAAAATAAACAAAATTTGCAAATTACATAATTATTTAAAAACTTTAAATTGAAATAGCGGCCATACTAAAAGAGATAGATATTATCGGCCGATGAATTTTGTAAAGATATGAACCTAGAGAATATGATAGTTCAAATTTGGATAGTGTAGCATTTAAAATAAGCTATATAGGTGAGAATTTAAAATTTAACTAATTGTTACGTAATCTTTTTGGAAACTTTCATTTTTAAAATTTTTTTTTACTTAAACGGGTAACGACGTCTTTGAAAGTCAATAGGAAAAATATAAAGTGTGTAGATAAATCCGTTTTTCAGAAATTGAAATTGAAAAAAAATCGCTAATTACGGCGCGTATTTCTCGCTTTCCGAGGGCGGCTCTCGATAGTTTTGTCCGATAACCTAGGGAAAACGACAAATCATAGGAAGTTTTTGAAAAATACATTTGAAAGAGTCAATCCTTCTCACGTGCAGGATTTATTTTGGTGGCCATCCGACCAAAAATAAGCGAATGATAATGAAATAATTTTAATCACCTGATTTAAAATTTTTTTTTAATTTTCACTTTAAAATGGTATTAAAATGGTTTTAAAATCATAAAACATAGTTTTTCATGGTGAAATTGATACTCTAAATCGTTTGGTAGCATTTTTGAAATGCTAAGACTTAAAATAAAACATTTTAAAAATTACGTAATTTTTAAATTTAAATAGCGGCTATACTATAAAAGCTAGATAATCGGTGTTGGCTTCAATGTCAAGAACATACCTGTAAAAAATTAAAATTAAAAATTAAACACTCTATTTTGCTTAATAAACTTGTATTTGAGAAATTAAAAAAATTAAGCACTGTTATGTAATTTACTTTAAAATAATAATTTTTCAATTTTTTTTCTTATCAATCAATTTCCCCTGGCTCATCAAGTTAGTAAAACAGATCAAAAAGGTTGTTGGTCAAGCCGTTTCTGAGAAAATGGCAGTCAAAGTGCTGAGAATAATAATAATAATAACTAGAGCTTACCTGTTGCCGAGGCAACAGGGCGGGTCTTCCTCTCTCGAACGAAAAAAAGAAAAATAAGTAGATAGAACGAAGGAAAAAAAGAAAAAAGATCAGGAGAATGACTTCAATGTACTTTACACACAAAAATACCCCCCCCCCCCCCCCAAAAAAAAAAACCCCTCAAGCAATCAAATTAATTAATAATTAAAATTGAAAAAAGTATTATCTAGAAGAAATAAATCGAAAATCAAGTTAAAGAAATCATACATATTACGGCTCTCCATTATAACAGTCGATTAAACATTCCACGGACAAAGCGCCGTAACTCTCGATTGAATTAATCGCGATTGAATTAATCGCGAGTTACTGCGCTTTCCCCGTCACTATCATACGCGTTTGAAGTCGGTATTTAGCAAGGGAAATTCACCGCGCTTCTCTTAGATGTAATCCCGACGCTCGGACAAGATTTTTTTTATTGCCTTGTTCATCAGTAGCGGGTAGAGTGCAAAAAATGTGATTTTTGTTTAAGAATTCGAATTCAATATACATTCTCAAACTCTCCTTTTTAAACTTTGTTAATACGACAAATAAGAAAAAACATGAAAGTTACGCAAATAAGGTATTTTTTTTAAAAATCCTTTAAATCGCTCACTTTCAAATACTGAGAAACATGTTTCATACTGAAATCGGTACGGAAAATCGTTTGGTGAAGTTCTGGAAACGATAAGACTAAAAATAAAATGTTTTTGCAAATTACGTAATTATTTAAAAACTTTAAATTGAAATAGCGGCCAAACTAAAAAAGATAGATATTATCGGCCGATGAATTTTTTAAAGATATGAACCGAGAGAATATGACAGATAAAATTTAAATAGTCTAGCATTTAAAATAAAGCTGTATGGCGGAGAATTAAAAATTTTACTCATTGTTATGTAATGTTTTTGAAAACTTTAATTTTTGATTTTTTTTTTACTTAAACGGGTAACGATGTCTCTGAGAGTCTATAACTATAGTATAAAATTTGTACATAAATCCGTTTTTCAGAAAATGGAATTGAAAAATCGGGGTAAAATTTCGGCGTTTTAAGACCCTCTCTCGATAGGGTTGTCCGACGATAGAGGGAAGGGGGCAAATATTTCGATGTTTTTGAAAATAAAATTCAAAAGCGCTAACCCTTCTCCGTTACTGATTACATTTTGGTGATCATATGATAAAAACTAAGAAAGTTATGAAGCAATTACGTAACTAACCAAATTTGTGAAAAACTTAAATTTCTCATTTAAAAATGGATTTCAAATATTAAAAGAAACTTTTTTATCATGAAATTGACATTCTAAATCGTTCTATACCATTTTTAAAATGCTTAGACTTAAAACTAAGCAGTTTAAAAATTACGTAATTTTTAAATTTTAATAACGGCTTAACCGTTAATAGTATATAATCGGCGTTGATTTCATTGTCAAGGACACACCTGTCAAATTTGAGAATGAAAATTTGAGGAATCTATTTAAAATAATAAACTTGTTTTTGAGAAAATAAAAAAATTTAGGCCTATTACGTAATTTTCTTTAAAACCATAATATTTCGATATTTTTTTCTTATCAATCAATTTCCCCTGGCTCATCAAGCAAGAAGCCGCGATAAAAAGATTGTTGGTCTAGCCGTTTTTGAGAAAAATGCAGTCAAAGTGCTGAGAATAATAATAATAATAATAATAATAACAAATGTAAAGAAAAAACATCACAATAACAGAAGGGTCTTCCGATGGAATCGGAAGACCCTAATAATAACTAGAAACGAGCTCGTTGCTAAAGCAACGAGTAGGTTTCACAAGTTAAAGTCGAAGCAGCGAAGCTGGGATCTCCTACTCTAATACACAATTCTTTTTCACGATCCAGATATCTGATCTTTAGTGATGGTATCCACATTGCGCAATCTACTTGCAGAAATTGTAGGTAACGGCGACTTACATTATACACATTATACTGAAGCCTACATCGCACAATATCGACTACTCTTGACCATATATTTGAAACAAGAAACATGTAGGACAGTCACACGTAGTACAATCTGCACGTGTAACCTAAATCTTCAGTCCTTACTCCCCGCTTTATGTTGTTTATTTATTAACTTACGCAAGGTATTTCGCGTGTACAGATGTTTGACCTTGAATCGCCTCTCTGCTGGAATAAACAATTCTCCTCGCGATGGCCTTTAGTAATGCCGCTTTCCGCAATATACAAAACAAAGACTTGACAATGTCTCGTATTCCACAGGTAAAGCAGTGTAACTCGCGATTAATTCACACACGTTTGAAGTCCTGTATAACAGCGGCGCTGTGCGAGGTATTAAGCAAGGCAAATTCACTGCGCTTCTCTAATATGTAATGCCGACGCTCGGAGAACGGCGACTTACATTATATACATTATACTGAAGCCTACATCGCACAATATCGACTACTCTTGACCATATATTTGAAACAACAAACATGTAGGACAGTCACACTTAGTACAATCTGCACGTGTAACCTAGATCTCCAGTCCTTACTCCCCGCTTTATGTTGTTTATTTGTTAACTTACGCAAGGTATTTCGCGTGTACAGATGTTTGACCTTGAATCGCCACTCTGCTGGAATAAACAATTCTCCTCGCGATGGCCTTTAGTAATGCCGCTTTCCGCAATATACAAAACAAAGACTTGACAATGTCTCGTATTCCACAGGTAAAGCACTGTAACTCGTGATTATTTCACACACGTTTGAAGTCCTGTATAACAGCGGCGCTGTGCGAGGTATTAAGCAAGGCAAATTCACCGCGCTTCTGTAATGTGTAATGCCGACGCTCGGAGAAGATTTCTTTATAGCCTTGTTCAGCAGTAGCTCGTAGGATGTTAATATTGTGGGGTTTTTTTTCTTTTTTGGGGGGGGGGGGGTTGTTTTTTGTTTTTGTTTTTGTTTGTTTTGTTTTTTTTTTTTGTGTTTTAAGAATTCGAATGCATAATATTTTCTCAAACTCTATTTTATATAAAGCACATTAAATCGCGATTGAATTAATCGCGAGTTACTGCGCCTTGTCCATGGAAGAAGTCCTATGTAACAGCAGTGCCGTGCAAGGTATTAAGCATGGCAAATTGACCGCGCTTCTGAAGATATGTTTATTGCGTTGTTCATCAGTAGAGTGCCCAAAATTTGATTTTTGTTTAAGAAATCGAAATCAAAATGCTTTCTCAAACTCTTGTTTTTATAATCTGTTCATACGACGAATAAAAAATACTTGAAAGTTACGCAAGTAAGATATTTTTTTTAAAAAAAGCTTTAAATTGCTCACTTTCAAATACTGAGAAACATGTTTCATAGTAAAATCGTTACGGAAAATCGTTTCGTAATGTTTTAGGAACTGTAAGACTAAAAATAAGAGAGTTTTGAACATTACGTAATTTTTAAAAAACTTTAAATTGAAATAGAGGCCAAACTAAAAGAGATAGATAATATCGGCCGATGAAAGTTCTAAAGATATGAACCTAGAGAACATAACAGTGAAAATTTGAGAGATCTACCATTAAAAATAAAAGCTACATACGCGAAAATTGAAAAAAACTTTATTGTTACGTAATTTTCTTGAAAAGCCATATATTTCGAAATTTTTTTTCATTAAACGGGAGTATGTGTCTGTGAAAACTAATAGCCGAAAGATGAAATTTCAAAATAAAGCAGCTTTTTAGAAATTGAAAGTGAAAAATTCGCTAAATGCGGCGCGTATTTCTCGCTTTCCGAGGGTGGCTCTCGATAGCTTTCCCCGATAACCTAGGGAAAACGGAAAATCATAGGAAGTGTATGAAAATTAAATCTAAAAGAGTGAACCCTTCTCACGCATAGGATTTATTTTGGTGGCAATCCGATGTAAAATAAGCGAGTGACAACGAAGTTACTTTAATCACCAAATTTTTTTTAAATTTTTAAATTTTCACTTAAAAATGGTATTAGAATAGTTCGATTTCGCTCAAATTTTGTATGCCACTATTATTTTGCATTTTAAACTTACCCTCCAAATTTGAGCAAGATCGGACGATAAATAAACACGGTCGCAAAATACGCATTTTTCGTCTCAGGCTAGCTAAATAGTCTTATCAGGTATGAAACAGGTAAATGTCTTTATTATTGCGCGTGAGCACGAGACAACGTTTAGTGAAAATTTCATCAAAATCGGCCGATAAATAAGGAAGCTATAGATACCCAAATATTTGACCTTTTAGGCGCCGCTGCGCCCTTACGAAGCGCTAATTCAAAAAAATGAACAAAACGCCTCTGAAGAAAAATATGGAAATTTGAATGCTGCAAACAGAATAGCTCCATCTTGAATAGTAAGCGAGAAAAGGCTGCCGACATAAAACGGCGGAAGAAGAATAATAATAATAATAATAACTAGAAACGAGCTCGTTGCTAAAGCAACGAGTAGGTTTCACAAGTTAAAGTCGAAGCAACGAAGCTGAGATCTCCTACTCTAATACACAATTCTTTTTCACGATCCAGATATTTGATCTTTAGTGATGGTATCCACATTGCGCAATCTACTTGCAGAAATTGTAAGTAACAGCGACTTACATTATATACATTGTACTGAAGCCTACATCGCACAATGTCGACTACTCTTGCCCATATATTTGAAACAAGAAACATGTAGGACAGTCACACTTAGTACAATCTGCACGTGTAACCTAGATCTCCAGTCCTTACTCCCCGCTTTATGTTGTTTATTTATTAACTTACGCAAGGTATTTCGCGTGTACAGATGTTTGACCTTGAATCGCCACTCTGCTGGAATAAACAATTCTCCTCGCGATGGCCGTTAATAATGCCGCTTTCCGCAATATACAAAACAAAGACTTGACAATGTCTCGTATTCCACAGGTAAGCACTGTAACTCGCGATTAATTCACACACGTTTGAAGTCCTGTATAACAGCGGCTTGACCATATATTTGAAACAAGAAACATGTAGGACAGTCACACTTAGTACAATCTGCACGTGTAACCTAGATCTCCAGTCCTTACACCCCGCTTTATGTTGTTTATTTGTTAACTTACGCAAGGTATTTCGCGTGTACAGATGTTTGACCTTGAATCGCCACTCTGCTGCAATAAACAATTCTCCTCGCGATGGCCTTTAGTAATGCCGCTTTCCCCAATATACAAAACAAAGACTTGACAATGTCTCGTATTCCACAGGTAAAGCACTGTAACTCGCGATTAATTCACACACGTTTGAAGTCCTGTATAACAGCGGCGCTGTGCGAGGTATTAAGCAAGGCAAATTCACCGCGCTTCTCTAATGTGTAATGCCGACGCTCGGAGAAGATTTCTTTATAGCCTTGTTCAGCAGTAGCTCGTAGAATGCAATCATTGTTTTTTTTTTTTTTTGTTTTTTTTTTTACTTTTTGTTTGTCTGTTTTTGTTTTTGTTTTTTTTTTTTGTTTAAGAATTCGAATTCATAATACTTTCTCAAACTCTATTTTATATAAAGCACATTAAATCGCGATTGAATTAATCGCGAGTTACTGCGCCTTGTCCATGGAAGAAGTCCTGTATAACAGCGGTGCCGTGCAAGGTATTAAGCAAGGCAAATTCACAGCGCTTCTGAAGTGTGTTTATTGCGTTGTTCATCGGTAGAGTGCCCAAAATTTGATATTTGTTTAAGAAATCGAATTCAAAATGCTTTCTCGAACTCTTGTTTTTATACTTTGTTCATACGAGGAATAAAACAATACATTAAAAGTTACGCAAGCAAGATATTTTTTTTAAAAAACCTTTAAATTGCTCACTTTCAAATACTGAGAAACATGTTTCATAGTAAAATCGTTACGGAAAATCGTTTCGTAATGTTTTGGAAACTGTAAAACTAAAAATAAGACAGTTTTGAACATTACGTAATTTTTAAAAAACTTTAAATTGAAATAGAAGTCAAACTAAAAGAGATAGATAATATCGGCCGATGAAAGTTCTAAAGATATGAACCTAGAGAATATACCGTGAAAATTTGAGAGATCTACCATTAAAAATAAAAGCTACATACGCCAAAATCGAAAAATATTAAATCTTACGTAATTCTCTTGAAAAGCCGTATATTTCGAAAAAAATTTTCATTAAACGGGAGTATGTGTCTGTGACAATTAATAGCCGAAAGATGAAATTTCAAAGTAAAGCAGCTTTTTAGAAATTGAAAGTGAAAAGTTCGCTAAATACGGCGCGTATTTCTCGCTTTCTGAGGGTGGCTCTCGATAGCTTTCCCCGATAACCTAGGGAAAACGAAAAATCATAGGAAGTTTATGAAAATTAAATTTAAAAGAGTGAACCCTTCTCACGCATAGGATTTATTTTGGTAGCAATCCGATGTAAAATAAGCGAGTGACAACGAAATTACTTTAATCACCAGATTTTTAAAAAAATTTAAATTTTCGCTTAAAAATGGTATTAGAATAGTCCGATTTCGCTCAAATTTTGCATGCCACTATTAATTAGCAATCTAAACTCACCCTCCAAATTTGATAAATATCGGACGATAAATAAACACGGTCGCAAAATACGCATTTTTCGTCTCAGGCTAGCTAAATAGTCTTATCAGGTATGAAACAGGTAAATGTCTTTATTATTGCGCGTGAGCACGAGACAACGTTTAGTGAAAATTTCATCAAAATCGGCCGATAAATAAGGAAGCTATAGATACCCAAATATTTGACCTTTTAGGCGCCGCTGCGCCCTTACGAAGCGCTAATTCAAAAAAATGAACAAAACGCCTCTGAAGAAAAATATGGAAATTCGAATGCTGCAAACAGAATAGCTCTATCTTTAACAGCAAGCGAGAAAAGGCTGCCGACATAAAACGGCGGAAGAAGAATAATAATAATAATAATAATAATAATAATAAGAAAGGACAGTAGAATAATAAAAGGTTTCACAAGTGAAACTTGTGAAACCTAACTAGAAACGAGCTCGTTGCTAAAGCAACGAGTAGGTTTCACAAGTTAAAGTCGAAGCAACGAAGCTGGGATCTCCTACTCTAATACACAATTCTTTTTCACGATCCAGATATCTGATCTTTAGTGATGGTATCCACATTGCGCAATCTACTTGCAGAAATTGTAAGTAACAGCGACTTACATTATATACATTGTACTGAAGCCTACATCGCACAATATCGACTACTCTTGACCATATATTTGAAACAAGAAACATGTAGGACAGTCACACGTAGTACAATCTGCACGTGTAACCTAAATCTTCAGTCCTTACTCCCCGCTTTATGTTGTTTATTTATTAACTTACGCAAGGTATTTCGCGTGTACAGATGTTTGACCTTGAATCGCCTCTCTGCTCGAATAAACAATTCTCCTCGCGATGGCCTTTAGTAATGCCGCAATATACAAAACAAAGACTTGACAATGTCTCGTATTCCACAGGTAAAGCAGTGTAACTCGCGATTAATTCACACACGTTTGAAGTCCTGTATAACAGCGGCGCTGTGCGAGGTATTAAGCAAGGCAAATTCACTGCGCTTCTCTAATATGTAATGCCGACGCTCGGAGAACGGCGACTTACATTATATACATTATACTGAAGCCTACATCGCACAATATCGACTACTCTTGACCATATATTTGAAACAAGAAACATGTAGGACAGTCACACTTAGTACAATCTGCACGTGTAACCTAGATCTCCAGTCCTTACTCCCCGCTTTATGTTGTTTATTTGTTAACTTACGCAAGGTATTTCGCGTGTACAGATGTTTGACCTTGAATCGCCACTCTGCTGGAATAAACAATGCTCCTCGCGATGGCCTTTAGTAATGCCGCTTTCCGCAATATACAAAACAAAGACTTGACAATGTCTCGTATTCCACAGGTAAAGCACTGTAACTCGTCATTATTTCACACACGTTTGAAGTCCTGTATAACAGCGGCGCTGTGCGAGGTATTAAGCAAGGCAAATTCACCGCGCTTCTGTAATGTGTAATGCCGACGCTCGGAGAAGATTTCTATATAGCCTTGTTCAGCAGTAGCTCGTAGGATGTAAATATTGTGGGGTTTTTTTTCTTTTTTTGGGGGGGGGGGGTTGATTTTTGTTTTTGTTTTTGTTTGTTTTGTTTTGTTTTTTTTTTTTTGTTTTAAGAATTCGAATGCATAATATTTTCTCAAACTCTATTTTATATAAAGCACATTAAATCGCGATTGAATTAATCGCGAGTTACTGCGCCTTGTACATGGAAGAAGTCCTATGTAACAGCGGTGCCGTGCAAGGTATTAAGCATGGGAAATTGACCGCGCTTCTGAAGATATGTTTATTGCGTTGTTCATCAGTAGAGTGCCCAAAATTTGATTTTTGTTTAAGAAATCGAAATCAAAATGCTTTCTCAAACTCTTGTTTTTATAATTTGTTCATACGACGAATAAAAAATACTTGAAAGTTACGCAAGTAAGATATTTTTTTAAAAAAAGCTTTAAATTGCTCACTTTCAAATACTGAGAAACATGTTTCATAGTAAAATCGTTACGGAAAATCGTTTCGTAATGTTTTAGGAACTGTAAGACTAAAAATAAGACAGTTTTGAACATTACGTAATTTTTAAAAAACTTTAAATTGAAATAGAGGCCAAACTAAAAGAGATAGATAATATCGGCCGATGAAAGTTCTAAAGATATGAACCTAGAGAACATAACAGTGAAAATTTGAGAGATCTACCATAAAAAATAAAAGCTACATACGCGAAAATTGAAAAAACTTTATTGTTACGTAATTTTCTTGAAAAGCCATATATTTCGAAATTTTTTTTCATTAAACGGGAGTATGTGTCTGTGAAAACTAATAGCCGAAAGATGAAATTTCAAAATAAAGCAGCTTTTTAGAAATTGAAAGTGAAAAATTCGCTAAATGCGGCGCGTATTTCTCGCTTTCCGAGGGTGGCTCTCGATAGCTTTCCCCGATAACCTAGGGAAAACGGAAAATCATAGGAAGTTTCTGAAAATTAAATCTAAAAGAGTGAACCCTTCTCACGCATAGGATTTATTTTGGTGGCAATCCGATGTAAAATAAGCGAGTGACAACGAAGTTACTTTAATCACCAAATTTTTTTAAATTTTTAAATTTTCACTTAAAAATGGTATTAGAATAGTTCGATTTCGCTCAAATTTTGTATGCCACTATTATTTTGCATTCTAAACTTACCCTCTAAATTTGAGCAAGATCGGACGATAAATAAACACGGTCGCAAAATACGCATTTTTCGTCTCAGGCTAGCTAAATAGTCTTATCAGGTATGAAACAGGTAAATGTCTTTATTATTGCGCGTGAGCACGAGACAACGTTTAGTGAAAATTTCATCAAAATCGGCCGATAAATAAGGAAGCTATAGATACCCAAATATTTGACCTGTTAGGCGCCGCTGCGCCCTTACGAAGCGCTAATTCAAAAAAATGAACAAAACGCCTCTGAAGAAAAATATGGAAATTTTAATGCTGCAAACAGAATAGCTCTATCTTGAATAGTAAGCGAGAAAAGGCTGCCGACATAAAACGGCGGAAGAAGAATAATAATAATAATAATAATAATAATAATAAGAAAGGACAGTAGAATAATAAAAGGTTTCACAAGTGAAACTTGTGAAACCTAATAATAATAAGAAAGGACAGTAGAATAATAAAAGGTTTCACAAGTGAAACTTGTGAAACCTAATAACTAGAGCTTACCTGTTGCCGAGGCAACAGGGCGGGTCTTCCTATCTCGAAAGAAAAGAGAAAAATAAGTAGATAGAAAGAAAGAAGGACAGAAAAAAGATCAGGAGAATGAGTTACATGTACTTTACACACAAAAATACCCCCCCCCCCCCCCAAAACCCTCAAGCAATCAAATTAATTAATAATTAAAATTGAAAAAAAAACTATTATCTATAGCAGGAGAGAGTGTATGTATTGCGCGTTTCAACGCTCAAGATAGCTATATATATAGCAGATATGACTATTATATTAAGGAGACAAAGAAACTCAAATTATAGTAAATCATACATATTACGGCTCTCCATTATAACAATCGATTAAACATTCCACGGACAAAGCGCCGTAACTCTCGATTGAATTAAACGCGATTCAATTAATCGCGAGTTACTGCGCTTTCCCCGTGACTATCATACACGTTTTAAGTCGGTATTAAGCAAGGCAAATTCACCGCGCCTCTCTACTGTGTAATCCCGACGCTCGGACAAGATTTGTTTATTGCCTTGTTCATCAGTAGCGGGTAGAGGGCAAAAAATGTGATTTTTGTTTAAGATTTCGATTTCAAAACACTTTCTCAAACTCTCCTTTTTATACTTTGTTAATACGACAAATAAGAAAAAACATGAAAGTTACGCAAATACGGTATTTTTTTTAAAAATCCTTTAAATCGCTCACTTTCAAATACCGAAAAACATGTTTCATACTGAAATCGTTACGGAAAATCGTTTAGTGATGTTCTGGAAACGATAAGACTAAAAATAAGATGTTTTTGCAAATTACGTAATTATTTAAAAACTTTAAATTGAAATAGCGGCCAAACTAAAAGAGATAGATATTATCGGCCGATAAATTTTGTAAAGATATGAACCTAGAGATTATGATAGTTCAAATTTGGATAGTGTAGCATTCAAAATAAGCTATATAGGTGAGAATTTAAGATTTAGCTAATTGTTACGTAATGTTTTTGAAAACTTTCATTTTTAAACTTTTTTTTTACTTAAACGGGCAACGGCGTCTTTGAGAGTCTATAGGAAAAATATAAAGTGTGTAGATAAATCCGTTTTTCAGAAATTGAAATTGAAAAATTCGCTAACTACGGCGCGTATTTCTCGCTTTCCGACGGCGGCTCTCGATAGCTTTGACCGATAACCTAAGGAAAACGGCAAATCATAGGAAAGTTTTGAAAAATAAATTTAAAAGAGTGAACCCTTCTCACGTACGGGATTTATTTTGGTGGCGATCCGACCAAAAATAAGCGAATGACAATGAAATTATTTTAATCACCTGATTTTAAAATTTTTTTAAATTTTCACTTTAAAATGGTATTAAAATTGTTTTCAAATCATGAAACATAGTTTTTTATGGTGAAATTGATATTCTAAATCGTTGGGTAGCATTTTTGAAATGCTAAGACTTAAAATAAAACATTTTAAAAATTACGTAATTTTTAAATTTAAATAGCAGCTATACTATAAAAGCTAGATAATCGGTGTTGGCTTCAATGTCAAGAACATACTTGTCAAAAATGAAAATGAAAAATTAAACACTTTATCTTGAAAAATAAACTTGAATTTGAGAAATTTAAAAAATAAAGCACTGTTATGTAATTTACTTAAAAAGATTAATTTTACAATTTTTTTTCTTATGAATCAATTTCCCCTGGCTCACCAAATAAGTAAAACAGATCAAAAAGGTTGTTGGTTAAGCCGTTTCTGAGAAAATGGCAGTCAAAGTGCTGAGAATAATAATAATAATAATAATAATAATGAAAAAAAAATAGTAAAGAAAAAACATCACAATAACAAATGGGTCTTCCGATGGAATCGGAAGACCCAAATAATGAAAAAAAATAGTAAAGAAAAAACATCACAATAACAGAAGGGTCTTCCGATGGAATCGGAAGACCCTAATAATAACAAATGTAAAGAAAAAACATCACAATAACAGAAGGGTCTTCCGATGGAATCGGAAGACCCTAATAATAATAATAATAATAATAATGATAATAATGATAATAGAACAAATCAAATAAATAAATAAAGGAATACAACCACTGCCATTTGATAAATTTAGGCTAGTTTTATAAAGTCCTAATTTACAATTGGTCCCCATATTAGTCAAATCTAAATTATGAATATTTCGATTATACATAGCGTCTTAGTGATCAGTCAATAAACATTGGATCTGGGCTGTCGATAATTATACCAAAAACAAGCAAAATTTGCGGGGTATATAGAAATCTGTCTGTCTGTTCACAAATGTCCGGATCAAACTTCTTACCCCTCTATTCGATCTGGATAATATTACACACAATTCTTGTACATGACCCAGGGGTGTGTAATGACCACGACTTATGGTCATTTCACGAATATTTCACTTATATGGTGACGGCATATGCCTGATTCGGGGCATACAAATTTTGACCTTTGCAACGGACCCATCCGAAGTAGTGACGGATCTTTAACATGCCATGCATACCACGACACGGGGCCTCGGATCCGAAAGACAGAACACCAGCATAACCAGAGCGAGACTCGAAACCTGGCCTCCCGATCAGGGGTACCGATACCATTAGTCCACGCTGGCTTTGGATCTGGATACCATTTCAGGCAATTATGGTACATGACACAAGGGTGTGTCATGACCTGGACCCATGGTCATGTCTTCAAACATTTATGTCCGGGCCATAATTTCTTATCCCTATATCGGATCTGGATAATATTTCACACAATTGTTGTCAAGTTTTAATGGGTGTGTGTTGACCTTGACTCAAAGTCATATATTCAAAGTCAAAGTCACAGTAGATGCATAGCCAAAATCCTTGTCTGCAGCTTAACTTTCTTTACTGCCAAGATGGATTTGGATAATATTTCACACAACTGTTGTCCATGACCCAAGGGTGTGTCGTAAAGTTGACTCAAGATCGTATCACCAAGGTCAAGGTCAAAGTACACAGTTGTCAAAATCCTTGTCCGGGCCATAACTACTTACTGCTATATAGGATCTGGATAACATTTCACACAGTTGTTGTTCATGACCAAAGGGTGTGTAATGATCTTGGCCCAAGGTCACATCTTCAAGGTCAAGGTCACAGTGCATACATAGGCAAAATCTTTGTCTGGGACATAACTTCTTACTTCCAGGTTGGATCTGGATGATATTTCACATAAGATCTCAAAGGTCAAGGTCACAGTACACGCATTTTCGAAATCCTTGTACCAATCATAGCTCCTTGCTTTTATGTAGGGTCTGGAAAATATTACACACCCTTGTTTTCCATGATCCAAATGTGTGTATCGCATTGTATGAAACGTGCTCAAGAGTGTGACATTTTCTTAAACCAGGGTCATATCTACAAGGTCAAGATCACAATGCATACATAGCCAGAATTCTTGTTCGAGTCGTAACTTTTTTAATTCAATTTGAAGGGAGAAAATATTTTACACAATTACTGTCCGTGGCCTTACGGTGTGTCCTTACTTTGACCAAGATGATATCTACAATGCCAATGTCACAGTGCACACATAGTCAGAATTCTTGTCTAGGCCATAACTACTTCCTGTTATGTTGCTGGATCACTATATTTTACACAATAATGTCCATGACTCAAGGATTTTTAATGACCTTGAACCAAGACCATATCTACAATTTCAAGATCAGAGTACACACAAACTAGATTGTTTTCATTTATTAAACCTCAAAATGCACAAGTGAGACATCTACTACACTTATACCAGTTATGTATCTCGGGGTGAATTATGGCATGTTTCAACTTTGCGCATGAGCGTTTGTCCCATTAGGACAGCTCTAGTTTTCACAGGAAGACTCAGTTTTTGACTATTACTACTGGGTGTATGTGACGGTTGTTGCTAGCAAGCAGGAGATGCTCACTCTCCCCGGGCACCTGATCTCGCACCATTAAGAGGATTCACATATGCTCTTCAAGTAGACATTTTCCGTTATTTTCTGTGTGCTTTTCATTTTCATTGATTTTGTATGTCCTTTGGTTTTATGATTTTCAGACCTATGGTTCAGAGTTATCCATCATCTTAACATTATAATGAAAGGGAGTATGAAACTGACGGTAGGAATTCTAAAACCAAAATCACTGAATCCATCACTGATCGCGTATACTGACTATAATAACAATCTGAGTGTTCGCGGGGAAGAGGATACGAGGCTGTATGTCCGCAATATTAACTATTATTTCATTTTCCATGCGTCACATGGGCGGATGCAGAATTAAATTGGAGGGGGGGGGTGTCATGAAATATAACAGAGAGGTGAAGGTCGGGGGCCGCCATAAGTCCCCAAGTGGGTCCAGGACGACGTCATTATTGGGCCCGCCGAGCATAGCACCCGGAAGCGCAAGAGTTGTCATGTTTCAGATAATAAAATCTGGTTTAAAATCACTCCTATTAATAGTCCTCCGCAGCCTATGAATCGGCTTTACTTTTATACCTCCATAGAAAAAGATATCAATAATATCATTCAGTAAATGTTTGAAGAACTGACAACATAATGAAATCTACCATAATGTCTCATTTTGCTTGTTCCCTTTCTCAGAGATGTTTATTTACCATGACTAGGTTTTAGAGCCGTCTGGCGCCTTGATTGTATGTGTTATTTACGGAAAAGTGTTGTAGGAAATAATTTGGAATTTCAATTATCTATTTTAAAAGTATCATTATTAAATTATATCCTGTTGGAATATTTATACTTATATATACTTAAATTGTCGCTTGTACGCGGATCCATGTTTTTGAAATGGTATAATACAACGATTCACTTTTCTGCATAGAAAGTGGACTTGATTGTAATGCCTATGACGTCATAATCAAAAGTCTGACTTATCCAACCTTGCGTGACGTCATCATAGGCATATGAGTATGCTTGACATTTGCTAAAATTGGATCGATGTATTGGATATAATATGACAATCATAATTTTGTTAGACGCTCCCGGCAAGAATGCATGGTTTCTGAAAATAAAAACACATTTCATGGATACTCTTTTACAATCAATTATTATGTTTATTGAAGAAATGAAAATGAAAAGCGAACAAAATATGAACTAGGGTGGATATGGTGTAGGACTTGAAATCTGAGGGCCTCACTAGGTATGGGTTCAATCCCGTCAAAATCCAAGATGAAAATTTTTCAATTTCAATTTCTTATCCAAAACACCACCTCTGCTCTCTCTCTCTCTCTCTCTCTCTCTCTCTCTCTCTCTCTCTCGGGCCTTGGGAGAGTAATGGCCAGGGTGAATATCTCTGATGCTGTGGCAGAGATATTCCGGTGTGGTAGAACCTGTAATAAAAGCCGTTGGAAATACGGACCATGGAAGCAGTACATAATAAACATAACCCTTCAGCACACATGCATACACAAGAGGAGGGTGGACAATAAATAGGAGTTGCATTCCGCTCCTTGAAAAAAGGGAAGGGGCTATGAGGCACTCCTAAGGGGAACGGCCTGGCGATAATACTCTGTAATGGACAGTTGGTCAATGAGTTCCCCGATACTACCAAGATCAATACAGCCAACTGATCTAATAGAGTCCTGCCAGGTTCCCAAACACATAGAAGTAGAAGTACACGAATAAGAGACACTGCTATTAAGTAGAATTCATTTATATATTTACATGTAATAATCACAAAACGATTATAACATACAGTGAATTAATTATAATTTAGATAGACGTATTATATGTCAATACCTCTATTAAAGAAATATGTTTCCATTATAATAGGAAGTTTTTCTGCTGCAGTTTCAATCCGCACATGAAAAGCTGTGACATTTAAGGACGGAAATAGCATTGAGGAAGTTATCACGAGAAGTTTGTGATTTTATTTGCTAAAAAAGTATCCCGCAATATATAACACATACGTAGTTTGAAATGTAGTTCCTTCATACCTTGGACAAATGTACGGTGTAAACATGATTATTAGTGTGTGGTGTATTGAACCAATAGGTGCTTCAGTTATCTTCCTAGCTCCTTTGGTTTAATTACATTTTGGCTCAAATATGTATACAAATATGAAGATTGTATCAGATTGATGTGGCTTCATAAGTACATAACAAAAATCCAGGACACGAGATATTTATATATAAGGAAAAACATATGCATTAAAGATGTATAGAACAAGTTTTACAGGGCACTACAAACACGATTTACACTTTCCATAACGACGACTCTGTTCAAATTCATTCAGTTGTCAGTATCGTATTGTTTTTCGAAGTTCACATTTTAATTTTCCTCTATCACAACTCATGAATGTGTTCATACATATCCTCTTCATTTATCTCTTCTTCTGTGTTAGAAATCCTGTGCACATTCTGTTCTTCACTTGACAGACGAAACGAAACAAAATTTACATCGCCAAATGATCACAACATATATCAAAATCTTCTTGTGATCTGCATAAATGAATCTTTTTTGCATGGCAATGAATTGAATTTGCTATTATTGGCTGTGCAGTGTAATTTTGAAATGTTATTGTATTTATTTCATTCATTATTGTATGAACATCTCTAAAGCATTATATAAGAAGACTAGGAATGATAAATGTGCTTATTAATACACTGTAAACTTACCCCCTTTCGCGGGTTATAAACCAGAAGACATAAATGTTACCTCCTACAACGATGATAATGAAGAAAACTGAAATAAATGACGCTGTATATTGATATGTTATACGTGGCAATTCATACGGGACAAACTTAATTTGCATAAATAAAGGTAAATATAGCTAGCAATTAAATGGTCACGATACGCCCAGTGTGTCTTCAATGGCCAAACTGAACCTCAAGCCTTTCTTAGTTTACTTTTTGCTTTCCATGTCGGTGGCTGTCTTATTTTTCATTCAGACCTCGTGTCTTTTCCATTAAGAAATCAGATAGGTGGATGCATACTGAACGAACAAAATCTTTGACTCCGTATTATTATTACCAGAAGCAACAACGGAAAATACGAACGTTTCTATTGCTGTATGATTGTGGTTCTGTCAAATAGCATAGGGGAAATTTCTAGGTCAATGACAATCAGGTCTGGGACCTAAGAAGTTTGTGTCGCCTGTTTGGTCAGCAAAACCCTACATGAGTACCAAAAATATTTCAAAACTATATTTACAAAATGAAGGATTATGATAATGAAGGACAGTTACATTTGCATATGTGAAAATATTACTTTTATCAAAAACGATGATGAAATTTGCATAATACTAAGTTGAATTTATGTGACAAAAGTTTAAAGTAGCGCCCTTTTACCAACAGCTGAGATTATTGCAATGCTGAGGTTATTCAATAATGGATTCTCAGAACCTGTAATATAATAACATTCAGTCAGGGAAACATTGTATTCAATTACATTAAAATAAATCATGGAGGCAATTATATTCTGTAATAAATTTAGATTATAAGTTTGGTGTATATAACATTATTATATTACCCTTTCCTCTCATGCCTTTCTTTGTTGGTTCGTCATTCATTGTTACAGCATTGCTAGATGAACTCAGTGTAGTTAGGCTTTTATCATTCTCTGAGATTTTAGTGGAATGAGCAACTGATGGTGAGCTTGTGCTGAAAGTTTTTTTTTAATTGGATGTATCAAAATGATTTCATCATTGACATTAAACTCACATAGTATTTAATAGAATTTGTGTCATACAACTATGATAGATGTCTTCTGTTTTCTCTATAATAGAAGAAAAGCCAAATATAAAGGGACCGTAAGGTCATAAAACGTATAGTATTTTACAATTCACTTACGTTGAAACAGTATCAAGTTCCTGTCCAAAGAAATAAACTGGATCTTCAAAGACAAGATAATTAAAATGTATTAGCATAATATTTAATGAAACGGTACATCCTACTCCACACATATCTCTTTTTCCGCAACGTATCCCCCCTGTAGTCTGTTTATCACGATTAACTTGGGACTCTGACCAGTTAAAACAATAAAACTTTGTTTTATATTCTTTGTTTTGAAAAAGTGAAACATGGGACATCCTGAAGATAACGGAATATACATATGTAAGATTAAAATATTAGTCAATAAAGATATACGAAAATATCTTCATTTTAGAAAGTCAATATACCTTTATGGTATCTTCAAAATGCTATATCTTTACACGGGGAAGGAATGAACGAAGGCAACACAAAAGTAACATAAACGATATGTAACAGAGATCAATTTACTGCAATTGTTGTCACATGAGCCATATCAGGTCAAAACACTGCTTATTCATACACATACACTTTGAACTATTTATGTACATGTAGTGAGATGTATTTAAATTCTTGTCAAGACTTTTCAGCTACCTGTTACAATTTAACGATTTTAGGAGAAGAGAAATTATTACTTTAATGGTATCACAAAACAGTGTAATAATTCCATCATCTTTCTACTTAAGACATTGAGAAAAAAGATTATAGTTTTCGTTTTTATTTTAACACTAACATTAACCTGTTTTTCATAATTTAACATACTTATTTTTTTACTTTTATATGGATTTTCTCATAACATGATTGTACTATTTAATATAGGAATATGTAAATTGTATTGATTTCGTGCAACATACATGTGTGTATTTCGACATCTGAGAGCTGGGGATTAACCTTAGATGACAAAGTCACCGCAATCTCTTTGTATGTCCTGTCAACCGGCTATCTAGACTTAAGCAATATCCTCTATTGCTATTTATCCAGTGTTTGGTGAGCCATATGCGCATTTCTACCACTTATGTCTCGTATCAGAGAAGCTCTAGGCCAAAATTGTGAAGTATAAATATTTGACGAGCAAACTCATTATCTAATTGACCTAAAGGTAGAAGACGAAGAACTACTTAGTAGTAGAATAGTTTACTAAATTTTACATATTAATTTGTAATGTCATAATGTCATTATTGAAAATTTGTAATCATATATTGTAAAATTTTGAGTCATTTTGCCTAGTATGCCATGCGTTTTGATTTCCTTTCCTCCATTATCCTGAGTCCCAGTAGGGTATGGATACCTATTCTTACAGAAATTGGTGAAGTGTTATAAAGGAATATAAAGAGATCCATATAGAATCTTGACAAAAACATAAGCTTCTCCGCATATTGAACGATAACAAAAACATAAGCCTGTGTTTTTGTTATGATACAACATGGATTTCACATAGCTCTGTAACAAAGTCGTTTTTCTAAAGGACAGGTGGCTGAAAATTTGTATAGTTGAGTGTTTATGTTATATTACGTACATTGAAATTCCAATAGCATATAGAGTAGCGATTTCCCACGTTCAAAGTAATTTCGCTGGAATGATCTCCCAGTCATCTTAGTCAACTTGAATATTTTGATGCCCTTGATTTCCAGAGGAGTTTGAAGAAATGTAATCAAAATTAAATGACTTCTATTGCAAATAATTGATTCAAGCATTTCGACTGACAAAAATGTCCTTCTTTTAGCAAACACACAACTAAGCACAAAGTGAAAAAAATTTGAATTATAAAAATATAACAAATTCAAAACTTACTTCGATACATCATATTGCTTCTGAATGATTTGTTCGGAAGAAGTTTTTCTATACAATTTTTGGTTACATTTGGCATATAATGCGTGCAATTAAAAATACGTAAAATATCCGTGCTGAGTTGAGTCAGTTGCAAAATTGGACAATCTGTAAAGAAAACATTTTAAAATATTCATTATCCACACAATACCCTCTTTTCAACCTTTCAGTTCATAAAGAATAACTCTTATCGTTATAGGTTTAGCAATTTTATGACTTTGGCGCTAAAAGCGATTGTCACTATATATGGTGTTACCAGTACATATCCTTACACTGGATAAAATACAAGAAAACCGTATTAGGTTGCTCCCAGCCCCAAATAACAAAACGACAACAAACAAACAAACAAAAAACCCTAAAAACCTCAAATTAATAATAATAATAATAATAATAAAAATAATAATAATAATAATAATAATAATAGTAATAATTATAATAATAATAATAATAATATTAATATTAATCATAATAATAATAATTATAATAATAATAATAATAATAATATTAATAATAATAATAATAATAATAAAAACCCGAAACGATATAAAATGAAAAAAAAAACAATCAAATATTTGAAGACTATATTTTGTGTCACTAACTAAGTATTGAACACATGGCTGGTGATGTGTCAGAGACTGACAGTTCACCAATCTGACTAAAACCATATCTTTATTCCGCTTCTCTATTTGTTCCATTGCGTATAAAGATCTGGTGAAAGCTCGTAAGGGGTCACGTTCTGTGACCTCTGATATTCAGCCAATCAGTGGATCGTCATCAGAGGTCACCAGAACGTAAACCCTTACGGGGTTTCACCGGATCCATATTCGCAATGTGACAGATTGACAGTTGATAGTACAACTTATAACACACTCATATTTCTTATACAGCTGAAAAATGTTATTTGCAGTATTTAGTGTAGTGTTTGAGCTGTGTAGCTTTCGATGTCGACGATCAGGTTCGATTCCTGGATTGTGGAATTAAAATTGAAAAAGAAAAATTGTTGAAAGCAACGTAAAGCAGCAATCAACCATCAAACAAATATTACATTCAGTTCCATCTAAATATTCCAATTCACACAGAATTTCATATTCGCATTTTCTACTCGTTATATATATATATACGGCATTTCATTTTATTAGTTTTCTCTGACAGAAAATCAACACAGAATGATTCAATTGTTTGTGAAACTTTTAAAATCTTAATTAATTCCATTGGTATGGATATTGTATATCTTTAATGTGTTGCGTTTCATGAAATACACTATATTCTCTAACATATATCTTCCATTTGCTGATTAAATAGTTATTATTCGATAACATAATTACTGATTTGTAACGGAATTTCACTATAACTGTATCCGGCATACCTTTTATTTTGCACTCATACATATATAAGTAATTTTGTGTAAGTGATCTGATTGATATTCCTACTTGTTTTAGAATTTAAATTACTGATTAAACCTCTGAATTCCCTTTCTGTCTGATTTGACCAAAATCAAATACTTTCAAAATGTGTGAATGAATTCTAAATATATATATGGGTACCCGACTACAAAAGACATGGTTTCTGAATGATGTTATGTTTTATGCAGAAGGAATTGATGGTTGTTAATCCGTTGTTAAATCTCAGGATTTACAGTAAAATAATGATAAATAATTACTTGTATGGTCAACGGAACTTTACTACCTCATTCCACGGACAGATAGGAGGCTACAAGATGAAATTCCTTTTTAACAAGTGGGATGACAAGTTGCTTGTTCGGTTAGAAAACCAAGTACATTACCACTAGAATTTTAAACACTTCAAATTAAATGACCTGCTATAGTGTATTCCGCGATCATATCTATCATACATACATATATAATGATTGCTTTAGATACCGTGTAATGATTACATCTTACGTCGTGAGGGAAACAGGAGTGGCTGGTAACAGAACTCCTTCAGGGTAACATTGTCCGTGAGTGCACAGTGATATGTACCATTCACACATCTGAAATCTAGACTTCTTTTCGTCCACGCTGCTAAGTCCGTTGGACAGGTGGACACAAGATACATAGTTAAGAAAATATGAACACTGTATATATAAATCCCATAAAGACACGTGGAGAATCTCATATCAAAATACGTGTAATTCAATCAACAACTTGTATCCTCTAGTGAGGAAACAAGGAACTATATAGTTTTTAACACGTGCGAAAGTTTGGTCGGCGAAACCAGGAAATAAAATAATTCTAAAGGTTGATTATTTTTCAGAGTTTTCATTTTTAAAACAAATATATTAAAAGTTGGGGAGTGTTATATATACTGCTAGAAATGTCTATCTATACAAGACATCATATTCACATTGCGAATATCCTTAATGGATATTAATTTAATTGGTTCACATGCTATCAGAAGAGTAAAAGAGAAAATAGGAGACATCTGACAAAGCTGTATGACACAAATTACCAATAACATGCACACAAAACATAATAATAGTAGAAGATACACGGAAAAACGACATTACAAAAATATTCGATTGTGCTGAGGTTACGATACCGACTTAATATGGTAAATATGGTCACTCAGTTGGTGTGGTTAACTGATTTAAGGGCATCAAACCTCCCACTCACCGCAACAGCAGCAAAATCAAAGGATGCACATTTAAAAATTTATAAATAATCCTCATTATAGAGAGCAACGATCAACTGGTTTATCAAGAAGAGAGATCATAAATATTTATTATACAAGAAACGTTTATAGAATAATATGTTGCTATCAAAAATGTGTAAGGCGACATCAACATAAGTGCATTGTGCCTTGCCCGTCTGTAAACGAGCTCAGATCCTTGATCAATAGGAGTCCCGACTAACAATCAGAAGGGACGAGGAACAAGACCATGTGTCCTCTGAAAACGATTGAACAAGGAGTCTCCACCGCCCTGTTAGTCAGCGTGTAACGCTCAGGTAAAAGTCTGCATTTGGTTGTAAAGGATCCAATTCACGTCCTATGGTCTTGGTGATGATCTCGGGGTCATACCGTCGATGTCGAAGGCGTTTAATAACTTACGAACCCGCCGAGATGAAATTATCGGAAGCTTTGACACTCTTTAGTTTGTCCACTAGATCACCGTAGAAATTGTGATGTGAAGTTTCGCTGGATACGTATTGTTGAAAAGTCACATTTCCGAATTTAGATAAAATGTCGGAATAAGATCTGTAAAAGTTATCAAAAACTATTTGAAGTTTTTGATATCTATTACCCTGAGTAAAAAGTTTAAAAGTAATCTGAGAATTTTGTGTGAAAATCCAATTTAATTCAATTTAAGATGGATAAATATCAGAAATATAGTTTTGAAACTGAGGGTTATCAAAAACTACAATATCATCCAAATATCTAGAGGTGTCATTGAACTTATCAATAAGGTCGAAACATTTAGAGGTTTGAATAGAATAAAGGCTCTCACATAACAGTATAAAATGTAAAATACGAAAGTAACTGGTGTCACATGACTATGGCACTAACAACAATGAACCACAGTGGGCATTCAGAGGTGAGAGTAGGTGCCCGGAAGGAGTGAGCGTCTCCTGTTTGGCTAGCCATACCCGCCGTGAGTGCCCTTACATACATACAAAACAAATATAATTCAGCACTGTATATATACATGAATGTGAACAAACACTCTATAGAAAGTGTCACAGTCACATTACATCAGGAAAAGGGTATAATGACACTTAAATCAAACCCTCCGCGGGGAACTTAATCACGAGTTCCACGCTGCAAAGGGAATAAGTGTGACGGTCATGTAAAATACGAAAGTAACTGGTGTCACATGACTATAACACTAATAAAATGTACCACAGTAGGCATTCACATACCCTAAAAATTCAGAGGTGAGACCAGGTGCCCGGGAGGAGTAACCGTCTACTGTATGGCTAGCACACCCGCCGTGAAGTAAAAACCGAAGGATAAACCATATTCCATAGTCCATAGAATAAAATGATAATATCGTGTATAGTGTCGTATTCAGACAATTGCGAACCCCAATAAAATCGAGGTGAGACCAGGGAGGAGAAAGCATCCCCTGGTTGCATTAAACATCCGTTGCAAAAGTCCTGCAACAACTTTTCAAGTCCAGGATGTAAATACATAAATACACACGTATGAACCCATGAAAGAGACAAGATGAGAGTCAAATTTTCCTATTCAAGGCATGAAATGTTGTTTAACTAAAATTCCGGCAAGTTAACAATTGTCTGTATATATACGTATTATGTCAAATCAAGTATAGTCAAAACTTTAAGATGGTTAGTTTGTATGGTCAGATCCCGAAATATCGGTAAACATTACTGAAAAAGGACCCTGAAATTGCACTAAATCCCTATATTGACCATAGAACTTCCTCATTGACAATTCCAAACGTTTCAAAAAATAAATCTCCTATAAGAGGAGCGCAGTTAGGGCCCATAGGAATCCCAATAATTCGTTGATACCTCTTGCAATTAAAATTGTACATAATTATAATCCATCAGAATTGCGATGATATTACACGACTCAGTACATGTCCAACTGGCATGATTATCAATTTGTTTGCGGGAGAAAATGCACATGTAACTGAAGTACAGAGGTATAATTTAGATTTACCTGTTGAAACACCAGCGTATGAGAGATAAAAATTTGGTTTTGATTAAGTCATGAGGTAGAGAGGTATATAGTGTCGAAAAATCAAAAGTAGAAATGTTGTTTGCCTCAAGATTTCTCAGACGGACTTTTTCAATTACCTCATTAGAAGTTTTGATAGACCAAAAGTACTTGACGTTACTTTTCCTAGAATCAGCATTTCAATACTTGAGAACATGGTCTTTAACTGCAGAAAGACCGAATGTGATATGTTTAGAAAGTACAGTTAGAGAGCAACGGCTACAATTTAAGATAAAACGTGATTTATATGGCAGTTTTTGTAATTTGGAAAGCCAATGCATTGTTGGAAAAGAGAAAACTGAAGACATCTGACAAAGCTCAATCAATCAATCAAAGGACACCCATTTAAAACTTTATAAATAATCCTCCATATAGAGAACAATGATCAACAGGTTTCTCAAGAAGAGAGGTCATAAAATTTTTATTAAACAGAAAAGCTTATAGAATAATATGTTGCTATCAAAGTTATGGAAGGCGACATCAACACAAGTAAACCGTGCTCTAAAGATCATTTTATCAATGCTTAAATTGAAGTCACACATAACTTTATAATGGTCAGATAGGATCTTGTCTCTGAACAATGGGGTTTCAACATACGTAGAAGTAGTGGTGAGTTCAGTTTTGATAACTGCAATGTTGTATATTTTTCAAACAATGATAATATTATTAGCTGCTTTGTCAGCAGGCACGAAGGCATAAGTATTATGTAAATCAGTCATTTTCTTTTTTATAGACTAGACTGGTATAGAATGTGTCTGTTTAAAGAAATGGGGATTAATTGTAAAATTATCAATGCGAATAGCGATAATTTTTAAGATTTCACTTTTCCAGTGATTCAAGGCATGTATTTTACACCTTTTTACACCATCGTTTACAATCAGTGTTTAATGTTTCTTCAACAATATTCCGACATTTGTAAATCTATGCTGGAGGGTAATCTATACTTTGGCCCTTTATTAGAAAGTGAAGGGTAAAGTTTGTCATATGACATGCTTTAATCATTTTAAGTCTAAATCAATCTGTGTAACGTAAATTTTTAAATCAGCCTAATACAGGATAGGTTTTAATCTGATAAACGGAATAGATGATAATGCATGCAGAATTCGTGACGACAGTTATTTGTGGCTATCGGCAGTAGATGTCTAATGGCACAAATCTTTGGCGAGTGGCATTTGTGTCATTATAAATGACATTTCTTTGTCCCAAACAAACAAAAGTAAAATATGTGGAATTAGGATAATAGAATCCCACAATAATCAAATATAGTCATGGGTATTTGGTTTGAGATTTGCGTATAAATCTTTATCCATAGATGAAGAGTAATTAAAAATTATTAAGTGTTTTTCAGTTCTTTTATCTGCAATCATTCAGAAACATTTTAGATTCAACTCTTAAATAGAGCTCCCCCTGTGGTAATATAACATCACACGTGAGAAATATGACGACTAATATACAGTACAAGGTCTTTTGAAATAGGGTCTATGAAATGTTATCAGCAGCGAAGTTATTGGACTGGTAACATTGAAACCAAAAGCTGATATTATAATGTAAACATGAAAATGAAAAATGAATTAATAATTAGCATATTTTGTACGCATCTGAAATCTAAAAATTTGAAACTACAAGTGTCTCATGACACCTTAACAATATGTGCGAAAACACAAAATCCGATTAATAAACAAGTATGACAAGCGTTGTTTGTTTATATGTGCATGTTCACGCATATTTCGTCAGCACCCCTTCACACAAATATACATCCAAACACTAAACGTGGACATTTTCACCTGACATCTTTTCTGAAAATAAATGTATACTAGGAAGATTACCAGACACATGAAGCTTTATTTCAAGATGAATTAAATGGCCAGACTCTGACGTACTGTTATTTCACATCATTTATTCATCTCTGAAAAATATAAATTCAACACATTTACTTTGTATTCTCCATTAGGTGACCCTTAAGATAGAAACCTATTCACATTTTACATTTTATAATCTTGTCATCACATTTTCCTTATCTTCGTTAATGATTCTCTTAAAGATGTAAAGGGACTCATATTACTGGTTTCCTTTAATGTATTCATGTTACACTAGAATAAAAATAGTACGAACATTTGAGAAAATTGTGTCTAAAAACTCGTAATCGTATTCACAAAAACTCGTAAGTTTTAATCTTAGGATTAATTTTAAGACTGTCGTAAGATTTCTCTAAAGTAATATTCACGAAAGCTCTCCTAAGATCACTCTTAAATTTACGATCGCGGAAACGACGTATCATTTACAAACTATCTTAAGATTATCCTAAGTGTAAAACTGCCCTAACAACGGCTATTTACATCTATTTTCACTTTTGTTTTAGTGATATATGACTGTCATTTTCAGTGGCGGATTCCGAAGCGGAGAGGGGAGCGTTGGACCCCTAAATTGTCTAGAGAAGTATGAATCCAATAATCGTACATCTACTCGACACTTCGGGTCATTTTGATAATGTTTATGGCTTTAACCCCAACCTCTTTCCTTTCCTGACTGGAAATAATATTTTTTTAATGTAAGAGTAATTTTACACTTACGACTTTTTGTGAATACAGCCACTGATTAATACGGCTTTTTATACGCCTATCTTAAGACGTGGGCGTATTATGTTATGGCGTTGTCCGGACTATTACTTATTTCCCTGTGCACGGATTTCAATAATATTTCACAGAATTGTTGTTTAGGATCCAATAGTGTGTCATGACCTTTACCCAAGGCTATAAGTCAAAGGTCAAGGTCACAACATGCAAAGTGAGTAAAACATTGTCCTGGCTTATCTGGGCGTTTCTTTCTCTCTGCACGGATTGCAATAATATTTCAAAGAATAGTTGCTTTGGATCGAAGGGTGTGTCAACACCTTGAACCAAGGTCATAGGTCAAAGGTCAAGGTCACAACATGCAAAGGGAATAACCCTTTTCCGGGTCATAACGTCTCCCCCTGTGCACGGATTCCAATAATATATCACAGAATTGTTACTTAAGTCGGTATCGTAATTGCACTACAATCAAATATTTTTGTAATGTGTTAAATGTTCTATTATATTATTTATATTCATGTGTTGTATAGCTCCATGGTGACTTTTGCCACATAACTGAGCCGGTAACTCCTCTTTTTTCTTTAAGATTAAAGGATGTGTCATGACTTTGAACCAAGATCAAAGGTCAAGGTCACAACATGCGAAGTGAGTAAACCCTTATCCAGGCCATTACTTCTTGCCCTGTGCATGGATTTCAATAATACTGTATAGTTGCTTTTATTCGCGGGGGATTCAATTTCGCTATATTCGCGGTCAACGGATATTTTATACCCCAACGCCCCCTGAAAAAAGAAAATGTTTCACGAAAAACTAAACTACGTCACTGCTCAGGTTGTATACAATGTTAACATTATATTTCCAAATGTATTAGTAGGGTGTACATTACACCAGTAAGCACACAGGTATTCCATCTAACACAATACTTGCGGTAATTATGTTTAATTTTTACCATAGGCCTGGTGGGGGTAAATGCGTTTTGGAAGGTGATGTAATCAGCTTCCCTAAGCCGTCGTCCATCCCAATTTGGAAACCGAAGTTACCCAAGTGTTCTTCCGCCCTAAACAGTTACGAAAATATAGTCCCTAAACAAATCTTGCATAAAAATCAATTTTAGCTACTAAAGTTAAAGAATTTGTGCTTTACATATTGAAATTTGCTAAAATAGATAGATTAAGTGTACTCTTATTTATGAGATAAAGTTATATGAAAAATATTCTTGCGCTACTGTACAGTATGTCGTGTCAAAAGATACAAGTTTATTTCTTAACCATGGCTATCTTTCGTTTAAGGATAGATCGATCGTTTTGTTTTGTTTTTAATATGTTCGATATTATATATGCACATCTTCACTTGTGTGCATGACCTCGTTTGTTTATTCGACTAAACATCTTCTATATTGTACATAGTCTTTTGCAATGTTTACTTATATAATTAGTCAGAGGTTTATTCGGACTAAGTATAAGGGAGTATAGACAAGATGTTTCGATGCAAGGACATTTCGGTACATTGTCGTTTCGGTACAGAATTAAGACGTTTCGGTACAAGAAGAAAATATCTTGAACCTTGAAATGGTCGTTGTGGTTGTTAAACCATTCCAATTTATACATTTTTGTCTCAAAATATACTGAAACCTATGTACATCAAAATGAACAATTAATGGTACAAACACATAATATTGATACACATATGCACTGAAAAATCGTACTAAAACCTTGTTCGTGTATGACGTATGTCAACATAAAGGATTATTTCACACAGTGACACTGTCAAAGTAAACATAGAGAGAAGATCAAATGCATTTCATTTACAAAATATTCATAAAGAACTTGTTCTTGTCTCTGTGAATAATTCAACAGTATTTCTACTGTTTGTAAGTCGGGTGCGTTTGAGTTTTTAGTACATGTATATGTATAAAAAAACAGCTTTGAAAATTACTATGGGGTGACGGGAATTTCCGAAAAGACAAGTAGAATATTGTGATATGATGTTTAAGCACATGTTTATACATTGCTATATTGCTATTATATACATAAAAAATGCGAGTTTCATTTACATGTATTTAGTTAGCTCTAATTTCTTTTGTTATTTTCTTTGTGATGTCACGGAAGACTTTACTATTCCTCTTCTTTTCTAGACACTAATTTTAATCCCTAATATGTGTGACTAGTTTGTATATCGATATCTTTTCTTTATTTTCAAGATTTAGATCTATAGCTTTTCAAAAGATGTTGTAAAATTGGTATTAATCTACATGGGGTAGTGAATTATTCCCCTTTAATCAAATTTCAATTAACATGTTTGTCCAGACAAAGCATGGCATAATCATAAAATCAGACACAACTGGAAATTCAAACATTGTATATAAGTAGCCTGCATGTGACGTTCAAATTCTTATGAAAGTGATACAGATATATATATAGAGAGAGGTGCATAATTTTGCACTTCTTTCGTATTTTTCCCTTAATATTAGATTTAGTTTTGTAATAAATTCTTAAGAACTAATTTCTAAATTACTGACAATTGCCCACCCTCCGTTCTACCATAATTGGCATATGGCAATGCTTTGATATTGCCGTTTAAATGTCACATTTCAGACACAGTCTGTTGTACATATGGTACATATTGTTTAGATCATCTCGTGAACGGTAGATCTATCGATTTATGTTGGTTTTAGATATTTATAACCATCTCTAATCAACACTTAAGCGATTGTCAAAAAAGAGGAAGTTGGGAGAGGTTAAACTAATTTTATACTTCAGGGATTCAGGTGCAGATTCAACTATTGCACGTGCCCGACAGGAAGCATAGGGGGTGGGCGACAAAGACATCTTTGTTAAGTAAATGTTTTCATATTAAATCAATCACCTGCCAGAAACAATCATAATACACTACAGATGTTACGAATTGCATAATTTTTTTTCAAAATTACCGCCGGTTAAAACTTTATCGAAGCTGCTGATACAGTGTAAAGGAGATATGATCCATAAGCATGCCATGGTACATGCGCTAATTTCAATGAAGTGGACAAAAAACGCATGATTTTACAATTATGTATATCATTTCCCGACAATCATAGCCTTTAATCCTTGATCGGGTTAGACTTCCGTCCCCCGATTAATTTATTTATTTTTAGATCCGTGCAAGTGTGAAATCAATATTTGTTGACATGAATTACATGTTTCATTTATATATATTTATATCTATATATGTATTTTTTTGAGATAGCATGAATTTGCATGAATTTGAATAATATTTCACAGCATTGTCGCCCTAGGCCCAAGGGTGTGTCATGACATTGACTGAAAGGTCGTACATGTATCTTCAAGGTCAAGGTCACAATGTATGTGATAGGTAAATCAGTCTGTGTCATACCTTTCTCCCCCTTGTATAGATTTGAGTAATATTTCACAGAGTTGTTACCTAGGATCAGGATCAAAGGTTGTGACCTTGAACCAAGGTTAGATCTGCAAGGTCAAGGTCACAATGCATATGATGGGTAAATCTTTGTCTGAGCCATAACTTTGTATCCCTTGCATAGATTTGAGTATACGTAATATTTCACAGAATTGTTGCCCAGGACCCAAGGAAGTGTCTTGACTTTGAACCAAAGTTATATATGCAAGTCAAGTTCACATTGTATATAAGGGTAGGTAAATCTTTGTCTAGTTCATAACTTTTTACCCACTGCATGGATTTGAATAGTATTTCACAGAATTTTTGCAATGTGGGAATGTTTCTTTACTTTCAAATTCATCCCTTCAAACTTAGTGACGGGCATACAATGCCACGCTAGGCGTTGCTATTGTTGACTATACACTGTTCTTCATTAATCACCTTCCATCAGTAATCTCAGTACTTTGATTCAATTATTTCCCTGTCCGCGGAAAGTTTGTCTATGGCAGATACAAGCCAAGACGCCTGTAACGGTTTGATGTGTGATAAACGCAGGTCAATGATTAAATCGGTAATATCTTGACCCTTTTCTAGTTTGCCAGGTCATTATCTATTGTATACTTCGCCTTTTTTGCCCTTTGTTCCGGAAAATAACTCCCAAAGTCACCTCGTTTTCTTTTTTTGGGGGGAGTAACACAACAGAGTTCTAATTTTTCGTTATGTTTGGATGTAGTTATCGCAAATTCCGGATCAGTTTCCTTGATATTGCTTGGATCAGGCAATAATGGAGATGATGGCCCATTTATACCAGGTTTTCCGTATTTCAACCCCTTATCCATAATGTTCAGTGTTGATATTACAACTATCAAACTAAGAATTCCTAAAAACAACTCTCAAAAGCTTTTATACTTTTATTTCAATACTAGAACACAGCTCACTTTTGTGAATACCTACAAATACCTCCCCTACTGCTATACATGAAATGATACACTGGGAATGTATTTTAAGCCAAGGAGGATAACTCCTAAAACTCGGCCAAGAAGGAAAACTCCTAAAACTCATTTTTAATAATTCGGACATCCTCGACCTTTTCCTGCGTAAAAAAGCTCGGACGTCACTCGTAGCCATTATTTAAAAATAGTTCCTGTAGTTACAGACGCTCGCATGTATACCAGGCAAATAGGTCAGTGCTTGGCGTGTAATGAAGACGTTAGAAGACTTTCACAATTCAACGGACTTAAATTAAACGTTAATCCCGAACTGTTGCAGCTTTAATTATTTTCCTTGACATAGATAACATATATTGTGTACTGGATTACATTTTACATCGCTGATATATCACTGAGTACTATGCCGGAAACTGATTGATGCATGGAATCGATGTAAGTCATTCCGCCGAGTGACGTCCGAGTCTTTTTACGTAGGTAAAAGTAAAGGGCGAGGTTGTTCCGAATGATTTTTAATTACTTATTTTGATCCGGTGAAAGGCGAATATTTATACCCGGGAATAAGCTCCCATCTTGAAAACGCGAAATTTTACCCCGTGAAAATAAACAACTATACAGTATTTCAGAGAATTGTTACTTAGGACACAAGGATGTGTCATCACCTTGACCCAAGGTCATAGGTCAAAGGTCAAGGTCACAACATGCAAAGTGAATAAAACCTTCTTCGGGCCAAAACTTCTTCCCCTGTGCATGGATTTCAATAATATTTCACACAATTGTTACTTAGCACCCAAGGGTGTGTAATGACCTTGTAAAAGGTCAAGGTGACAACATGCAGATGGAATAAAATCTTGTCCGGGCCATAACTTCTTCCCCTATGCATGAATTTCAATAATATTTCAAAACATTTTAGTTAGGACCTAAGGGTGTGTCAAGACCTTCATCAAAAGTCATAGGTTAAAGGTCAAGGTCACAACATCCAAAGTGAATAAAGCATTTTTCGGGCCATAACTTCTTCCCTTGTGCATGGATATCAATAATATTTCACAGAATTGTTACTTACGTCCGAAGATTTGTCATGATCTTGAACTAAGATCATGGGTCAAAGGTTAAGGTCACAATATGTGAAGTGATTAAAACATTGTCTGGGCCATATATCCTTCCCCTGTGTATGGCTTTCAAAAATATTTCAAACGTTGTCCGGGCTATTACTTCTTCTCCTGTGCACGGATTTCAACAATATTTCACAGAATTGTTACTTAGGACCCAAGGGTGTGTCATGACCTTGACCAAAGATCTTATTTCAAAGGTCAAGGTCAACAATGTAAAGTGAGTAAAACGTTGTCCGGGCTATTACTTCTTCCCCTGTGCATGGATTTCAACAATATTTCACAGAATTGTTACATAGGACCAAAAAGTGTGTAATGACATTGATACAACGTGATAGGTGAAAGGTCGAGGTCACAACATGCAAAGTGAGTAAAACCTTCTCCAGGCCATTACTTCTTGCCCTGTGCATGGATTTTAATAATATTTCAAAGAATTCTTACTTGGGACCGAAGGGTGTGCCTTCACCTTGAAGCAAGTTCATAGGTCAAAGGTCAAGGTCACAACATGCAAAGTGTCGAAGACCTTGTTCGGGCCAAATCTTCTTCCCCTGTGCATAGATTTCAATAATATTGTCTAGAATGTTTACACTTGATCCAAGGTCATTGGTCAAAGGTCAAGGTTACAGCATGCAAAGTGAGTAAAACCTAGTTCGGGCCAAAACTTCTTCCTCTGTTTTCATGCATGTTTTCAGTTTTGAGCAAATTCCATTTTGTTGTGACAGAGTTAAGGTACTTGGATCCCTATTTTAGGATTTCAAGTATTACCAAAGAGACCCATGGCTGGGGGGGGGGGGGGGATAATAAAACCATGCGTTCACATTGGTCCCGTCCACAGTAAACGACGGGCGTATTAAGCCACGCTAGGCGTTGTTCTTGTTTGTAATTTGGGAAAGGCGGAGACTTTCACCAACTGAGTTTACATATAGAGTGAAACTCCTTTATAAGAACTCAAGTATAGTCACTTTGCCCTCCGAGGAAAGTAATTATAATTTGAATTTGCTTTGGCATAACGTATCAATAGTAATTAATGTTGACTGAGCGGAATTTTACTCATGAGCAAAAGGTCCAGAGTTGACATCATGGGCGTGTTTAACAGACTAGCAGTCAGAGAAATATGTATTGATGAGATGTTATAGTCAATATAGCTCTTCAGCAAGCGGTGTGACTCTACCTATCATTACAAAATTTAATTGATATTTTTTCAAACTCTAATCATGAATAACAAAATGAAGGCAGAAATAGGGGATTTATTAAAGGATATTGTTCCTAGCGAGTTATCCTCTAAAATCACCACAGAGTTAAAACAGTATGTTGAGCATTATACCACTGAATTCAAGGAATCTCTGACGAAGACCTTTAATTTTTATCCAGGTGTAACTAATTATTGGTTGATAGAGTAATTAAAGCACGAATCCAAAATTAAGTTCAAATCAAAGGGGCATATTGAATAATATGAGAATAATTATGATATTAATGATCGCATGGAGAATTTGTAAGAACAAGTAATCTAACAAACTCTGGTAGAGGTTGAACGAGCTTTGAAAAATATCATTACAAAGGTACAACATTGTAAATTGATAAGACTTGCAGATAGGGTGGTTAATTGTAGCTTTTGTCATTTTTTGTGTGCAGGTCCTTGGTTATTTGTGTCATACAGCTTTGTCAGATGTCTTCTGTTTTTTCTCCTGAATATTAAAAGAATGACATCGCTGATGATAGTGATGAAGAAAATAGAATGCATGGAGCTGAACGCCAGGCTTCTATGCAATCTAAGGACATGAAACTGAAGAGAAAGTGTACATTGCATCACGATGATCAGCCTATAAATAAGTTTTCAGGAGATAAAGACAATGATGCCTTTTGTTTCCGTCGAATCCAAAGGTCAACAGGTATCAAGTGGAACAAATCAGGACATCGGCAGTCACAGTGCAAGTTGGACAGCGCGGATAATGAACCGGGAAATAGTGGATCGAAATAAACAAAAGCGATTTCAGTTAAGCACTCTGCATTGACTATAGATAGAAAGAGGTTGTCTCTTGACAATTATTTGAAATATGAAGGCAAAAGGAAAATTAAATGTTCATGTAGATTTCTAGAGGGAAAATTGGAATGCACTTGATGTTATTGGGAATGGTAATGCGAGGAAAGGATAAAAGCATCTGACTCTGTCGTATGATAGAGGTCACCAAGGGTATGCTCTGTTAATCATGTAAATATTTGAAAAATACACATAATAACGTCACAAAAATTGTCGATTAAAATGCAGTTACGATAACAACTTTGAACGCTTAATGGTTGTAATAGTTGTTAATCTATTGGTGTGGTCAATCGGATTGCATGCCCATCTTCCCACTCATCACAAAAGCAGTATAATCAAAAGACATACATTTAAAAATATATAAATAATCCTCCATAAAGAGAGCAAGGATCAACAAGTTTCTCATGTTAGGAGGTCATATAAATATATAAACACCGAAGTGCAGGGTAAGACCTAGATATCAAACATACATAAATTGACATCAAAGTGTGTAAACCATGCTCTACCGATCTGGAAAGGAGTTAAGAACCTTGTTCTGTAAAAGTCCTCATTGACAGTCTCCTCTAAAAAAAAAAAGTTTTAGCAATACCCTTTTAATAGTCCCCAACACTTTGTTAGTTAGCGAGCAACGTTCGAGTAATTGTCTGTAGAAGGCTGTAGAAGTGCCCAGTACAAGACTTTTTATGATATCTGGGTCATACCATTTTATGAAGCATCTTCTTTTGCTGAGCTTAAGAATAATATTCCATCATTACATTATGTAGATTTTGTGGAGCGTTATATCACAGAATTATTGATAGTGGCCGTATTGTCCAGATACATAATAGACTATTTGTTATTAATCTCTTTACTGTTTCTGTAAATAAAAAGGCAAAGAGACATTTATTATGGATTTCAGATGTGTTAACTGGTACATTTACAAATCAAAAATCAAATTTGAGGACTGGAGAACCTTTAAAATCTTCGCTTCTGATGCGAAATAAACGTTTTGGATTCATTTGAAATCCGAATATCATTTCATAGATATCTATAGAGATTTTGTACCTAACATTGAAAAATCTGTTCGGGAGCCTAGTTTTGAGGTGATGTGGTTTAGTATTTTACTGAAATTAAAGGGTTAAATTCCTCGAAAATAAAATTTTGTCATTTAAAGAAATATCTAAAAGTGTTTTTATTGAAATTAATATTTGTTTCTACACGAGATTTGGGACTGATTATTGGTATTCAAGGAAACAAATACTGAATTACAATCAATTGCTTTGAATATTTATCAATTCAAAGTCATGATCGGCATGAATCTGGAAATTCAGAAAGTGAAGTAGCAGATTATCCAAGTAAAATTTAATTATTACTGGAACATTTCAATGCTTGCCAATCAGGAACATCAACATCGACTGCGACTATTACACCGATGTATTTTATGCTCTGCAATTGGGATATTATGTGAACGATTCTACCCATATTCATTGCAAGAATGATTGGATCAAGTTGTGTCTGGACCCCTCAATGTGAAAATCTGACACTCTTAAAAACCGTGCGGAACCAGTAACAGTTGATATATTGGGAAATTACGTTCGGAAATATGTCTTCCATATGACAACATTAAGGGATATAAGACTTGCAACTATTTGCATACTTGGTTTTGATGGAATTTTTTTTTTTTTTTTTTACGTTTTTCTAAATGTGTAAAAATTAGACGCTCACTTTTTGTTTTAAGAACAGTGATGAATAAAGAAATGTAGCATGATTAATGATTGCAAAAACCAATATTCCATGTTGTCCTTATACTTTGTTAAACAGATATTTTGGAAAGAGATTCAGGTCATTGACCTGTCATAAATTGGCACTTAATCCTGAGATACACATTTCTTACACTAGAGCTATAGAATTATTTCGAAATAGTTTAAATTCATTTAGACATGTTTCGGTAGACTCTACGCACATTTTCCCCAACCTGTGTCAGATATGCCGGTCTGTTTAAATAGGTACAAATCCAAGATATTGTTCCGAAATCCACAACTCGAAGTCGAAAGAAAAAAGAGGAGTTACTGGCTCAGTTATGTGGCAGAAGTCACCATAGAGCTATACAATACATGAATATAAATAATATACTAGAACATATATCACATTACAAAAATATTTGATTGTAGTGCAATTGCGATACCGACTTAGGACGGTCATTTAATCTGACAAAAGCCAAACAAATGGTGTGGTTAACCGGTTTACGGGCCCACCTTCCCACTCACCGTAACAGCAGAACAATCAAAGGACGTACATTTAAAAATTTATAAATAATCCTCCATGTAAAGAACAAGGGTCAACAGGTATCGCATATTGAGAGATCATAAAAATATAAGCACGTAAGTTATTGTAAAATAAATAATGGTATTAAAATATATGCGACATCAACATGATAAACCGTGCACTGCCAGTCTGAAAGCGAGCTAAGACCGTAGATCTGTAGGAGTCCCGACTAACAGTCAGAGGGGACGAGGTTCAGGACCATGTCTCCTCTGAAGGAGGTTTGGACAAGGCCCGTCATATAGTCCCCACCGCCCTGTTAGTCAGCGTGCAACGTTCAAGTAAAAGTCTGCATAAGGCTGTAGAGGGGCCAAATACAAGACCTATAGTCTTTTTGATGATCTCAATATCATATTGTCTATTTAGAAGACGTTTGATTATTTTATTACATGATAAAATAACGTTATCGGAGCCTTTTACTTTCCTTAGTTTATATACGAGATCATCGTAAAAATAAGGATGGGAAATTCCATAGTATACATACTGTTGAAAAGAAATATTTCCAAATTTAGATAGAAGTTCTGAATAAGATCTGAAGAATTTGCCGAATGTTTTTCTTAGCTTGTGATATCTGTAACCCTGAGTTAAAAGTTTAGTAGTAATTTGTAAATTTCGTTTATGAAAGCCCAAAACATCGGTGCAGCCTCTGACAAATCGAACTAATTGAGATATATAGATACCATATGATGGGAGTCGAGGGACATCGCCATCCAAGTAAGGGAAATTTACAATAGGAAATCCAAAATCCTCACGTTTATCATAAATATTAGTATATAATAGGTGGTTGATAATTTTGATGTTTAAATCTAAGAAAGGTTTAGATTTATCTCAAGTATTAGCTTTATTCAATGTGAGTTCTGGTGGATATATTTCTGATATAAATTGTTCGAATTCAGGGTTGTCGATAACCAAAATGTCATCCAGATATCTGCAAGTATTATGAAATTTGTCAATGAGGTCGAAACGTTTTGATTTTTGAATAGAAACCATAAAATCCCTCTCATAACAATAAAGAAACAAATCTGCTATCAGAGGCGTGCAGTTAGTACCCATAGGAATCCCAACTATTTGTTGATATATCTTGCCATCAAATTGCACAAACATATTATTCATGAGAAAATCTAGTGCTTTACATAATTCCTTGCAAGTCCAGTATTTATATGAAGTTTATTGTTTATTGGAAAAGAATCCGGAGTTATTGGAAGTACATATGTACGTTTTAGATTCTCTGTGAAAAAACCATTGTATAAGAGACAGCAACTTGCTTTTAATCAAATCATGAGGCAGAGATGTATAAAGTGTATAAGAATCAAATGTAGAAATTTGAGTCGCTTTGAAACTTAGCGAAAGAAGTTTGTCTATAACTTCATGAGAATTTTTAATCGACCAAAAGTAATTGATGTTACTATTATGAAATGCGACATCACAATATTTGATAATATGACTTTTATAGCAATTAGAGCAGACGTAATATGCTTCGATAGTACTGTAGTAGAGCAGTGGCTAGAATTAGATATGAAACGTGATTTATATGGACTTTTATGTAGTTTTGGGAGCCAATATATGGTTGGTAGATCAGATTTATCAGTTTTAATTTTGAAGTCGGACATGGTCATGAGGTGATCGTGCAAGGTGCTGTCTTTTGAGGTAGGGCTTTCTACATATGTATGAGTGGAGTTTAATTCGTTTTTAAGTACTTCAATATAATATAGTTTTCAAACAACTATTACGTTATTACCTGCTTTATCAGCAGGAACAAAGACATATTTAGCATGTAAGTCGGCTATCTTCTTTTTAATAGAATTTGCCGTCAATGTATTAGGCTGTTGAAATAAATGCGGATTTTCCGTAAAGTTCTTAATACGGATATCGACAATTCTTAAAATCGCGTATTTCCAATCATTTACCTGTTCTTTTTTACACCAACGTTTACAATATGTAGTTAAAGCATCTTCTATAACGTCACGGCATTTATTGAAATCTATCCTGGACGGTAACCTATATTTAGGTCCTTTTCCAAAAAGGGTGCGCGATTTCTTGTCCGAAATACAGTTTAGGTCACCAGTAATAACATGACCTGCCGGTTTATAAACATATTTAGATTTTTCACAAGAACACGACGAAGGAATAGAGTCTGAAACATCAGGGTTAGATGTAACTTTATTATAATTTTCTTATAGGCATTTTGTACTGGTAACAAATAAGTAAAGGTTCTAAATTCTAAAAATATTGGGGGATTTTAGATGTGACTCTATGATCACGGAAAATATTACAAATGTTAAGTAGATCGAAGCCTTTATTAATAAATTTAATTTTGAGAAATTGCTGCTTGGGTGGAAGAGACGGAATACGAAGACAGAGTTTATTATATGAAAATAAAATAATCAAATTGAGTTTATATCAATCAGAATTGCGTAAACTTCGATGATCAGCTTCGAAGAAACACGACAATACATATGTAAATATAATATAAACAATCACGAACCTCTTTCAAAACAGAGGTGGAATCAGGTGCCTTGCAGGAGTAAGCATTCCTTGCCGACCGATCACACCCGTCGTGATGCAATAAGTATAAGCGAAATAGTATTATTCGCTGTCACAGAATTAGGAAACGGCACAGCCGTAGTCAAAATATGTATATGCCATAAGCAGTAAAAATATTGCTGTATAGTATAGGTAATACAGATGTTTTAGTTACTGTGAAATAAGGAAGTTAACATGTCAAACAACGATACGTCATATGAGCAAATAAGGTATAACGACCGTAACATTCAATGTGGTCTGATTCACCCACATATTTGATTCTATTAAAAATATGCAAGTGCCGAACTTGTGGATGATTCAGGCTACATGGAAACAAACCGGAAAATATTATGCATGCAATTGATGTTGTGTATCAAAGTATCAATATAGCAATAAGTTTCTATGAAAAAGAGTATCATGTGGAGCTTCCTTTACTTTTCAATGACAATAACGGTCCCATTTAAGGCAGTAGAAGCGGTGTAGGGGACGTAATTCTGAAAGGTATTTAAAACATTTACACATATGGGCGCTTTTCGAGTATAATTCAGATTTCAACTTTTGTCATTTTGAGAATTCCAATCATTCGGCTACGAGCATCACTGATGAGACATAACTTGTCGACATGCGCATATGGTGCACTAAATTAATAGGTACATATGTTTTATATTTATTATATAACAACCGGAAACAATGGTATATTATAACCACTATTCCGGTGTCACTGCTGGTGGACTGATAGTTTCCCGAGGGAAGTTTTCAGTGCTTTTGTACTGACATTAAATATATACGTCCAATTTCCAGTCATTAAGCTAAGTAAATCACTCTAAAATTGAGGAGTATCTCCCTCATGCATAGCTCTGTCCTTAGATAGATTCTCGTGTTCACTTTTCGGTCATTATAGCTTCAACACTGCTCTTCATATTTTTATATATTTTGAGAAGTCCAATCATGCGGCTACGAGCATCACTGAAGAGACATAACTTGTCGAAATGCGCATATGGTGCACTAAATTAATAGGTATATATGTTCTATATTTATTATATAACAACCGGAAACAATGGTATTCGTCAAATTGTCTTAATCTAAAACTTTTTTCGGGTGCTTTTCACGCATATTTTTGATAAAGATCTAGGTTTTTTTTGTGAACATAACAGGCAATCATTTCCCCACCTTCGCATTTATCCTCAGTAATAGTCCGAATGGTGACAATTTCATGCACAGAGCAGTGGAAGATAACTCCTATGTACCGGAAATGACGCTGATCCATTTACTGGTATCAAACTGACGTCCTTGTGTATTGAATGTGGTGTAATGCATCTGTGGCCTGGTGCAGTCTATGGTGGTTGATTATGTACGGGGAAGTACAACTTGAACAACTTCAAGTATATACATGAGTTTTAGGTGTTTCAAAATATAATCATTAAAGTTTATCGATTTCAATTTGTAAAATATTGTTGTTTTTTTCTCACCGGCTATGTGAATAAGTGTAGTGATGAGTTGGACCTTCTGTGAAATGGGTCAATCGTGTATTTTTGTATGGAAAATAATCTATACGCACAAAAGCGCATTTCAATGTTTGCAAACAAACCTTGTGGGTAAGAGTACATTCGTAATTACGCAGACTCGATATAAGGTAAGAGATAACTGCGGGAAATGTCAATAAACATGATAACCATTACAGTAAATTAATTAATGATACTTCGAAGTACGGTGGGAGGATCCTGGAACTTGCAGTTTCTACGAAAACGATCTTTTGTTGCCAGTGCAAAATGCCCTTTGCAAAAATGTCACAGTCAAAATGAAAAGATACATTGTAATTAACCGCTGTATCGCCTGAAAGGTGAAGAACACATAAAGTAATTATGTCTTTTAAAATTTAAACGGACAAGATAAAATATTTAAGACATTATGGCCAAGGTCACAAGTTCATTTGCTTTGAAGTCATTTGAAAGGGCTTCATTAATGGAGTACACATCACACATTATGTTTCAAAAACTGTTGGCAGAGATAAATTTAGCCATGTTTAGAATTAGTTTCGCGGTCAAGGTGACAAAGTTATTTGTTGAAAGGGTTTTAAAAGTGAAGTACACATGCCATAAATGATGCCTTTTACTTTTATAGTTCAAAAAGTGACATGGACGATGTTGCAGACTGACACTTGAAACACAGGTAGGACATAAATAGTATATATTGAGCCCCCGACACCCTGTGTTCCGATACGGGGGCATCCCACATAAATACTACAAGCACATTGTTATATTGTATAGACAATTCCATATTTTCAAACATCTGGAAAGAAAAAAATGTTTTAGGACATTTTAGAACTGATATGGAAGAAGGCTGTAAAGTGAAAAAAACAGTTCACAAGGGGTTTATTTTCTTTTTTTCCTTTTGCTAAATTAAACGATAGAAATTTTTCACTGATGGATAGAATAAATATAGAACATATATACCTTAGAATTTAGTGAACCATATGCACATTTCGACAACTTATGTCTCTTCAGTGATGCTCGTGGCCAAATGATTGGAATTCTCAAAATATAGAAATATTTGAAGAGCAGTGTTGAAACCAAAATGACTGAAAAGGGAACCAAAGAATCTATCTAAGGACAGAGCTGTGCATGAGGGAGATACTCCTTATTTTTAGAAATCATGTTTTGAGGGACTCAGTAGTTGGTCATTTGTACTACAATTAGTCATGGAATGAGTTCATTTTACAAAGACTAAGCAAAGAATGATTATTGTATATATCCTTCTAAAGCATTGAGAGCTTCTATATCTTTTCTATGAACATTCTAATATCTTGACATTAATTTAAGGCATGCTACAGTGGATTGAAATATGCCATTTTGTGCTGTTGTCAAAAATTATCCCTGAATCAATTCATATATTCAAAATTGTGTCATAATGTGCTCGGATATAAGGGTTAACTACTGGGCGATTTTCAGTGATCCATAGGGAAATTTTGGATACGTCAAGGCTGCTAACTTAAGTAAAACCCACAAACGAAATCCCCGGGCTTGTCATTTTAAAAATGGGCCTTGTTTGATCTTACCCTCAGTCCGCAGAAAGTGTGCTTGCTGAAAATACTTAAAACCTTGATATAAAAAAATAATGTCCCGTTTACAAGATGGCTGGATTTTGTGAAATCCGCGTTCATTATATCAGGTGGTGTTTTGATAAAGATCGTACTTAATAAAGCTTCCCGATAATTGCTACCACAAGAAGGAGAAAATCGGATTCTTAGTTTTTAAAGATGGCTGCCCACAGACCACATTTTATAACTTACCAGTATTTTGCTATAATGCCATCTCTAGTATCTGGAATAGATCTATCTGTTAAACGTCATCGTATATGGAAACCCAGTCATTAAATTTTATAGATAACTGTAATGGTTGTGACCGTATTCAAAAGCGAGATGCCATTTTTTTCATAATGGGTTCACAATGTAACTTGAGTAGATTCAAAAGAAAAAAGAGGAGTTACTGGCTCAGTTATGTGGCAGAAGTCACCATAGAGCTATACAATACATGAATATAAATAATATAATAGAACATTTAACACATTACAAAAATATTTGATTGTAGTGCAATTACGATACCGACTTAGGACGGTCATTTAATTTGACAAAAGCCAAACAAATGGTGTGGTTAACCGGTTTACGGGCCCACCTTCCCACTCACCGTAACAGCAGAACAATCAAAAGACGTACAATTAAAAATTTATAAATAATCCTCCATGTAAAGAACAAGGGTCAACAGGTATCGCATATTGAGAGGTCATAAAAATATAAACATGTAAGGTATTGTAAAACACATAATGATATAAAAATATATGCGACATCAACATGATAAACCGTGCTCTGCCAGTCTGAAAGCGAGCTAAGACCCTAGATCTGTAGGAGTCCCGACTAACAGTCAGAGGGGACGAGGTTCAGGATCATGTCTCCTCTGAAAGAGGTTTGGGCAAGGCCCGTCATATAGTCCCCACCGCCCTGTTAGTCAGCGTGCAACGTTCAAGTAAAAGTCTGCATAAAGCTGTAGAGGGGCCAAATACAAGACTTATAGTCTTTTTGATGATCTCAATATCATATTGTCTTTTTATGAGACGTTTGACTATTCTATTACATGATAAAATAACGTTATCGGAGCCTTTTACTTTCCTTAGTTTATATACGAGATCACCGTAAAAATTAGGATGGGAAATTCCATTGGATACACACTGTTGAAAAGAAATATTTCCAAATTTAGATAGAAGTTCTGAATAAGATCTGAAGAATTTGCCGAATGCTTTTCTTAGCTTGTGATATCTGTAACCCTGAGTTAAAAGTTTAGTAGTAATTTGTAAATTTCGTTTATGAAAGTCTAAAACATCGGTGCAGCCTCTCACAAATCGAACTAATTGAGATATATATCTACCCAATATATAGATATTTAATTTTTTGCTTGTACAAGGATCCATGAAGTACCTTATGTAGATGGTACAGTTGGACATTAAGAAAAGATAAAGATAATTTGTTTGCCTCTGTCAATAATTACCTGGCTTTGCGAAAACAAACATACATTGCATTGAACAAATTGTCATGCTTATAAACAAATAAATACCTAACAAGAAGAAATAAACGGTTTATAGTTTTTTCATATGCTTATCGTGAAGTGAATGCAATGTATAGTAGATTAAGTAAAATAGACACACGTATACCATTTTTCAATATCATACAGTAGAATTTTAATAACTAGAAGTGTAATACACCATCGGAATGTTTCTGGAGAGACATAGTTGATATCAGGCTGTTTTGGTACTTTCCTACATATCATAAGGCGAATAATATAATTTTACATGTATTTTTCTACCTTAATTACATATTTTAGATAAATTCAATACATTATTTTCTAACATATAATGACTGAACTCATATTTATATACTTTATATATGTTATATTTACTAACAGACATGAGTATCCTCGGAATCAATTAGAATATATCGAGATCTTCTATTCAACACTTTTAAATATAAAAAACTTTATTATTAATGATGTAATATATCCTTGCTCCCACTTCGACCTTACACGTGTGGTACACGATGTTATCGGAGTTGTCTTTCTTTGTAAAGATATGAAACGGTGTCAAGTGGCTATGACACTAACAATAGTGCGGGCATTCACGGGCACCGGAAATTCTGAGTTAAGTAAACGTCTCATGAATGGTTAGCCTCACCCATGATCAATGCCCTTACATACAGAAGTGTAAGTCTGCTCTATATATATAAATGAATGTGATTCATCATTCTGTAGAAAGTGTCATTGTCACATAAAAAAGGGTGGGGGATAGCGCTTAAGTTAAACCCATTGCGGTGAACTTTTCTATGAGCTAAACAGTAAGAATAAATGTAACAGTAATGCAAAATACTAAAGTAACTGGTGGTACGGTTCTATTGCACTAACAACAATGTACACGTACCACAGAGGAATTCCACGGACCACGAAATGCTAAAAAGTAAAATACAGCATAGATATCCCCTTTCAAAATTTCTAATTGTGGTTTCTAATGTGATGATATAATTAACCGCACACATCATTGTTTAAGAATATAAGACAGGGTGTCAAACACATTAACTGATATTCGAAATCATTGTATAAACAATTCAAATATTTCCCAAAACCATGGCTTCTCTGGGGGTCTTTGTTATTGAGATACGGCTCTATTTTGTTACATCAGTAGAACATAAAATTATTCGATTTTTAGCCTTTACAGTTCAAGTAGGTATGTAACAGTGGAATACATGAAAATGTTGACGAGAACGAATGATAACTTCGACCTTCCAAGGGTATTCGGAATTTCGACTTTTGACTGTACTGCAAAAGTAGAAATATCTTCTCAATGTATCGAATGCGTTCCAGATTTTGCAGTTTGAATCCACGCATTTAATGTTGTTATATGTTACGGAAATAAAACATAAGACGGAAGTTATTACGAAGAGTTTGTGTTTTAATATGCTAATGCGGAAATAGACAAAATATGTACGAGCTGAAACAATAATTGTAGATTGTAGAGTGCATTTACATCCGCATCAGTAATTTCAAAACATATATACATACTTCTGATTGAAATATAAACCCGTTTATGAGTGACTTTTTCCATGTGTATGGCCAATGTCCAGTGCATGTTGTAGTGAATTGCATTGCTTCAGTTACTTTTATTTTCTACTTAATTGTATTGTGTACCACAACAATTAAACATTACATTTATATAGGTTAGCTTAAACTGCTGTGGATAAAACAATACTTAGAAGTTTTCAGAACTAACAAAATGCAAGATATTTATACATAAAATAAAACGTATATACAATGAGAAATATTCTACACGTTTTACAGTGCACTACAAACATGATTAACACCTTCCATAACAATGACTCTGTTTGAATTCAAATGGTCATACGGCTGATCAGTTTCATCTAACCTGTGGTCGACGTTCACGTTTTCATTTTCCTCCATTACATGTTGTAATGTCACTTCATTTATGCATTCGTACATATCCTCTACATTTATCATGTCTATGTCGGAAATCCTGTCAACACTTTGCACTTCACTCGAAGAAAAAGTTTTCCTAAATCAGGAAAGACGAAACAAAATTTACTTTGTCAAACCATTGCAGCTTATGTTGAACTCTTCTCGTGATCCATATAAAAGGATCCGTTGAGTAAAAACAATAAAATCTAATACTCTGTTCTGATGCAGTGTAATTCTGACATCTCATCATATATAAACTAATTATGTCTAGTTCATATCTAAGATCATCTTTAATGTAAAAATATATATTTATTGAAAAAAGAACAAAAGAAACAGGGAAAACATAAACATATTTAATGATATAGAATGTATTGGTTACTTACTTCTTTTTGTGGCTTATGAACCAGAAGACAATAATGTTCATTGTTACGGCGATGATAATAATGGCAACTAGAAACAAAGCATACTTTACATTTAATATGTTACACTTTTTAAGGTTCACTTATGATTTTGGTGACTAATTAGGCAAAACCACTCTCTCCCTTGACATACTTGAGTATTTCACCTCTGTCATATCAATGATAAAAGAATAGATTGTGCAAATTTCTCACATATTTTTCTCCCAATATATAGTAGTCAGTTTCATTCGGGTTCGGTAATCTTAGTATTTCATTAATATTAAACAAAGTAAAGATCCAAACTAAACGTATATAACTGCAACACCTACTCTTTCACATATAGTCATTAGATCAGTAGTATACAAGTTCATTTAGAAATACTAGTAGAAAGTATAAAATATAAACATACGAGATCGTGTCTTTCAGTTTAGATAACTTATTCAGTTTATCAACATTTTATAGGAGTAAGAAGAACTGCGGGTTTTCAATGATTTTATATATTTTATGGATTTATAACTCAACCTACATTTAGAAGTTAGTTGTAAAACAAATATTTGTAGGTATCTCATAGATAATAAATATTGTTTACAAACTTTTACAAGAAACCATTTTTTACGAGTATGTCTAGCTCTTACTGTTGCCAGCCCGTCAAATGATATTTATTATATCTTTGTTTAACTTTATGTTATGATTTCTAAATGTTTACACTTATGACCATTTTATTTTTGCAATTAGGTTTATGAACTATTGGGTGATTGTTGTAACTTTAATTGACCGTCCATAATCGATGCCGAAACTACAATACTTCTTCTTATCTTACCTCTTGATAATTGGAATTGAGGCCATCATGTATAATACGATAGAAATAAGTGACGTGTGATTGATTTACGGTAGATATTTCTAGGCCCCTGACAATTAGGAGCAAAATCAGGTGCAAAGGATGAGTTATGGTTTTCTATTTGCTGATACAACTGCCATGTTTATTCACACTATACATACTACATAAAAATAGTTCAACTCTGGTGCATTAAATGAGTACACGTATATACTTTCGTATCCTTATATGTAAGAAAAATGTGAGCCTACAATGTAAATGTAAAATACTAAAGTGACTGGTGTCACATAACTATGAATCACGGCCACACATCATTCTAACTAGGTACTCTTGAATCTTTCCATTGGTATTTTTAATACAATCTAAGGCAATAAAAGAGAATGTGTGGCAATATTGAATAATGTGAAAGTGAAATCCAATTGCAACATACTCACAATGTACCGGGATTGACAGCAGTCCTGAATATCAAGACTATTGGGCATATATATTTGCATACCTTCAATTATTAAATATTACTTGCAGGAGTTCACATATCATTGAGTTGAATTCGTGTAAAGATTAGAGCTTAGAAAAAAAAATCTTACCAATAACTGAGATTATTGCAATACTCATGTTATCTAATTTTAGGTTTTCAGAATCTGTAATATAATATGATATGTAATCAAAATATATTGTATTAAAAATAGTATATTAGATAAATTATGAATCTCTAATAAACTTAAATCGAAAACTTCATATGTATAATATAATTACATGTATATAATATGTTATATACCATTTTCTGTTTTGTGCGTGTTCGGTGATTCAAAGTCTAAAAATACACTAGTAGAACCGTTGCTAGATGCACTAGGTGTTGTTAAGTTGTTATCACTGTTTGAGACCTGGTTGAAGTGGACCGTTGATAGTGTGTTTTTACTGAAAAAAAAACATTTTGATGAATCAGAATAGTTTTATTGTTCATGTTAAAATCACATTTTACTGACTAGAAAAAAAAAATAAAATGAGGCAATATTTATAAAGAAAGCATTGTATTCAAAAATTCACTTATGTTTAGAATTCACTTACGTTGAAACAAAATTGAGCTCCCGTTCGAAGAAACAAACTGGATCTTCAAAGATAAAATAGTTTATGTAAAGTCGCAATATTTGCCAAAATCCTTAAATAATGTTCATTGAGTTTATGTACAAATCCATTGTACAATGAAGATGTTGCAAGCCCTGGATTCTCTCAGTGAAACATTTAATTACAAACATACAATTTCTTAAAAATCAAATATACATGGATTTTTTTTCAGAGAAATTTAATTTATAGGAATAGCAAGGAAGCCGTATAGTTATAGAAGTATATTGTGCATGTCATTCTGTTTTATGGATGCAATGACCCTTTTCTCTCAGTTTTCCCACCCAAAGTATATCTTATTGTGTAGACCATCGATATAAAATGTTGTAATGACGATATTGATATTAAAGTCTCTTCTATGAATTCCACCGGTAGTGCTTTCTTCTCGAAACAGTCTCCTGTGCGAGATATACATGTAATTGTTTTACGAAATATACTTAATTGTATATCATTTACTTTTAAGTGCCTCAAACGATTTGCAACTTTGTCTTCTCAAATACATCAAACAATTGAGTATAGATATTCATAAAACATGATTATCCCCATTTGATATATTCTTATACCGTTATACCCTTCTAAATTGTGTGATGTCAAATTGTAATGACATATTCCAACATCTGTTATACTCATAAGAACAAATTGAATAGATTTATTCAAAATTGAAAACTTACATCTATACAGTTGGTCACTCCTGAATGAATTATTTGGTAGATTGTTTTGAATACAATTTTCAGTTACATTCGGTGTATAGTGCGTACAATTCCAGAGATGTAAAACTGCCGAACTGAGTTGAAAAATAGGACAATCTGTAATGACAAATTCTAAAACGTTTCACTTTCCATACAATATCCTGCTTCTATAGCCTCCGTGTCTTCCTGCTGTTTAGATATACCGTCATTATTTATTACGTGCATTACTTCATTTTATTGTACGTTATTGCATCACGTCATGTAAAGTGTATATAACCCCAGAATGTTAAAAGAATGTTAAAATCAATTGAAAATAATAATAAATTTGTAAGGAGCCCAAATATCATATAGATAATTAACGCCATGCACCCGTAGTAATCAATCTGGTCAATTCTTTCTTTTTCATTGCGCTGTAGAAATCGACCAAATTGAGCAAGTTAAGGAAAAATTATGAAGTGTATTGCTTCTTTGATTTACAACGGTAAATAATAAAATTAACTGTCGTAAATAATGGATGACAAACGATGACTAAGTTACAGAATCTGAAACTACTAGAAAATGTGAAGTACTTTGTTTTGTGTCCGCAAGTCAGATTAATTGGAAAAAGAGTTAGTCATTTGCAAAACATTTTACAAGTAAATGAAAGATACATACGACTATATAACAACACTTTTTCATGATGGGTTTAAATATTTGCTATTCATTACATTTATTTATAAGTGCGATATTTAACACTTTAAATACTTAAAAACTAATTAAAAAAATTCGTTTCCTTTTTAACTGGCACATCCGAATATGTAATACCTTTGTAATTATTCTTGCATTTTAACCAATGAAGTTCTCATTTACATATACTGTTTGTTTGGTAATAACTAGTTCACAATAATGTTCAATGGACTTCGAGCAAACACAAGTATTTGTTTAAGTTAAGGGTCTATGCATATTGAGGTATGTCTTACTAACGTTCATCGATCGCCGTTAGAAAAATTGAAAATATATTATTCTCTTAATATTGAAAATATCGATAAACGTATGGTATAAATGTCGAATGAAAGTTCTGAATCTTTTACTTAACTCGAAAAATATATATGTATAATAATTTTCAATATCAATGATATTAATATATGCATAAGCACTTGTGCCAATTTAGTGCATCATATGCGACTTTGGACTATTCCTTCTCTTCAATGATGAACAAAGCTGTTACTGCTGAATGAAGATTGCATGCACTAAGTCTCCCCTAAACATAGTTTTAACATACTAATACAGATGCTGAGACAGAGGGTATTTCAATCCAATTACAAAAACTTAACATGGGTAATGATTAAAAGATACGTTTTCTATATCATTTAACATATGTTAGGCATATGAGGTCTCCAGACACACGCCCCTCCTGTTTTAGCATTACAATTGATACACTGTGATTTACTTTTTATGATAGTTTTATTTAAATGAGATTTTTTTTTCAAAGTCATAATTGGAAAGAAATTATATTTTAAACGAATTTTACATTATTTTATCTCCTAGATCCTTTGTATATATAAAGAGATATGCGTATATGTCCTTTCAATAAATTTCTTTGACTTTATTTGGAGTTATGAGGAATTTTACCCAGAATATCATATCTGGTCCATATCCATGAGAAGACATTCATTTTTTAAATCATAATTCGAAATTATGGCCATGGGTTACGTGTATTGTAACCAATTGCAATCCGTTTTGAGATTCCACTTATTCTCCAGAATTTCCTACCACTTTTCTGCATTTTGTATACTCGCTGGTTTCATGACTTTTGGACACCTAAATTGGATTGACCCATCATCTTAACTTTGAAAAAGACAGTTATTTGTCTGATTCTAATTTCTGAAAATGCGCAAAACAAGTTTAGACATTATGATAGAAGTTATTCGATATCTAGAAATAGATATGATATTCCCAATCACCGCATTATCAAATCAACCACAAAGGAAATATTATTGTGCATTCAGTTTACAAGAATGAGATGTTTGTTGTTGTGTTTTGTACGGAAAAGGGCGAGTAAGTAATCCGGTTAATCAACCTTTGTTTTAGAATCTAATTAGATGTTTAAACTTTTGAATTACCTTTATATCTTGCTTAACCAAACTCAAATGTATGCAAAAGGCATTGAATTAGTCTGGGTATCTACGCCCAACAACATATATGACTTCTGAATGATTTGTTTAATCCATGATGAGGCACTACATTAAAACTAAATAACTACTTACACACACCCCGGGACAAGGAATCGTGTTTCGCTGCCTCATTGAAAAGACTGATTTGACCTCAGTAGATTAACATTCTTTTAGCAAATGAGGTCAGTTGCTTGCTGAGTCATAATAAAAAGTGCTATACCACTAGACCAATAAACACCTCCAAATCAAATCAGCCTGATATGTGTATATCGCGTTTGTATTATCAAATGCATACAAAATGGATTGAATTAGTTTGGGTATCTACGCCCTACATCATCATCATCATCATCATCATCATCATCATCATCATAATAATAATAATAATAATAATAATATAATTGCTTTAGACATCTTGTATATATGTTTCCTTACATTTTACAGGCACTAGATGTGGAAGGTAACAGAATTCCTTCAGTATACCGTTGTCCGTAAGTCCACAGTGGTATGTATAATTCACACAGTTAAATTCTAAACTTCTTTTCCTCCATGTTGCCAAGTTCGTTGGACACGTGGACACAAGATAGAGTGTAAACAAATTGTGAATAATAATATTTATGTTAATCCTTCTAAAACATCTAGAAAAATCCATATCTAAATTCGTGTATTTCCATTAACCAATTGCGCATTCTTTCAAGGATCAAGGAAATTAATTGTATATTTTATAATACGGACACTTAGTTGGCAAATCAGGAAACAAAGCTATTCTATAATTGATAATTTAAGCAGACACGTTCATTTTAAAAGACGAGTAAAATGTTGTACATATTATTTGTTATCGTTACCTCTAGTGTAAGGACTGAATATTTAATTATATATATGTATATTAACCGTAAAATCAGTTTTCTAGCAAATCAATTGTTAAAAGTTGTTATTAATTTGCTCAAAAATATGTATGACTCTACAGTCTAACCTTTGTTCATTATTGAAAAGACACTTATTGTCGAAATGCCCCTATGTTGTAATAGATTAAAACATATTGATATGCTCTTAGAGTGAAGATTACCACCGGGTTGATATCCACTTGATACTTACTTGTTAATATCTATTTCAACGAACCTATGATATTCGTTCCCCTTTTCATTTTCGCCATCTCGCTAGAATTAGATCCTTTGCAACACTTAAGCATAATGTCTGTTACACGTTTAAAAAAATCTGAACCACTAGTGTCCCAATACACCTTTGCAAAATGTGTGAAAAGAAATAACGCGAAATCTATTTGAGTTATAATTACATCATCATTTTTTTTTTTATTAAAAACAAACTTAGAGTTTCAGATTGACATATATATAATTTACAAATTACTCAATATTTACAGTATGTATTTACTTTCTACATCTTTCCTTTTACATGTGTATTTCCACTTTGAAAAAAAGCCACATATATGTATTCCAATTTCAAGATATTTCCAAAGTTTTAAGTACATAATGGAAAAGTGGTTGGTGTCTTTTATTAGAAAATGATTTTTTTTTTATTTATCGTGTCGTCGGGTTACCGGGTTACCCATTCAAGTAATAATCGTAATCACTGTTGCTTACCTTGCAACAGAGCTGGGCGAGGATAACCACATCGCCAAAAAAAGCTAGTCACAAAGCCTCATCTAAGATTAAAAACTGAGAATATATTTAAGATTGTTTCTATAAAGGTGACACCTTTTCAATACATCTTTGAAGTATTTAAATCCATGCAAGGAGTAAAATGTTATGGCAAGAACTGCATTTTACCCATAATATGCATTGTCACCTTGCCCTTGCTGATTTAAGATTGCAAGATCATGGTATACCCTTGGGTTCCGATAAATATTATTCAAATACATGCAAGGGATAAAAATTTATGGCCCAGTAAGGATTTTCAAAACATATATACTCTGTAACCTTGACTTTGGAAAGATGACCTTGGTTCACGGTCAGGCCACATCACCCTCCTCTAATGACTATTTCTAGCAAGTATGATATGAATCCAACTAGACATGTAGAAGTTATGCCTCGGGCAAAGTGTTACAAATGGGCGGACAGACAGGCGGTTGGACAAAACATAAAGACTATTCTGAATAGTGAAAAAGAAAAGACTTTGAAATGATTTATGAATTAGTTCTCAAGTTAAGTAGGAGAACTTTAATGTTGTCAATGACGAAGGAAAAGTATTTTACAAAATTACATTTAGCTGTGAGTCCATTCAATTAACACTATAGTTACTTCGATATCTTACATACATGTCTACTGGTATGGCCTGTATAATATTTTCTGTCACATCAATAACATTGTGTTTCGATCTTATATTATAATAAAGAATTTCACGAGTTAAAACCTTTGAATATAAAGTTATGAGTTCAATCTGTTTCTTCTTGGAACTGTTTGCGAACTCGCCTAAGGATAAAAACTGAGAATAAATTTTTAATTTTTACTTATACTCTCACGAACTTTTCGGTTTCGGAAATACTCCAGAATCATAAATCTGTCCTCAATACGTTTGGTATTGACTCAAATAAATTAAATTTAGAACTTCCATATTTGTACTGCATTCCAAAAATGCACAAAAATCCTTACAAACAACGCTTTATCGCTGGTTCCACAAAATCTGTATCGATGCTACTTACAAAACTATTATCAGAAATTAAATCTGGCCTTCATAGATATTGCGAAACAGTATATTCCAGAAGTGGAATTAATCAAATGTGGATCCTTAAAAATTCAAAAGAGTTGTTAGAACATCTAAAATAAAAAAGTTTTACTAAAATTCACTCTATCAAGTCTTTTGACTTTTCGACTCTTTACACAACGATCCCTCATCAGAAATTAAAAGAAAGATTAGCGGAAATTATTCAAAATGCATTTACTAGTAAAAACGGAATCCGCAAATTCAAATAAATAGTAATAGGCCACGATAAAACTTACTTTGTTAGGGAAAATTCTGATTCCAAAAATAAATACACTGAAACAGCTGTCATTCAGATGCTGAACTTTCTTATCATTCTCGGCATTCCAATGGGCACTAACTGTGCTCCGCTTCTGACTGACATATTTCTTTACTCATGCGAAGCTGAATTCATTAAGTCTTTGCTTTCGAAAGGAAAAAGCAATTGGCTCTTGGCTTCAATTTTACTTACAGAGATATAGATGACTTGCTTTCAATTAATAATCCTTCATTCTATTCTTAGCATCATCTATCCAAGTGAACTGGAGGTCAAAGAAACCACAGAAAGTAGTAATTCTACTTCGTATTTAGATATTATGTTGTCTTTCGACATTAATGGTCAATTGAACACCTCACTCTATGACTAACGTGACGATTTCAATTTCGCTATCACAAACTTCCCTTTCATAAGTAGCAACATTCCATCATCGCCCGCATACGGCGTATTCATATCTCAGTTAATACGTTATTCCAGAGCATGTTCAAATTACAATGACTTTGTTCTGAGGGCTAGGCGACTTTCAGTTAAGCTGCTCAACCAGAGTTATGTATGTGCTAGACTAGCAACGTGACTGAGGAAGTTCTATGGTCGTTACGAGACTCTTATTACTCCATATGATATCTCGTTATCCAGACTTTGAAATGATATTCTGGACTGAGACCAATTCCGATCATTTTACACAGATTTCACACCTTCTATACTAGAAGGTTACCTACTTCGACTTCTCCATATATAAATACCTATGGAATTTACACGATTTGACTCTTTCTACTGGGTATATGTGACGGGTGTTGCTAGCAAGCAGGAGATGCTCATTCTCCCCGGACACCCAATCTCACTCCATCACAGGGGTTCACATATGCTCTTCAAGTAGATATATTTTGTTATTCAATTTGTTTTTCATTTTCACTGATTTTGTATGTCCTCTGGTTTCATGATTTTTGGACTTGTGGTTTGGATTTATCCATTATCTTTACATTACTTATATATAAAGGTGACTAGTTTTCAATACATCTTTGAAATATCTGATGTGCATGACGGTCAAACCTTTTTGGCAGTGTCCTAAAGAAAGCCCAACTTGCATGGGAGGGACCTAGGGGGAGTTCAAAGAGGTATGACTTTTCAAAGAACCTTCTTGAGGTAACGACTTTCTCAAGAACCCTTCGAGAGAGAATCACCACCTTAAGAACCCTCCAAGCAGACTTGGAATTCGGAGAGCTATTGCCGTATCCCCGGCGTCGTCGTTGTTGTCGTCGCCGTCCGTAGACAAAAAAAAATAACCTGGATCATAACTTTACAACCATTAAAGCCAGGGATTTGATATTTCATATGTGTGTTCGTTGTGCCAAGACCATTCATTAGATACCAAAATGTTTGACCTTGTGACCTTAACCTTGAAGTTTTACCTACTTTAAAAAACTTCCACATTGGTCATAACTTATGTATAGTAAAAGAGTTTAAAAACATATATTTCATGTGTGTATTACTTATGAAAAGACCTTTTATTGCGTATCAACACCTTGACAGCGATTGGCCTACTTACAAAAACTTTTGCTATTTAAGTTTGGTTGCCACTCGCGAACTCTTTTGTCGTCTGACAACTTCTCTGTCGCTTGATGTCTGATTGATAGTAAAATTTAGATAAGCTCTAACATGTACATTCTATTGATTGTATTGGACTGTCCTTGAGAGGGGCAGAAAATCCCCCTATTGTCTACTTCTCCGGTGACAATTAAAGATGGGGAAAACCACGTCTATTGTCTATTGTGAGGTGATGGTTTGACTTGCGCTGATGCTTATAGATATCATCGAGGACCTTGCCCGTGCGTACAGTTCCATAGAAAATTCAGACAAAGAGGTTCAGAAGTTTAAACTATAAAATGTAAGCTGATTACGTAAGTCAAGTCTTTGGTGAGTCATCAATGTGCCAAAAATTGATTTTTTTAAATTGAACAGATCAGAACGGACCTTCTGCCAGAACATTGTACATATATTTTAATAATGTGATCGTTCAAGAATTTCATGAACTGCCTCAAATGAAGGAAAACGCAACATAAAAGAAGATATGAGTAGACCTGCGTATTATCTACATCGGTAGATGTAGAGGAGGGAGGGTCGCAAGGGTTGACACCATCCTTTGGTAGGAAAAATTGCCCCCCCCCCCACCTTCCAAAAAAGGGTCGACCATTTTTAGGATTGAAACCTTTCTGTACCGAATAGTGTAATACATTATTCATGGGAAGCTGCAAACCAGAGGCACCCGTTTTAAAAAGTTTTAGATCGCCTAATGAGATGCATATGCTACTGATTGCATACTCTGGTGAAGGTGGCCAGCAAAACCCCGAAGACGTGTGAAAATTCAGCAGTAAAAAAGTAAACAAATAAAGAAAGTAAGACAAAATGTCAAAAGCTTTTGTAACCTTATGTTAATTGTGTTCCTTGACTCTGAATAACATAATCTTATTTTATCTTAGTACCTACAGGCGAAACGACAGAGCTGATATAGCCTCGTATTGGGAAATACATTTCAAGGTCAAATGTTATGAATATAAATAAGATAAATGAAAAATAGAATAATAGGAAATGAAACAGATCTACAAATTTACCATTTAAGTACAAACATTCACTGACATGTACTTGATCGTTATTACATTTATAAATGAAAATGCATCTAAATGGATTATTAATCTAATAAAGTTATAGATGTGATAGTGAGATATTTTTTTTATGTTATCTATTTCAGTGTATAATTAAATGTTAATATAATTTCTAATACAGTTAATTAAATCAGTGTTTGTATGTTTCACTTTTATTCATACTGAGTTTCAATACATAGCTGAAGTCTATGTTAGCCTAACCCTGTCCTGTATGTATCGTTGACGTATATTGGCCATGCATTTTATATATTCTATAATCCAATTGGTTGAATTACTTTACCACCAATTTTCTTTCACGTGAGAAACGTGAGTTTAAATCGAGGGACACTAGATAGACATTTGTCAGAGAAAGAACTCAAATATACAGATAGATCTAGTATAGAGTTTAGACGTATATTTAAGTCATGGCTAGTTCTGAGCAATCCGATCAGAGTGTTCATTTGAGCAAAGGAGATAGTCAAAGTGAATTAACTAAACAACATATTAAGCGGATGATTGATTATTTATCACACCACACGGTTTACAATCTTGACTAGTGACGAGTTTAAGTTATTAAATCCTTTAGCTCATAGCACACCTTCCACCGTATAGGGTAGTGCCAGACCAAAAACTCCTGTAGTCAAATTTGAGGATAAGCCACCTTCGCCCGTATCGGATTTGCGCACTAGTTACTTATGCGACCTTCATATCATACGCCCACCTCGTTTTCCGAATTTTTCCGCAGAGGCGAAGTTTGATGTTTGGAAAAATGATGTTAAATGTGCTATCCGAGAAAGTACTAGTACCGAGACGCAAATTTGTGAGTCTATTAGATCATCTCTAAGAGGAAAAGCCAGTACTCTATTGCTCACTCTTCCGGAACATGGAACACCGAAAAAAATCATAGAAACATTGGAAGGAGTATTCGGAAATATATATCCCACCGAACAATTAATGCATCAGTTTTATGCTACCAGGCAAAATGAAAAGAAAACGTCGCAGATTATGGGATACGACTTGAAAGTATGTTGCAGACTTGCATAGACAGGGGAGATATTAGTGCGCATGCACGAAATGATTTGTTACGCACAAAGCTGTGGACGGGTCTCAACGATATTATTCAAAGAATGCAAGCAGATACAAGTATGATGCAATCATGGATTTCGATAAGCTGCGTATAGAGTTTCGTAGTATTGAGTTAGAACTGGCACCACCTACGTCAGTAATATCAAAAGAAATAAAATCAACAGTTGCTCAAATAAATGAACACAAAATGACACATCTTTGAATGTTATATTTTAAAAATTAGAGAAGCTAGACAAGCGTATTGATAGTACGTAGAAAGAAATAAAAGGGAGCAAAGAAAACAGCTTTAAATATGAAGGGCCTAGTTACCATGGAAACAACAAACAATATCGAGGTGGCTATCAAAGCAATAAAGGTGGACATCAAGGCAATCGAAGCGGTGGATCCAAAGGTGGATCTTATGGTGAAACAAGAGAAGATTTTCATGGATTTAGAGAGGAAAAATATGGTGGATCTAGAGAATGTTATGGTGGATCGCATAAGGGATTCAGAGGTAGATCAAGAGGTGGATCATCATTTAGTACCGGCAGAAGTGAATATAGAGGAAATATGAGACAACAAGAACATTTAAACTGGCGATAGCTTCTGATAAGGGGCAATTTAGAAGCTACCATGACACTGTATGCCCCAATGCCGAAGAATTGAGAAACTGTACGGATCAATCATATCCTTTATACGGCGAAGATTGTATTCCTCAGAATGTTCTAGGTAAGTATCAGAATATGAACGAAAGAGATTATGAGTTTTTTTTCTGGCGTTCCAACTGTGTATTTAGTCAATGGTACATATGTAGTTATATTGTTGATGGGGAAAAGTATAATTGTACTGAACAGTACATGATGCATGAAAAGGCCTTATTGATGGGAGATGAGTAGAATGCTAAAAAGATCATGGCTATAGAGAAACCACGAGTGCAAAAAGCAGTTGGTCGTACAGTGAAGAATTGGAATGAAGAACTTTGGCTGAAAAATCGTTACAACATTGTTAAAGAAGGAAACAAAGCAAAATTTGTACAAAATGAATCTTTAGCAAGGGAATTAATTGATACATTTCCGAAGTTGTTGGTAGAAGCTCACACTTATGATACAGTGTGGGGAATAGGTCTTGAGGCAAGTGATAAGCGCGCTCTCAGTCGATCGCTATGGAGGCGAAGAAATATGCTGGGATACATTTTGACAGAGATAAGAGACGAGATGATAGAAGAGCGTGGACTTAATGGAGGAAACTGTACCAATGATTTGCAAATTCCGGATTCTACATATTTACATGCAAATAGATATTCAGGATTTTGTGATCGATGTTGTCAGAAGGGTCACACGGAAGCATTATGTAGAATCAGATTGGACCATTCCAAGAGATACTTATATGATTATTTACCTGCTAAAAGGAATTCAACGAGATCAGCTAAAGTATCTACTTTGGTTGATTCAGCCAATGAAACGGATGTCTGTATAGAGGGTGTATCTACAAAAACTTTGCTAGATACAGGCTCAGCTGTTTCAACAGTTTGCCATGATTTTTGTCAGAAATACCTGAGCCATTTACCTTTGCAGCCAGTTGAGAGTCTTTTAACACTTGAATGTGCAGATGGTTCAGAATTGCCATACCAAGGAGTTATTGCATGTAAACTACATGTAGACACTATACTTGATAATCAAGAATCTATTGAATGTTTGCTTCTTGTAGTTAGGATACTTCTTATCATGAATCAGTGCCTATACTGATTGGTATGAATGTCTTATCAGTGTTTTTATTGGAAACAAAGGAGCAATTTGGGGTAAGATTTTTTACAAAAAGCTAGAGTCCAAACACCATGGAATTTAGCGTTCCGATGCATGAGTTTACGAGAAAGGGAGTTAAATCAGCGTTCAGATATATTAGCGTTAGTAAGATCCGCAGGGAATAGAAGCATTATTATACATCCAAACAGTAACGTGGTTGTTGACGGATATATACATAATGACGTTCCATATCAACCAGTGTGTGCGATGCTACAGTCTACCGAGAACTCGCATATTCCCTGTGACTTGGATATAGAACCAGCTATTATCACTTGCGATCCTGCTAAATGTAATACCATACCAGTACACATCAGCAATGTTACAACACAGACAGTCACAGTACATCCACACGCTTTACTTTGTGAGATACAACCTGTAACATTACAGACTTTTCCAACTGCATCTATATCAGAGGATTTGCCAGGCGTGTAGAATAAAGTGTACACACCTCGAGACAAGCTTGATACACGGCAGCAACAGGATGCAAACGCTTTGCTTACTAAAATAGAATCTTTATTTTCGAAAGGGGATACTGACATTGGATACTATCCTTTTGTAGAACATCGGATAGATTTACTGGACGAGACTCCGTTTAAACAACGATTCCGTCGTATACCTCCATCTATGTTTGACGAGGTACGTGATCATATACAGCAACAGTTATCAGCTGGACTAATCAGGAGATCGCATTCACCGTTCTCATCAAACGTTGTTCTTGTTCGAAAGAAAAATGGTGAACTAAGAATCTGTATAGATTATCGCCATCTTAATAATAGGACCAAGAACGATAATTATGCACTACCAAGAATAGATGAGATTTTAGATCGGCAATAAATTATTTTCCGTCCTCGACATGAAATCCGGATATCACCAAATTGATATTGCCGAGGAACACAAAGAGAGAACAGCTTTCACAGTGGGTCCTTCGGGTTTCTTTGGATACAATCGAATGGCTATGGGACTTGTCAACACTCCCGTCACGTATCAACGTTTAATGGAGGAGTGTTTAGGTGATTTGCACCATCGTATCTGCCTGATATATCTTGACGACATAATTATTTTGTCAAGTCTTTCGAAGAACACCTAAAACACTTTCAACGATTACAAGACTCTGGGATCAAACTATCACCCAGTTAATGTTCACTATTCTTGAGTAGAGTGAAATATGTTGGTCATGTCGTATCAGAGGATGGCATCGAGCCTGCTGATGACAAGATAGATAAAGTGAGGGAATGGCCCAAACCAACTAAACCAGAGGAAGTGAGGAAATGTTTTTAGGAATCGTTGGGTATTATAGAAAATTCATAAAGGATTTCTTTATAATAGCCAGACCATTGACAGATCTTATTCCATCAAGGTCGAAGTCTACGTTAAAGAAGAAGATAAAATTTCCAACTTGGAAATGGGAACAGGAACAGGGGACCATTTGAGATACTGAAATCTTGCTTATCATCTCAACCTGTACTTTCATATCCAGACTTCAGCCTTCTATTCGAAATTCACACCGATGCCAGCTCTGTAGGATTAGGAGCTGTACTTTATCAGAATAAGAATGGTAAACTGCATGTAATTGCGTATGCTAGCAGAGGTCTGAACAAGTCAGAGAAAAATTACCCAGCTCATAATTAGAGTTCCTGGCGTTAAAATAGGCGATTACTGAAAAATTCAAAGATTATCGTTACGGCAAGAACTTCATAGTCATCACTGATAATAATCCATTGACGTATGTCCTCACTGCTGCAAAGTTAGATGCCACAGGACATCAGTTGGTGGTAGCGTTAGCAGCCTTTGATTTCGACATTATTTATAAGCCGGGTTGCAATAATGCCGATGCAGACGGGCTTTCGAGATTGCCGGAAATACAAGGGCAAGAGGTCATCTCTACAGATGCTATAAAAGCCGTTTGCCAGATACAACCTGTACCACTGATAGAAACACTTGCTGTGAGTCACGATGTTCTTGAGCCATTACATCTTGTTCAGCAGATACACACCATCAATGTAAGGGCTGCACAACACGAAAATCCTGTCTTAGTTGATTGGATGTATTTTGTAGAAAAACAACGGATGCCGAAGAGCCATGAGTTACCATCTTGTCTGGAATCTACTATATTCAGAAAGAATTTCCCTAAATTCAAAATTAAAAATGACATTCTATACAGAGAGGTAATCTTAGATGATGGACATATTGATCAACTTGTCATTCCACCTTCCTTAGTATCAGAGGTACTGAGATTTTCAAATGACAAGATGGGACATCCAGGTAGAGATAAGACTTCATCGTTTATCAAGGATCGGTTGTTTTGGCCAGGGATGTCTTATGATATTGATCATTGGATCAAAGGATGTAAGCCTTGCCTTCTACGTAAGACCCGAACACAAGACAGAGCGCCACTTCCCAGCAACACATCCTATGGGTAATGGACTAACAGAACGATTCAATCAGACGCTTATGGGTATGCTTGGAACTTTAACATCTGAACAAAAGACAGATTGGCAGAGATATGTAGTACCACTTGTTCATGCATACAACTCATTAAGACAAGATTCCACTGGACAGACACCATACTATCTTATGTTTGGATGGCAACCGCGACTACCTGTAGAGATAGCATTTGGTTTGGGTAAAAAATGAAGAAGTACCGAAGGGTAAACCATATCTCATAGTCAATGGAATAAAGGGGGCAATATCGTGTTAAGTGTCATATTCAAACCCCAATAAAATCGAGGTGAGACCAGGTGTCCCCTGGTGGGGCAAGACACAGACAAAATGTAGTCGATGACAAAGTACGTAGCTGATATGAAAGAACTACAGAAGGCATACGAGTTAGCGTCAAAAGCTATACACATAGCACAAAATAGACAAAAGTCAAACTATGACAAGAGTTAGAGGTGGAAGAGTTGAAGTTGGTGACCGAGTGAAGGTACAAATAGTTGAATTTGAGGGAAAACATAAGTTGGCTAACAAATGGGAGGATGAACATTGTGTTAGAGCAACCAAATATTGACATCCCTGTATACATTGTATGTAAAGAGAGTGGCGAAGGTCGCAAACGAATTCTCCATAGGAATCTTTTGCTTCCTATTGGACATTTTAATGATAGTAACGAATATAAATCATCTGTCAAAAAGTCTACTAAAGTTAAGCCAGTGCCAGCTCCAAGAAAGTTTAATAAAGGGGTAAGTAAGAATAGTGTCAAGACAAGTGATTCATTATGTGAATCTGAGGTCATAGATCAGAGAGGGTATAGTGATTCATCCGATGATGAATCCGAGATAAATACTATTGTAATAAGTATGCCTAGGCAGAAAACTACCGAAAACCACTGCGACCATTCTTATGACGATCAGCTTGTCGTGAGTGGACAGGCTAAAGAGGTTGTGAGGGACGCCTCCACCAATCCTTTTACAAGCAGAGTAGAGGTAACTTCTACACCTGATGAGTTTGAAACCCCAGCTTTGAACGATATCTCTCAAAGGTCAGCATCACTGATAGAGCTGAAGCAAAAAACGTAGAGGGATTCCGTGACGACGCATCAGAAATGTATGATGATGATGATGATGATGATGATGATGATGATGATAATGTGGGTACACAGAACAAATCACTTTCTTCTACTAAAGCAGGACAGAAACCAGTTTTAACTCGTGGATCATCAAGACAGAAGAAACCACCACCCTGGATGAGAGATGGTGAGTTCGTTGTCAACATGGTATGCAGGGCTATGATGAATGCTGTTTTAGAAAAGAACTGAAATAAAAGTACTTATTTGGATGTGTTTAATTTATTCGTATATGTTCCATGGTAATGACGATGACGTCATTTCTTGTGGAGGGGGCATATGTGATAGTGAAATATTTTATTTATGTTATCTACTTCAGTGTATAATTAAATGTTAATGTAATTGCTAATAAAATTAATTAAACCAGTGTTTGTATGTTTCAGTTTTATTTATACTGAGATTCAATACATAGCTTAAGGTTATGTTATCCTAACCCTGTATGTATGGTTGACGTATATTGGCCATGCATTTTACATATTCTATAATCCAATTGGTTGAATTACTTTACCATAATTTTCTTTCACGTTAGATACTAGATAGACACTTGTCAGAGACAAAACACATTTTTAGATATTCAGATATACACCTTTCAGATTGAACAATTCTACAAATTCATATTTCATTCATTTCTACATCCGACAAAGTGACAGTAAGTTTGCTTTTTAATCCCATTCCTTTCATAATTTCTCTATTTTCTGATAACATTCATAATTACTAATTTTCATCTTCGTAATATCGATAACATCGTAAGCGATCGTATCTGAGAAAGTTTTCTTTAATAGCTCAACCAGTTTTTTATTTAATTTATATTTCGATAGTGTATAGCATTGTTGTGAATAATTTGATATAGTTTATCCTTGTAAGTTTTATTGCATCAACTTACGAAATCATTTGTTTCCTATAGGTAATTTATCTCAGAATCTACTATTAGTGGGGCGGGAACCTGACAAAATAGTTCTTTTGATGATACAAGCAACAAACTTGGCATGATACTTATTTAGTATGTACTTGTACATATTAGGCCGTGTGCCACGCAGATTTTGGTATTTTCAAGATGGCCTCCAAATTCTAAAAATGGCGGCGAATATTCGCTTGCCTGTATATACAGTATGGTCTAATGGTTATATTGAAACATGTCTGGAACGGTGAGGGGTTAAGATCTGATGGAAAATCAACCTGTAATTACTTTAAACTACATTTGGAGTAAAATATGGACTGCGCATGCGCAAGCTTTGCATTTAAATACTTATTTTGACAGTTTATCGACTCAAATCCCGTCACAAGTACAACTACAAAGTGCTGTGCATGGCAAACCTGATCTATGCCACTTGCAGTTCCCAGAACAATTCTGTTTGCATCCGCATTTTGCAAGTTCTTGACAAGATGCCGCTATAGGTTGCAAGCCAGTGCAATACGGTACCCACACACCATCCTTTTCACCCAACCCCATGCATCTGGTGATGGCAATTTCATCATCCGATTAAGGCATTGACCCCAAATATGGCCTACTTGCAGAACAGCTCATTTTACATGTTCAACTAAAGCTGCCCGGGATGGTGGTATGGCATTGTATGGTTTTTGTTTTTGGTGCGAAAACATCAAGTCTTGCTTCGTCAAGTTTGTTAGTTGAACTTGACCGATCATACATCACAATAACAAATTTTTCAATGATCGTCATGTTTTCAGAAGATATTTTTTCTATAGGGACGCTTAACATACTAAAAACCTCCGTTGCCTCCTGATATACATTCCAAGCCTGCCAACATGATCTCTTCCCTTTACCGACAAATGAGGTAGTGAACACACCCTTGTGTAAACCTGGTGGACAGACAACACCTTCTTCTAAATATTTCTGAAGTACACTATCACCAAGGAAAAAAGAGGAGTTACTGGCTCAGTTACGTGGCAGAAGTCACCATAGAGCTATACAATACATGAATATAAATAATATACTAGAACATATAACACATTACAAAAATATTTGATTGTAGTGCAATTACGATACCGACGGTCATTTAATTTGACAAAAGCCAAACAAATGGTGTGGTTAATCGGTTTGCGGGCCCACCTTCCCACTTACCGTAACAGCAGAACAATCAAAGGACGTACATTTAAAAATTTATAACTAATCCTCCATGTAAAGAACAAGGGTCAACAGGTATCGCATATTGAGAGGTCATAAAAATATATAAACACGTAAGGTATTGTAAAACACATAATGGTATAAAAATATATGCGACATCAACATGATAAACCGTGCTCTGCCAGTCTGAAAGCGAGCTAAGACCCTAGATCTGTAGGAGTCCCGACTAACAGTCAGAGGGGCCGAGGTTCAGGACCATGTCTCCTCTGAAAGAGGTTTGGACAAGGCCCGTCATATAGTCTCCACCGCCCTGTTAGTCAGCGTGCAACGTTCAAATAAAAGTCACCATTGTAGACATTTCCAGCACACGGTCATACGAAATACAAATACCGTGTTGAAATAGAATATCTATTAGATTGCGTTTTCGTGTCGTTGCAAACAAAAGAATCCCTACATAAATTGCAAACGGAGTTTCACGATCTGAAGAGTGTCTCTGGTGAACACTAGTACCTTTATTTGCTTTTTTATGGTAATTAAAAAGCAACAACTGAGCAATGGCAAGATCAGAATCAGTGATCCCGTTTTCAAGTTGGGATCCATGCTCTATCATTGAGACCAGTTCTAACAAAGAAATTGGAACAGCTTCTGACAATGATTCGTCGCTAAATTTACCAGTGAATTTAACCTTGTGCTGACACATTTCCTTGCGAACTATCTCGGCTGCCTTTGCTAAATACATAGCATCAGTAAATTCACAGGCGGTGACAACTGCTTGTCCAATATCTTTCTCAAACACTAGTACCACTTTACGTCCTCTATGGCATGCTTGCAAATCTGTTATCTTTGATAAGATTCTGTCTTTCAATTTCTTTTTATTTAATTTTGTTGAAATCGACTGATACGTAAATTCGCGACGTCGTTTTTCGTATAACAAGCTAAGATCAGCAAGTTTGAAAACAATACCTCCCGGATTAGCTCTTTGTGATTCTACTATGTGTGTAATCAGTTCTGCAAATGCAAGTTCATCACCATACTCGCTGTTTCCTTTTTCCACTGACATTTCATGGTCCCGTAGTGCCTTTCTTTCTCTGTTATACAGTGCTGTCAAACATTTTGGATGATATTTAAACTCTTGTGTTACAACATCACCTGAACTTAATTTTGCAAGCAGTTTTTCATCTTGTGATCGATGTTATTGCGCATCGCTTTAGTCTTTCGTTCAGCTGCATGGTCATTGCCTCTCTCATGTCTGACCACTTTCGACTTCAATCTCAACAGATCTCCTTTTTCTCGCCCTTTGTAGTTTTGTATTGCTGAACATTATTCTGCAAGAATGATGGTACTTTGCATTATTCTTTACTAAAGTTGCATCAATGCCTTGGCCATCATGAATGTGTCGAATGTCTACATGGATTGCCATTTCATTCAAGTATTTGAACTCGGGTATATTCTTTGCAAGCAGGGTATAACCCTATTTGCTTTGGTCCAAAGGATCGGAGGGTGACATCAATGCTTCATCTTTGTCTATCTGACCATAAAAAGCATTTAGACCAATCAGTTTTCCTTTCGTTGTCGGGAGAGGTTGTCAAACGAATTCTTTTTGACATTTCAATTTAGAACTGAAAGCAATCAATTATTTTATTATTCAACCAATATTTGCACGTACGGCTATTAATCGGAACTGCAAAGCAGACAGACTTGTTGGTTATCCACTTGTAATTACAGTCCATACTCGTGTGCACGTGTTACGCTTAAACACAGAAATTCTGACAGAGGGCGCCACTTTCGTTTTCTGATGATAATTTTGGAATATTATATATTTGACAAACAGAAAGAGGAAGAAAGGTGCCCTTTGTGTCACCCCAATTCCCACAAAGCTGACACCATGCCAAGTTTTGAGGCAAGGATGTTGCATGAGTTTTTCCAAGTATTGTAAACAACTAACTCATTAATTATGAATTAATTTTTCATATTTAGACCAATGGACATGGGTAACAGGCAGAAACAATTGTTATTTAAAAGTTTAAATGTTAAGCAGCCTCAAGGAAGAAATTTCATAAATGATTCAGACTAAAATCGCAAAATAACCCTTAGTTAACCATGCATCCAACATACAATTTTGAACATAAATCCTATTCAGCCGCCATTTTTAATTTTGGCCGCCATCTTGAAATGGTAGGAAAATCCAGTTGGCACACAGTCTATATTGATAATATACTATCAGAAGATTATTCCTACAAATGTTCATGCTTGTATCACAAAAAGAACTATTTTGGTGGAATTTAAGCATAAGCCGCCCCACTATATGTGATTTGATGAATAAGGTGTTTATGGGCCTTGATCCTTAATCAGGTATTTTATTAATTAACTCTGTCGGTTGTATTAATTGATTATATTATATTGAAACAAGTACTTACTATATCTATGTAATGAAATACGATTACATCATGTATAGTTAATGGATTACTATATATATGTTTTTATACAATGCAAAATATTAATCATGCTTAATTCATTATGCTTTAACTTATATATTGTTATTATAAACTCTTTTTTTGTTTAGGGTTTGAAAGAAGATCAAATCACTCAAAAGAAATTAAATTCGTGCGAACCTTAGCAACAGGTGTCGTTATTTATATATGTAGACAAAGTCCTGTTACATAGATATAACAAAATTAAAAGATAAACTTACCTTATTCGATTGCTTGAACAGTGAGCACACAATTAAAATTTCTCAGTCATTGACCCAGATAGCATTACAATATTGGCCCGATGATGGACCGATAATGTCACTATCATGGTCCAACATCAGAATACGGCAGCGGCCCAATGAATTTTTGCTCATCGGTTCAACATCGGCCCGATGGTAGCGTGTACTTTTGCCGACATTGGCTTGACATTGGGCCGATGTATGTTTATTGATATACAGTCATATTTACATCGGCCCATTATCGGTCCAATGTATAGACTTTTTTCTTTTCGTTGGTCTAATATCGGTCTGATAAAATAACCAATAAGGAATATCAGGTACATGCATTATTCTTGGTTTATACATAATTTATTCTATATGACTGATATTCTGATAAATTGGTGGTATATAGGTAATGATGTTTTCATTTCATAAAATAAGTAAATAAGTTAAAATTAGCAAAATTACACTTTTATTCAAAATGTTTAACAGTGAAACTGTTTGACACTGAGAGTCATTTATATCATCTGATATAAAGTATTTATAGTAAAATAGATGCAAAAATTATATTGTTAATCAAAACTGTTTTAAAAAATACATAATATATAAAAAAGAAATTTACATTGTATTTTTTAATAAACTGTACATCTAATCTAAATAATATGAATATCAAAAATAGTTATTAAAATTTTTAAATATTGATTCAGTCAGTTTGCTCATTCTCTGCACTTCTGTTCTGTTGTTGCTGCTGTTGTACTTGTTGTTTTTTCTTTGCTCTCTCTCTCTCCTTTCTTCCGCCTTCTTTATTGCCAGCAGTCCTGAGCCATTCCTCTATATGAAATGACACCAGAGCATCTGTGCAGAGTTTATTACGTCCTACAACTTCTAAAAATTAAAAATATACACATCTTAATATACAAGTAAATAAAGCAGTATTATTTCATTTCAAAAACAAACAAGATGTGTTTGTGAAACACTATGTCGCCGGCGGCAACAAAGTTAAAAAAAGCTATTTTTAGCTCCAATATCACAGTGAAGATCACAACATCATTGACATTGTTGTCATTTGAAAGAGTTTCATTAGAGAAGTGTGCATGCTAAATATGAAGTCTTAAACTCGTATGCTTTAAAAGTTATGGTCAAGGTTATAGTTGACAACAGACACACACATAGACAGACAAACAAGACAAAAGCAATATGCCCCCAATCTATCTATCCAGGGGCATAATAAAAATCACACAATTTGTAACTAGACACATTTTAAACATTTAGTGCTTGTTCACAGATGTGATTGAGTTTTTAAAAATAGATATACATTACTTACATGTGATGTACTTGCTACAGCTAGCTTCATTCAATTTTAGTTTTGAAAAGGCTAACTTGTTTCCTTTTCCAACAAAATTGGTTTCTTTAGCAAGCCCATTTGTGAAAATTGTAGAGAGGATCCTTCCTTCGTGTAGTATTTTTTACATTCTCCCCGCCAATGGTTCCCAATGACCTGACCTGACAGAGATAAGAATAAGCGTTTAATCTTTAAATTAATGGTCAACAAAATATTTTTGAAATAGCATTTTAAATCTTTAGCACATCTGCATATGTCTTATCCTTATGCAGTAGTATTTTAGTTTTTGTTATGACTGATTATGAATAGAACCAATCTTAGTTTTACCTGAAACCAAAAAGATAAAATCAAAATAGCCTCCATCTTTTAATTGTGTGACTTGTCATGTGATCTTTTTAAAAATTTTACCAGGGACGTATAGATACTGATTTTACATAGATCTAGTTCTAAACTGTATTTTAGCTTTTGACATAAAATTATAAATAAAGACAGAGAGAGAGAAGAAGATTTCACTTGTAAACATGCGGGAACTAAGGAAGGAAAACGAATTAGAAAAGGACATTTACATGTAGAGCTATAAATGCATTTTAAATCTATACTTACATTTTCTAACTTCTTCTCTCCAAATGGCGATGTCAGTGATGATTCTACAATCTTTTATAAATCCTCGACCTTTTTTACAATAGGTTTTGTCACTGAAATCTTGAAAACTTATTTTGTTTCTGCCAGAAATACTAGCTGTCTGGTCACTACAAAGCGAAGTTAGAAGTGCGCGCTCAATGTGTTAAAATCTTGGCCGATTCCGAGGGTCTCATATTTCATAGTTCCCATGGTGATACCACTGATTTCCTCGAACAAATCTGATCTAGTAGTCTAGCTAATCGATGCAAATTCTTACCTCATGCAGATAATCTTCAACGTACACAAATATAAAACTACTACAAGTTTTCGTTGATCATAAACTTTCACAGTTATATGATCATATGTATCATTTTAACTTTTACGTTAAGTATTGGGGGTTTTTTTATCTTTATTTCATTATTATTTTTTGATCATTTATTTATTTTTATTTTTATTTTTATTATTTCAGTTTTTTCAATATTTTTTTTTTTTTTTTTTTTGCAAAAATTCGAAGGGAACTAATATGATTTAAAGAAGAATAATTATGGTCTTAATTTTATTTGAAACTCAGTTTTAATGAAAAAATATCTTTATATATTTCATTCAGTGGTCCATACTGAGACCGATGTTGTTATCCTGACGACGGTAAATAATACTGGTTCTATCAATTATCTACATGTATTGAGTTAGATATATTATAGACGTTAAGACTTTACATCATTTAATTATGTATATACATTGTATGCACTGATACAGTGTCTTTATTCGCTTAGAAATAATCTGTTAGATTAAAAAAAATGAACCAGGGTCGGGAATGTGTTCAAAACTATTTCAGTGGTACATAATATATAATTGAAATTTAAACAAAATGCTTTACTAATGATGTCCGGCTAAAAACTTTGACAAAGGGCCAACATTGGACCGATGGTGTATAAAACGACAAGCAAATTTATATAACTTAAACAATGGACCATCATCGGACCAATGTTGTTTCGCCGATGCCGACAGTAGCCGTTCTTGCGATCTAATGCCGACGATGGTCCAATGTAAGCATGCTATCTGGGGAGCAGAGATTTGAAACGCTTGGTATATAATACATGTATATCATGCGAGGCCGAACGGTCGTGATATATTTTATAAAACCTAACGAAGAACGGGGGAACTAGTTTAGAATGAGAAAAAAAGGGGCGCGCTAAAATAGGTTGTATACAAACGACGCTAAACAAATACTTGAAATCAATGCATTGCTGCGTAGTCTATGTGTCTGATGATATCTAAACATCAGTGTATTTAAAATTAAATATCACCAAGGACATTGTTAAATAGAGAGTCCTTGATATCACTCGTATGAAATTATCACACACACAGTCCGCGCCTTTCGTATTCAATTTCGGTAGTCTGGGCCGGTGGTAGTACAGTGCTCATGCTCGTCAAGCAAACCAGGGCAGGTAACTCCAGTCTACTGTACTGCCGTATCTTGTGACGCCTATCTCCAAAGGCAAAGCAGAGTAACGGCACATTCAAATATATTGTTCCATTGCAATACCAGAAAAGGAGCCAAAAATTTGTGATTTTGCAAGGATTTAGCCATGAAATTTGCCAGCACACCCACCTTAAAGAGAAATAGTGCCACGCACAGTACTCACTATCTTATTTAGGATAAATTCGTTTCTATCATCCAAGCAGACTCTTCGTTCGATATCCATGAGAATTTCATTAAGAAAAATTATTTTTAATACATGTAGATCTACTAGATCATTTTTGACAGTGCTCAGATTGAATCAGTATTAGATTGCTTTATACTATAAGCAGTAAATGATTCACAATTAACGTAATTTAAAAGAATATATCAACTTTAAACTAGCCTGACTTGCAAATTACACGGGGGTTGTTGATATGATACTTGCGCGTGCGCGCTGGCAAATTACACGGTGCTGGCTGATTTCACGCTACAACGGTCATTGCAAAGGAACGACAACTCTGCCTTGGAGATTGTTTGACACAGTGCAAGGAATCATGGGAAAGAGAAGACTAGTTATGGAGTCAACAGGAAGAAGAATGTGTACGTTGTCAAGCGATTGTTCAACAACTTAAAAGTATTTCAAAATGTAAGTTCTAGACAGTGAGAATAGTTTTTACAAATCATGTATAAAATCTGCCGTCCAGGACTGACAGCTTGACAGCATACTGTGACAAAGATTATGATAAATTCACAAAACGAAAGTAGATGACTGGAAATTTCCATTGGTAGTGCAATGTGGTGTATCGAATTACAACTTATTTACTAAGCAGCCAGCTAGTAGCAGAATGACTTTCATCAGGCCAATAAGAAAAATAATAAATATGTGTTTTTCCAGTGACATTGGCAAAAAATAAGGGTCGGTAGTTAGTCCTTCAATGCAAGACCCTGTTCCTTTTATTTACTTGACGTTCGGAACGCTTATCAGCGAGGTCATGTTTATAAAATAGGACTAGGTCAATACATAGATCTAGATGGGCCCTACTAGTTAGAACCAATATGTTCATTTCTGCGGTTTTAAATGCTAGAGTTCGGATGTGTGTCTGTCTAAGGTGCTCTATTATTTAGTAAGACCGGATCTGGGTTCTATTGTTTTCTTTATGAACATGATCCATGCGACAGGAAGTTTAAGGACAGACCAACAGAATTTTTTCCATTACTATACCGTACATTAGTTAAACTGTTGGTTGGTTGGTTCATTGGTGTTTTACGTCACTTTCAACAATTTTTCAGTTATATCGCGACATGAAAGCAGGAGGTAACCAATCTCTTAAACATAGTGGCGCAATCCGGGAATCGAACCCGGATCGTCGACGCCATAAGACAAGCGCTTAACCACTACACCAAGCCTGCCCCCTAGTTAAACTGCAACCAGCACACATGGCTGACATGCAACATGGTTGAAACCAAAATGAGTCAATAGCATGCAACTCCTGTCTATGGGCACCACCATTTTGTTTAAAAGATAGTTTTGACTTTATCCTGCCTACAATGTTCGGACAGATTGGCAACGCCATACCATAACATGTCCCGTCAAAGACGGGTTTATAAAAAGTGTTGAAAATATTGCTTATATAAAATTATATCAGTGTTGTCCTCAATGGGAGATACCGCCATTATCTGCAGTCCTAGTATTTAGGGAGGAAATAAAACATATTCCCGCAAAAATGACGTAAAGAACAATGGTACATTATTGTGATGTCATAAGGTTGCTAACTCTAATCGATGTCATCCACTAGGCCACACCGTCATTATATAATTATGCGTATGTATTTGCTATTTATGCTCAATGTTTCTACTATCTATAATGGATTGTACTTAAATAGATTTAATTTACCATTAAACCACTTAAAAATGGCCAGGTGGCAAAAAATTTGTGAAAATTGAGTGCTTCTTGTTATTCATATTAACATGATTATTTTCAAAGAAATAACTTCAGTCCATTCATGCCTTTATAATTAATCTTATATTTGCAAGTCCTGAATTGAAATGAGAATAAATACATACATGTACATGTCTAGTTTACTGCAAATTCAAATTTGTTCAGTTGTGGGTCGAACTATTTTACCATGATTTTCTTTCAGAATATTGAAGATGTGGAAGATGGTTTACTCTGTATATGCCTTTCTGCATGTCTTGTCTTTAACTGGCGCAGTTCGCATTATGGTGAAAGAATGTCCATTTACTGAGACAGCATGGCAGGCCAGATCACAGATGTTTGAATGTAAATCTCCACAAGTATACCATTGCATCCAAGATGATGTGGGGAAATTGATGGAAACATGCATGAATGATTATCCCATAAAACCATTTTATAATGAAGGTACAGTATAAATGTCCTGCATTCTTCATTATAGGACAAGTTTAGATTAGCCTAGCTCTACTAGAAGTGGCTTTAGTCAGAACTGAGAGATTGTAGGTTCAAGAACAGCATTGAGCTGTGAAAGCTGCTAATGTCCTGTCCTTTCAATTAGACGCAAATATAAGGATTTTTAAAAGAAATTGTTTATTGTTTGTCAAGAAATCATTATCTGAAAAGGAAGCATTTTTTAAGATACTCCTTTATCGCGGAGTATCTTACTGTCATCGTTGTAAAGGTTCAAAGGTCAGATTTACGTCCACCCAACTACAACCTTTGAAGAAATAGTGCGATGTCTGTGTCAATGTTTGTTTATTCTAGCCAGGACAGCTGTGATGATTTAATCAATTCATTGTAAAAGTCTTTTCTTAAAGGTAAGTTTTTACCACAATCGTGTGAATTCTTTTAGAAAACATCCAAAGAGGGACTTTGTTCATCAAACGTTGGAATTTCCGCAAACCGCCGATATCAAAAGTGGGAGTAGAGCAGAGAATCTCAGACTATTTTCAATGCAATACACTGCCGTTACTGAGAATTAAGGACGTATGTGGAAACATCATAACCCAGCATGTAGCCTTCACGAAAGGGATAATGTGTTGCATGGAACACTGTTGCCTTTAGTTCATCAATCTTATTGCATGATTGGAATAACCAATCTAGCCTTTAAATATACAAATCAGTATAAATGAAAATTAAAAACATTTAACTGGAAAAGATGGACACTCCATGCAGTTACGGATCCAGGATTTCTGAAAAAGGGGGGCCCACATGTGTATTAGTTACATTAAAACTACTCTGCCATTTATGGTGCCAAATCTGGATATTTACTTGTAAATAAGTGGCGGAAGGGGGAAGAACTCCGCAGGAATGAAGGGCTAATAACACTTCAGAGAACATCTATTGTCCAGTTGTCATATCATCACCGCCAAGGCCGTCTCTGTGTATTTTGGGGCTGGGGCCAGGGCCTTTGCAATTGGGAAAAATAGTGTCGTTTTGGATCAGATTGGGAAAAAATTCAATAAAATGAGAAAAGCAGTGTTATCATTGAATGGCATTTGTTTATTTCAAGTACGTCTCGACTTTTCTTTGGCTCACTGCACTCCAATTATTTCTGTTTGAACCATAAGTCACTTCGATGACTTTTAACTTTATGACCTGATATTGCCTTTCTGTAATATTTGGCATTATGCGACACTGTCACAATTACTGTGTTCCCCGAGGCTCACGCGAGCTCATTCTCCTCCATTGTGTTGACCTTACCTGCCCGGTCGTATTCGGTCAGAATCTTTTCAGTGCAATATCAGTGCGTTGATTTTTGTGTTCTCGTGTTGCTTTATGCGATTTTATAAGACACAGCATTCTCATTAAACGTAAAACCATTACTCGGGTTTTTTTTTGTAATACATGTATGCTACATTCAATAATATAAATTAATTTTGACTGCCATGTCCGTGTTCAAATATGCATCGAAAAGACTTGTCAGGAATACGACCATTCGGAATAACCTAGCACCTGTTGATTAACGGATCCACAAAACCCTTCAATACTACTCTTCAAAACACTGCATTTACAAGCGCTATTTGTACATTGATGGTGTTTACATTTTGTGTCGGACGCGCTGATTTTACGGTTGAAAATATCGCACGATTGAACAAGTTTCGGTCAATAAATTTGACTATGTACAGTTGGGAATTTTAAGGAAACAAGGTGGGAAAAACAGATACTATTTGGCGTTGGGAATGGGGCTGAATATCGGCCCCAAATAAGCCCTAGCGCTGCCCTGACCGCAATGTTTTTAGGTCTTGCTGCTAATCACTGCAATCTTTGCTGTTTAATAGACCTATAGTTAACCCGGAATCACTGCAGCCTTTGCGGTGAATCACCGCAGCAATGAGGGCATTCCGCGGTGACCCTACTACATGTATCTACGAATATGTATACACATACATAAACCATGGTGAAATATTTTTAAAGATATTCATTGAGTATGGTCAGCATTCAGTTAAGGAAATAATGTAAGTTTTATTAGAATTCAGAACAGGATCCAACTATCAATGATTTCAGTATAGTAAGGCTCGGACTTTTACCAAAATCGTTAAACGTTTAAACAGAAAGCATTAACCGAAACGGTGCCGTTTAATCGGCCCGCTTCTCTATTGTGTTATTATATCGTAATAAATTCTTAAGTCCTCATCCTTTAAATATTCATTGACACCTACAAACTTTCACATTATTATGCTTTTCCTATGTTTGAGGCTTTGATCCTTTAAAACCTGCACAAAGAACGTATGTGTCCAGCATCAATAGAGGACATGAAACAAATTCAGCTGTAGATATTTAACTATAGGTCTATTTCAAACATTAGAGTTAACACATGCTGAAGTGAAGAATGATGAATTGAAAAAGAGTTCACAAATATCAGAAATTTCACTTGCTCTAGCAATCTGCCATTTCCGTTGGTAGCTGGTAAGGTATGTAAATCAGGTAGTGAAGAAGTTTGTGGAATGTGTTCATGTTCACCCGAATTGTGCTCATTTTTGATGAGTAGAGGAACCTCAGGTGTCGGATTCGCCTCAGGAACTGTTTTGCATTTCTTGAATTTCTTATTCAAAAATATAAGTTTGTTAAGTGTGTCGGACTTTAGAGATGACGCAGCTTTGTAACAGTATCACATATACAAGCGGGGTAACTCTGGTCAGCATCGTTTAAACGTTTAACTATGTGCTAAACGTTTAATGTCTGTAACCGACATGGTACCGGTTACACCTTTAAACTTCCTAGCCTTACAGTACAGCATATGCAGAATAAGACTTCCGAATTCAAATGCCCTACACTAATTACTGCCTTGGGTGATATTTCTTATCAGCTTTATTCCATCGTGCGTAAAAAATCATAAAGGGATCTTAAAACATGTACCTTTATTGAAGAAAGATAGGAGTTTGAGTTTACTTTGAAGAAAATTTGATTAAAAGCATTTCTATTCAATTTGTATTTGCTGCATATACATAGTAAATACGCAATAAATAGCAATGTTTTTAGTCATAGTGCTTCTTGCAATTGTGAAATCGTGAGAGAATCGTATTTTGTAATGATAATTTTAATGAATCTAACCAACAATAACAGACCAAGTTGAATTTTGCTTTGTTGGACATCTACAAGTGTGAATTTTGTAGCCGTAGACCTGTTTTTCATATCTTCATATTTATTGAAAGTATGACCTGAATTTTTGCTGCAGGAATTTTGCTTATGAGGGAGTAAAACTGCAAATATCCCATTAAACTGTTAAAATTTTCATTCATAAATGAGTTGAATTCCTCTACCAAAATTAGAATTGATTACTGATAAAAGAGGAAATAAGATGTAGCAGTGTTTCCAATTCATGCAGAATTGCGTGTGAATCACGTATATTTACATATAATTCACGCACTAAATTTAATGTACATACGTGTTTTTATGCAACTGATGTAATGGAAAATATAATGTGTAGATCAGAAGTTTCTTCATAAATGACAGAAAACAGAGTCATTTAAACACTCAGTCAGTATTGTTTATTGATGAGTTGGTGTCAAAAGTGTAGGCTAGACTATTCCGATACTTGGCTGACAGACACTGTGCATAATTTGTAGAGCTGAAATATAGGTATTGGCTATGGTATACTATTTATACCAACCCGTTTCTAAACATGGCAATTCAAACCAGGATTCATGTGGATTTTTCTCATGTACTGACTCTACTGAGTCTGTCAAACAAAAGGCGCCTGAGACCACTGATGGTGGAATTTTTGTATTCAAGCATTCTGTTTCATGAATAAAAAATGTAAAGTATATTATTTCCGTTGCATTTATTGGGTGTATGTTTATGAAACAAAAAATTTGATTGGCCGCTGAAAGCATAGTATAGCTTTATAAATTGGTTTGGTAGGAGCAACCAGCTATGCAGATATTTTCCTCCGCTCTCGTTGTTACATTTTCATTTGCAGTTTAAAAAAAAATCTAATGTTGAATATTCAAATTATTCAAAATATTCTACTTTTTGATTAAATTATAAGGATAAACTTTAACAATTATAAAGTGTGCACCACCTCAGACCATATTATATCTCAATAAATTGCCAAATTGTTAAAGCAAGGACTTATAAACAAGTCCTTGATTAAAGTTAATCCTTAGATATATATATATATATATGAAGGATTAACTATATATATATATATATATATATATAAAGCACAAATACATACACTACAGTTAACAAGGCACCCTTTATTTCACTTATATTCGTTCCCCGACGGGGACTCGAACCATTAGTCAAAATATTCCAAAAAGAATGCAATAAATCCCGTTCTTTAGAGAATCTATACAGAGTGAAGATGTGAGACATTTATTTAAATTCATGTTTTCTTGAAAAAGGCCATCAGATGAAACATTGAAACAGAGCAACACGAACAGCAGATATATATATATATATATATACAAAATTATTATTCTTTTGTTCCTTTTCATTATCATTAAAGACAGTATGAACCTTGTAAAAATACTGAAACAATGATTTACAGCACATGTCTCAATAATATCAAGGTGACCATAAAAAGGCCCGAGGCTTCTTGTGTATGAACAACTTGTCTACTCAAATGACTGATAAGGTCCTTTGTCAATTTTGCTAGTTTTATAAAAAATATCTGTTGATATGTAAATCATAAGTATTGTTGAAATAATGTACAATTTAACTTTCTGATGCATGTTCTGCATTATTTGAAAATTTGAAAAAATTTATATATTTCAGTTGGCTGTCCTTGGGCTTTATATTCTACAGATGACACTATTTTATCGAGCGTTTTTTATCCATGTGAAGAAAATGGATGCCCACAGAAAAATGACTCAGATTACTGGAGTAGTGAGCTGTATAAATGTACGTACTATAATGGTAAACATGGCAACCAAGTTGATAATATGAAATATTTATCTATTGGCTTTAGGTGAACTATTTTCATAGTGACATTTCTTCTTTTTAATTTTTTCAAATTTCTGATATTTTCAGTTTTCAACATAACCCATGCATGATTCAGTGAAACCAAAAAATCCCTGTTTTTTAAAATGTTACTGGAATTCATGTTGATGAAATTTTTAATGAAATCTTGGCTAAGTTGATGAACTGGATAGACTCATAACCCTCTTTTTAGGTAAGTACTTTACAGAAACCTCTATATTTTTGCCAGTTTTTGGTGACTATTCAATGGATTTTATGCATAACTAGAATGCAAAAGCTGAAAAGGAGTTTGATGAAGCTTGTCTGTGTGTCTGTCTGTCCAGCATCAACAGTGTGCATAAAGCGTCTTAATTTGATAGCATTAATGAAACCTCCATCAAACTTTTTATGTTTGTAGACATTGACAAGTTCTCCCTGACTAATGCAAAATGTTGTGACCTTGACTTTGAAATCATGCGTCAATGAATACAAATTTAATTTTTTGTTAAGACTCATTACTTGCATACCATTGATGATACCTATGTCAGACTTCGTAGATTCTTCCCAACTGATGCACAATTTTGTGAACTTGATCTCAGTGCCACACTTCAGTGAACACAGTGATTTTGCAGTTAGCTTGGTTTCTTACATACCATTAATGATACCTATATCAAACTTGGTAGATTTGTAGACATTAGCAAGTTTTTCTTGACTGATACAAAATTTGGTGATGTTGAACTTGATGTCAGGCTTCAGTGAACTGATTTTGCATTTTTCAGATGAGTTCTTAATCCTTTTCATTTTTCAGTCAGGTCATACCATCTTTGATGATTTCTTTTTAGTATTTCAAAATGTAGCTGTTGACCACCAAATGATTACCAAAACAATTTATCATTATGAAATTGAAACATAAAGTCAATGTGGCTAAGTGGATGAGATGCTGTTTATGACCATGGTCCCAGTTTTGACTCCCACTGTTGGTACACCAGTGTTGGGTCTTCGGATGAGGCAGTGAAACTGTCGATATGTTTCACGATAATTGTGGCAAGTAATAGATCCTGCACTGCTTCGGTCAAATCTGTTGCAAAAGTATAATTTCATTGTAATCCATCAGACAAATGCTGTAACCATATAAGTGAAATAATCATGGAGGAACAAAACAGTAATCAGTAATTAGTCAACTGAGATATTATATTGATTTTTAGATCCGATCTGTCTCCATTATAAGCAGACCACAGAGATCACAGCATCTACCACACCTCTATTGGTAAAATCGACTATGGCTGGTATTGCTATAAATGAAAGGTAAGTACAGTATAGAATTATTATTCTCTGTTGAGTGAAACTTAGATGTTGTTATTAGTAATGTAGCTATCAGTGTTCGTGTCAGCATTATATAACTGTGAACTTTAGAGGCAGAGATGGACCATTACCTACTGTCCAACAGTCCAGAACAGGTAGATTTGCTTGTCCAACAGGCAATGGGATGGGTCAAATTGACAAATCAGAATATTTGTAAAACTCAAATACATTCTATTTAAATATGTTGTTATTGTTTTATAAGAAATAAACATCTCCATATTAAAACAAGTACCGCCATTGTAAAAGATGATGTCGTAATGTAGCCTTATCATTGTCTTCAAAGTGTTTGAATAAGGCAACAACTTGCTTAAGGGCTCAGACGATGCAGGTAATAAATCAGTCATTATGAAGTGCCATGTTAAAACACTTTTTTTATCTCATTCTTTAGTGTTTGTATTTTGAATTTGAATTTAATTTGAAAAAATATTGGACAGGTGAATATATTATAAGGACAGGTCATTTTTGGAATGGCTTTATACGGTAGGTTAAGTGTCAAAAAAGTGTATGTTGAGCTCGGAGAAGTATGGAGTAACTCAGATTTTGAGAAATCTGTGACATAGATGGAGTTTGAGACACATACTTGAATGCTTGTTTTGACTTACATGTCCATATTAAACTTTACAAGTGTGGTTGGATTATCATGTATGCATGATAAAGCCATAGGATCTGCTTACCTTAACACATGCTTTCCTGTATGTCTAACAAATTCATCTATGAGACGAGTTTTGTCATTAATTAACTGATATTTTTCACGCACCCCCAAAGACTTTAGAGGAGCTTATGGTCTCTGCCAGTATGTCTGTTGGTCTGTCTGTCTATCTGTATGTCTGTCTGTCCAATTCATATCTCCTCAACCATTCCTGATTTGCCATAAGTACTGAAATTCGTACCCCTTAAAAGTAATCTTGAGTCATTTGTAGAGTAATGAATAACGTCATGTGTTGAAAAAAGACAGTAGATGCCAATTACATGTGATGCTGCTCGTAAATTAACTAGTTCCCTAAGGGCAAACAAAGGTGCTCTTATCGTAAGAAATGCATGTGTTATCCTTACATACCAGTTTTGGTAACCTTGAAAAGAGCTGTGAAGAACTTAATGCAATTTAGGTCATAATGAAAAAATTCCCTAGACTCTCATCCCTTCCCACCCCAATTTTTCATGCCCACCCAGATTTTTGTTTTTTGCAGATTTCATTTTGAAAATTATATAGTCTTGTCTGTTTCTGTTAAAGATAAATGAGATTTTATTAATATTTGTTGAATTTGTGATTTTTTGTCATTGTTATATTGACAGGAAGTCAAATAAAACTATGAAAGCTTAACAATGTTACTATTTAGTGTTTGTCAGGTCAGATTAATGGCCCAGGGACTTAAATTAGCTGTCACCCGAGACGACTATTTTTGCTTCCGGGCCCATGAAATCCTCCTATTTGATCACCTGAGTGGCAACTAAAATTCTTGAGTGTTAGTAAACATTTATTACAGTTTCTCTGATAGTACAATCATATTTTGAGTCGTTTGAGCTTTTCTTTTGTTGAAATCAATGTTCTTCGGGTGTTACATCTTCTCCGTCTGTTGAGTGTTTGAAGTCGCGGAGGGCCCACACTAAAACTAGTACGTGAATCCCGACAGGGACTTGGGAAAACAGAACTATTGATTTCTCTACAAGTTGGAAATATTTTAGCATTATTGTGGTAATATTTCAATATTTAAGTACATCTTTAATAGCAATAAATCAAGGAAGGTTTTTTCGGACTTTGCAAGTGGTTGACTCGAGCGACCGCTAATTTTAGTCCCTTGTTCATGAGAGGCAGAATGACAGTAATTAGAGACAGAATGAAGGGGAAGAAGTCCAGGAGATACCGATATGTTAGCTGGGTGTGCAAGATATAGAAAAAGAGCAGGGAGAGAGAAGTAATGGGGAGAGAGTTAGAGACAAATGAGACACTGGGAAAAGAGCTAGAAGATAAAGATTAAGAGGTGCCAGAGGATGAAAGTGATGTGATCGAGTGTATTTTTGAAATAGAGTTAAATTTTAAAGTAATTGGAATTAAATTTAAAGAAGTATACAAACTTTATATCTGTGGAATTGCGAAAGACTACATTTATTTACGGGCTACAAAACACTAATCCGGGCTCCTAATGTTTAAAATTTAGGGGCCCGGGTGGCTACTATGTCAAATCAGTTGATTTTAGTCTCTGTGTCCAATTCCATTTTAGCGAAAAATAAAATACAAAATTCATCCCCTTCCCTTAATTTTTAGAAAAGTTAGATGAGCAATTTTTGTATTATGACTATATTCCTGCATGCATTAGTTCTAGTTATGCATTCATTTCTTTCATTCCATGCAAATACCTTTTTTATGGATGAAATGATTATGAACTATTTTCTATACATCCACACCTATAATCCATCTATTAGACAAAAGTGAGTGTATGCTATTTGGTTAATTGCAATCTGATTAAAACCATATCTTTATTCTGCTTCTCTATTTGTCCAATTTCGGATAAAGATCTGGCGAAAGCCTGTAAGATGTCATGTTCTGGTGAACTGTGATGACGTTTCAGTCATTGAAACCGTTGTTTCGCCTAGCCAATCAATGACTTGGCTAGGCACGTGATAGTGACGCAATATTTAACAAACACTTCAAAAACTACCTTGTGGGTCACACATGCTGTGGATGTTAATTTCATTCCTAAGAATTTGTAGCAGATCCACTGATTGGCTGAAAATCAGAGTTCATCAGAACATGTTTACATCCATCACTGTGTCAAGTTAATGACCCACCTTGTTTATATGCAAATAAATCAACAAATACATGAATTGATTGAGGGATTACAGTATGTGTTTTTTGAAATATATTTAAAATAATCAAAGACAGTTGTAGCGAACTTTTTAGCACTTTCTGGAGTCAGTTTAGAGACTTGGTACAACAGATCCTAGGAAGAGTGTGCTTCTACATAGAATTATGAAAATAGATAGTTTTCACTGTGTCAAAATTTATTGGAGTTACCTCCCGTAGTCAGCCATATTTTGGGTCAAAGAAGAGATATTTATTCATAGTATAACCAATTTTAAGACCTTAGTGTGGAGAGGGTTTTCATAATTTTGCAACAAATTAGAATACATTATATCTAAATATTTATTGGTTTGCAAGCAATTTATAGTTTCAAAGATGATTTTGAAGAAATTCAGTCTGTATTTTTGTTGATTAAAGCACAAAACCTCATGACATCCTGAGCCACAAAATGGCTGACAGTGGGAGATAACTCTTGTGAATTTTCGCTCAATCAATTCATGTATTTGTTGACCTGTTATTTGTTACGATTGACCTACTTTTGACGGATTTATGGCCCTTGGACTAATAAATTTCAAGATTTTTTCAGAAATTCATTAAAAATCTATTTTTTGTCAAAACATTATGAAATTTCTCATGAAACAAGTAAAATGTACCAACTATCACATATGTTACGGGTTTTAATTTCTTTTTCTTTATTTTTGAGAAATTTGTAATTTTAGGGGGGGGGGGGATGACCATATGTCCTAGGTCATGTTTTCCGGGCTTTTTTTTGCCGTCTTTCAAGATACTGAGTTGAAATTCTGTATATAGCTTTATTTCCAGCGTCATCAGTACTGGTTTGAGATTTGTTACGATTGACCTACTTTTGACGGATTTATGGCCCTTGGACTTATAAATTTCAAGATTTTTTCAGAAATTCATTTAAAATCTATTTTTAGTCAAAACATTATGAAATTTCTTATGAAACAAGTAAAATGTACCAACTATCACATATGTTATTGGTTTTAATATCTTTCTCTTCATTTTTGAGAAAATTATAATTTTCTATGTGGGGGGATGACCATATGTCCTAGGTCATGTTTTCCGGACTTTGTTTTTACCGTCTTTCAAGATACTGAGTTGAAATTTGGTATATAGCTTTATTTCAAGCGTCGTCAGTACTGGTTTGAGATTTCTTACGATAGACCTTCTTTTGACGGATTTATGGCCTTTGGACTTATAAATTTCAAGATTTTTTTCAGAAATTCATTAAAAATCTATTTTTAGTCAAAACATTATGAAATTTCTCATGAAACAAGTAAAATGTACCAACTATCACATATGTTACTGGTTTTAATATCTTATTCTTCATTTTTGAGAAATTTATAATTTTATAAGGGGGGGGAATGACCATATGTCCTAGGTCATGTTTTCCGGACTTTTTTTGCCGTCTTTCAAGATATTGAGTCGAAATTTGGTATATAGCTTTATTTCAAGCGGCATCAGTACCGGTTCGAGTTTTGTTACAGTTGACCTACTTTTTACGGATTTATGGCCCTTGGATTTATAAATTTCAAGATTTTTTCAGAAATTCATTAAAAATCTATTTTTTGTCAAAACATTATGAAATTTCTCATGAAACAAGTAAAATGTACTAACTTCCACATATTTTACAGGTATTGATATCTTTATCTTGATTTTTTAGAAATTTATAAATTTAGGAGGGGGCTTGTACTAAAAAATTTCAAGTTTTATTTTGCAGGTCAAGTTCCAAGATGGGTTGGATAGGACCATTTCTGCAGGAGTTATTGCTTTTGGACTTATTTCTATGATAAAATGCTATGAAACGCAATTAACTTTAGTAAACGTCAGATGTTTTTCATGAAAATCATGCCAAATGCGAATTGATCCCGTCCGAATTAAGCGACGGGCGTATTATGCCACACTAGGCGTTGCTCTTGTTGTCCATTTGTTATGTATCTTAATTGTATTAATGTAATTTTTTTTTATGTTCATTAAAGTGATGGGATCATCATTGCCGTAGTATTAACAGCAATAGTCATGATGGTGGTATTCGTTGTCATCATAATAGTATGGAAATTCACAAGAAGATTATATTGTAAGTTAAATCACATGATATTTTAACCTAAAATTTTGTTTGATTTCTTCCTATTAAGGAAGAATTTTACTCACAATCACTTAATTGTTCACATCTTTACTTTCAAATCATAATACTTCTATATCAAAAAATTGGATATAAGCTTCATAGCAAGTTATTTTCAAACATTCATTTTCTAAATTTTTCCAGGATTTCTACTTTTAGACTATGGTAAATTTCAGTTTGAATGAAACAGACAGAAATTCTGTGATAGAATGGTAAAGGTCATCTGCTACAGGACTTTATAGAATTTTCTGATGAAGAGTTCGAGGCATTGTAGTTAGATGTAAATGTAATAAACAATTTCAGTTATTTATTTTTAGAATTCCAGTCGATTCTCTATATCGGAGGAATTCAGATCGAAGTCTTACACCTGAGCTATTGTCTTACCTTTGTTTGATGTCAGGCCTTCTTTCTGTCTCTTTGTCTGTCTGTCAATCTATCTTTTTGTCTATCTGACTGTCTGTATCTTTTAGCACACCTTTGCTGGAGGAGGGGGGGGGGGGGTTGTTGGATATACTGTTAGTAAGTAGTGATAAGCCTTAATAGACTTCTCCAGAACCATTTGAAAGATATTGATGACATTTGGCAGGTATGAGGTACTCCGTGCATGCTTCCTGCAATTGTTTCTTTTTTTCATCAGGTCTGTCAAGGGGTGGATCCAGGGCTGGGCAATATGGGACACAGAGTTTACTTTCCTTTCACAAACTTCTTCAGATTAGCTACATAGATCGGCAAACTGAATGCATCACAGTGGTCTAGAAAGGTGCCTAAGACGTGTAGTTTGTTTTGGTTCTATTCCAACATCAAATTTATAATACTTTTTTGATGTTCAAATTGAACTTCATTATTTTCACACATTTTCAGGTGTTTTTACTCGTTTTCATAATTTATGAGTATACTGTTTTTCGGTTCAAATTGGCAAAAATTTCTGAAAAGTATACTTTAGTTAGAGAACATTCTGATCCATTTACAGTTTTTATGTGCTCAAGGTTCTCAGCTGAGCCTCTCTTTAGACCACTTGTGATCCTTTTGACTTCCTCTTCAGAATAACTGAAGGTATCATCGTGCAGGCCCTTCCAGTAACTAGACAGTAGAAATTTAGACTTCAGTTAAATCATAAAAGCTTGTTATTTCCTCTTTCAGGTAGGAAAATGTACCAGAATTGTTTTGATGGTGATGTAAAAGAGAAGTGTAAGTATAACTCATTCAGTATTAAATATCTTAAGTTAAGTATATTTAAAAGGAACACACAGACACATTGATGTGCGGGTCAACTTACTTTTCAGTGCAAAAGCTTCATGTAATCTTAAATGCCCTGTACAAGATGTCTTGGATTGAAAAGATTCAGAATTATTTTCTGAAATTATGTCCTTGTTTGACACGTTGTTTATTTGTTGTTTGTTGATTTTATCTTTTTTTTATGCCATGCTTTCTTTCTAAGTGTTTGGACATCAACGATGTAGAACCTGTGGAAAATTTTATTTGTGATTTACATATATTGCAAACAGTTATTGTCTTATCTGTTTCTCCATCAAAGCGTAAAAATTCAAAATAATTCCACACGATCGATCCTTTTTTGGAGGCCATTTTTAATATACAAATTCTAAAATGTGAAATCGAACGGAACTGAAATTCCGGAAAACAGACCCAAACCTGATCCGAACAAAATGTTCCGCGATTCAGGGTAATTTTCGTGTACCCATGACACCCCTAGTATGTATATATGTGTGTGTGTGTGTTCGCTTGTCCGGGCCATAACTTTTTAACGCCTTTATGGATTTCAATAATATTACACATGATTGTTGCTTACATCTCAGGGAAGTGTCATAGCCTTGTCTCAGGGTCAAATTCTCAAGGTCAAGGTCACAATTGGCTGGAATGGAATGGAAGTAATGTACCAAAGGGAGTTTGGATAAAACTTTTGACAGCACATTAATCACAACATTTTAAGTATATTTAAATTATGTGCCAGGCGAGGGGATGCTACGCTTATCGTTGCTCTTGTATTTAGTTTATTTTCACCACTGAATCAATTTTCCAGTTTAAAACAATGCTGTGTAAATTAGTTAAAGATGAATTTCTGATTTATTATACATAATGATTACAATACTACTTGCCATGTTTACTGAATGGGTTGTCTCCTATCCTTGATGGAACCCAGAATTCTTGGGCTTTATCCATTTGGCACTTTTATTCTTTGTTGCAGTATAAAGTATGCCTTCCTTTGATTCGGTATAGAATATACATGTTTAGATTGGTTGTATAAATCAGATGAAAGGAAATTAAAGTAACCATTGCCAAGGAAATCATCGGCCAAAATAATACGAATAAAGAAGATCATTTTTTTTTTTTTTGTTTTTTGGGTTTTTTTTAATTTATTTATTAATGACATGACATATATACAATATACACATATACATTGCAAACATTTACTAACATATACACGTAAACCCTTCATACACTCATACAAACTCATATGGTTTTAAGTATGTAGTAAGATAATTTCTGTGTTAGTATGTAAAATAGAATAGAAATTATGAATGCATTAGCATAGTGTCTAATGTGAAAAGTGACATTATGATATTGTATACCTGTGTCCCTTCCCAACCCCAAATTCCCGTCATTCAGAGTGAGCACATGACTATTTAGTCATGTGCTCACTTTAAATAACAAAAATCCAAAGCCAGAAAAAGACACCTGTATGATAAAGACTTTGGGGGTTGATAAGCAGTGGTGTTGATTTAGGGGGTTTCTTTTGTTTTTTTTTTAATATACATGTGATATTATAAGCATCTGATGTATCAACAATGCAAACATGTATACATGAATAACCATACAAGTCATATACACATAAAAAATTCAAAGAAATGTATGGACATAACCATGCATATTGAAATTATAATGAAATAATGTAAACATGGACATATAAATACACTGTTACATATATACATATAAAATTCAGACAAGTGTATAGGTATATGGTAATACATTAAGGTAAGGATGAAATACAAGTATTAATATAGCTGTTGTATATATTTTTCAATAAGTATGTATACATATATAACTTTTAATTGACTAGTTCCCTCCAATCATCCCATGTCTTATTAAATTGCTCCAAATTCCTATTTTTATAATATATGTATTTTTCATTTTTATAGTAATTTGAAAGATAATTTTTGAAACCATTGAATGTTATTTTGGTACTTTACCTTGACTTTGAATATGTGTAATATTTCAATAAAATAATAATTAGATTTAATGTTCTAAAATTTAAATTTTAGAACAACAAAGAAGATCATTATAAAATGTGAATTCTCTAAGTTGTATTTCAGATCAATGCATTTCATGGATTTCGTAAAATGTTAAAACAATTATACGTACATTGAAATAAATTTGGATAAAAGAAACCAATCTGTAATGGAATACAGAAATAGTTTTACTTATAGGTATTGCCTGTTGATGTACCAGCTTCATACAGTGTGTTCATCTCTGAGTGCCAACCATACATTACAATTACATGTATTTGGAATTCCTCTATGTTTAATTTTGTTCCCAATGACAGCATTTTCACCTGTTTCATCGCAAATTTGTGGTTAAAGGTGTCAATTTAACCCTTTTAAAGAGATATGGTGTTTATAGGTAACATTTTTACATTTGAATAACTTTACATTTTAAACTTCTTTAGGTGCTCTACAAGTGTTGATGCTTTTCAATCAGATCTGTTAAATAATAATCCACAGAGGGTACTCTCCTTTGACAAACTTCTTCATAATAGCTGCAATGATCAAGAAATGCCTTGAATGCCTCAGACTGATCTATAAGGGTGTCTAAATAACTGTTGCTGATTTCCAATCTGAAATAAAATTTTTCCACTTATTTTTATATCCTCCCAGATTTTATCATTTTTGCTTATTCTGAGGTGATGTCTTTGATTATTTTTACTAATTTTAGGTTTTTTTTAATTTAATCTGAATTTATAAAGATGAAAGAAACTGTAAAGGATTTTTGTCTTCATTTTTCAAGATTACAAGAAAGGAAGGTGGGAAAAAACTACTGCATATTAAATCAAGCTTTATATTTAGACTGATTGACAGATTTTGATGACACTTGGTATATTGGATGTAATGGAACTTCTTTTATAATAAAGAAACAGGTTAGATGATAAATGGATTATACTGTCATTGTTTGTGAATATTTGAAATACACATAAGCATTGATAATAGAGTGCAGTACAATTTGTACATTTCAGTTTCGGCTGTTGGCAGTGATGTAGAGGAAAAGTCTAATCCCACTGATCCACTGATTTGTACAGGTATGTCTCTTTACAGTCGGAATCATATTGAATGTTCTATAGAGTGTTCCTATTGAATCTTGTTTTCCTCAAATTGGCTGGAGCTATCTCCCTCTATGTATACATCTCCAGACTTTTTCCATCTCTGTCCATACAAAACTGCTTGATTTAAATCAATTTTGTGATATCATTACATTGCATATCTAAATGTTTTATTAAAAAAAATTCATCTGAGCAATTGAGACTGAAGTCAGGAAATCCACCCAGATAATTGTAAATTTCTCCAAAATTTGATCAAGTTAGAAATCAGTAACGTTTTTTAACTCTTTTAAACTTCATTGGCAGATTTAGGGGGTGCATGTTTCAGTAAAAGTATCAAAAGTTGTCAATCAAACCCACAAGGCATGAGATATGTCTATTGTCTGTATACCGTCTGCTTCCCGTAGTGAATGCCAAAGGCAATAATAAGAGAATAGCACAATGAACAAGACAGAATACGTGCACTGTGCTATTTAGCAATGGTTTCTAATTAGCAGATCTCACAGATGATACAATGATTTAGCCTTATTTGGTTAATTGATAGTTACACAACAGGTGAAACTACTTGACCATAACGGCACGAGCATCGACAGTTTGGATAACACTCATTCATTCATTCTTTCTTTATTTTGTCTTCACAATCATTAGTGATCTCCGCTTAAAGTTCACGTAATAAAGTAGACACGCACGTTCATTCTAATGAGAAAAAAAAATTAAAGCCGTGATTTGGGACGAGGGTACTAGTTAAAAAATTTGAAGTCTATGCAAGTTTGATTGTAAATGAAATGAAAGAGAGAAAAGGGTTGATATAACAAGATGAATAAAGGCTGGTCGTTCTGTGACGTTTTTGATAATAATACATGTTACGCAGTTACATTATATACGGAAAAGCAATTTCAGTTGACAGCATCATCGATGTCATATATATGTGCCGAAAATCTCGATTGCATCTCGCGGTCTTGCTGTTTCAACTTGAAATTGACATTATGTTTTGGATTTTCACCCTGCGTTTTATACATGCAGTTAGACTTTTTTCATGATTTTCAAGGTCATTTTATGTGCGTATAATACTTGGGTTCTTGTTATATTTGATTAGATACGGTAAACCCTTTCCTTGTGTAGACTTTTTTATTGTGGATTTATTAAGATTATTACACATGAATGGTTGCTTAAAATCTGTACATTTCAGATTCTTCTGGTAGTGTTGACAAAGAAGAAAGTAGCACATCAACAGAGTCAGAGGTTCATGCAGGTACATTTATTTCTTAACTTCTTGTGAATTACAATAAAGTAAAGTTTGCTTGTTGAGAAAAACATGATTGATTGAATATTGTTTTATGTCACTCAAAGATTTTTTCACGTATATGCTGACGGCATCTACCGAATGCATCACATAGAAATTATACTTTTGCAACGGAACCTCCTGAGGCAGTGAGGCACAGAATGTATGGAATAAGAATAATAATTATAGAAAAAATAGAAGTTTAAAAGTAGATTTAACTATTAATACTCCTTGCACTGTAAAGCTGATGCTAAAGTGTCATAATTCTAGATAATGTAATATCAATTCTGAACCAATTTGAATTAAAAAACATTGAAAAATTAAAAAAAAAAAATTTGCCACACAAATATGGCTGTAAAACAGCACAATTTCAAGTGAGAGTAGTCAGTGTCATGTGACTGTACACCGACAGCATTGTGCCACCATAGACACGTATTGATGCCTTATGCTACCATTGTTCATGATATTGATGAAGAAGAAAATCAATCCCATATCAAGATATCTTTGGATTTACTTTCCATCTCATGATAATGACATGAATGCTCGATTATAGATTATCCCATTGCTTGTGTACACATTTATGATGGTGACATACAATCTATACATTTTCAGTCTCTGGTATTTACAAAGAAAATCACAAATCAAGAGATCCACTGATCCTTACAGGTATATATATATATATTTTCTTTTTGTTTATGCAGCTCACACTTTCTTTTGAAATTTGAGATGTAAATTCTAAACGAGTGTGCTGTGGCATTATAATTTGCCTCATTAGAGCCCTGCCAGTAAAACTGTTGGGGACTATATTGTTTGTCGTTGTTCATCTGTCCATATGCCTGTTTGTTCGGATGGTTTCCAGACAGTAACTTCGGAAAGGAATGACATATGCCTATTATTTGGTAACATAATATATATTTCATGGATGGTGATGGTGGCAAGACGGTACATGACTTGCTGGGATTTCAATAATGACTGGCACCTGGTGAAATATTGCCACTTCAAATGTCGGAAATTGAGGATTCAACTCCTCTGATCTCAAATTTACCACTCACCTTCATGTATACGGTGTTCAAAATGATATGCCTCAAATTTCTAAATCACCTCCTCAAAAATTCCTATTGAAAACCCTGCACTTGAAGATGTGCATCTGGATTCCATAGAGAGGAGGTGCATTTTATCAACCACACCAAAAGATCCTATATAATTCTAACTAGAAAATTATCAGAATCAACTACACATTTTATTTAACACTGTAATTAATGCATATATTATTTAATAGGATATATCTTGATTATAGGTGTTCCGGTAGGCCAGGTATGTAAAAAAGCCCTCACTGCTTCAGTTGGGTCTGTTGCAAAGGTCTAGATTTGTATGCAGTCGCCATATACAAGAAATAATCGTGTAGTGACGTAAAACAATAATCAATCAATCAATATAACATCATATATGGTATTATGTTTTTTAGATGAAAGAACAGATTTGACGAAGAGGCTGTTGAAATTCCAAGGAAATGGACTTCAAAGGGAATCATCAGAAAAGGGCATTTCAAAAACAATAATTCCCTATTTGACACAGTACACCAATGGGCGAACTTTGCTACATAAAGCATGTTTTGAAGGGAAAACATCCTTGGTGAAAGATTTGATAAAAACTTATGGAAGTATATTTTGCAACATTAAAGACAATAAAGGAATGACACTACTTCATCTCGCAGGATTTTCAGGATCAGTAGAACTAGTACAGTATCTGATAGATAATGGCTGTGATGTGTATAGTAAGGATAATGATGGTCGGACCATTGTACATAATGCATGTCAGGAAGGGCATATTAGTCTGTTGAAGTATCTGACAGACATTGATAAACATGTGATATATATAGAGGACAAGAAAGGTATGACACCATTTCAGTGTGCAGGACATTCGGGATCAGTTGAGCTTGTGAAATATCTCATTGATATTGGGGCTGAAGTTTGCACTCAAGATCTGGAAGGGCAAACCATTGCACATATTGCATGTGGTAAAGGACATGTCAATCTTATGAAATACCTAACAGTTATAGACAAGGAGGTATTGAAGAAAGAAGACAAGAATGGATTTACACCTTTCCATTTTGCAGCATTATCTGGCTCAGTTGAACTAGTACAATATCTCAAAGATAATGGTTGTGATATTTATAGTAAGAATACAAATGGTGAAACCATTGCACATATTGCATGTGGTAAAGGACATATCAAACTTACCAAATATCTGAGAGGTTTAAACAGAGGTGTATTAGATATGAAAGACAATAATGGATCAACACCTCTTCATTTTGCGGCATGTTCTGGATCAGTAGAGCTAGTACAATATCTCTATGACGAGGGATGTGATATATACAGTAAGGACACTAATGGTCAAACCATTGCACATACTGCTTGTGGTAAAGGACATCTCAATCTTATGAGGTATCTTACAGGCATAGACAAAGGTGTATTAGTGATGAAAGACAATGATGGGTTAACACCTTTCCATTTTGCTGGATTTTCTGGATCAGTAGAACTTGTACAATATCTGGTTGATAAAGGTTGTAATATATATAGTACGAGTACCAATGGTGGAACCATTGCACATATAGCATGTGGGGAAGGGTTTGTCAGTCTTATGGAATATCTGATAGGATTGGATAAAGGTATACTAGAGAAACAAGACAACAATGGATTCACACCTTTTCATTTTGCTGGATTTTCTGGATCAGAAAAACTCACAGAGTATCTGATGAATTTGATGAAGAATAAACATGTAACTGAAGTTGATACAAACATGAAGGAAATCGATAATGATAGAAGGACAGTTGATAAAGATATAATAGAGGATGATAAAAGCATGCTTAAACAAAATAAAAATGTGATGGATATTGATGCTCAGATGATAGAAGATGGTAAAGAACTGATAGAAGTAAAAAAGGATGGGATAAAAACTGAAGTAAACCCAACAGAAATTCATAAATACATGACAGAAGAGCATAAGAGCTTGCTGGAAGGAAATAGATATGTAATTGGTATTGGTAAAGACATGATGGCAGATGATAAAGGTGTGAAAAAAATCATAAAGATTTGGTAGAAGTTGGTAAGGTCTGACGAGTTGATGCAGACATCAAAAAGTGGTAGAGACATCACAGACGTTGATGAAAACATAGTAGAATTGGAAAAAGCTAAATTTTATCTTGCAGAATTTTCTGAATCAGTAGACCATGTACAAAATCTAATTTTCAGCTTATTCAGACCAGGTGCATTATATAGCAAGCTAAGTGTGATTTGCAAGAGTGTTTTAAGAAGTGTTGCTGTTTTAGATTCCATGTTGAAATTTTTATTTTTTTTTTCCTAAGATATATTTCCTGATACTAATCGTTCATGTGAATCATCTTGATAAAGGCCATTGGCCGAAACGTTGAATAAAGAGCTTCAACCAACAGATAAACCTCACTATTGGCCAAAGTTCATTGTACACTAGAACATAATGTTAAAATGCTTTACAGCGTTCAGTATGTTAAAGGAGTAATTATAAAACAAAATAAAATTAGATAAATTAATTCTTATTTATTTTTTTTAGATATGTTTGTATCATTATCTTGATTTATTCAATGTATAGGTGCAACTGAGTATTTATTTACTGTCTTTATTTTAAATGTATGTATTTCAATAGTTGTTTGAAAGTTTTATGTCAAATTAGAGCATTCTTGATTTATTATGAATATTTTTGCTACTGTAAATTTTAGTCATTGAAAGGGTTACATTTTATCTACTGAGTTTAATTTCTTTTCTTTTTGTTTTGAAAAATTTAATTCTAATTTTATTTTCCTGACTTTTTATAACTTTCAAATCACCAGAGCTGAAAGTTCTACTGAGCTTTTTTGATCACCCATTATCTGCCATCCGTCTGTCTGTAAACTTTTAATATCTTTGACATCTTCAGAATCAGTCGAAGGATTTTAATACATGAAGTATTGTTTTCTACCAAATTTGTTGATTTTGTCCAAAAATGCTGACAGGTGGCACCACCATGGCTTAAAAAAAAGAATCTCATGGGGATTCCCTCCTTGAAAATCTTTTTCTTCTTAACCATTTTCTGACAAAAAAACTAATGGAATCTGAATGATTTAGGTTTTGGCAAACTGTAGTAGTAAAGGCCAGTTTTTTGGTACCAAAACTTTATGACACTACTTAGACTTTAGTGTCAGTTTATGGAATTGTCGTCCCATGTTTTAAGAAAATGTAGGTCATTAAAACGATCATTAGTAGCAATATGACATGACATCTTGCTGTTTTCATTAAACCATTTGTTTTTGATAATGATATAATATCTTTGATGACACATAATACATTAATATTGAAATTACAAATGTATCTGATTATTTGCTTTATGTATATATTTTCAAAAAATTACTTGCACCCTTTTTTAGCTCACCTGAGCCGAAGGCTCAAGTGAGCTATTGTGATCAATCACCGTCCGTCGTCTGTCGTCCGTCTTTAGCTTTTCTACATTTTCGACTTCTTCTCCAGAACCGCTGTACAGTATTTCACCAAACTTCATAGGAAGTAAGTACTTAAGGTCCTCTACCAAGTTTGTGTTTTTTGTGCCCATCCGTAATCCAAGATGGCTGCCATTTTCTCTGATTGGTTGACACATTTTCAACTTCTTCTCCAGAATGGCTGCACAGAATTCCACCAAACCTCATAGGAAGTAAGTACTCAAGGTCCTCTACCAAGTTTGTGTTTTTCGTGCCCATCCATAATCCAAGATGGCCGCCATTGGCTCTGATTGGTTGACACATTTTGGACTTCTTCTCCAGAACCGCTGTACAGAATTTCACCAAACCTCATAGGAAGTAAGTACTTGAGGTCCTTTACAAAGTTTGTGTTTTTCATGCCGATCTGTTTTCCAAGATGGCCGCCATTGGCTTTGATTCATTGACACATTTTGGACTTCTTCTCCAGAAGTGCTGCACAGAATTTCACCAAACCTCATAGGAAGTAAGTACTCAAGGTTCTCTACCAAGATTGTGTTTTTCGTGCCCATCCGTAATCCAAGATGGCCGCCATTGGCTCTGATTGGTTGACACATTTTGGACTTCTTCCCCAGAACCGCTGCACAGAATTTCACCAAACCTCGTAGGAAGTAAGTACTTGAGGTCCTTTACAAAGTTTGTGTTCTTCGTGCCGATCTGTTTTTGAAGATGGCTGCCATTGGCTTTGATTCATTGACACATTTTGGACTTCTTCAAAACGACTGCACAAAATATCACCAAACCTTATAGAAAATCTTGTAGAAAAAAAAGCAAAATTTTCTCCTGAAATTAGCTGTAATTTTATTGTAAATAAGCAATTTGTGCTCAGGTGAGCGATATAGGCCCATTTCGGCCTCTTGTTTTTTTTTTCAGTAAATACGCACACACATATTTATCTATTTATTCAAATGATAAGCTTGTGTCTTTGTTTTTTTTTTTTTTGTTTTTTAATGCATACGCACACACAAATTTACCTATTTATTCAAATGATAAGCTTGTGTCTTTTTTTTTTTGTTTTTTAATGCATATGCACACACATATTTATCTATTAATTCGAATCATAAGGTACTGTGGTTCATTGGATGAGATGCTCTGTGTAAGAGTGAGACTTTCCAGGTTCTATCCGTGCTGTGGACACACTAGTGTTCTGTCCTCAGGATGAGAAAATAAAAGTCCCGTTTCACAGTAAGTGTGGCAGTTAAATGATCCTTCCCTCCTTGTGTTGGGTCATTTGCAATATTTAATTCCTATGCAATGCATCAGGCAGATGCAATCATCATATATGTGAAATAATCATATTGTGACACAATTCAAATTAGCTTTTTATTTCATTTATGTATATTTTTTATGCAAATTGTCTTTCTATTTTATATATGTATACATTTTCATAAAAGAACAATATATGTCTATGTATGTGTGTAGAGGTGTGTGTGTGTGTATGTGTGTAAAGCTAGTGTGGATCAATGGATGAGGTGCCCTGGTCTTTCGGATGAGACATTAAATACAGGGGCCCTGTGTCACGTTAGGCATGGCACTTAAAAGATCCCTCACTGCTTCTGGTGGGTCTTAGGCAAAGGTATTGATTTATGTGCATTGCAACTGGCAGATGCTGTCACTATATGCAGTGACGCAAAACAATAATCAATATATATCTGTTTTTCTGTTTTTAACTCGCCTGAGCCAAAGGCTCAAGTGAGCTATAGTTATAGTGTGTCATCCGTCGTCGTCCATCCATCGTTAACTTTTTCACAATTTTTAACTTCTTCTCTGAAACTGCTTCACAGATTTAGATCAAACTTTGTATATATGATGTACTCAAGGTCCTGTACTAAATTTATGTTCGGGATTCAGATTCCCTCAGAGGTGGATCAAAGGCGGGGCCAAAAGTGCCCCAAAATGGTACCCCTGTTCACAAATCTTCTCCTCCAGAAACAGTGCATAAATGGGGAAACTAATTGCATTTCAACAATCTATAAAGATGGGTTATCAAAAATTGTGTTCGGGGGTTAACATCCATCAAATAGAAATTTATGCTTTTTTGGACGTGTTTTTGGACTTGGTAATTTCAATGCAGAAAAGTGTCATGTTTTTCAGTTAATTGATATTGATGATTTCTTAATGACTATTCTGATCATAATTATGGTAAGGAATATTATTGTGAAAGAATTTTGTCAATATCTCGATTTTTGGATTTTTTATTAATTTATTAAGACTTACAAAAAAGGGGTAGGGTTGGCCATTTTTCATCTTTTCAACTTTTTCTGCAAAGCTGTTGGACGGATTTTAATAAATCTTGGTAGAAATAAATCACTTTCCAGACCTTAGTCAAAAGTAGGTCCCAAAAGAGTACCCTCCTTTGACAATGTTCTTCTTCATACTGGCAGTATAGTATTACAGAAATAAACAGAATGCATAGAAATGATATAGAAGGATGAGTGAAGACATATTGTTATTTTGGTTCCCTTCTAAAATTAAATTTTAGAATTTTTTTTTATATTTGTTTGGACTTGGTGATTTCAATGCAGAAAAGTGTCATGTTTCCTAGTTAATTGATAATGACAATTTCTTACAGACTATTGTGATCATAATTATGGTAAGGAATGTTAATTTGAAAGAATTTTGACAATATCTCAATTTTTGGATTTTCTATTAATTATTTTAGACTTTCAAATGAGGGTGTATAGGGACAATTCTTCACATTTTTAACTTCTGCTGTTATACCACATGAAAAATTTTAATGAAACATGGTATACATGAAGTACTATAGGTCCTCTATCAATTTTGTACATTTCATTCAAATTGGTCAACAGATAATGCCACCATGTCTTAAAACTAGGTCTCACAATGGTACATATACCACTTGGTAATTAAGATATAAAGAGTAGCGGTTCAAATCCAGCTATAGTCAATTTTTATTTCCTTTCTTTACACATCTAAATAAGTTTTTAGATGTTTCTCAACACTCTACATATGAAATTAGGCCATTTTAAATTGGATCTGGACAATATTTGAAACAGTTGTTGTTCAGGACCCGGATTTAAAATCGGTCAACAAAAGGCTCTACCTAAAGAAAATGACTAATCTTTTGCTCTGAATCACTTCGTGCAGAGACAAAGCAAATGCTTTATATCAAAATCACCTGAATGGATGTGCAAAAAAGTGTTGTTTTTTATTCTGGTCTGAAATAAAATTTGAAATATTTTCAACATTTGTGTTATTAATAACTTAGTCACAGTTATGCAAAAATAAATGAATTTTTCCTTCCTGCATGACTAATCATGTAGGTACTCAGGAGAGCAATATAGACCCACATAGGCCTCTTCTTTTATTATTTTTTTATTATTTGTAATGCCATTCATTTTCTTTTCAATTATCTGCAGTTTGAAATAGTTGATGTTAGTCATGTAACCTTGGATGGAAAATGATAAGAGAAAATGTTATATTCTATTCTTATTGTTATTATTATTATTTGTGTATTAGTTACAGGTCAAGTTAACTGTACATGTTACATCCACCTTATATAACGTTTTAACAAAATTATTTGCTAATTTCATTCATTTTTATAATTAGATGATTTTTAATTTTGCATCATATTCAGTCATTTCATATCTGACAATGACATTCATCCTGATGTATTTGTATGTCTGTTTTGTATTATTTTCTTTTATTTTGCAGGAATGTGAACTGCTATTGCTCTTTTCCTCAATATATATTTATTTTCCATGAATATGTAGACAGTTCTAATGAAATATTTTGAACTTTATGAATTTGCCACCATGCTCAAATTTTTTAAATTACACATTTTCCAAAATCCCTGTATGTATTTATCTGATCATTCAGCTCAGACTGTTATTAAAGCTGTTATTGTTAATAGCATGCAATGTAATAATTAGAAAGTAAATTTATAAAGAAGAAAAATGAGGTTTTGTAGTATTCTTAATTTCATCAAGTCATTACTTTAGTTCTACTATTTGAGAGAAGTAGGGTGCAAGTAATACCCAACAGCCCATTCGTCTGTATAGGAATCACCCTGTCTGTCCGTCTTTCTGTCCGTCTGTCCACCAAACCTTGTCCGGGCCATAACTTCTCACCCTGTGCACGGATTTCAATAATATTTCACAGAATTGTTTCTTAGGATTAAAGGGTGTGTCATGACCTTGAACCATGGTCATATGTCAAAGGTCAAGGTCATGATAGACACAATAAATAAACCTTGTCCGGGCCATAACTTCTTCCTCTGTGCAAGGATTTCAATAATACTTCACAGAATTGTTGCTTAGGATCCAAGGGTGTGTCATGACCTTGAACCAAAGTCATAGGTCAGAGGTCAAGGTCATAATAGACACAATATGAAAAACTTTGTCTGGGTCATAACTTTTCTCAGATTTCAATATATTTCACAGATTTGGTGCTTAGGATCCAAGGATGTGTCATGACTTTGAACCAAGGTCAAAGGTATGATAGAAACAATAAGTAAAACCTTGTCCAGGCCATAACTTTTTCCCCTGAGCACAGATTTCAATAATATTTTCACAGAATTGTTGCTTAGGATCAAGTGTTTGTCACGACTTGAAACCAAATTCATAGGTCAAAGGTCAAGGTCACACCAGACACAATTGTAATAACCTTGTCCGGGCTATAACTTCTTCCCTTGTGCGATGGATTTCAATAATATTTAACAGAATTGTTGCTTAGGATCTAAGGGTGTGTCATGACCTTGAACCAAGTTCATAGGTCAAAGGTCAAGTTCACAATAGACACAATGAGTAAAACCTTGTTTTCATTGATTATACCTCAAAATGTGCTTCTAAATGGGACATCCATTACACTTATACCAGTGATGTATATTGGGATGAATTATTGCCTGTTTCTGCTTTGTTGCGGGGTATTTGTCCTGTTAGGACTGCTCTAGTTTTGTTTGTAGGAGTTTTCTTGCAGTTTTCAGAAGATGCAAAAATAGGAAGAGAAGGGGTTGGGGTGCGCTTCAACTATTAGTATTTAGTAATAAGCTTTGATGAATTTCTTAAATGAAGATGTTGATGAAACCAAGTAGGATATAAGTTTAATGGGCCTCTTCCTGTTTAGACCAGCTGGAAGGTCATCAAACTGAATGATTAAGACTGATAAAGAGGGGTGAAAATCCAAAGTACAATTACTTGAAGAACCATTACTAGATAATTAATATTGATAATCACTTCGTTTTTGGTTTGTCACTTTTCTGTAAATGCACAATGTCTATGGCCACCAAATGTACAGATCGATGGCCAATTGAATAAAATAAGGTTTTCGTTTCAAAGTATTGTAGATCAAGGTCACCTCCTGAAAGTATAATATTAATTTTCTTTCTTGCCACATTTCGCTTTCAATATTTATTGTCTATCGCCACCTAACTAGGAGAAGGATGTTTTATTGGAGATAAACGGTAAAAAGTGGAAGGTCAAGTTCACTGTTACTATAACTATATCAGTTTTCTTTTAGCTATATTGTCTATGGCCACCAAGTAACTAGAAGAATGACCTATGAGAGGAGGGTTGATTTGAGGATCAAGTGCTGCAAGTCAGGTTAATTGTAGCGTTTTGGGGAGTTTCAACTTTTCTCTAGTTCGAGTTGTCTGTGACCACCATGAAAAAAGGCAGGAGAAAGGTGGGTTTGCAGGTCAAGATCGTTAATGTTCAACTGACCTTCTTGACTTCTTGGGAGGGGGGGGGGACTATTAGAAAAGAAGCTTGTGTTTTGATGCCGACCATGCAGGCGTTATCATTTGAGAAATTTTTAGTTTTGGTACATCTTTTCGTCGAATTGTGCGTGGCCATAGAACTTGGAGGATGTCGGTCCACAAGAGATGGAAAATCATTTTGATATGAAGGAATTAGAGATTTAAATTCAAAGTCGTTGGCGCTGAAACTACAGGGGTTTTTTTTTTGGTCAGTTTTGTAAGTCGGTCATATTGTCAATTCTTCGGCCAATTTGCAGAAAAAGCAAATTACAACAGAAGTACAACAGGATACTTTTCCAACGGTTTCAACACCGTTGATGCTTTAACTGCATATTGAATTTCTATTAGGGCATAGTGTCTGTGGCTACCAAATTTGCAGAAGGTCCACATATGAAAGAGGGAATACTATATTGATATTTAGGTCTATAGTTTGAAAGTCAAGGTTGTTGTTGCTTAAATGTAACAAAAAAAAACCCAAAAAAAACAAAGAAGTACCGAAGGGAAAACCACATCTCATAATCCATGGAATAAAAGGACAATATCGGGTATAATGTCATATTCAGACAAATGCGAACCCCAATAAAATCAAGGTGAGACCAGGTGTCCGGGAGGAGTAAGCGTCCCCTGGTTGCATGCTACACCCGTCGCTAAATTCCTGCAACAACCTAATCAACCTAATCAAATCTAATATAGTCAAAAACTTCAGATGGTTATTCTGTATGTTTAGGTCCCAAGATGTCAGTTAACACTCTTGAAAGAGGAATCTAAATTTGCACTAGATCGCTATAACAACCATAGAACAATTTCAAATGTCCTCAATATATCATTGTGAGAGTAGTTTCGTGGTAAGGAACCTCGCTCTCAGGACGAAATTTTCGTATTTAGAGCATGCCCTGGCATAGTGTACAAGTTATGAAATGAAGACGCCATATACGGGAGAGGAAGGTATGTTGCTACTTAAAAAAGGAAAGTTGGTAATAATGCAATCTGATTAAAACCATATATTTATTCCGCTTCTCTACTGCGTATAAAGATCTGGTGAAATCCCATAAGGGTTCACGTTCTGGTGACCTCTGAGTTTCATCCAATCAGTGGATTGGCTACAAAATCTTAGGTATGAAATTAACATCCACAGCTTGCGTGACCCACAAGGTAGTTTATGAACGGTGTTTTTTTTTTTTTACATATTACGTCACTATCACGTGCTTAGCCGAGTCACTGATTGGCTATAGGAACGAGGTACTTATACCTGCGAATTCCTTTTTTGTTAAAGAAGGCGTTTTGAATGATAGATGTTATTCTGTTCTTCAGTTTTGGATGAGGAATGGTCTTATAAAGAGTCGGAAAATCCAAAGATTTGATGCTAGTAACATTATTGATTTTAAGTGCTCTAGAATTTCCTTGGAATTCTTTAGGATCCACATCTGATTGATTCCGCTTCTCGAGTTAGCAGTAGAGCAGTATGTCAGAAGAACATGTTTGATTTCTGTTAGAATTTCGGTCAGTAACATGAAAAGAGGCTTGGTGTAACACTTGGAAGTTCCAGCTATGAATCGATGCTTATATGTAGTTTTATGCATCTTTGGAATCCTAAACAGGAAAGGTAGCTCGAGATAAGATTCATTTGTAGTAATACCGAATGAACTGAGAACTGACTTGTAATTGCCCAATACCTCTGAAGGAGACAGATTTGTAACAGTGTAAGTTGGATTACCAGGCGTTGAATGAAGATCAATCTTTCTATAAGACATTTAATATAATATGCCTTACATACCAATGTGTAATTGTAAGCTGCCTTCTCAGCAGGAACAATAATGAAATTTTCGTGAAGTCGAGAAAGTTCTCTAACGACACTGGAGTCACGAAATATAGAATAGTGTAAAACTGACAAAGTCTTCGAACTCTTTTCTTTAGCAGATTTTTGATCGACTTCAGCCATTCAGAAATAGTGTCTAATTCAACCTTCTCTCTATCAGCCCAACGCCTGGCATACTCTTCACATGAGTTCATAATAATATCAAAATTTTGACGCCGTGTAATTATATAAATGACTGTGGCTCTCTTTATTTAGGGCCCTTACTTAAAAGATCTCTGACTTTTTCATTGCAAAAATATAGAGATCTCCTGTCAAAACAAGACCACATGGATTATATTTAAACTCAGAAGAGGAACACGAACACTCTGTTGGGCTGTGAAAGTCTTTCAGGTCTACACATTTCAAATTTTGTTTATAACATGCTCAGTTTTCTGTGAAATTATATTGTTTTACCGAAGGGTAACCTGAAATTAAAATTGCTAAAGTCGTACTTTTGGTTTCAACCATTTTCCTCCTACGCCGATTTGCCTGTTTGGTATAAGATCGTCCTTGCACTAATAAGAACTAAGACAGAAGAATAAGCCAACGAGAAAAACTTTTGTTGATTTCTTGGATCCAGAATGTCAAAAAAGGTTGTTATTGCTAATCTATTTTTTTTTCTGTCAGTATTCTCTAAAGCCGTATTATGTATGACCACTTAACGTATAGAAAGATGATCACGAAAAAGTAAAGCATCTATGGAATTTAAGATTAAACATGGAAGGTCAACGATATTGTTGTTAAAGTGGGTTTTTTTTTTTTTTTTCGTTTTCAAACTATCTTTGATAATCGAACTTGTTCACTGACGACAGATCAGAAATGAAGACATGTTTATTGATCTTAGAGATCCAAGGATGACGGTGAAGGTCACTTTTAGTAAAAGTAGATGGTTTTATCTTCCGTCATTTTATGTACGACAGAATTAGTTTAAGCCACACAACCCCCAGAAAACGGTTATCTAAGAGAGGGGGAGACGCATATTGATCTTGGATAACTGGGATCCTTTTTATGTAACAAATCTAAATTAAGTATAAGGAGACAATGAGTCATTCTGCAAATATCTACATTTAATTTAACATATCCGATTTGTTGGAAGTCTCTAGTCAAACAGATCACCCAGATTTCCAAGTCGCTGTTACCTATACTATATGTTGGTTTCCGTCACTTTGCTCTGAAACCATATTTTATGTAGTCGTCATAGTTGCTGAATTGAGACATATAATAGCAAAGAAGTTTTTAAAAAATTTTTGAGGATGAGGAGGTGGGTGTTGAATGAATAAAAGTCAAGGTCTCCGCACATTTGATATTTGTCAGTTTTCTATTAAACAGTAAAGTGTAGGACCAACTTGCACAGAATGTTAATTTATGAGAGGTTCTGATTAGTATTGTCTTAAACCGTATTGTCTATGGCCACCAAAATTAGAGATGAGTGCTGAGGGAGATCATGATATGTAAATGGAACAGCTTACCTTTATTTGCCGTCTTTATATGTTCAATACTTATTTCATCTACAATGATGAGGTCAGTCTTTTGAAATGAATGAAAACAGAAGTTGGCGAATCTACAACCGGGAAAGTAAGCCAGATGAGATGGCGTGTACAGTTTCAGCGTACTGTTTTCGTTCGGGAAGAAACCAGAATACCTTTGAAGAAACACCACCACCCCTCCCACATTCCCACCCTACCAAGTGAATGAGGAATCGGTTTTGACTTTCACAACTAAATATATAGTTGCTGCTACATATCATTATATCATCACAACTTGATATTAACTCTACTTGCTGAAGTCAGTTTATATGATACCCCTCCGCCATCTGTCTTTCCAGTCTACTGGTCGAGTAACGTTATCTGATAACCCGCCTTTCTCCTGTTTACTTTTTTTTTCAATTTTGATTATGTTACGTAATCCAATAAGACGATTTCTTTATAATTTTCAAGGTAATTGTGGTTAATTAGTTATTATGTGTTCAAGTTTCACGCATGTGAAAGTAAAATGGTATAACATAATCAAATGTAGCCACATTGCGTGCCATATTGAAAATCGTACAATTTGGTGTTCTCACTCTCTTTTTCGTAAATTGTATTTCTCATTTTCACTTCAGGCTTGATAGTTCGTGTTTCAGAAATTATCTCTCAAATACTTGACGAGAATAAAATCTCTAATTAGTGTTATGTAATGCCATGACGGTCATCTTGAGAACCTTGTATGGGTTTAGTATGTTTCTAAAGAAGTTTTCATGAAATGATTCCTTCAAATATCCGAAGAACTTATTTGGTAAGAGACGTAAGCTAATATTAATACATTCGAAACTGGATTGTTGTCCTCATTTTCAATGATGATGAATTACATATTTAACGATACCTAATGAAAACATTTGAAACGATGGTGTTACATAATACTATACTGACACCAATATATCCATCCTGAAAATCTTTTTCACTTTCATTTTTGTAGCAAACAACCTGAGTCTTGGGAATAAGAATTTAAGAATATATTTTACACACCTGGTATTACTAAATTCAATACATCCGCCATGTCGGCCATCTTGAATTTCTGTAGACTGTGATATGTAGATAGCAGAATAGAAAATATACTTGTAATATAAAAAGGCCTGTGATTTAAGTGAATAGGTAAATCGTTCAGGTGCATGCTTAGTTTGTGACTGACACGCACCAGAAACGAGTCCGCATTGTTGTTCGGTGTCCTGTTTTTTTTAAAAATGAGACAGTAAAAATCACTTGTCACTGTAGACGCTATACGTAAATATACCTTAATGTTACGGATTGATTCGTTGCATTGGTCTAAATTTCTGTGCATTGCACCAGGCAGATGCCGTCACGGTATAAGGGCAATAATCTTCGAGTGATGAAAACAAGATTCATACAAACAGTAAATGATTTATAGCAATGTATCGCAACAGATAATGATGAGGGTACGTATCGATATAATATAATCACTCCAGGCGACGACCAGTAGATCTAAAAACTTTGTTCTATACCTTTTGTTGTTCAAATTGTGGTTGGGTGGTTGATTGGCGTTTTATTTCGCTTTCAACAATTTTCAGGTATATTACGACGTGGAAGCATAGGGTTACAAAGCTGTTAAACATACAGTGCCGCAAGCAACTGGGATTGTCGGTGCCGCGAGCTAAACGCTTAACCACTACACCTGCCCCTTATAAATTGTGTATAATTAGTTTTGGCATATATTTCGCACGGATGCGCTTGATATATAAAACTCGATTGCCTTAATAATATATCTATTACTCATTAAACTATTTTATCAGTACAGAGAGTATCTTTCAATTATGTTTATATCAACTGTAATCAAATTATATGATAAATACATGTGATATCATGAGGATAACCTAAGTTCCTTGATGCAGCTTGAAATAAAGTACTTGGCAATATTCAATGGTATTTCCGTTATAACAGCACATCGAATAAAATAATGATAATATAGAAATACAATACAATCTCACGGAAATGGTTCTTTTAACGCGGAAATGAAAATAAGTATGGATTGCTCGGTCACGTAATTTTTTCCATTTGATTTGTGCAAGGCATAAGCGGAGTTAGAAATATAAAAATGGGAAAGGGGTTGCAGTCTCCCATGAAAAGTGTTTTACATTAATCGGTCTAGAAGGGGGGGGGGGGTGTTAGGGAGTTACAGTCCTAAAAGGGGTCAAAAATGACCTATTTTCCGACCAAAAGGTGGGGAATTGCAACCCCTGCGACCCTCCCAAATCTAAATCCGCCAAAGTACGGTGTTGCTCGATAAACTTAACAAGACATCATAATGCAAATAAATATTTGTCATGGATTATTCATTAATTTAGGGGGCACCAATTTCTTTGAACATCTCAATCATCATCATTATTATTATTGTTTTCATGATCATCATCATAATCATCATCATCATCTTTGTCATCATTGTTTTTATCATAATCGTCATCATTGTTTTCATCATCAACAACATTCTTTCTATTAGCATCGACATCATTACCACTACCACCATCACCACAATCAATGTCTTCATCATCAGCATTATCATCACAATCATCATCACCGTTTTCATCATCATTATCCCCAGCATCACCACCTTTAACGGTTATGTTTTCATTCTCAGGTACGACTGATCTTCGTAGTTCAAGGTCACCAATGCATTCGTACATATCAAATTCCTCAATCACTATTACAAGCGAAGCAGATTCTATTCTCTTCTTCTTCCTAGGTATTCGTCCTCTAAAAGCAAAGTTAGATCATTTTATCAATTAAACAAATACTGTATATTTTAATATTGAATACAACATGATGTCAAGGAACGAATACTTAAATAAATAAAAACTTCAATTTTAACAACAACAACTACAACGTAAACTTCGAAAACTTAATGCCATAGTCATGCTACTTTTTATTTTACATGAACGTCACACCTATTCCCTTTGCAGTGTGGAACTCGTAGAAAAAGTTCCCCGCTGAGGGTTTGACTTAAGTGTTATAATACCCTTTTTCCTGATGTTATGTAGCTGTGACATTTTCTACACAGTGTTTGTTCACATTCATGCATATATACATATATATATCCTGAATTATATTGTTTCGTCTGTATATCAGGGCATTCGTGGCGGGAGTGGCTAGCCAAACAGGAGAAGCTCACTCCTTCCGGGCACCTGGTCTTACCTCTGAATTTCAGGGGTCCGTGAATGTCCGCTGTGGTACATTGTTGTTAGTGCCCCAGTCATGTGACACCAGTTACTTTAGTATTTTACTCTTCTAGCATCAGCGCACAAAGTATCGAAAATGTAATGTGTCTGAGACAGAAAAATGAAATTAGAAAGTCAAAGATCTTTGTAGTATTTAATTAAACACTAAAAGGAGAATAAAATGATTCAATACAACTCACTCCCGTATACGTTTCATGCAAAAGGCCGCCATGGTGTTCACAGGTACTGATGTCAACAAGAATGCCACTGCAAAATAATTCCGTCAGTTGATAATGGACAAATCAATGCGTGGCTTATCTTTATTCTATAAGAGTAGACTTATATAGATGTTAGAAATGATTGACACTGCACATCCTGGTAGTCCTGGTACAAGATAATTAACAAGACAAAACGTCTCAGGTAAGGAATTTGACGCTACCACATAGACTTCTGAGATAAATGGAAAACATTATTATAAAAAAACCGTATAGGACCTAAACAAAGATATGTATATATCATTTAAGATTTAAAGTTAAATTGAAAGAAAGGAAAAGGAAAAGGTGTATAGAAATTTGAAAATGTACATGTGTGTGAAAAAAGGAAAACATCACTAGTCCGGTTGTAAGTAATTACGTTGATTTATAATGGTATTTCTGTTGATAAATAACGTATTCTTAATATGAAATAACGAAGATAGGAATTTCAACAGAATCATGAAAATAGAACCATTTGACTAGGACTGCTAAGATCATTGAAAGTTACACTCTAAATCTAGTCGTACAATTACATCATTCCATGTAAACATTGCTGTATATTTGGGCATTTTTACTCCTTGCAGATCTCGATTTTGATTTTCGAAGGAGTAAGTACGTTCATCGTAATATATTATGCTATAGTGACATAGAACAATGCGCATCATAATTGATATAGAAATTCGTTATTCTTTATGTATAAATGTACTTTGGTATGCAAGGCTTTAATAAATCGTTTACGTACAGAAGGCGTTGTGATAAAACAAACATAAAATGTGCATAAAAAGAAATATGTTTCTATACCAATGGCTTGGAGGATTTCATGTTCATGCGATTCTCCAGTCGTATTTCCTATAAGATAAACAATAAATTAATATGATGTATGAATATCTTTATACCATACTATAATTCATCTTAATTTATCTTCATGTACAAGTAACTATAACTATCATAGCAGAGTGCCCACATGCCCGTAAGTACCAGATACACGGGAGACGAGAAACGTTTTCAGTTAGACCAGTTACCTCACCGGTTGGTGTTTTGGGTGCTACAGTGGCATGCCCAGTTACAATTTTATTTACCTTTAAATAACTACCTTTCTCTAGGGTATCATATATTTCAGTCTACATCAACACTCTAAAGGATCAATGTCATCAACTTTAGTCAAAGCCTAATGATTTTGCGATAAATAAATGTGCTAAAGCATACATGGGTTTCTATTTCTATCTTTACTCATATTTACCAAAAGATATGTTTAAAATTATTCATACAGTCATCTAAACTAACAAATTAATGGTGTCATAAAGAAATGCTTTAACGAAAATACCAATTGTGATCTGGCGGAGACATAACCTAATTATATTTCTATAACTTTAGATAAATATATTATCATTCGAAATTTTATGCTATTCTTCTATTTTGTTTTACTCGCAAAAAACATATTCTATAAGATATGTATATTTTCAAATAACATAATGTAATATTGTATGTAAACACGTCTCATGAGCAAACTATTCTGAGAGGATTATTCATTGATACATAGGGCAAGAAATATTTTCTCTATATTTCTTAAGACGTGATAGTGTATGCATAGAAGTATCACAAGAAACCTTTTCAAATTTAAGGCCATTATATAAGCTGTTGCTTTCAATTATGTTATAAACAAATACATCACCATCTTTAATGACATTTTCAATAAATGTCTGTCTGCTATTGGTAAATACACTGGAAATGGTGTCATTAGCAATGAAAGGTGTCGGTGAGAACGTAGACGTCTTTTTACCTACACTCGAGTCCGGCATAGTTTGAGTTGTGACCAACGCATTATTACTGAAAATATATCCACAAAAAACGACGGTAAATGCCCTCTTTCTCATATACACGAGCGCATGCATGCACGGGCGCACACACATTAAAGAAACCAACATGACTATGTAAATAATTTTCACCGTACCGAGAAAAGATATACTTCAGAAAAAGTCGCAAATTACGCAGTCAGATAAAGATTAGAGGTCTGTGAAAGGTAAACAATGAAGTCATAAAACCCGCAAGACGAATATGTGTTCTTTTCAATTGTTCTTGTGGAGAAGATGCTTGAATTAATGTATTAAGTTGGTTTGGTGACATAGGTCTCTTTTAATCTCTGGAATCTACGTTCATGTTGTATAACACGTAGCCTTTTTATCTTGTATGTTGTACTGTAGTACACTATTGTTAATGCCATAGTCATGTGACACCAGGTACTTTCATACTTTACATTTAATTCTATGGGGATAACACGAAAGGAGACAACGTCCATACATACCTATATTTAAAGTGTTTCTACTTTTAGTATTTAAGCAATGTTTCAATGTAAGTCAGGAAAAAAATATTAATCCAAGTATGATCTTATCGCTTGACGGACCAACTTCGGTGTATTATGAAATAAGAAAACAGGATACAATTTGCTTTATCTGACTCTCATATGTGACAAGAACCACTACAAGAGGTAACTATCAAAATGTAAAAGACTTTAAAGGATGTCAGAACTTATGATATACACGTATATAAAGTACGAAAGTATATATATTATGAAACAATATGTAATCATGAAAGAATAGGTATTACGAGTAACAATATATTTGATGACATTTTTGAAATGTATATTAAAGATGATGTTCAAGGCTGCAAGGTAATAAACCAAGGATGAATGGAAAGTCTTGCCACCTAAGGCTTATAGGTTATGGATATAATAATCAATATCTAAACGTAGATGAAACTAGATGGACTAGATACAACATTATAAAATGAAGTATCAATGAAAAGGCCATATCATTAATACGAAAATAACTGGTGTCACATGACTATGGCACTAACAACAATGTACCACAGTGGGTATCCACGGAACCCTGAAGTTCAGAGGTGAGACCAGGTGCCCAGGAGGAGTGAGCGTCTCCTGTTTGATTCGACACACGTGAATGCCCTTACATACAGAAGAAACATAAATAATTCAGCACTGTATATATACATGAATGTGAAAAAACACTGTGTAGAAAGTATCACAGGCATGATTATTTGGCACGGTTATCTGCTTCATGTTATCCGCTTAAATTTGTTAACTTCACTGCACAATTGAACCAAGTTTTCTTCAGCTCATTAAAATTTATTTATTCATTCACTTGCATATGAAAGATTTTTTCAAGGGAAGGTGGCTACTGCCAGTCGTAGATAGAATCATGGTAGAATCCAGTTCAAAAACTATAATGCAATTACTGGATATCGGATTATTATTATTATTATTATTATTATTATTATTATTTTTATTATTAATTATCCTTCGAGATTGATTTTTACTTTTTACCCTCCAGCCCCTTTTGAGGTTCGCTAAAAATAGTAATTCTTTGAGAGGACTAGTAACTACTGCCACTATGATTCATCACAATAATTTGAATGGTGGCCAAAAACTAAAAAAAAAAAAAAAAAAAAATGAAAAAAAAAAATATTAAAACATACAGGCTGTCAGTAGAACGAATACAGTATTCGCAATAACTGACTCGAAGGAAAAGAATCACTGATAATCGGTTTGGAAACATTCTCATTATATAAAAGGATAACAAAATTTTTTAAACGTAACTTACGTTTGTAGTTCCTGCCCAAGAAAACAAACCGGATCTAAAAATGAAAACAAAAAATGAATTTCAGGTATAGTATAAGTATATAAAAATATAAGAACTGTTACACAGATACATGCATTTATTCAACGCACCATATGCGCATATCAAATTATGTCTCTTCAGTAATGCTCAAGGCCGAAGCTTTGGAAAATTCAAAATATGAAGAGCAAAGCAATTACTAGAATAACTCTAAGGAAAAGGCTATGTACGAGGGAATGTTAAAATGATATACAATCATTTGTCACAGTAAATATAAAGTATAATGTTCTGGTAAGTGCAGAGGCACTGAAAGTTGGACTTATCATTACCCTCTGAAGCTAACAGTCCGCCACCAGCGGCATCGACCCGGTGTTAATGATAATATAGGGATATATATATATTTAGTACACCAAAAGCGCATTATATTTGAATGACAAGTTTATTGAAAAGTTAATCTTTACTGGGAAAAAGAAAAGTGCAAAAATTAAAATAAATTTGTCCGATTCACGTTAACAATAAATAACACCTTTTCGTATTTCGTTTTTCTTATATAAGTCTGGTTTCACAAATTTACGTAGTGTACACAGAACTTGTTCTTGGTTCTGATCGTGACAGATGGCAAACATGTTAAACAGGATATATAAACAAAAACATTTATAAAAAATGGAAAAATAACCACAGGGTTACACACTATGCCCCTCTTTATTACCATGCCATGCCATGTGTTAAATTTGACAGAGGAGTAGCTTGGTCAGCTTAATTCTGCGTCAAAATGACTCAACTGTGTAAGGTATCATGTGATAACAAGTTCGTGTAAGCATCATGTAATACCATATATACAATTAAGCTACCATGTACAGATAGGTTTCCGCTATGCATATTTGAATCTAATGAAATAATGGTACAGCTGACGGGAATTCAAAGGGGACAGGCTATTCCATTGATAATGGAAAGGGAATGGCACATCTAAGTTGCTTTGCAATTTGGTGTGAATGTTTGCACCACATTCATTCAAAAACAGCTAGAAACCGATTGCTGTAAAAGTCACCGTTGATAGTGTTAGCCGGTAATGGGTTTCATTCTCAAACGCTAAGATAACCATGATATGTGGCTTTACATAGGATATGTAAAAAAGATTAATTAAATAATCACCTTAGATATAACTTTGCATTTAATTGTCCTTTCTGTATATATTACCCTAAGGTCCACTAAGTTTTCAAGATATCTAAGTACATAAACCTAGTTGTAGTTTGATATTTCTATGAATGTGTTTATGTGTTATAAAAATGTTAAACGCAATACTGAAGCCGGTGTGGCCTAGTGGATAAGGTGCTCGGCTGGTGATCGAGAGGTCGCAGGTTCGACTCCCGCCCGGGGCACACCGGTGTTCTGTCTTTCGGATGAGACAGTAAAAACCGAGGTCCCGTGTCACGGTAGGCGTGGCACGTAAAAGATCCCTCACTGCTTCGGGTGGGTCCGTTGCAAAGGTCTAAATTTGTATGCAATGCATCAGGCAGATGCCGTCACCATATACGTGAAATAATCGTGGAGTGTCGTAAAACAATAATCAAACAAACAAACAAATAAACGCAATACTGCGAACCCAAATAACTGATTCCATGTGATAGTATAATAAGTCTGTGTATCTTATATTTTCGCATATACAATTATTCATCCATTTCAGTACATAAGTACTGACCCGAAATATCATAATTCAAATTTACTATTGCAAATTACTTTAAAACTAATGAGTATCTCTCTCATTCATATCTCTAACGTTTCTGTCCAAGTGATAAAGAGTTTGCTTTTGAAATATTAATAATTTTGATTTCCACAGCTTAGGCCATGAGCATCACTGAAGAGACATATATCGCCAAACTGCATATACGGTTAACAAAATTATGACACTAACTTTCTGATGGTTATTTTATGTATCATTATTTGAAATTAAAATTAAAGGGTGAACTTACATCTGTATAATTGGTCAGATCTGAATTCTTTTTCTGGTAGAATTTCCTCACTGCATTTTCCTATTATCATTGGTACACCATATGTACAATTCCACAGATGTAAAACACCTGAGTTAATTGGAAAAAGAGGACAGTCTGAAAAGAGAAATTTAATTAACCGAAGAAATTCTATAGTTTTATTAAATGGAAAATAATAAAACACTTTGACCTGATTCCAAACTTTAATTGATCGATTGAGGTTGTAATCGGTAGCGACTTCACGATCATTATCAGACTTTTTAAGACGTTATTATTTTAGTAACACATTGTAAGTTACAATACTATTGCAACAAAACTAAGATAATAAAAGAAATGGTTTCAATAACTGACAATATACTTTTAAAGCATTTGATAAGTACATATTTAATCAAAATTTAATAAATATTCCAAAATATTACTTCCTTACATTTTGAAGGCACTAGGCGTGGAAGGTAACAAAACTCCTTCACTGTACCAGTGATTGTAAGTCCACAATGATATGTATTATTTAAGCAGTTGTACTCGCGACTTCTTTTCATCCATGTTGCCAAGTTTGTTGGACAGGCTGATGCGAAATACCCATTAAGTGAAAAAACTATAATATATGTGTAACTCCAACAAAAACATACACAAAATCTCATTTTGAATATCTAAGTGTTCATCCTGCATTGGTTTACACGGAAAACATACATTCAACTTTGGCGTCTATATATATGCAGAACCGAGGTCAACGTTGATTGAAACGGGAAACAAACACGTGTTCATTGGTTGGTTTTGATGACGATCAGATTATTATGCAATATGAAGGAAGATGAACTTGAGACAAACCCAATAAACTATGTAAATCAGATTTATTAGGATGAATTTTTCATTGAAAACTGGATACATGAAAAACAAATTTTATTCTAAACATATTCAATGCTAGTTTCGTATTTATCGAAAAATGAACCCCCTTCAAGAGAACGCAAAAAACAGCTGACCAAGCTGTATGACAAAAATCACCAAGAACATGCACATATAACATGATAATAGTAAAATATACACAGGAAACATTACAAAATGTTCGATTGTACTGCGGTTACGGTACCGACTAAAGACGGTCATTTAAAGTAACAAACGTCACTTACTTGAAGTGGATAGCCGGTGTAGAGGCGCCCACCTTCACATTCACAGTAAAAGCAACACAATCAAAAGACACGTTTGAAAATTTCATTAACAATCCTCCATATAGAGGACAAAGATTCAATATGAGGATACGGTGCTCTGCTCGTCTGCAAGCGAGCATTCATCCTTTAGCAAATAACAAATAATATAAAAAAAAATTGCTTGAATGACATGTAGTAAAGTAAACATGCAGAACCTTTTTTTCAGCTGCTACAATTTAGCAATGAGCGTTTGTATTTGTGTGTAATTATCATACTTTTAATTATTTATTTTATTTCGTTTTCTTTTATTGCTATCATTATTGTTATACTAATTACAAAATAAAGATAAAGTCTTCTTGAAGCCTAAAAGTCAACAAATTTCGCTCAGCTCAGTTTGGACAATTATCTGATCAGCTACGGTCCCAACCTTGATGTTTGATTGCAACAGAGTTGCAATGGATCGAGCACGACCTGAAAAGTCATTTAAAGCTAAAGAAGATTTAGAAGTCTTAAAAAAGACGAGAAAACGAGATGATTCCTTGTTCTATGTATATCGTGAATAGGACGGTATTACAGCTTGGACATCGGGAAAGGGTATTGGTTGATGGCACTTTTATCAAAAATGGTCCAGACTTTAGTGTATGTTGAAAAGGATTAAATTCATCCCCGGTACAGCGACTTCATACTGTAGATTTATAAACGCTCACCAGAAGAAGCACACAGTTTGTCATTAACCACTCCCCACTGATACCAGAGGTATCCCAGATCAAGATTCTATGTGAAATCTTGGTGAGCTGTGGCTATGTAAATCGTGTTGAATCTACGAACAAAGCTGATGGAACATGGGTGTCTACGCGTTCACGCCCTTCATTTAAAGCGACTTTAACTCTATCAATACTAAACCAAAATCCGAGAGGAACTCTTATTAGACAATGTCAAATCGTTATCCAGACTGTTGAATGATATGAGAAGTATTCCGGCCATTACGGAAGTAGTATACAAGCGCAGTATATATAGGCCATCTCCAACAAATTGACAACGTCTTCATTGTCCAATGGAAAGATCGAGGTCATCAGCAATCACGTGATTGCTAGAGGGAACTCCTTATTACAGTAGACGTGAACTTTTATTCATCCGCGCATTAGTATATGTACCTCAACGTAATAGTTCTGATATTAGATGTATGTTGCATCAATACCTAATGGAAAATATATTAATTCATATACGTTTCTAGAGAAAGCCAGCCATGCCCCTTCATATCACGAGTGCTACCCTAAAGCAAGGTAATTTTTCTGCAGAAGCAGATCTGTCACAAGCTTGTAGGTCAGTACCTAGTTCGCCTAGAAATTTCTGTACAACAGGATTAAAGTGGTAATTTACGGGTTACAGTTCATACACTTACAGGTTAATAACAAACTACATTTTACAATTACATGTATATTATATAATTTAGCGTATTACAGAAATCGTACTATGCTTTGTAAAATATATAGGTTTTAAAGATTTTTAATGTGTGTGGTTATTTTTCTTCATTTAGCATTGTTACTGATTCATTAATGATTCATTAGTTAGAAGCTAATAGAATTTATCACTACTATCAATGATGGACCGCGATATCCTTAACCGAGTGTCAAATATCTCGTTCCTCCACAATGATGATTAGGATATCTCTCTCCGTCATTGACGGTGATGTTGATGTTTTTCTCCCACCTTTTTTAAATCTTTCAATGCATACTCCATCATAGTAAATAGTATAGAACAGAGAGTCTATATAGCAGCGGATAAAAGGATCAGGAGATAATGAATGAAGTTGATTTGCTCCCGACGACACCGCTTCGCATTCTATTTGAATGTTAGGTAACACCAAAAGTCGGGAAAATGTTTAAAATTTTTTAAATTGAAGGATTGAACAAAGATCTAATGAATTCTACATTAAATATCAATTTTCAAATCTTAAACAATACAATTAATTTTTTATCATGTTCTTTCTTACTTATCGTTTGACGTCATCAAGCACTGATGCCACATCGACGAAAGTGAATTTGTCAGATGTCTTCAGTTTTCTTTTTTGTACAGGACTGGAATCCAGTGAAGCAGTGTTTCGCCGGTCGAGTTAACTTTTCAAGTTGATGCGTTCATTGCATTGTGCTTTCTTAAGCATAGTTTAACTATTTCACGGTTGATTCGGCCTTACCTTCTCCCTGACTGTGACACGGTGAGCTAGTAAGATGTTCGAATTTTCATTCGGTCGAACATTGATGAAATTCTGCATTACGGAATTCAGGTCCATTATCAGACATAACTATTTTCGGTATTCCATGTCGTGCAAAATGTTGTAGACCATTAATGACCGTTTTAGTTGTTGTATTTGGGATTATGTCGATTTTCAGAAAATCTGAATAGTAGTCATCCGTTACAAGCACGCTGTATGCATGATATAAGAATAAATCGACACTTGCTTTCATCCAGGGTTAATCAGGTACTTTGTGGTGAATCGGCGGCTCTTTGTGTTAACTTCTGTTCAGTTCATTACAAGTACTAAGACTAATGTTGTCCTTGATTTTATTCATGTTGGGCCAGTTGAAAGAATCTTTTGAGCGCAAGGTATCAAAATGGAAATAAGTGTCTGAGACAAAAACAGAACTGCAAAATAGAAATTTGAAAAATGCTTGCATTATTCAATTAAAAACACAGAAACTAGAACAAATCATGAAGGTCGCAGATACTGAAATGATCAAGAAGGCCATCCCAATAGAATTATTATTGGTGTATATTTGGACAATCAATTGCTTATCTTTATTCTAAGAGAGAAGAGTAATACAGATTTTAGAAATGACTGACGACGCAACTGCTGGTACGATAGAATAAATAAGACTTAAAGAAAGGAATTGACCCCACCACATGCACTACTGGCAAAAAAGAGTTAAATGAAATTTGCATACAAGTGGTGCACAAAATAAACAAAAATAATAATAAAAAAACCCCAAAAAACAAAAGAAGAAACACCTCTTGTTAGTTTGTCACGTACTTTGTTGCTTCACAGTGATAATTGTATTGATAATTAAAGCATTTCTAATAATAACAAAGTAATAACTAAGAAAATTCGAATGTGACAATGAAAGTTACACACTCAGTCTGGTCGTGCAATTCATTAATTCTATGTATACATTACTGAAAATTTTTCCGTCTGTTTATTTGAGCTTTTTTTTAATCCTTGTGAGTGTTTGATTTTTGGTTTTCAAAGATCTATGTACGTCTACTTTAATACATTGTGCTATAGTGACATGGAAGAAGGCGCATTATAATTGATAAAGACATTGTTGATCATTTAAAATCGAAGACTTAAATTAGTCTTTCATATACAGGATTCTTTTTTTTGAATTATGAAAAAGAAAATATTTCTATACCAATGGCTTGTATGATTTCAGGTTCATGAGACGTTCCAGTCGTATTCTCCATGAAAATATAGTTGAATACGCAGTATGAATACCTTTATTACACACTATGTTTTATCTGATTTCATCAATGTATCTTTATGTAAATGTAAAGGCGAGAACAGAAGACATCTGACAATGCTGTATAACAAATTACAAATTTTTGTTTGTTGCGGAATCTTCAAAAGTTTAAAATTCTTTCGGGTATAGATGAGATTCAATTATTCACAACAACATTAATGTAATGATGACTATTAAGAAGAGTTTTGCTTTGTAGCCATATGTGAAAAAAAAACTGTGAGAGGAGAAACCTTCAAAAATGGGTAGAATCATTCTCATCATAAATAAAGAAAAAGTAGTTCCTTAAAATTCACTTTTATCTTGCCTAAGAAAACAAACAGGATCTAAAAATAAAACATGTTACCATATCTTTATTCTTTTAGGTATATAATAAGTATATAAATATGTAAAGACCAATATATATGTATTCATGAATTGCACCATATGACCATTTTGACAAGTAATGTCTCTTCAGCTATCCTTAAGGCCTAAACTGTGGAAATTCAAGCATGAAGATCAAATCAATTACTATAATTATTCAAAGAACATAGATATACATGAGGGGGATAATATTAAATTCTAAAATAATTTACAAACCTTTTTCTGAATAAAATATATATTTCTGGTAAGTACAAAAGCACTAAAAACTGGACTTGTGATTACCCTATGGAACACCAGCAGCGGTTTCGACAGTTGGTTATACTCAATATAAGTAGATGTATATTTAGTGTATGATACGCGCATTATATCTGAATTTCTAACAAGTTTATTGAAGAACTAATTTTCACTGCTGACAGATAAATAGGTCAAAATGAAATTAGCTTATACACGTCAGAATTGAATAACATAGATATCTTAGCGCCTTTTCTAACTTTCGTTAATTGATGTAAAGATGATGGATAAATCCAAACCACAAGTCCATAAATCATGAAACCATAGGACATACAAAATCAGTGAAAATGAAAAACAAATGGAAAAAACAAAATATATCTACTTGATGAGCATATGTGAACCCCTGTGATGGAGTGAGATCAGGTGCCCGGGGAGAGTGAGCATCTCCTGCTTGCTAGCAACACCCGTCACATATACCCAGTAGAAAGAGTCAAATCGTGTTAATTCCATATGTATTTATACATGGAGAAGTCGAAGTAGGTAACCTTCTAGTATAGAATGTGTCAAATCTGTGTAAAATGATCGGAATCGGTCTCAGATTTTTGATTTCCCAGATTGACGTTGAATTAAAGTACAGGTAAATTGATCTTATTTCTGATCGTAAATTCATCTCAAAAGAAGATACACATATTGAACTAAAGAAGACACAACCAATAAAACATATATAATATTGAAAAAGAAAGGCAGGGTGACATAATATGCCCATTTTTATAAATTGGGGAAGATGACAAAAATTGGACAGAGGAGAGAGTGGCATGGCTGCTTGTAGGAATGACAATATCAACAGTTACTCAACTTTGAAAGCTATAATATAACGTAGAAAAAGGAGCGTAAAGCAAATAACACGTACAAAATAATGGTAAAAAAGTCGTGCCATACCTATTTACAAACTTAATGTATATACGTCGTTTTCCACAGTTTAAAGTTAATTTGATTATCTTGAGATCATGTCGCAGCCGAAGGAAGTTCAGCGGGATCGGGTTATTGCATTACTTATTCTAATTCAAAGGTAGTCATAGGTCACCTTGCAATGCGATCTGAATGTCAAAGCCATACAGAGTCTGTTGCCATTTTCAGTCAACAATCGCGAGAAACAGATAAAGCCGAAATTAAATGGGATTCATTCTGAAACGCCAAGCTAATCAAGACAAGTAACTTTGCATGGGGTGTACCAATCAGAAGTTATCTTCAGTTTTTACGTAAAATAATACTTTTCGATCTATTGTTTCGCTGTTTATACCTTATGCTGCTCCATTGAATGAAAATGCTGATATATACATATATTTACAATGATATTACTACTTTATGTCCGAAAATGTATTACTTTTTACGACAAATCCAAAGTACATACCCACTCTCATAATGTTTTGGACCGTTCCTCTTTAAAGTATTGGGCTTTATATAAAATTGGAAGCGGATGATTGCAGTTGACGAAGCCCATTTAACGGGAGTAAGATATTGATATTTCTATCCTGTCACCTGAAAGATCAACACTGAACATTGTGGATAACTGGGGTAGCTGCTACGATAGCCGCTTTAGTACAACACATCATTAAGAACGCTCTGCTACATTTAGCGGTTAAATAAAATGATGGACAGTTATTAATCCTTCATAGTTTGAAACTGTCGATTCTCCTTATATTCAGAGAGCATTAAACACGGATGAACGTGTCCCAATAAAAACCCATGTGGTAAGGTCATTTCCCTTTTAGATTCCCTTAGAGATGGTTTATCAGGAAATATCGCATCCCTTTCATATTCCTGTACATAATTTTGTTTAAGCTGAAGTCATTTCGGGAGTATCTTTTGGTATATTATGTATATCATGTCTATCAAATGCAGTCACCTCTCAAAACATTTCCTTTTCGAGAGTGCGTTGCGATAAATTACATCCAGTATATATATATCCGTATTAAAAGTTCAATGAGTGAAATCACCTCTCCTCACTGAAGAAAGATTATTTGTCGAAATGCGTATCTGTGGGCCGTTTCACAAAGAATCATACGTACGATATTTTACGTACGTACAAAAAATAATTAAGGAATTTTTTGTACGTACGTAAAATATCGTAAGTATGACTCTTTGTGAAAAGGCCCATTGGTACACAAAATTGTAAAGCAGATGTTCATATATTCTAATATTTATTCTACATGTTCAGTGAAAAGGTCTATCTGTTGATGTCACTTGCTCTAAATACCCTAATATTGAAGATCTACATGGCAAAGTATCTATCGAATATATTCATGTAGAGAAAATATATCAAAACCTATAAGATGTATTAGTAGTATTAGGATTCCTTGTAGATTGCTGTGAGATGATATTTAGTAACTCGTTCAGGTCTATCATGTGAAGTGACCTCCCCTTATATGTTTGTTTCGGACGTCTATCGCGATTTATATACTCCAGTATATAATATATCTATCAGTAGCAGTATTATTCCATATAAGTTTCAGTATAGAATCTTTGCAGGTTACCTGTGCTCTACATATTCGTATAAAAATTTTATTAATATAGATCTCTCGCCCTTAATATCTCTTTATCGAAGTTATATCAGGTTTCTCCCTCATAAATGATATCATAGAAAGTCTATAAGGTCTTATAAAATCCCGTACAGAATGTCTAATAGGTAAAGATACATCCCTTTTATACGTGTGAATAGAAAATCCATAAAAAGAAGTCACTTCCCCTTTATCAGAGGATGTCTTGTCCTTACATAGTGAAAAGTGACCACATCCTTTTCATGGCACTCAGCGTCGAGTACCAGATCGACAATTGCAATCCAAAATCGGAATGTATATCCCGCAAAAGCGACTAAATATAGTTTTCTATGTTCTATAGTCTAATGCGGAAGACAATGTAATTAAGTTTTATTTACAGACGAACGTCATGCTATCGACACTGCATACGCTGACCTGTTACCGTCAATAGTACATATAAGAAAAATGATTCTCAATTATCCATAAGCGTAGAAATAAAGTAATACAATTACTGTAATTGAAATTAATTGTTTGACGATTTTTCGCTTTTATTATTTTTTTTTCTCGATTATTTAGTTTAAAATTTGGATGTTTTGACTTGTTTTATATGTTTTTAAACCAACGTCAATTCTTCTTAAGCAAGTAAGTATTTATTATAATGAATATAGAACGTATATACCTTTTAATTTACCTTTACAACTCATGTCTCTTCAGTGATGCTCGTGGCCAAATGATTGGAATTCTCAAAATATATAAATATTTGAAGAGCAGTGTTGAAACCAAAACGACCGAAAAGTGAACCAAAGAATCTATCTAAGGACAGAGCTATGCATAAGGGAGATACTCCTTAGTTTTAGAGTGATTTACCTAATTTGATGACTGAAAATGTGAAGTATATATTTCATGTCAGTACAAAAACACTGAAAACTAGACTTATGATGCCCTCGGGAACTATCAGTCCACCAGCAGTGACACCGGCCTAGTGGTTATAATAAATATAGAACATATATACCTTTTAATTTAGTGTACCATATACGCATTTCGACAACTTATGTCTCTTCAGTGATGCTCGTGGCCAAATGATTGGAATTCACAAAATATATAAGTATTTGAAGAGCAGTGTTGAAACCAAAATGACAGAAAAGTGAACCAAAGAATCTATCTAAGGATATTTGTACATAAAAAGTCATTATACAATGATTCATTAAGTAAATACTTGACAAGGATTAATCGGCCACTTGACACAGGCAAATTTCAAACAATTCACAAATAAATCATTATTAAGTACAAAATGTATAAGTTTAATAAAATAAATTTAATTACACATAAGGAAATAATATCATTGTAACAAACAAATATTGTATTTGAATTTGAAATTATCTCTCCACACCGTTCTTTTTTCTTCAGTTTCAACCCACACGAAAAAGAATCTGTCAAGATTTGAAACAGAAAATACACGGTGTCTGTGTACTATAGGAAGTTATCACGAAGAATATATTTTTCTGTCTGCTTATAGGGAAATAAACAAAACTTGTTCGAGCTTAAATGGTTGCAAAGTGTGTGTACATTTACATTAAATTTTTCCGCTAAATATCAACAATGTAGAAATTTGAATCAACCGGTTGGGTTCTTGATTCGTGATGGAGAGGTCTCAGGTTCAACTTCCGCTGTTAGTTTTATGTTGCTCGAATGAGACAGTAAAACCGAGGTCCTGTATCTTAGAAAGTTGCATACTATGCCTATACTTGCTTCGGTCAAATTCTTTACATATGTCGAAATTTCAGCATCAGGCAGATACCGTCACAATATAAATGCAATGATGTCACGTAAAAGAAGATAAACTAAATTAAAATGTAATTCTCTCATATATAGGACAAAGTATGGAGTTCATTGAATTTCAATCATGGGACAACTTAACTAATCCTAATCAGTGGCATTGATTTACTTGAATACACTTTATATTTGAACAGAAGCTGATCCATTGAAAACATGTTATTGAAAAAAAAAAAAAAACCAACAAAACGAAAAAACGAAAAACAAAAACCCCAAAAACTAAACAACACTATACCAAAGACCACCCCCCTCCCCCCCCCCCCAAAAAAAACCCCCAAAAAACAAACAAAAACATCTTGAATGGCTAAGCAAGCACTCAGTGTTTCCTAAAAATAACGAGAATTCAAACACACAATACTAAGAAAGTTAGATCTCCCTATACATGTAAACTATACGCTGCAAGATTTTATAGTGCGCTGATTAAATCACAATGAATTACAATGACCCTGTTAGAATTCAAATGGTCTTATGGGTTATCCGTACAATGTCATCCCTCAAACACAGGCGGTTCTAATGCTAGTTCATTCATGCATTCATACATATCCTCTTCATTTATATCCCCTATGTAAAAACTCCTGTTTCCAGGTAAAGATGATGGATAAATCTAAACCATAAGTCTACAAGTCATGAAACCAGAGGATATACAAAACCAGTGAAAATGAAAAACAAGTGCAAAATAACAAAATATGTCTACTTGAAGAGAATATGTGAACCCCTGTGATGGAGTGAGAGCAGGTGCCCGGGGAGAGTCTGGATAACGAGATATCATATGGAGCAATAAGAGTCTCGTAACGACCGTAGAACTTCCTCAGTGACGTTGCTAGTCTAGCACATATATAACCCTGGTTGAGCAGCTTAACTGAAAGTCGCCTAGCCCTCAGAACAAAGTCATTGTAATTTGAACATGCTCTGGAATAACGTATTAACTGAGATATGAATACGCCGTATGCGGGCGATGATGGAATGTTGCTACTTATGAAAGGAACGTTTGTGATAGCGAAATTAAAATTGTCATGTTTGTCATAGAGTGAGGTGTTCAATTGACCATTAAAGTCGAAAAACAACATAATATCTAAATACGACGTAGAATTACCAGTTTCTGTGGTTTCTTTGACCTCCAGTTCACTTGGATAGATGATGTTTAGGTAATCCGCGAGTGAAGGATTATTAATTGAAAGCAAGTCATCTATATATCTGTAAGTAAAATTGAAGCCAAGAGCCAAATTATTATTATTAATTTATAAGGAAAGACTGAATGAATTCACCTTCGTATGAGTAAAGGAATATGTCAGCCAGAAGCGGAGCACAGTTAGTGCCCATTAGAATGCCGACAATTTGTTGAAAAAACTTTCCTCCAAACACCACAAAAATGTTATCGATAAGAAAGTTCAACATCTGGATGACAGCTGTTTCAGTGTTTTTATTTTTGGAATCAGAATTATCCCTAACAAAGTAAATTTTATCATGGCCTATAACTATATATTTGAATTTGCGGCTTTCGTTTTTACTAGTAAATGCATTTTGAATAATTTCCGCTAATCTGTCTTTTAATTTCTGATTAGGGATCGTTGTGTAAAGAGTCGAAAAGTCAAAAGACTTGATGGAGTGAATTTTAGTAAAACTTTTTGATTTTAGATGTTTCAACAACTCTTTTGAATTTTTCAGGATCCACATTTCATTAATTAAACTTCAGGAATATACTGTTTCGCAATATCTATGAAGGCCAGATTTAATTTCTGATAATATTTTTGTGAGTAGCATCGATACAGATTTTGTGGAACACTTCGAGGAACCAGCGATAAAGCGTTGTTTGTAAGGAATTTTGTGCATTTTTGGAATGCAGTACAAATATGGAAGTTCTAAATTTAATTTATTTGTGTCAATACCAAACGTATTGAGGACAGATTTATGATTCTCAAGCACTTCCGAAACCGAAAAGTTCGTGGGAGTATAAGTAAGATTACCTGGCGCTGAATTTAATACTAATTCTTTCACTAGGCTGTCAGAGTAATATTTCTTTTAAGTAAATGTTTAATTATTAGATGCTTTATCTGCTGGTGTAATGATATGATGTTCTTGGAGGAAGGTAAGTTCTCTGACAACATCAGGATCTTTAAAAATGGATTCGAATCTGGTGTTTACAGAGCCTTATAATTTTTGAATTTTTGATCTCAGCAGTACTACAATAGATTTTATCCATTCCGAAAGAGTGTCGACTTGTACTTTCTCTCTTTTTGCCCATCGTGTAGCATATTCCTCGCAGCAGTTCATAATATTCTCTAAATTTTGGCTCCATGTGAATGATCTGGGTTCTCTGTATTTTGGACCTTTAAGCAAAACTTAATTTAGTGTTTTTAACAATATTAAGATCACCAGTAATGACATGGCCAAAAGGAGAATATACAAAATTAGATCAGGAACATGCAGACGGTTGAGGATGGCATGCAGAGTTGCTAAGATCACGACACTGTAGAAGCCCTTTGTAATTATAAATTTTGGATACAACTGATGGTGTGTAGCTATAGGAAATACATGGCGGATCTTTGTTTTTGAAATATGGAGATATTTTCTCTAAAACAGACATATAATTTAAAATTTGGCCAAAATTTAAATGATCAATGCCTTTATTTGCAAATTTAATTTTGATGAAAGGGCGATTAGATTTTTCCATAGATATATCTGATTGGCGGGACGAAAAAGTCTAGCGGTCGATATGTCCATAATAATGCCATCTAGACTATACTCTGCAAAGCTTATATCAGTATATACACGGTGTTTTGTACGACTGTGATGAAGGCCCAAAGCTTTATTTATAAATGGCAAAAGAGCATCAAAGGAAATATTATGTATTTCAGGTTTGTTGTATTTGCGTGTATCATGACTTCGATGCCTCCTCTGGCTTTTGTTGAATAAACCGAGTACGTTAACCGATTGACACGCAGGACTAGTTAGGTTACCAATACTACTAATATTGTCATTGCATCCATAGGGCGAAGCAGTGCCGAGACGTCTTATCCAGTATTCTTCTCCGACAAGGAGTGCTCAAATTTGCATTGTTTGTGGGATGATATATTTTTTCTATAATTCTAATTTTCAATGAGAAAATAGAGTGGTGAGGTTGGTGGACGTGGCGATAGAGTAATTGGTTTCCGCTACAATTTATTTTAAACCTGTGACCTGATATTCTTGTACGGAGTTGTCCCTTTGTCTCTCCTACATATATTAATCCACAGAGTGAATACTCAATACCGTATACAATATTTGAACTCTTACGATTCAAATGGTCAAAACTATGCGTATGAAATGTAAAGATGATGGATAAATCCAAACCACAGGTCCAAAAATCATAAAACCAGAGGACATACAAAATCAGTGAAAATGAAAAACAAATGGAAAATAAAATATGTCTACTTGAAGAGCATATGTGAACCCCTGTGATGGAGTGAGATCAGGTGCCCGGGGAGAGTGAGCATCTCCTGCTTGCTAGCAACACCCGTTACATATACCCAGTAGAAAGAGTCAAATCGTGTAAATTCCCATATGTATTTATATATGGAGAAGTCAAAGTAGGTAACCTTCTAGTATAGAAGGTGTCAAATCTGTGTAAAATGATCGGAATCGGTCTCAGTCCAGAATATCATTTAAAAGTCTGGATAACGAGATATATGGAATAATAAGAGTCTCGTAACGACCATAGAATTTTCTCAGTGACGTTGCTAGTCTAGCACATATATAACCCTGGTTGAGCAGCTTAACTGAAAGTCGCCTGGCCTATGAAAGGTGTGTTTGGTTAAATTACTCGTAAAAGAATTGTCTGTAATTAATATGTTGTAAATTTTGCAATTTTCGGTCCCGCATTTAGATATTTCACAATCATAAGGGGAGAATCGGTAATCTTTAATTACGTCAACTAGTTTAACCTTATTGTACTACACTTGAAGTAAAATTCTGACTGGAAATAAAAACAAACAAAAATAAGTTTTCTTTTTCAATGCACTGTAATACATATCAAGCATCATGTGATTTGTGCGAAAAACCATTTTTATAAGCCAGTAAATGAATTTCTATATTATTAGGGCACCCTATTTTGAATTCTCATTATATATGCTCATACTGTCATTTTTTATGAATATCTCTTAAATATGAATCGGAACTAAAAAGAGGAAGAAAAAAGATTAACATAATAACAAGAACATTGTAAACTTTTCTTTTTACGGTTCACGAAGCAGATTACCAAAATATTCATTGTTAAAGCAATGATAAGGAAGGTAACTAGAAATAAAGTATATTGTAAAGATTATGCATGGTATATATTATTTTACTTGAGGTAATATTGACCAATTAGGCAAACTCGTAGTCCAGAATCTCATCTGCATATCTCACTATCTCACATAAGGCTAGTCTGGATTATAATTAGTATAACGGCAAGATAGATACATGACTTTCCCTTGATGTATTGGTTTCCTTCACCACTGATATATATTATGCAGGTAAGATAATCTTAGTATCAGATAAAGTATGACATAGAGTAGGCATAAAAAGAAGAGCAGAAAGAGTGTTGATACACAAACTGAATGTATATCACTTCAAGACATGCTCTTTGACAAATAATTATATCAATCATATTTATACTGGTGGAAAGGGGAAGGAGCAGACTACCACAGGTGCACGATTGCAGATCTTGCTAGCCATCAACTCGTTTGTATCAAATAATGGAAGCGAAGTCTGAAAATCCTTCACGTACTATCATCATACCATATGTATATAATGGTTAATAACGAGTATCACAGAGAAGACTCCTTGATCTGTCCTTTGTGTCCAGTAACAGACTCCTAATGTAAACCCAGGTGGATTAAAGCCACCACTCTTTCATTTGCTGCCATCACATCATTTATATTTGTTAACGTGTAAACAGGGAACGCGTGGAAAAATTCATGTGAACAGACATACGGACAGAGGTAGGCACTATACCATAATGTGTTTCATAGTATATGATATATGTGTCTATCTATTGTAACTAATAACATGTAATCACATTTTAGTATAGTGAGAGGAAAAGAAGAATTTTGTCCAATACACCTAATAAATTTACTAAAAAATAAAAAGTACCCCCTAGATAAAGGTCAGAGAAATAATTTTAAACCTATATGTAGCCATCATTTATTTGCATTCATACCATTATATACTTAACAGATACATCATTTAAGTGTAAAGCCAAGCGATTTAATTAATGTTTTTACCAATAAGCGAGATTACTGTTATGATGATATTCCATTTTTGATTCTCGGATCCTGCAATAAAATATAATTTTATTAAGTTCTATTACAAAAGATCAAGTTATATTTATGATGTATTGAAAATATTAGTGTATATAAAGTATCATATTATCATATTCTGTGGGGTTTCTGTTTGAACTTTGTTTGATATATGTAGTTATGTTGGTTGATACATAGCTCGGTATTGTAAATATGCTATTATTATTTGATATTTTGGTGAACGTATGTTGATATCTCACTACATATTTTGATAGCAACATATTATTTCATAAGTTTTTCGTGTGTAATAGATTTTTATGACCTCTCTCCTTGAGAAACCTGTCGATCCTTGTTCTCTATATGGAGGATTATTTATAAATTTTGAAATGTGTGTATATGATTTTGCTGCTTTTGCGATGAGTTTGCGGAAAGTGGGCGCCCGTAAACTGGATAAACAAACCAATTGAGTGACATTTGTTTCTTCAGTTGACGGTCCTTAGTCGGTATCATAACCACAGCCCAATGGAATATTTTTGTAATGCCATTCTGTGTATATTCTACTATTATCATGGGGAGGCAAGGTGTAGTGGTTAAGCGCTTGGCTTGCGGCGCCGACGATCCGGGTTCAATTCCCGGGTTGCGCCACTATGTTTAAGAGGTTGGTAACCTCCAGCTTCAATGTCGCCATATAACTGAAATATTGTTGAAAGCGACATTAAACACCAATCACCCAATTATTATCATTGTCTGTGTGCAGGTCCTTGGTGATTTGTGTCATACAGCTCTGGCAAATGTCTTTTGTTTTCTCTTTAAGTGCAAACGGTCAACACGAAAACAGGAAAAATGTGTTTATGCCAGTAAACGTCTAGACTAGGTAGCGTCTCTGGTTTCTTTTATTTCAAAATAGTTTAATTATTCTTAATGCACATTAATAGTGGCATTATTTTCATATTTCATAACATTCATCCATTTGCTAATGAAGAGCATTTCCCATATGGAGTATATGTATTTGTGGTATTGACTTAAATTGTGCCTTTCTAAAAATAGAAATAGTTCATTCTTATCATAATTTTGACCAAAGTGTAGAAACTTGTATTTGTAAAATGTGTTACTCTTGAAATCTCGCTGTGGTAGAGTATCTTCACTGCAATTTTTTGTTGTTTTTGGAGTATCGAAGGTGCAGTTCCAAAGACGTAGTACAAGTTTTAACCGAAATTGAATAGGAATACAATCTGTAAAAACAGAATTTTACATTACATTAATGTTTATAAAAGGTTTGCTTCCCTAGCTTATATTTTATGTTCCCTCCTTGTGTTGAAATCCACTCATAAATTGTATTACAAATAATTGTTATCGATGACTAACACATGTCTAGATCTAAGCAATATATCTGGCAGATTCAGTCACCATAGAATGGCAATAATCTGATGAGAATACACTATCAGAGGTTGGATAAAGCTCCATACAGGACTGAGCATTCCCTGCTGACCAGTTAGGTCTGATTGATTGATTGATATTTGTTTTACGTCACACCACGAATATTTCACTTATATGGTGACGGCATCTGCCTGATACGGGTCATACAAATTTTGACCTTTTCAACCAACCCACCCGAAGCAGTGAGGGACAATTAAAATACCATAAATACCACGACACGGGACCTCGGTTCTTACTGTCTCATCCGAAAGACATGACGCCGGCATGACCAGAGCGGGACTCGAACCCCGGCCTCCCAATCAGGAGTTCGACGCGATACCACTAGACCACGCTGGCTTCAGTTAGGCCTGTCATGATACCCTAATGTCATTATTACTAGATATATAAGGTATATAATGTATCACTACCATCGAAATATCTGGATCTTATACCATCTAAATTATTTTGAACATGTGTTTTTTTTTTTGCAAAAGGATTGTTCATTTTAACCGACAATCTGTGTAAGACATTCTTATATCCATTTTGCTTTATCTCAATAATGACGTATCGCCAATAAACGGGTTTTGACATTCATTTCCTTTATCTAAATCCATTAAGTCCACTATAACTATGAATGTCGAGAGTGAAGCTTTGTATCCTTAATTTCCTCTTAATACGAAAAAAGGCCATTTAAACCACCGGAAGTAAAATATCAATTTCAAACATGCCGATGCATTATTAAAAGTGTGTGATATGATAAAACCATTAGGTAACTTAGATAAATACTGCGTTTGTATTAGTTATTCAGAAAACTTCTATCTCTCTTACATCTGGCAGGTATTATGCGAGGTTTGAAACAAAACTCGTTCACTGTACCATTGTTCATTAACCCACAGTGATACAGCGTATTATTGGAACAGGTAAACTCTAGACTTCTTTTAATCCACGTTGCTTCGTCAGTTGGAGAGGTAGAAACAAGACACACAATAGATAAATATAAACTATGTATATGTAACTCCTACAGATAACTCTACAAAATTTCATATCTAAGTACATTATTATCCACCAATGACGTGTTCTCTAACAAGGAACTATTGATTGATTATAAAATGAAATGCTGGTTGATGAAAAAGGAAATATTAGGTCTTCCGATTTAGCTCACCTGGCCTAAAGTGCCACTCTAGTAATTGTCAGCACAAAACGACCATCGTCTTCCGTCGTACGTCTTTCCTTTCCGCAAACCTAATTGTAACCAAACTAAAGGTGGTTTTCGTCTGAATGAAGAAAGTGACCGCCATGGGGTTTCACAGATTTTTTTATTTTTTTCTTTTTTTTGGAAATTATTCAGGATCCTTGTAGCCTAATAACGACATGTGGATGATTGTTTAACATCTTGACATTTCGTGTTGGTGGGTATTTCAAAATGTAACCCTTAATAAACATTTTCGGCCTAGTATATAAAACAAATTTATTAAGTTAAAGATTAAAGGTTGTAATTTGTATTTTCTGAAACTTCTACGATGCCAGAGAAATCGACATAACCCTTATTCTGTTTCAATCATCATGTTATGGACGCATAAATTTGCGTCATAAAGCTTTATATGGAGGGTATGGGAATTCATAAATGTTTTTGTTCCATCTTGTGTCCAACACTCCTACACGTTCATCCATTGTCGTCAGTTTTAATGTCTCTTATGCAATAGTCATTGAGTGAAATATGGATCTCGATGGTATCTGTACGAAAGACTGAATGCCGTGGAATGTGTAAGTTAATTGATTCTTTGTAGGTATTGGTCTCTATACTTGATATGTATAGAAGACATGTGATGAAAAATGTTTGCCCCCCCCCCCCCCCTCCAACCGGTATGACTGGTACATTTCGGTTATAGTTAAAGTCTACTATAATGATAACGGACTACTTGGTTGGAGCGACATCCCTCTATGTATTCTAAGGAAGGTAAAGTACTTTCATCAGAACATATGCTAGAAGTCATTGACAGTGTCATATGTTGAAAGAGATAATGATGAAATAATTCACTGGTGGTCGACATGGTCGAACCAATATTAAAAAGCACATTTACTGTTTGAGTCTCTATGAAATTCTCCACTTCTGTTAATTAACTAATTGTTCTAAATGTAAGTAGAGATAGGGTGTCTGGCACCATTCCGATCTAACGTCTGCCCCGTGACTCATGCCTTTTGAAGATTAACGGTTCCCATTTGTTACCTAAAGTAACAAGTCATCGGTAAGATATTTGTTCCCAACAATAACATATTGGACTGTCTGGACTATAATAGAAAATATCGTGATGGTCATTTTACTGGTAATCACCTTAGTAGCAGTCATCATAATACTGATGCCTATCAAGTTGCTGTCTTCGTCATGTTCCTCTCTGTCTATCACCTCCGTACTTCTGTAAATCCTGTCTACTTCTATTGTGATCCTGTTGTTTTGTACCACTTTTGGCTGACTACTCTTACCTTACCTGGGTGCTTAGCTGTTGAACCAACCCCATCATCTTTTCTATATTTTATATCTAGCCTGTGGCGTCAGCAGCGAATTCCACCATGTTCAAGTTAGTCTTCTCGTGCCATTTCCTTTCTGATTTCAACAGTCAGTGAGCAACTGTTAAAGAGTATTCCAGTAACATGAGTTCAGTTCATGTTTGCCTCGTCCCAGTCCATCACCACTTTGATGATTGCTTTACTTAAAATATCACTAAGCGAGAAATCCAGGCCACACTGCTCTTTCCTATGCGTACCACTATAAAATCCATAAGGACCTTCTCGATTCGTTCCAGTTTCTCAAAGACGCTTTGCATCATATCCAAAATATTCATTTGCCTTGCCTCAGGACCAAGGCGCCTCCTGCATCTCCTCTAAATGACCGTCTAATAAATTTCATCATCCAATTTCATTTTGATCGAGACAATCCACTTTATGGTGTGTTCTGCTGGCAGAGAGGCATGAGAACGGACGGATATTATGAGTGAGAGGTCAAGGGGTTGTGGCTGGTCCATTGCATGTTTCACTATTGCATTACCATCATCAGCCTTGATGTGTGCAACAAAATCTACCATCCACTGCATCAGGTCGGATACTGATCAACGCATCTTTACGTTCATTTCTTTAAATTCAGTAGCGATATCCTGTAATGAATCTCGGTTTAACTTTAACAAATTTCTAATACTCTTGTTTTGTCTTTTTCTAGCGCTAAATAAACACTGACAAGGTTCCCAATGTGTTGCTGTCTTTCTCTAGCACTTTATTTCATAAAACAACAATGTTTATATTGCATGCTGCTTACTTATTTGCAGCATGTTTTTACACTACAGCGGCATGCCGAAATTACTTTCCATTATTGTGTGCTCTATTGCCTAATGTTTCAACTGAAGTATATAGATGGTCGTGAAAACCACTGAAATGCAATACAGATACTGTCCTTGCAGTCCTTAATGTTAGTAAAGCCATTTGAGCATAGAGGGGAACGAAATTGCGTCACAAAATGGCTACATGGGCGACAGTGGTAATTGTATGATCAGACACTGAATACTTTCTTCCTAATTCGTCTCCACTTAAAGGAAAGAATAATAATTAAAACTTATTTTTCTACAATATGTATTGCGTACAAAATCGATTCGTCACAGTAGGCAATTGCGCAGAGCACTACTAAATAACTACACAACGACTAATCGGAAAATGAGCCTTCAAGTACCAAAAAAACTAGCAATTCAATATAACAAGACGTGAAAACAGTGCCATATGCGCAAAGGCGAGAGCGTCGATTGACTATTTCTGAATTCTCCATCCCACAAAAAAAAAAAAAAAAAAAAAAGAAAACCAAAAAACACCCCCCCCCCCAAAAAAAAAAAATTAAATAAATAAATAAAAAATAAATAAAAAACCGCACGTCCACGTGCTCAGCCTTTTGAACCTCATCTTAACCTCTACGTCGTGAATATATTTTCCGCTCAGCCAACATTACTTAATTTGTATGTTAATGATGATAATGAATACCGTTTTGGATGTGTAATATTATCAAAAGTATAAATGCAATGTTTAGTAATACATGAAAAACTGTTCAGTCTCGGAAAAAATTCATGTTACTAGACCGAATGTCTGGTAAAAATTTTCAACATTCGCGCAGTCTGTATTTCATAAATATGTCCTTACAAATGGGGAAGAATACTTTCCTTTGTTTTCATGACAGTTTCTAAAGCTACATTTTCATTGCAATTATTGTTACACTTTTTACAGCATTTAATGAAGAACATTATGATTCCGTTACTAATCATACACAAACCTTAGTCTGATCCCAACATTAGGTACTTTTTTATTCTTCGTGTCATGTAATACGTACTATAGGTCAAGTTAGATTGGCTGTTGATATCATTTACCGCAAAGGTCTTTCAATTTACCACTTACACCTTCAGTCGGAGAAACACTTTCCTTGAGTTTACTAAATGTAGCTGTTCTGTATATTACATTCTGTTGACATAGTATTGTTTAAATGATATTCATTTAGGATTTCGTGATTTGGAATATCAAATATATATCCGCCATTTACTAGTGTTTTCTAAATATGCACTTTTAAGATTAGTATTGGAGTTGGTATTTTTTCATTTAAAAATTAATATGTTACGTATTGCATGGTTAATCGGACTGTAGTTTTTAGTAAGATATTTACCGAGTTACATATCTGTATACGCGATATGATATTGTTTTGTTGTATGCGATAAAACTTGTTTTATAAGCGTAAATTGGTAAAACAGCGAGGTAACTCTTATTAGCATGTTGATAATGACAGAGAGAAAGTAGAAATGTTCATGCATATGAGTACTGTATATGTATTTATAGAAATGAGAGAGAGAGAGAGAGATGAGGCCCGTCGCGAAGGCGCTAGATCTCTGACGATTTTGAACTAAAGTTGACATATTGCGGTACGGTTGGGTCATGTTTGGCGTTCGAGATACAACGTTGGTTATTATATTGTTAGAGTCCATTCACCATGATGAATATCAAGAAGTGGATCAGAGCTTTCTTTCTGCCATGACGCACGCTAAGTAGGATATAAGATCAAACATAAAGGACCTTACTCCTTGTAAGGTCTTGTGAAATTTTATGAAGCTGTTTGGAGAAAAGCTGAAAAGGTATCAATCTATAAGGGTCCATGCCGGCCATCTTGGATTACGGATCGGATAGAAAAAACCCAAACCTTACTTCCTGTAAGAGTTGGTGCAGTTCTATAAAGGAGTTGCAGAGAAGTCAAAAATCAGAGGCCATGGTGACCATCTTAGAATACGGTTTAGAACGAAAAACTCAAAATTGACACAAGACCTTAAGTATTCATTTTTCAACGTGTTAACGAAATTCTATTAAGCTTTACAGATGAGAAGTCGAAAATGTGTCAACCAATCGGAGCCCATGGCAGCCATCTTGGTTTACAGATCAGGTCGAACAACAGAAACTTGGTAGATGATCTTGATTACTTTATTTAGTAACGTCCGATGAAATTTTATGCAGCAGTTGTGGAGAAGTAGAATATATGTCAACCAATCAAGGCCTATGGCGGCCATCTTGGATTTCGAACGGGTCGATTTTTTTTTTTTTTTTTTTTTGTAAAGAACGTGAAGTACATTCTTTCTGTATGTTTTTGTGAAATTCTGTACAGAGGTGTTGGAGAAACAGTCGAATATGTGCCAACAAATCAGAGCCAATGACGGCCATCTTGGATAACGGATCGGACCGAAAGGTACAAGATTGGCAGAGGACCTTGTCTTGAGCACCTACTTCTTTTAAGGGTTGCTGAAATTCACGAGTTCATGTTTTATATATTTTATTCAGAATGTGCGTTGTGTTTTGCAAAAACTCACTGAAGTCGATGAATGTTTCTATCGTTAATAAAATCTTTCTAGCAATAGAACAGTGGTAGTTTTGTTTGCTGCGAAGGGGAGACCGGCAGTTACGGCAATCTCTTAGGTTTAATTCCTCTGTTCTAAATATGTTTCCCAACATGCTTATATACTATATTACAATCAGTCTCCATTAATCATACTACCGCGCTTGCAATTATCAGTAGTATGTGCCCCACGAATCCGTCATTTATGAGGACATTAATTGCGATTATAGACTATTTTTTACACAAACTCACGAAGCTACATGTACTAAGATATATGTAATTAATATAGTCCAATAATCAACAACAGTCATGTTCATGGACCAAGAATCACATCCCTGTCTCTTTGCTGGTTTATGTGTAATATATATTTACTGTGTATATGTTAATAGATGAATTTGAAATTAAAAAACAAAACAAAACAAAACAAAAAAAAAAAAAAACCAAACTTAAAGCCACTTTCAGACAACATCTTAGGAAAATGAATTAGAAGGTTTAATTTTTGTAATGCCATGCACCATAGCAGACAACCAATTTTCTTGAATACGTTTTATGAGGACATTAAAGTAAATTCACCAACATCATCGGAAAAAAGCATTGTCTCCCTTATTTACCATTTTAAGAGAATTTCATTCATATTCCCTTCATATAAATATAATCGATTTCACTCCTTACCATCAAGCGGTATGTACAAACGACAGACAATGCGTTATCACGCTGGTAGCCTTTAATATTATTCACTTTTTCAACTTATTTGATTTTTACGACACTTTATACAACGAACCCTAACGAATATTACAAGAATCTCTAGATTTTCTTTTCCTAGAAAAATGCTAATGGTAAATTCCAATTACTTGTATAACATAATAAAACTTATTTCTTCAAACATAAATCCGACTGTAAAAATAAGTTAATGTCATGATGTTGAAATTTCCAATCGAAAACATTTTCCGTAGTTTTTTCAGGAAATTATGGAGAACACAGAGAGCAACAGTTCCACTTCGTATCCCGATACGATTTTCACAAGAATATCCTATTATCGTTTACCCATGGCGTATTAATAATTAACTTAATACGTAACGATAGAGCTATTTCAATTACAGTGATTTTGTTCTGAACGCAAAGCAACTCTCAGATATACTGCCAAGTCAGGGATAAGCACCTGGTAGACTAATAGCGTTCATAAAGGAGCACTTGGTGTGTATATATATATATACATACTTTGGGGTAGAGGTTGCGGCGCCGACGATATACAACCTATACAAATATGCAAGGCATTTAAATGATTGGAAATATCTACTGTGCTACCATTTTGGGGTGAAATGAGATGATGTTACTTGATATCGTTTCTATTTGTTTGTTTCTATATATTTTTATTTATCTATTTATTTTATTTCATTTATTTATTGATTTTTTTTATTTAAAAAATAATTCGATTCCTGAAAAGCATCCATATTTAGAAATAAATTAGTATTAAATGCCTTTTACTGATGAATCCGGTGTACACCTTGTCAGCATACCCTGGATGCAAGACCCATTGGGGACTCGATTATTTTCTTTTATACGTCCATATTGTGGTGTAGAACAACCCGTTTTAGTGATGCATCAGGAATATATTGTCATTAAAATGTAAGAACTTGATGGAATGCACATTGATGAAAACACCTTTTTCTGAAACTGTCATTCAAACAAATACGCATCTTCGAATGATTCAAATTTCAAAAGACATTCCTGAAAACAGATTAAAATAGACCAATAATACCTATTATCCAGTGAGATAGAGACAGATATTTTGAATCACTACAAAGCAGCATCTTATTCTATACGGTCACTACGACATGTAGTGTGCTACCGAACGAACGTAACTACTTCAAAAATTGATCCGTGATTGTCACTTGTCACGATGTTGAAACGAGTAGTGCATTCATGTCAAAAGTACTTTACACCGTTCGCACTTATAGAAATATTGCATATCCAGAAACAATAGTCATACTACTACTACTACTACTACTACTACTACTACTACTACTTATACTACTACTACTATATCTACTACTAATACTTCTATTATTATTATTATTATTATTACTACTACTACTACTACTACTACTACTACTACTTCTAATAATAATAATAATAATGATAATAACTATAACAATAATAATAATAATAATAATAATAATAATAATGATGATGATAAACAAACAAACAAGCGAACGAAGATTAAAACCAAAAACAAAAACAAATAAAATTCATTTACTCGATAATTCGGCTGATAAACTGAAAAGTTTGCTAGATTGCAAAGTATTGCAATATATGCGTGGTATCATTAGACAGGGCATTCTGTTTCATCCGCGTTATCATCGCACACCAAGTTATAAATAGGCACCGGGGTTAGCCGACAAACTACTCTGCTAAGGTCTAGTGTCTTTTGAATTCGGGAGGGTCTTAATCCTCTCTCCTCATGGTTCTCTCTAAATTCTGTTCTTATATATGCTTAGCTTGAATCGTAATATAGTGAATGAAGCTCAATCGTAAGATGTTATACGAATGTAATGTGTAATTTTTACATAAATACGTCATAACGTTGGAGTTAGCCAGTACAGTACAACCTTGGCTTAATGTAGAAATTCCATTGAAACTATTTTCTTTCCTTTGGTCGATACATTGTTGGGCAAACGTTAGTCCATTGTACAAATATTTCATAAGACATTCTTATGTGCTATGTTCTTATGTGCTAGCGTTTAACAATATATTCTTGGGCCAATGTTGAGGTTCTGAAATTCATTACAGTTGGTGGAAATCATTACGATTATTTCACGCATGTGGTGACGGCATCTGCCTGATGTAGGGTAAGGACATTTATACGTTGGAAACAGACTTCCCCCCTCCCAAAGCAGTGAGGGATCTTTTACGTGCCACGCCTATCTCGATACGGGATCTCGTATTTTACTTCGTCAATCGAAAGACAGGACACCGGTACACTCCTGATGTGTCGAAAACTAAGATGGGGAACTTGGTATAATCATTACATATCCAGTGATAACGTGTTCTCCTCCAAGAGTTCTCAGTTGAATATTTAATGTTTTCAATGATTCTTGTAATAAGTTCAATCATCAGTACATAAATTGCTTATAATTTTATTTCTGGAACTGTAAAATGTAAAAAAAAGCATTGAAAATCAACCTATTCAATGAGAGAGAGAGAGAGAGAGCAAGAAAAGAAAAGTTTTAACCGGTGTTATATATTAGTTTCCCCCATAGTGGTTTTCACCTGGAAAAATGGCTATATAGTAGTTTTCCCCCTTTACGTAACGGCTTGAAAATTTTACGCGTTCGTTCTTATTCTACAAATTAGATAAATGTAGTATCGTCATAGCGTGTGGATCAACACGATGCTGTTATGGTTAAGGGGTTTCTACATATTGTTAAGTGTTTTTGTTGTAAACGTGTATAGTCTTTCTGTTAAAGTATATACCATGGTGTGGTATTTTTTCCTATTATTTCATTGTAAAAATGTCGTTTATTTGCGTATACATGTCATTCAATCTACCAGATTTGTATTTTTCGATCCAATCCCTCAACATATATGACCGCAAAGAACTCTGATTGGCTGATGCAAATTCGACTTCTCCTTTGAATCTGCTGAATGGAATGATTGGCAACAAGTCTGGACTGCATGGTGGCCATTCAAGTGGGCCTAGCAACATGGGGCCTCGTGTTGTCCTGTTGCAACGTTAAGTTACATTGATGGATAAGAGGAAGGACGTGTGGTCCGAAAGACCTGATCCCGATATCTTATCGCTGTAAGATTGCCATGGATAACCACGAAAGATGTTTCCACGTGATATATCCCCGCCCATACCATACCAGACCCCTTTCTCCGAATAGCTTGCTTTCAGCAATACAAACGTCAGAATATCGCTCACCACGACGTCGATGAACACGTACGTTTTTTTACAGCTATATAGCCATTTCTTCTGGGGGGGGGGGGGGGGGCTGGCTAGGAGGAAAAACTACCATATAAAACCGGCAGTAGAATTTAAAATGTATTTGAAAGAGATGCTGGATCAGTTCAACCGATAACTGGAATGTAGATGATAAAGTTTTTCAATTCTAATACTCTAAAAGAATTTTCTAATTCATAAAATCTTAATCTCATTGCGTGCGCATGAGCATACGTTAAAAGTTTCCAAAAGAACAGCAGTGAGTTATAACAATGTATTCTTCAAAGGCTGACAATTTACCTGTATTCCCATTGTAGTACTTTTTCGACAAATTTGTCATTGTCGTTGTTTTAGATTGTTCTATTGTAAAATATTTGCAAAGTTCTGATTGATTTCGAGTTAGCTTATTGTATAATTTGTTGAACGGAGAAGGCGAATCTATTTGCTTCTCTTGTACATACTCCCGATGCAGAATAAACCTTAAACATATTTGTGTCAATATCTGCTTCTTCCAGCGAGATCATGGTCTAATGAAATTTATCATTAATTCTGAATCTTTCTCTTTCAGCGTGCTTGTTCTTTTCCAGATATGTAAGTGTACATTCCCTTGATCCTATTGTCTACGTTTTGCTCTTCATTACTTAATAAGTAATAACAAGATAATTCATTGTTACAGATCTACCTGTATGGTCTGAGAAAAATCTGTGAGAGTAAAAACTATCTCACCGTCTTTTACATCCAAGAATTTGATGTCAAAATTGATGTCAAAGCCATAAGCATTGTGTGATAGTTGTTTCAGTGATAAGTTTTCAGGCAAGTTTGCTCCATTAATTTCTGTAGAAAGCAGAGCTTGCTGACCGCAAGAAAAGCATTAATTATTTTTTGCTCGTGAACGTTATGTACAGTAATAATAAGAAATCTACTATTTAATCAACTCCTCAGTTGCACAAAAGGAATCAAATGGTTTTAGCACACCAATTATGTTACTGTCATGTCATAAGCAATGGTATTAGCTGATTGCTTCCCTTTGCACATGATGCAGCATATAACACAGATATGCGTTCTTATACCTCTTGCTTTTGTTTTGACCTGAAATCTTCTAGGCCAGTAATCTGAGTATCCTGCTTTGTGTGAAAGGGTGTCCCTTGGAGACATGACATCAAGGTTGTGTCTGCAGTAGACAATACTTGTAGTACTGGGTAAATTGTAAGACTCTGCTAAGCTGTTGTCACACTAACTAGTTATCCCCTTGTTTTTAAACTTTTGCCAGACAGCATGGCAATAGGGCAGAGGGGAAAATTCGTATGTTTATCGATCACTCCAATTTAACATGAATCCATTTCACAGAATGAAAACTACTGTATTCAATTACCAGTTGTTGGTCCTTGTTTCCAGATGTTCATGCCTGCCGCCCGATTTTGGAGAGCTGAGATATGCTCTGCTGTAAGAGTGATCTTGTTCTATCACTATTTGCAAATCTTGTACATTCATATTACTCTTTTTTTTTCTTGAGCATCCAGTGCTTCACGTTTCTGCATAAACTTGGGACATTAATTTTCTCATCACCGCAGTGTCTATAATTAGATTCGGATTCTGGATGAAAACTGTTTCCCACTCGAGTCGGTATTTTGTTGTGTCCACCAGTAAATTTCTTTTATTTACACTGATTTGTCAATTGACTTTATAAGAAATTTTGGCAGGTGCATTGGCAGCTGCCTTACATACAATGCATCTGGAATTACTGATAATATTGTATAATGCTGTGTACCTATCAAACTTGCTATCTCGTGATTTCTTGATTTAACAAGTTCAGCATTAAGTAACTTTTTATTTCGAGATGTTTTCTTTTTCACCATGGTGCAGTAAAACTGTCAACATTCCGGAGTGGAGTTCGAATTCCTAATCATCTCGTCCAGAAATATCACTAGTCTAACACCTGTTCGTCGTAAAATTGCTACAACAGTAATGACGACCTTTGTGAACAATGTGCGACCGACCACCAAACGAAAAGTAAGACACCAATACTGTAGGAGTTTCCCTTCCCGTCTGAAACTGATTTTGATATTTTTTTTTTCGTGGGATGTGTCACAGGTATTCTGTAAGTCAGAACAAACATCTATTTTGCCCCTGTAAGAGTAAACACCAAAGAAAAATAAAAGGTATACAACGATTTTGGAAGGAAAGTTACCACCGATACAGACACTCGTTTCGGCCTTTGAAATTGGGAATTTGCACAATTTCAGCTCAGTGTCACATACATGATAGTTGTACAGGAACTAATACCTTACACAATGCATTTGTCAATCCATGTCCATCATCCCGTATTGCAAGAGCAATTTATCTGCGTCCCTTTACCCTAAATTGTTGAAGACTCCATGTAAGAATTTGACCTTTCACCTTCGCTCTTAACCTTCGCTCTGAACAATGTATAAAACCCAAATTAGATATTCAATTGGTAATTTCTTTCTGAAACTATATTGGGATGAATAAAACAAATTTTTCTGTGTATTTTGTGTTTTAAGTTTTGCCTGCAGTCACTATTTGCAGTGGAATGTACAAACAAGTACGAAAACTCTACTTTCATATATCCCATCCCAGGCAAAAATCTCGAAATCTGATCGGTTAAGAAGAACCAGATATACTATTGTATTCGACTACCCATCAGCCGTATATTATTTTAATATACACCCTCCGCAGCTACCCATCATTCCCCATCAGCCGTATTCCATTTTAATATACCTCTCCGCCGAATATGTATTTGATATACCCCAGCCTCGATTGGGTGACATTACTTTATCCCTAGACGAGAATAAACAATATGACGGAGGGACGGTTTATTAATTTGAAGTGAGGATGAAATAAAAAGAATTCGAATGCAAATCAACTCGAATACTATTAAGAGCAGCAAACAGACAGCGGGGATATTACGAAAACATTGATATAAGTTCAAAAAGGCCTTAAGTGAAATAAGTAAGTTATACAGTGTATTGAGAAGGGAGTATACGAAAAATACTGAGTGCATGAAAAAGAAAAAAAAAATGTATTGGGTGAAAAAAAGGCCTTCGGTGGGATAAAGCCTCGCCCAATACAGCTTTTTTTCATTGAACCAATATATTTTCGAATACCGCCTGTAAAACACTGTATAACTAATAAAATACGTATAAATCACTGCACATATACACATAAGATTTACGCATTAATTGCATGTTTATACAAATGTTGTAACCTTTTAACATATATATTATATTTGATAAAATTTAATCTAAATCAGTGAAGTTAACTTCTTCATCATGGACACACATGTATATTGTTTTGATTAATATGTGCACTACTTCGTAATGTGACTGGCTTAACAAACATCTATTCATGTTATCAATCTGGTGACAAAAAGAAACCCAAAAAGTTATCCCCCCCAAAAAAAAAAGAAAATAGAAAAGATTTGAAATGCTTACCTCCAGCGTGTCGGACCTTGCCTATATATATATACCCCGCCCCTTCCGAAAATATATATATATATATATATATATATATATATATATATATATATATATATATATATATATATAAATATATATATATATATATATATATATATATATATATATATATATATATCTATATATCTATATATATATCTATATATATATATATATATATATATATATATATATATATATATATATATATATCTATATATATATATATATATATATATATATATATATATATATATATATCTATATATATATATCTATATATATATCTATATATATATATATATATCTATATATATATATCTATATATATATATATATATATATATATATATATATATATATATATATATATATATATATATATATATACATATATATATATATATATATATATATATATATATATATATATATATATATATATATATATATATATATATATATATATATATTTGTGTGTGTGTGTGTAGGTGTGTGTGTGTGTGTGTAAGTGCGTGTGTGTGCACACTAGCTAGAAAATTGCAGATATCGATTCCAGCTCATCCATTTCTAATGTAATGGGTAGACCATTTCTTAAACTTAGATATTACAGAGCTACTGAACCCATTGCCGAGACACAATACTGTTAGAAGTTTCAAACGAAAAACGGAGATACAAGCTTTCTTGAGCTTCGTTTTTATAATTAATTCTTGCATTCTTTTTGTAAAATACAAAGGCAAGTGGTGTTACATGATTATGGAATCAATATCGAAGAAGTACCAAACCGTTAATCATTCTCAAAGTCCAAGGACAGATACAAAATCGTGTAAGTTTAAAAAAGGAACTGTTGTGAAACCCGAAATACTGAAAAAATTCCGAGGTGAGACCAGGTGCCCGGGGAGAGTAAGCGTCTCCTGTTTGCATGCATCACCCGTCACAGCAGTTCGTAAGAAACATGTCAAAATCAAGAGTTTTGGTTTCCTAATTGTACATACGAAAGTATGTAAAAACTGGTATACAAAGTCATATTTGGTGTTCACTGAACAGGTCATTTAGTCGCATTCCAGAATATTATCAATCATTCTAGAAAAAGGCACATCATATTTTCATACAAGATCGCCATAGCGACCGTACAACTTCCTCAGTGACGATTTCAGACGTTCTTTAACATATCCCTGCATAAGCAACTTAGTGGCCAATCGTTTGGTCCTTGGAATAAAACCGTCGTATAGAGAACAGGCTCTTGCGTACCTTATAAGTTGAGATATAAAAACTCCATAGGCAGGTGAGGACGGAATATTGCTGCAAAGAAACGGAAAGTTAGTTATTTGGAAGTTACAATCGTCGCCTTTGTCATACAGAGAGGTGTTCAAATGACCATTATTGTCGAAAGTTAAAAATATAACCAGATACGAAGCGGAATTATTGCTCTCGGTTGTCTATTTGATCTCAAGTTTATGATGATAGATTTCATGTATGTAATCCTTAAAATTAGGATTATTGACTATTGGAACTAACAACAATGTAACACAGCGGCCATTCACGAATCCCTGAAATTCAGAAGTGAGACCAGGTACCCGAAAGAAATGTTTGCGTTAGCCGTGAATTCCCTTACAGATTGCTACTACGAATAGAGTCCTTCATTTTGCGCGTTTTGAATGTAAAGAGTATGGATAAATCGAAAACATAAGTCTGAAAATTTTGAACATACAAAATCAATGAAAATGAAAACCAGATAGAAAACAACGAAAAACGTCTACTTGAAGAGCATATGTAAACCCCGTTGATGGAAGTGAGAGTAGGTGCCCGGGAGAGTGAGCATCTCCTGCTTGCTTGCAACACCCGTCACGTACAAGCGTTAGAAAGAGTCAAATCGTGTAAATTCCGTATATGTTTATATATGGAAAAGTCAGAGTAGGTAACCTTCTAGTATAGAATGTGTCGAATATGTGTAAATTGATGGGAATCGGTCTCAGTCCAACATATCATTTAAAAGTCTCAATAACGAGATATAATATTGAGTAATTAGGGTCCCGTAACGACTATAGAACCTCCGCAGTGACGTTATTAGTCTTGCACGTGTATAACCCTGGTTGAGTATCTTATCTGAAAGTCGAATTGCCTTCAGAACAAAGTCATTGTAATTTGAACATGCTCTAAAATAATATTTTACTGAGATATGATTACGCCGTATGCGGGCGGTAATTGAATAGTTTGCCTTGTATTTGTACAATATATTAATTGTCTGCTGTAGAAAGTTTGATCTGTACAAGCAATGGGCCCTTTAATAATTATTCTTATGTTGTGATTTTCAATGTAATTTCTATTGAGTGCAGTTCCTCATATTTATCATATTTATAGTTATCTTGAAAATCCATTGGAAAAGGGAAAAGAACGTACGAAAATACATAAAACGTTTGACCTATACGAACAATTTGAAACACTTGGTGTTTTTGTTTTTGATTTTCAGTGTATTTCAATTTCTATTTATTGTAGTTCCTCATTTGTATCATTTATAGCTATCTTGAAATTCCACTGGAAAAAAGAAAAGAAAGTACAAAACTACATGACCATGTCCGTGTTTTATTTTAGAGATTCCTTTTCCATTTTCAAATGTGTGGTGTATCACATGTGCAAGAATGAAAAGCATAACATCTGCTTGATTTAATTTTTAACTGACCTTGAACTGCTGCTACTCTATGCACAATAAGCACAGTGTAAACCACGAAAGTAACTGGTGTCAAGTGACTAAGGCACTGCATACAGTTTACCACAGCGGACATTCACGGACCCCTAGATTTCAGAGGCGAGACCAGGTGCCTAGGAGAAGTAAGCGTCTCCTGAATAAGTAGCTACACTCGCCATAAATGCCCTTACATATAGTAAAAAGAAATGTCTAACTCAGCACTGTTTATATTAATGAATGTTATAACTGTGTAGAAAGTGTCATTGCAGGGAACTTTTCTACGAGGTTCACACTGCAAAGGGAACAAGTGTGGCATTAATGCAAAATAACAAAGTAACATGAAATCAGAAAAATAATTTGTTTGAAGTATAGGTTTTGAAATAAGATTGATACAAATACATGTAAAAAAAAATAGCGAATTGATCTACTTAAGTTTTATGTTTCTATCCAGCTTTTGTAACAGCCGCGCAGTCCACTTGCATTTTCCTGTTTTTCACTATATTGCACTTACATAATAGCTTTAGCATAACTTTTGCAATAAAGAGCAAAACTACATTTGACAAAATAACAACTTACCTCCACCTGTCTAATGTAGAGATGATGGATAAATCCAAAGCACAAGTCCAAAAATCATAAAACCAGAGGACATACAAAATCAGTGAAAATGAAAAACAAATGGAAAATAACAAAATATGTCTACTTGAAGAGCATATGTGAACACCTGTGATGGAGTGAGATCAGGTGCCCGGGGAGAGTGAGCATCTCCTGCTTGCTAGCAACACCCGTCACATATACCCAGTAGAAAGAGTTAATCACATTATGAGTAATTAAAGTTTATAACTGAAATGACAGTCCAATACAGTCCTATGCTTTATTTCCGAACGAAAAGCAGATATTTTTTGACTGTATATATAACTGTTTGAAAATAGATATCATTACCTAAATATAAGGAAAATAACATTGATATTATGGTGTATTTTTTAGGTCGTGTGTAAGTTTACACAAAAAAATATAACCTTTTCACATAATTTATTTTCATGTGTTTTATCGCAATTGTAACTGCGAAGAGAGCTCTTAAAATACAGTAGGATGGGAAAACAGAAACACTGAATGAGATTCAGGTGCCTCAAGAATACAAACCTTATGTATGGTGCAGATGACAACATCAAGAAGAAACTATACTCGTTTATCAAGAGCCAGAAATGTGACAGAATAGCTATTGCTCCTCTATGCTCTGATGTGAGCCCCAACTACCAAGGCTCTCCTAAAACTAGTTTTCATAAGACTCAACCCAAACAAAGCTACAGGAATAGGCAAGATTTCAACTCGCTTCCTCGTGGACTTGGCCCAACCAATAACCCCACCTTTAGGAAAAGATCTTCCAAACCTCCCTCTCGACCATTGAAAAACGCTAAAACTAGGAGTCGACTGACATTTCTCCAATCGTCAAGGCAGGGCATAAGAGCAAGACTTCCAACTAAAGATCTGTATCATTAATGTGTTGCATTGAACCAGGGGCGCGTACAAATTGACGTCACTCCAATCGATGCAGCTTCAATAAATGTCTCTAAAGCATTCGACAAGGTACCTCACGAAATGCTGATGATTAACTGCACCATTATGGAATAAGAGGATGCATTCATGAATGGATAAAGAGTTTCCTGTCGATGCGAACACAAAGAATACTGGTGGAGGGCCATTTCTCATCATCCACACCTGTGACATCCGGGATGCCACAAGGAATAGTCCTCTACCCTCTACTATTCCTCGCGTACATAAACGACCTGCCACGCAAAGTCAAATTCACAGCCAGACTGTTTACAGATGACTAACTACTTTACAGATCCTTCAGAATCACAGACGCCGACGCTGTGTCGGAGTATAAGCATGGCACATTAGCGACCATAAGCTGTTGATAGGAGCCTGACAGCAGTCACTATTTGGAAATTAGACAATCATGTTCATTCACTGAAATATCACCGAGTTACAATAAAACACCTTCTTTCTAGAATATACTTTATTAAGAAAAGTAATCGATTTCAGAGTGTAATACAGGAGGGAAAGAAAGAAGAAGAAAAAACATAAATAAACAAAAACAAAATTAAGAGCATGTTTGTAAGAGATATGACACTGCATGGGCTTAATTCATAGCAGTAACAAACTTTCCTAAATTTCCATTTCATGCGCCATACATGTAACTCCTATAAATTGACCTCAAATCTACAGACGTCCTTATCTTTTAATAAGATTTTGACATTGACTTTTGGACCCAAAATCAATAGAGTTTTCCTTTTTTGATATGTAAAAATATATCGAAATTTTGTTTACATATGTTGAAAGGTACTTCAGTGGAAACCAATAACTGCAGTATATTTTCATCAATTGTGACCGGTAGTGGGGTTTGCCGGTGTTAATATTGCTCAGCATCCCGGAGTCGCATAGGATATAGATGCAAGGCCACTCATCGTTTCGTGCACGGTACTAGTGGGCGTCAACGTCTTACTACATCTAACACGCCCTTCGATCAGTCGCTTGATGATTTCAATGTGATTTATTATTCGCCGTTCATCTTCAGTCCATGGCAGTTTAACATCCTGAAATTTGCTTGTATTTGGCATGTCTTCGTTTTGTGTTTGTCTTGCAAGGCAAATGTTCCTTTCGGTGTGTAGCAACCTTTCTCTTTGTGTGGATTTGACGAGGCGTCCTTTGTAACGCGACTCAATATTGAAACGTCAAACAAGTCGCTCTTGATGCGCATAAACAGTAGGCGGATTTACCTTTAACATGCCGAACGGATTGGTTCCCCAAATGAAATGATGTTTCAGGTATATAAGTTTCCAGAAGAGAAATGTTTTTCTTGGTTGAAAACATATATATATATATATATATATATATATATATATATATATATATATATATTTTTTTTTTTTTTTAGGTATAGTTACCTACATCTTGGACCGCCACGCTATTTTGAATTGGGGGTTTTGGAGGATATTTGGTCGTTGCTCTTTGTTGATACCATTTTTCTTGTTCTTTTTTTATCATTTATTTATCATTTATTCATTTATCTACCATATATTTTTACAATGTATACGTACTTGTTACCCGAAATCGCCATGGAACCTTTTATGCACTGTTATTGATGAGATAAATCTTAACAAGTCCAGCGGGGGATTATAATAGCCCAATAAACCTTCAGGAGAGTCTATATGCGAATATATTTATATATTGAAGGACGATACTTACAGTTTGCATTTTTCGAGCCGATCTATCATCCAAACTGGTGGCCAAGAGTTGACACATTTTAATCTTCTTTTTATGAACATCTTCACAGAATTGCAACAAATGTTACAAGATACAGGTACTAGAGGTCCTCTACCAAATTGTAGTTTTAGACTAGATCAGTCATCCAAGATATCTGTCAAAGACCCAGATTGACTGACACATGTTTTGCTTCATTGTTCTGAATGATTTGATTGATATCGATCTAGAGAATGCTGGTTTCGCCGCAATGCATACTTGTCGAGTGGTTTCGGGTTTGATCTGTCCTTGGCTCTGACTATCTGCTTTGCACCTCGGCAGTGAAGAGGTAGATAAACTATACTGTAATATCGAAGGTGTACAAATGATATTGTTTCGTCACCATATGGAACAAGAGGTGTTTGTGAACCAATGCCCCCACAAATTCTAGAAAGATTATTTTAATACAAACGTCACGGTCAAAGTAACAAGATCATTTACCATGATGTCATTTGAGACGTTTTATTACTACGGTATGCATGTCAAATAGGGTCAATGTAAAGAAGATTTTACAGAGGGTTCATTTTCAATCGACAGACAGGGCACAAACAATAAGCTCCACAAATCTTCAATTCTGGGGATGTATTAATTATATTCCCTAAATTAGACAATTATGTTGCATTGATTATCTCCGGAGTAGAATGGATAATCATTGTAATATTTAGAAGTGTGAATAATTCTTTTTGTTACGTAAAAAAGGTTATGAAATAAATTTTATTCGATTATAATTGATCAAAACATTGGTGGTTTCAAAGGATGATTTTTCCATGTAAGAACAAGCTCACAATGGCCACAGTGAATTTACTCTCTATATACACTAAAACGAAAGATTACTCAAATTACTACAATTCGCTTTCAGTATTTAACGCTGCTTATACTTGTACACCTTTAATTGTATGGAAATAATAATATTTCGTTTGGTGTATGACTCGCATTAGTTCATTTATTATTCATTTAACAAAATATTGCGTGATTTGAAATCAAACAAAACCCACTTCATTATTTCACATGGCTTAATTTAAAATAACCGATACACAGTCATAAATGAAGTCCTTGACAGTGTTCAATAATGTTATAATACATCAAACAAAATAATGTTCGACAAAATCAAGGAAACAGTCGTTAATCGAGGAAGTGAACAAAGTTTGCATTGTTCCGTCATGAGTTTTGACAGTGGTGGATTTATATGATCATGAGGTTTTGACTGTTAAACTTATAGTTCATCATAGCGCCTACAAATGTATGTCATGAACGACAATTGCTTAATTCTTTTAAATGGACACATTTCACGATCATTTATCAATTTATCATGTATAGTCATTTCGAAGTTCATGAAACAGCATTTCACATCGAATTGTAAATTCTGGTTGAAATCTCAATTACATTGATCTTCCATTGAACAAGATTTCTCATAGTCAGTACTGGCATTATCATTATCATCATCATCATCATCATCATCATGAACATCATGAACAACACAATCAAAATCATCATCATTGTTTTCATCTTCCTTCTTCTCGCCGTCCTTATCCTTCTCATGAACACCCCCTCCACCACTTTCGTTTTCTTCATCATCAGCTCCATCATTTCTGATGCCGCAATCACCACCTCTACCATCGTCGTTTTCATCTTGTCCATCGGCCGTGATTTCATTTCCAAGTATGACCGATCTTTGCAGTTCCAGATCATCAATGAATTCATACATACAGACTTCATCTGTCACTACTACATGCGAAGCAGGTTCTGTACGATTTTTCTTGTGTCTTTTCCTCCTATTAAGTCAAAAGAATTTGATTAATCACTAAACTATTAGATTTATAAGTATCTTAATTTCATTATAACCACTAGGTTGGTGTACTTTTTCAACCACTTAAATTTTTCTCACCTCTCCTAATATTTGTACGTGAATATATTATTAGAATTCAAATCATATAGCCATGAGGAAAAGTGAAGAGACATAAGTTGTCGAAATGCGCATCTGGTACAGAAAATTCTTATATTCATCATAATTATTAGGCTCGTGTTACTGCTGGTGGACTTTTTTCAGTCATGAAATTTTGTAAATCACTCTAAAATAAGGTATGTCTCCCTCACGTACAGCTCAGTCCTTCGTTCACTTTTTTCGGCAACTTTGGTGTTAACTCTGCTCATCAAATATTTATAATAGGTATAAATCATTAGATTTCCAATCATTAGACTATCAGCATTAATGAAGAGACATAAGTTGTCAAATGCCCATCTGATGCACCAATTTTTACGTATGTATTTTCTTATTCTTATTAATCATGAAGTTTAAAATTTATAACATCGGCATTATTTCATGTAAATAAATAAATGTGACTGATTATTGCAATAACGACTTCTACCACTAGTACATTATTCTGCATCACGTACCGGGGTGATCATTTATGCTTTCAGCTAAAATTATACTGAAATGGTATAAACAGTTTGCAATATTTAAGGTAATTTAACCTATTATGAATAGTTCAGTGTGTAACAAAATGTGCTTAATTACTCACTCCCGTATATGTTTCATGTAAAGAGCCCCCATGATGTTCACGTGTACTGAAGTAATCAGGAGGACTACTGCAATGTAATTATGAATCAGTTAATATAGTGACTATGGTTTGGCTCCTAATATATACCTTAAATGCACATTCCTATATAATATGTAATGAGGTATCATTTCATCAGCAAGCCATTATTTCTGAAAGTGGGTATGTGTTCTTTATTTGTGGGGATTGATTGATTGTGTGTTACGTCACTCCACGACTATATACTTGACTATGACATATTTGTAGTTTAAGAAATTAAAACATGCATGAATGACTAATGTCATAACGGTCATTCATGATTCCTTAAAAGTAAGGAGTTTTGCTGTAAAATAGTTATGCGATTTTATCATAGAGGACATTTCTGGAACCATGAAGTGAGAAACAAGATTACTGAGAGGTGCATGCGTCTCTTTTTTCTGGCTATTTTCATTGTTGATACTCAAAATTATAACAAAAAATTACAACATTACTGCACACATAAGATTAATGTTGAACACATGTGAAAGCCACACAATATTAGTACACTTCAGTAAAACAATACGCGGGAAATATTTGCGAAGGGAATAAGTGTATCAATAATATTTCATAAGAAAGGAAAATAATATGATGTGATTGCGGCACTTGCAGTATACCACAATAAGATATTTAAGGATCCCAGACAATCAAGAGGATCGCTGACATATTCTGAATTACAAAATATTTCTTTAATCAGAAAAGGTGGTGACAGTTACTTAATACTGAGCTGAATTTATATAAAGATGACAGATTTTTAAAAAGCGCTCTTTTTACCCATAACTGTCATGCCGGTGTTTCTCATTATTGTAATCTTGGAATCTGCAATATAATAATATTTAGTCAAGACAACGTATATTTGAGAAATAATATCAAACAAATCCTGGAAGGAGCTATAGTACTATAATAATGTACGTAAAACCTCGGAATATTTGTGATTATTATATTACCATTATTCATAGGATGTGTCCTTTCGATGGTTAAAATATTGGTAGATACATTATATGTTGTTTGGATGCTATCATAGTTAGAATCTTCTGTGGATTGAAACCTTGTTGATGAATGTTTACTGCAATAATTTTATTTCGATTAGTGAAAATGGTTGAATTACTAATGTTAAAATAACGTCTTATGCATTGAAAACAGAACGATTAATTTTAGGAATTTATATACAATGTCGTCACAGAATTGAGAATAATTTACATTTACTTACATTAAACCACTTTGAATCTCCAGGTCCAGGAAACAAACTGGATCTTGGAGGTAAAAATATTTTACAATCGTTAAAATATGATTAGATGATCGATAAAACCAAATCAATAGTCCAAATATCATCAAACAAAATGGCATATAACATCAATAATTAATGATAATAATAATAATAATAATAATAATAATAATAATAATAATAATAATGATGATGATAAAAGTAATAATAAAATAATAAGTAAATAAATAAATAGATATATAAATCCATAAGTAATAAACAATAAAACTAAAATGAAATATGATAAAAGCAGAAACCTAATCAAAGAACTTTCACTAAGGAACAAAATTGAAAGGGACTAATTCAGGTTCCTTGTCATAGCAAGCGCATTCTTTCTAGCAACACCCGTCACTTAGACGGTATTAATTGTCGCATCATGTGACAGCCAAATATAGATTCAAATTCGGTATTTAAAATCGTCGGAATAGGCCTCAATCAAAAATAATATTCAACACTCCGGATAAAGAGACTTCGTATTTAGAGGATAAACGTACTGTGCTTGATTGTTTCCGACAGGTATACCGAGGTTATACCGATGATTGTTTCCAACAGTATAACCAAGGTATACCTGTCGGAAACAATAAAAAAGTACGTTATCCCCATTCTAATTCACAGTAACACAAACATCTTTTTTTCTCTTGGAAATTTTCGTATTTTACATGAACGTCACACTTATTCCCTTTGTAGTGCGGGGCTCGTAAAAAAGTTCCCCGCAGAGGGTTTGACTTAGTGTTATTATATCTTTTTTCCTGATGTTATGTGGCTGTGGCACTTTCTACACAGTGTTTATTCACCTCCATGTATATATATACAGTGCGGAATTATATTGTTTCGTCTGTATGTCAGGGCATTCACGGCGGGTGTGGCTAGCCAAACAGGAGACGCTCACTCCTCCAGAGCACATGCTCTCACTTTTAAATTTCAGGGGTCCGTGAATGTCCACTGTGGTATATTGTTGTTAGTGCCATGGTCATTTGACACCAGTTATTTTCGTATTTTACTTGCACCCTCGTTGCAAAGGGACTGATAGCGCTATGTTTAAAATTCTTCCAAGAAACGAATTGATATTTAGTGCACTGACATAAGAAGGTTCTTCATTTTCATATTCTTAAATTTTATGATTAAATCATTAATAACAAATTGATTCATACATGAGTAACTCAACATTGCATCATATACAGCTAAACAGGCAGTTTTGATGCGGCGCGGCGAGATGAAATAACATGATGGACAGCATGTTGCATGGTCGTACGATATGCACGTTGTCAGGTTTGTTGGTTTAATTTGATTGTAATTATTGTGCACGTGAATGATAGAACGAGCAATCGTCCTTGATGCGAGACCACAGATGGACGTTAAGAGCACTGAACGAAGTTGTTACAGACAGAAGTTTTGATAGTTGGAGTCGGAGGCAATGTGGACAAAGAGTACGTACAATGTAGTACATTTGAGGACAGTATATCCTGATTATTCATGTCTGAACGCTAACGTGTAGACCAGTCAATATTGTCAAAACAAAACAAGTGAATTAGAATGTATGATAAAATCCTCATATCGACCAAAGACTTTATTCATTGCCGTTGTAGGTCTACCACATACATATCCTTGGAATATGAAAGTTGCTTTCCACACAGAGCAAAGTCATCTTAAATTGAACACCCTCTGGAAGTAATTAATTGATATTTCAAATACGCAATAAACAAGTGATGGTTGGATACTGCTACCCTTAAGAGACAGTTTGTAATGCTGAAATTGACCTAGGTCTGTCTATTGGCAAAATTCACTCCATTCGTTTGATGAACCTGTTAAAAGGCCTACCCTAGTATCAATTAAACACGTAAAAATGTACACCCAATGTCCCGGAATTTCCGGCCAATTGACCTTTATCAAATTACAAAATCTCTAAATGAAATCCGTATCTGCTGGTTAAATTAGCCCAGAGCAAAATAAAAAATGTATAACGTCACTAAGAATGAACAACACAATAAACGCGAAACTTGGAAACTTACGTCAATTACAGATCTATGGGTTATTTAAGTTTTGATAAAGGCCAAGTGGCCGACAATTTCTGGACACTCAGTGTTTCTTGCTACTTATTATTATATAATAATGGAACACATACTAAAATGCGAAATATTAGTATATTTATTTGCTGTTTCAAAACTTACATTTGTATAGTTGGTTACTCCTGAAATTTGTTTTTGGTAGATTTTCATTACTGCAGTTGCTGGTGACTTTAGGTATATTGTATGTACAATTCCAAAAATGCAAAATGATTTTTGAACTAAATTGAAAGGCAGGGCAATCTGTAATTAAAATTTTTATATATTTACTTTCCTTATAACGTTCAATTCTATTTGTTGTTAGTCTCAAATTTAAGCTCCTTTTCATAAAATGCTCTTCCATCTCTTCTACAAAAGACCATTATTACTCACTTTCATTATGTTCAAGAAGTAGTAATTATATGTTTAGATATTACAAAGGTTTGCTCTTTTAATTCATAAAGACTATTCTTTCATTGGAATTTCTCACAACATTAAATGAGAGTGCAGGCTATGATGAATGAGTGATTCAGTTAAAACAAATACTTAAGAAAAAAGAAACACCCTTGTCATATCACAGTAATTTGTTTATGTTATCTTCCTGGTCCTAGGTAGATAAACTTCAACAGATTTATTCACTTCCATCGGTAAGTAATTTCAGAGAAAATTTAAATTATAAACATATACCTATCCTGATGAATGCAAGTCAAGTTCTAATTCGGATTCCACGAAAATATTTTTGTGGTAAACATATTTTACATGTACATATCAGTCATTGGCTGAATATATTAAGGAGGACACAGAATACATCTGACAAAGCTGTATAACACAAATCACCAAGACCTGCACACAAAAATGACAATAGTAGAATATACACGTAAGAACGACATTACTTAGGACGGCCAAATGAAGTAACAAACGTCACTCCATTGGTGTGGTTAGCCGGTTTACGGGTATCAACTTTCCCCACTCACTGCAAAAGCAGCACAATCAAAGGACAAACATTTAAAAATTTAAAAATAATCCTCCATATAGAGAACAAGGATCAACAGGTTTCTCAAAAGGAGAGGTGATAAAAATTTATTACACACCAAAAATTTATAGAATAATATGTTGCTATCAAAATATGTAAGGCGACATCAACATAAGTAAACCTTGCTCTGTAAGCGAGCTCAGAAAAACATTCTGCGTATCTTGATTTCGAGAAAGTTTAGATTGCCTTGACAGCAAGACTTTGAGTAAAAAATTCTGAAATAATAAGCATACATCTCATATTTCAGCAATAGATGTTTAGTAACCTCCTTTACTCTTAAAATGACCTTACTGTAGCATTATATCTAAGATAATTGTCAGGAATCTTTAATTTTTAAAATAAATGTTCATACAAGTCCTTTGCCGCTGTTAAAGAAACATACTTAATTCATTCAAGATTTTGTGTGTACTGTATCGATGTAAAACTGCATTGATTCATTATACTTTTGCAACTGTCCCACGCGAAACAGTGACCTGGAATTATTTACATGCTACGCGTAGCTTGACAAGGGATTTTGGTTTACTGCCATACTCGAAAGACAGGACATCGGTGTACTTACAGCGGGATTCGAACGCGGGACCTTTCGGTTACTAGCTGAACAACTCAACCACTGTTCCCTATTCAAAATTTCGATGAAGAGATCTCTGTTGGGCAAGATTATTATAGGCTGTTGAAATTTCCAGGTTTGAAGGGCATTAACGGTCACATGTGCTAGCAAATCATTATAAAGAAAATATTTCTATCTTCTATTTTTTCGTCTTCATTTGTAAAAAGCTTGCAAAATAATACAGTATGTTTTCTTATTACAAGTTAACCTCAGATTATGTTTGAAACCAAGTCGACTCAAGGTCTTGAGAAAATATAATTTATTTTAAAACAATTTGCGGGCATGGAATTTTCTGTTTACAGTCTATGTCCTCTGCGTTTTCCTTCGTTTTTCCTGAGAACGCTAGATAAAACCTAAGGACTGTGATAGTGATAAACATTCATTACGACAATACTCCGTCAGATTGTCAAAGCAAACAGCAATTGATTTCAATCACTCAGCAAATAAGGGAAAACCTTATTTCCTAACTGACAACCATCCTCCCACCCAACAGAAATTATGATCTGCATATAAAAACAGACCTGATTGATTATATGAGCTTGAACTACAGGTACATTGTTGAAAAAGCAATTTGACTCTGGAAAGATTGATAGAGAAAAACTTATATTGAATACCCACTGGTCTAGGAGACATTTTCTATTTACACACTCAGAGTTTCTTTTTTTTCTTTTTTTTTTTTTTTGGTTTTTTTTTTTTTTTTTGTTCTGTTTTGTTTTGTTTTTTTAGTTTCGAGCTAAGGGCACAGTCGTTGTGAATGCTTCATGAATACGATCAGGCATGTGACTATGTTAAATATTTTCTTAAAATAATGAAAATGTACACAACATTCATTTCACTATCTCAGCACATTTACCCTATATACATAGGAAATGTTGATGTTGTGTATATATTGGGTCTTTTCGTTATGCAGAGTTATTTCCCATTTGAGCAGGTATCTGACGTCAAAACCTTGTGACATCATACAAATTCTATATCATTTCCCGCAATTTAACACCAGTTGCCATAGAACTGGTTGACGTCACAATGTTTTGACGGCAGATACCTGCTCATATGGAAAATAACGAAAAGACTCAATATGCTTTATCTAAGACTGCAATGGCCATGTATTAAGTCTACCAAGAAAGAAAAAAACAGGGGGTTGTCTTGTTCCCTTGCTAATTTCAAGACATGGATAAAGCGATTTTGAATTCCAAGTCCTTTAGAATTCGTAAAATTCAAAATCTCCTCTTAATTTCATCAAATGTCCTATCCTTTCACGTTTTTTTTTTTTTAAATAATTCTATATGTATACATATAGGTATTCATTTTTCTCTATACTCTTCTACCTTTTCAATTTTATTGCTTAAATAACATACTTTTAAAGTACAAGAGATTAAATAGCGGCATATACACAAATTTGCATTGTATTTACTTGTAGCTAAATAGATATTTTGCTGGTAATGGGTACTTCCTAATGAATAAATACATAAATAAGGCTTAGATTAAGCAAATGTATCTGAAAATGGGTACATCTCTCGTAACAATTTTGATCATAGATCTTATGAAGAAGCTTTTGAAAAAAAAAAGATAATGGAATTAGTTACGGGAGATTTAATACTACGATTTAGAGCAAACATTGTAGGTCTTTTACGTTTTAATAATACAATAATAATGATGATAATAATAATAATAGTAATGATGATGATGATGATGATGATGATAATGATGATGATGATGAAGATGATGATATATGTATATATTTATATATAACAATGACCTTAGATCGTGTGTAAAGGACTTATCTATTCTTACATTTTGAATGCACTATGCGTGTTTGAAAACAAAATTCCTCCAGTGTACCGCTATGCGTTAATCCACAGTGATATGTACCATTTAAACACAGAAACTCTTGACTTCTTTTCCTCCAAGCAACAATGTCCGATGGACAGGTGGACAGTGGATACACAGTAAAAACAATATTCATAATGTATATAGAAATCCCACAAATACATCCATAAAACTTCATATCTGAGAACAAATATCAACAATGTGTATTCTCTATAAGGAACTGAACACAATGAAATGTTGGAGGAAGATATCAGGAAATAAAATGAGTTTATTATTCCATTAGAGAGTTTCCTGTCGAAAAATACATTACTGGTGTCAAGTAGTGATGGCACTAACAACAATGCCCAACAGTGGACATTCATGGACCCCTGAAATCGAGAGGTGAGGCCAGGTGCCCGGAACGAGTGAGTATGTCCTGTTTGGCTAGAAACACCCACCGTTAATGCCCTACATACAGACAAAACAAATATAATTCAGCACTGTATATATACATGAATGTGAACAAACACTGTGCTTAAAGCCACACAATGGATATTGGATTAAGAAATGTCAGACTTTTGTTTTAGTGTTATCTCTTCATTCTTTTCTCTTTTTAATTTACTGCGTATTTATTTGGTAGCAAAGAGGTTTTTTAATTGATTATGAATGCCCTTACATGCAGGACAAAAACCCATATGTAACTAAGCACTATGTAGAAAGTGCCATTGCCATATAACATTAGGGAAAAAATATTATAGCACTTAAGCCATACCCTCCGCGGGGAACGTTTCTATACGCGCTCTAAATAGCAAAGGGGAAAACTGTGACATTAATGCATACTATGAATGTAATTGATGTCGTATAAGAAGTATATTATGGGGAGAAACTCCGATTCAAGTGAATGCAAGGAATAAACACCGAAGAAGTACCGAAGGGTTAATCGTATTTCGTAGCCCATGGAATAAAAGGACGTACCGTGTATAGTGTCATATTCACACAAATAATAACCCTAATAAAATCGAGGTGTGACCAGGTTACAGGAGGAGTAAAGGTCCCCTGGTTTCATGTTACAGCCGTCGCAAAAATCCTGCAACACCTTTTAAAGTCGAGAAAGTAACTATATAGATATACACATATGGGCACACATATACATACTAAGTCAAATTATGCTATTCACAGTGTGAAATGCTGTTTAACTGAAATTCTGGTGTCGGAAATGCACGTGAACAAATTTGTTTATTAGCCGGGCTTAATGCCGAAAGCATAATGCAACGCTATATACGCCGAGCACGATTCTCAATACGAGGAAGTCTAATTATAATTTTTAAAGCCCTCTTTCTCACTCATTGTGTTCTTCCGCTTCAAATCATAATCTCTGATGTAAGTTCTAGCATTGTAATATTCAAAACCTATTGAATCTTTATTGGATTAATAATTATATGTAATATTGCAAATAGACATATATACATGTGTTTATTCGTGTAGACTGAAATTACCTGTTCTTGCTTGATATCGCTGCGCCAAGAGACAGGTGACCACCACCATTCTGGATAGATTTCTTCTACTCCAGGTAGTATTAATTATAGCACAGGCCGTATATCGTCATATAATAAGCAGTTCACACTGTGTGTAGATGTAATTCTTCTGCAGTAGCATACACAGCATTATTATACAGTATTTAATGTGATTTATGAGAGGCTCGTGATGTTTAGCGTCGACAGGAACGAATACATCTAAATTTAGATATATATTCTATGATAAATGAATAAAACAAAACGAAATCCAGTGATATAAAAATAACCGATAACGCGTCACTTGAACCTCAGTCTTGTTATGGTCACTGTCTAGATATTTTAAGATCAGGACAGGCATGGCATTGCCAGCTGGTCTAATACTTGTGGACATGTGTATGTGACGGGTTTCCCTATGTCTATTTATGCCGATTAAAGCATGTTTCTAATTCAAGCGTCATACATAAACATTGCTATAGCGCTTTGTATTGTCCATTGTTTTATCGCTTGGCAGAAAGAAAACGGGTACATGTATTGTTCCCTGTGCTGATTAGCATGTCTGACATTATTCTCAGATCGATGTCATTTCCACAAAGTAGTAATCACGATGTAGTTTATTCTAATGTCGCCGGTTCATGAATGGAGACAAATATACCAAGTATCATTTCAGGTTTTATTTCGGATTTGTTCCGTAACATCTAAATTTTTGCAATTTTGACCAAAAAAAAAAAAAAAAAAAATAAAAAAATAAAATAAAATAAAATAAACCCGATAACTGAATTTTTTATATGCATTACTCTTCGAACCGTCGGCTACTATCAAGATATTTTGAATCTCTGTTGTAGGTCTATTGAACTTTTCAGGGATAAATAGAATATCCTGCAAAACAGAGAAGGTTTAATGGCCATGGATTGTCAATGCAAGTGAATTTGTACTAAAACAATTAATCCAGAGAGTAATAGTCAAAACTGCCCAAGAAAAAACGGTCCACACCAGAGCGGCCCACAATAAATAGGCCCATTTTTACCACACCGGCCGAACTTTGTAATATTTTGACAATGGATATCGACTTTGATGTCAAAATAGATTTCTTACACTTAGTGTTTAAATTATACTCGATACAGACAATAAGAGGGCAAATAATAAGACATTTTAATAAACTGCCTTCAGCATAGAATTATTCCTATTTTCGTGTGGGCCGTTTTATATTTGGGTTGTTATGACTATACACCAATCAGGAAGAAAAATCGTAATTCTGCTCTCTATAGCGATATGAGATGACAGATATAGCTTTTATGTTCAACAGACAAGGGCAGTGTAACTTTTAAAACAGTAATGAATCTATGATTTTCTTCATGATCAAGAGTAGATCCCATGCCTCACGAGATATTTTATCAAAGGTATCCAATGATAAACTTCATTTCACTATTACTTAAGAATTGTTATTTCATAATGAAATATGTAAATTCTTCTTTCCTTGAATTTGTTATCAACTACATTTTAATTCCAATTTTATCATTTGCTACTTGACCAGTTTCTAAAAGCCCAGCTACCAGTTTTGTAAGTACTATGATATATACATATGATGTCAAATCAAGAATAGTCAAAAAGGTAAGATGGTTTTTTTGAAAGGTAGTATTTAACAAGTCATAACAAAAGCGTTAATCCGTTCATGCAAACATCACATATCCACACTTCTTATACTTTTACAGATACATCTTCGAGTCCAGAGATTAAAAGGGATGTACAGAAGATGATTGTAATGGATATTAGAACATTTTGTGCACCAGATGCATATTTCTGCAACTACTGTCTCTTCACTGATGTACATCGTTGGAATATATGTTGCCTTCAGATCATGTCATCCTATCTTCATTATTTACTTGCGTCATCATTAATACTTAGTCCTGTTGTAAACTCAACGCAGTTTGTAAAACAGGCCATGGTGCCACTAATTCCAAACGAAAAGATAAAACAGAAGACATCTGACAAAGCTGTATGACACAAAGCACCAAGGACCTACACACACAAAAATTGATAATGGTAGAATATACACGGTACGACATTACAAAAATCTTCGATTGTGCTGCAGTTACGATACCGACTTAGGACGATCAATTAAATTAACAAACGTCGCTCAATTGGTGTGGTTAACCGGTTTACGGGCGCCCACTTTCCCACTCACCGCAAAAGCAGAACAATCAAAGGACACATATTTAAGAATTTATAGATAATCCTCCATATAGAGAACAAGCAACATTCTCTTGTGTTTTATTCTGTGCATTCATTCAATTTTCTGTCAGGAAAAGAAAAGAGAAGCAGATCTCTCGATCGTTTCATAGACGTACGCGTACGTTTGGACTATAAGGTGTTTCACTAAACATCGAATACTCAAGAATAAAGTGTAGAGGTAATCTATGTGTAAATTTGCGTGTGTTCTTTATCAGTAGGAAGTTTAATGGTAAATGAGGATATTTCTCATCTATATCTTATTTGAAATAAGGGAACAGCGAAGAAATCGAAGTAAAGATGAAGTTTAAGCACAAGTCACAGAAAATGAAAATTTATGATAATAAAAAATTGAAATAACGATGTAAGCCACTAAAGACTGCAAAAATAGAAGTAATAATGCCATTTATATTAATTTAATATCAGCAGGACAGCAGATGAAAATTAATTTTTTAAATTTTTTGATAATTGAAATTTTCAATATACATATACATTACAAGAACGACAAAGCTTGCAAACCCAAATTCATGATGCCCACGGAAATAGAGTGTTTCAAGTATAACGTGTGTCGTGTGCCAAGATAGCATGGCCTTAAATAATGTTGAGATCGACCATGAACATGATCTTGAACTCCATGAATATGTTGTTATTGTGAAAATAATTTACAAGTTTGATGAAAATAAAATATTCTGGTATTTAATTATAGCTATGGCATACAATACTGAAGTGTGACAGATAGACAATATGCGATATAAACAATAATCATTTAACAAAAGACATTCTGAGAAAGCATTTGTACACCCTTTGGTATCTCATGCACATAAGAAGTTTATTGTATTTCAACGAATAAACTGTCTCGTGACAGTTAATGGGAGGTAACTCGTACTTTTTATACACGACAAAACCTTCCTTACGGACACAACTTGCAAGAATAGGTATATCTACCCGAAAAATAGATACAGTTAACAAATTATAAATACAGTTTACAAATTATATATAACTTACAGTGCTGTAATTGCCTGTCTATTCATGCTACAGATTGGAATATATTATAAAATGGCATTGTGTTGTGTTATGATTATTTGAGATGGCATAAACCCTGCTACATACCCACTTTGCTTCCTAAAAAGACAGGCTTTGAATATCCTTGACTGTTCTCTGTCCAGGTTTACACATATATCCCTCTAAGATGTTCTGTTAAATCGCAACATTTATTTTCATTCATATCATTGGCATTAGCATCTTTAACATTTATTGGTTTACTCACATATTCAAGTGGTATAAATTACATTATCACAGTAACCATTCTGACATAGATTTGTTCCTCTCCCGGATTAAATACATGCCTTACGACAGTTGATATGTAATTATGTGCATTTAAATCATTAAAAAAAAGTTGATTGTTCCTTGTTTGTTCGAAGTTCATGTATGTGGAATGACAAAGTCAGGGTCAGAATCTAAGCAATTGGAAACATAAAATATACATCGTCAGGGGTTTTTTTTTGTTTGTTTGTTTGTTTGTTTTTTTTTTTGGGGGGGGGGATGTTTTTTGAGGTGTTTTTTTGTTTGGTTTGTGTCTGTGTGTGTATGTGTAAGTGTGGGGTTTTTTTGTATTTGTTTTTGGTTTGTTTTTAAGCCGGCGTGGCCTAGTGGTATCGCGCTGGACTCCTAATCGGGAGGCAGGGGTTCGATTCCCGCTCTCGTCATGCCGGTGTCCTGTCTTTCGGATGAGACAGTAAAAACCGAGGCCCCGTGTCGTGGTATGGGTGGCACGTTAAAGATCCCTCACTGCTTCGGGTGGGTTCGTTGCAAAGGTCTAAATTTGTATGCCCTGCATTAGACAGATGCCGTCACCATATACGTGGAATATTCGTGGTGTGAAGTTATACAAAACTCAATCAATCAATCGGGGTTTTTTTACGAGTTGTCTTATTACGAATTGTCCCGGTGACAAGCTGTCTAGTAAACTATTTATCTCGATTCGGTTTCCGGTTCTGCATTCGGAGTTCATCGTACTTTTCCGAGGTAAAAAATGTGGACACTAATAAAGTGCTAGGTTGTTCCGGTTTTAATCATGTTTGGGTCATTCTGAGATAAAGGATGTTGCTATTTCCAATGTCGTGAAGTCACCTTTTCAAGTATCGTATTTATCGCCTATAAAATGAGGAATATATCGAGTTCCGAATAAAGAGTGTTTTAAATCTAATAATAGTGTAGGCATACGCGGACTGAGCGGATGAAGGAAGGGACGGGGTGATGGTGGGGGTGTTACGGACTCCGAAACCTTTCCCTTATCAAATTACAAGTGTGTGAGTCGGGACACCCCACACACCCTGGAACTTTTAATCTTTATTTCCTAGGGTTCCATATAGTTATCTTATTTTATTACCTGTATTAATAATGCGCGGATCCAGAGGTTTTGTCGAGAGGGGTCCATTCCCATTGAATTTTCCAAGATGGGATCCATCCATATTTTTTGTGGGTAAACTTAATTATTTTACATTGAAAAATAACAAGAAAAATAATGTTCAACGAATCTGCTGGTGGTTCCAGATCCCCGGTCCATCCCTCTGGATACACGCAAGTATAAGGGAAGGGGTGGGTTCAAATAGGAATGCCATCACATGATAGAATCTCTCTACGACATAAAATATGGAAGGTGACTTAACGTGATAAACTTTCAATACCACATTACATATCACAGGCTACTTCACTTTTTGACTTTTTATACGACAATATATAGACTAGTCTATGGGAGGTGAATTTATCTGATAAGCAGACTATCTATACCACATAAGGTATGGTGACTCACCTGATAGACTTTCTATACGACAGTTTATATTGGAGGTAACCTAACCCGATAGACTTTTTATATGATAATATATATTGGAGGTGACTTCACCTGATAGACATTCTATACGGCAATATATATAAGATGTGACCACCTGATAGGCTTTCTATATGACAATATTCATAAGAGGTGATTTCACCTGATAGACTTTCTATACGGCAGTATATATAGGAGGCCACTTCAACTGATAGACTTATACGACACTATATGTAGGAGGTAACCTCACCTGACAGACTTTCTATACGACAATATCTATAGGAGGTGACTTCACCTGATAGACTTTCTATACGGCAGTATATATGGGAGGTGACTTCACCTAATAGACTTTCTATACGACAGTATATATATAGGAGGTAACTTCACCTGATAGACTTTCTATACGACAGTATATATAGCACGTGACTACACCTGATAGACTTCATACAGCAACATATATAGGAGGTGACTTCACCTGATGCACATTTTATACAACAATATACAGTCAAACTTCGATATCTCGAACACTGATATCTCGAATACCCGGGATATCTCGAAGTCGAACGTTGGTCCCGAAAAAAATCCTTCATATTATGATTAAATTCACCCCGGATGTGTCGAACACTGATATGTCGAATACCATGCTTATCTCGAATACATTTTCAAGTCCCGAAATTCTTATTTACCCGGTTTATCTCGAAGTTGGCTTCTTATTGACGCGGCGTTTACCTTAAATGACAGGTCGCTCGCGTGGTGTGATCAATTGACCGTGTCGGTGTACAAAGCCGCAGTAATTACATAATCGATCTCGTCCGTGCGTACCCTGTTATTTATACCAAATATTGATAAATGATGATAGCTTATTAAACTCGACTAAAAATTAGATCATTAACATTAATTAATTGATGCTTTTTCATACCTGCGTTTTAAGAAATTTCTTTACACTGTTCATTAATTATTACTATTTCCAATCCGTGTGTATGTCTATGTATTTTTATGCAAAGTAATAGTAATTAAATAAAATTATGACGTGTGTTTTTATCTCGTCTTACGTGTTAGCCCGTCCTCGGTTTTAGGTATAGTATAAGACAGTTATATCCAGTATTGGATTTAAATTACGATGTTACTGAAAAGGAAACATGACGTTTTCAGTTTTGGAGTATATTCTCTATATATTCATAAAATATAAAAGGTATGATGAGATCTAGATTAATTATTTAGGAACAATACAATATGCACATCTTCATGCGTATTTATTGATAAATATGTGTATATCTCATACATCTACTATAATAATCACGAATGTCAAATGAATCGACGTACATTAACAACTGCAAGATTTGTAATCCTACACTCAAAATTTGGATATCTCGAACTACGGATATCTCGAAGTATTTTCCACGGTCCCTCCGACTTCGAGATAACGAGGTTTGACTGTATATATAAGGTGCCTTCACTTGATAGACTCATAAGGCAACATATATAGGAAGTGACTTAACCCGACAGACATTCTATACGGCAGTATATATAACAGGTGACTTCACCTGATAGACTATCTATACGGCAGGATATATGGGAGGTGAATTCACCTGAAAAACTTTCTATACGGCAGTATATATAAGAGGTGACTTCACCTGATAGACTTTCTATAAGACAATATATCTAGGAGATGACTTCACCGGATAGACTTTCTATACGGCAGTATATATGGGAGGTGACTTCACCTGATAGACTTCATACAGCAACATATATAGGAGGTGACTTCACTTGATAGACATTTTACATAGAGGTATATAGGAGGTGACTTCACCTGATAGACTTTATATACGACGGTATATATAGTAAAGGACATCACTTGATAGACTTTATATACGTCAGAATATATAGGAAGGGACATCATCTGAAAGATTTTCTTTACGACAATATATATGGGAGATGACCTCATCTGGTAGACTTTCTATACGACAATATAAATAAGAGGGGGTCTTCATTTTATAGACTTCATCAATATATACAAGAGGTGACTTCACGTGATATACTTTCTATACGACAATATATATAGGAGGTGACCACCTGATAGACTTTCGATACGACAGTATATACAGGACGTGACCTCACCTGATAGATAGATAGATTTATTTGGTAAAACATGTGTACATCATATATTAAAATGGGATCAATGAATATTACAATTAAGATTATTATAAATGCAAATAAATAGTACAGATTTTGGTACTATATAAAATAATGCCTTTGAATATAATTTGATTATAATTATTCAAAAAAGACTATTAATAATAATAATAATAATAATAAGAATAATAATAATAATAATAATAATAATAATAATAATAATAATAATAATAATAATAATAATAATAATAATAAAATATAATTTATAGATTGCATTAGAAATGTACTCTAATAAAAGAAATATATTATCCATAATAAATTTATCACAATTAAATCACATGTTTACCGGGATAGTCTATGAAATCTCGAGAGCTTATTTCCAATGGGGTCCCAGATGTTATCACAGAAAATAATTATAATTAGATTTATGATGACATGAAAAAAATAATTCAATGATAATGAATCAAAGGACTCAAAAGTCCTGAGAGTCGGCTTTACTGATTTTAAGTATGTAATCATTTTACCATTTAAGTGGTGGATTCAGGATAATGGTTGGGGGGGGGGGGGGGGGGCAAAAATTAGGTCTATGTTGCATCTACATCGTCATTATACTTATGTACAAAATGCTAATAAAATTTGCTCTCTTCATACTATCTTACGGAAAGAGTTTGCAATTGCTTGTATCCGAAATGAACGTGCAATCGACAACTTCATGGCAACAAGTTTTATTGCATTGTTATCACGAGTCCAAGCTGAGCCAAGGAACGACATTCCTTCAAGTGGGACATTAAATAACCATCTTTTACACGATTTTCATAATGTTTTAACATCATTTATATTTAGAAACATACAACATTTACCTAAATATTTATAATGTATTTTCATTATCAGAGGAAATGCGGGAAGATCGATCTTTAAATTTGTCATATATGTGAAAAAGAACTAAAGTTCCAGAACATGTTGGGGAAAACTTTAATTGAAATATCTCGATAAAAACAAGCGATACAAGATCAAGACAAATGCTTTGTTCGAAGAATTACACAATCGAGTACTTCCGACGGTGTTAATGAACTTTTGATAAAGCATGGGGTAAAAGTGAAAAACTTAAGATTAGAAGAGAAACGGATTAAATTAAGCCAAGTTTTGAATGTATGTGTTGTGGGAGACCGTAATATACAAGATATAATCAGCAAGGCAAAGAGTGGGTGAACAAAAGATATCAGAAAAATTCCATTAGTGACAATAGAGAGAGTGAACGAGTATTTAATCAACAGTGAAAGAGAAAGTATCAACAGTGAAAATGGTAATGGAGTATTCGAAGAGTTTTCTGATGCCTTGTTTGCGAGATACAAAACATCCAGAAGCTACGATTTGTGGGCATCAGGAAATCTTCACTCCTTTGAATTAAATATGTTATCGGAGAGTGATCATACATGTCTCATCAGATGCAAGTCCAATGCTTCATGGACATCAGGAAAGGTGTATGAGACAAGTTGTTGTGGATAAAGTTACAGCTAAACCAACTGGTGCATATTGTCTTTGCGTTGCTGGGTAAGGTGGTTTCCAAGTTTTGTCATTTTCACAATGTCAAGTGTAGTTTGTTAAAAGGGTTGACAATTAATATTTCAGACTCCAACCAACATCAACATAAATCTCAATACATGAATATATACTAGTCAGTTTAGCCAACCAGAGAGTGATGGTTATATACATGTACGTCTTATCACTAAGCTTGACATTGTGAAGCTGTCACACATTTATTAGTACCGTGTTCATTCTATACGATTCCAATGACAATAAATGTGTTTGTGAAATAACAGCAGCAACACAGTCCAAAAAAGATATTTTAACTGTAAAGGTCACTCTCAAGGTCATTGACCTTGGTGTTATGCCAAATATGAAATCCTTTATTTCTCGGTACAAGTACATTTATGCAGAGACATAGACTACTTTCATGTCTCAGATTTATGGCCAAGGTCAAGTCAATGACAGACAGGATAAAAAAATACATGTACCGTATGCCCACAATCTAGGGCATAATAAGTTCTTTATATACATGCATTAAAATTTAACTTGTTAGACATGCTGAATCACAACAGCATTACGACCCTTTGCAACATGTTCAGTTTGTATGTAATTGTAACTTGATTGCTTACATGTGCATTTTGTCTACTCAGTCTTTTATAAATCTTTTACAATCAAACTCATACTCATAGACTGCTGTTTTTACTTGCACATTCTTCATGATTTCAGTGCTGGACAAGCATGTAGCCACACTGCAGGGCTACTGTTTGGTTTGGCTGATTTGATCTCACAAGGAATGCAGACACTCCCTGATGGTCCAGCAACTACGGAGCAACTGGCATACTGGATAAACTGATGAATGAGACTTGCATTTCTACACTCAATTTCATTCATATCTTTTGTTTTATTTTGAGCAGGAGGAAGCACATTAGATGGTCTGAGGTGCCTTTCCACTGGTATTCATTATCTACCAGCTGGTCTGATACTCATAAGCATGCTCATGGCTCTAATATTCTTGTCAGTTCTTATAATTAATGGTCTTGACATTATGTTAGAGTTGTTGTTCTGCTGTACACCATCATGCACAACATGTTTAACTTGCATTTGTTATCCTAAATGTACATGTACCTGCTCAAGGTAAGTACTTCTCACAGGTAAGTACATGTACTGGCAAATAACCAATAGGAAGAAATTTAATAATTTCTTTACATTTATTCAACACCTCTCCAATGATATAAGGTTCTGCAATTTTAAAATAATACCTGCATAAAATATATTTATACACATACATGTAAACAATTTGAAAATTACAAATAAAAGAACAATATCAATTGTACAAAGTGAGATTAATTTTTTAAAAAAGCAACTAAAATTTACATACACACTCTATAAAACCAGTTGATGCTCTTAAATCTTTTAAATTGGGTGATTTTTCCATAAACAAGTTTAGTTAATTACATATTGGAAGATGGTATATCACATATGAATATTATTTCATACATAGGTTCTAAAGTACAGCCAAAGTTTTACATCAGTTACAAATAGAGAAAAAGTTATTTCACAAAGCACTAAGGAAAAAAGAAATTAGAGCATTTGAGCATGACCCAAGACCCCATGATGACAGAAATGTTAATTTCAATGATTACCTAGAGTTAATGGCCTCATTGAGGCAATGTAAACCAACTGCCCTTATCTTAGAGATATATCAACCTTCAAAATTTAGACCCCCAGATAAACAAGTTTTTTACACAGATCACTCAATGCAAGTTCTTCCAGATTTATTTCACGTTTCTGAAAGTCAAGACCCCATGATACCATCCCATGAAGAAGATATAACAACAAGTGCTACATCAATTTCAAAACAAAAATTGCACACCATTTTGCCCCCCTCTCTACTTGATATATGCAGTATGAAAGATAATGTGAAAGATCTTAAGTCGTCAATAAGAAGGTCTGTACAAGATATAGAAATTTTAGAGAAAGTCACTCATGGACAGGCAACTAACCAGGCATGGTACAATAACAGAAAGGGCATGATTACAGCTTCTGTTGCCCTCAGGGTCAATACAGCATAAACTGCTTTGGGAGATGGAAAGCAGCACAATGTGAGCAACATAGTTGATACACTCATGGGAAAATCTAGTTTCTCTGGAAATGCTGCTACTAGATATGGGTAGAATCATGAGAAAATTGCTATACAAAAATTTGAACAAGATATGCAGAGAGTACACAAAAATGCAAAAGTTACATATCCAGGGATGTTTGTTCATTCATGTGGTTACCTTGCAGCTTCACCTGATGGTGTCTTACAGTGTGACTGCTGCCCAAAAGCATTGATTGAAGTTAAGTGCCCCATATCTTTGATGAAAGAAAATCCAATTAACAAGTTTGACAAAACACAATTTCTCCAAAAAAGAAATAGTAATGTAGAATTACGCAATACACAAAAATATCATACTCAAGTGCAGATGCAAATGGCAGTTACTGGTATTCATTGTACTCATTTCATTGTGTTGTCCCCAACAGATTATTTTCATCAGAAAGTAGTGTTCAATCCACAGTTTTGGGATATGCTTGAAAAACAATTGTCTGCTTTCTTTGATAACATCCTTGGTCCAGCATGCCTTGGACTGCCAATATCTGTACACAACTTGATACTCCTATGAGCACAAATTCTATGTGTGGTAAGTGTCACTTACCATTGAAAGATGGAGCAGAATTAATTTCAGATGAAGGAGCAAGTGTGCAGTGTGACTGTAAATGTTCATGTGCAAAATGGTTTCACTGGAGATGTGTTCAGTATTACCCTGAAGATTATGAGGATTTGGAGGATTGTGAGTGGTTCTGCCCATCTTGTGTTCAAAATTGTGACATAGTTTACTAGACTGTATGTTAAAACAGAACACTACTGTAAACCATCTTTTATTCATGAGTGTTTTATTTTCTGGATTGACTGATTGATTTTTGTTTAACGTCACACCACGAATATTTCATGTATATGGTGACGGCATCTGCCTGATGCGGGGCATACAAATTTTGACCTTTGCAACGGACCCACCCGAAGCAGGGAGGGATCTTTCACGTGCCATGTATACCACAACACGGGACCTCGGTTTTTACTGTCTCATCCGAAAAACAGAACACCGGCATGACCAGAGCAGGACTCGAACCCAGGCCTCCCGATCAGGAGTCCAGCGCGATACCACTAGGCCACTCCGGCTTTATTTTCTGGATAATTCCGGGGTTTGGTCCTATCTTGACAATAAAACACCACAAATAAACCTTTGTTATGTATCTTACACAACAATTCAGGTATGAAAACATGTCTCTCGCAAATTAAAATGCCGTGAATCTATACTGGGAGTGAAAGTTCAACAATTTTTCAGTTATATTGCAACATGGAAACAGGAGGTTATCAACCTCATAAACATAGTGGTGTAACCCAGCAATCAAACATGGATCGTCTGTGTTGCAACAAATGAAAGGTCTTATCAAAAGCAATACACATATGAATTATCAAAGCCCTACTTTATACAGTTGTAATAGTATGGCCAAGGTTAATTTCTCCTCAAAGTGGGTCCAAGTTCAACCATTATGATATCACATGAAAGGAGATGTCACAAGTAAAACAATGTGAAATATCAAAGTTCTACTTCTTATGCTTACAAAGTTATGACCAAGGTGAATGTTTTTGGGGGAACTGACAGACGGACAGACAAATGAGAAAGCTGGGGACAATATATTAAACAATCTGAATGATAATGATAATTTACTTTGATTTTCAGACAGCAGATACTACAGAATGGGCTAATGAAATTCAAGATCATCTCCCAATGCAAGAGTACAAGTCGAGAGATGTATGTGGATATCATATCAATTTTCAAAATCTTCTCTTATGAATCACTTGCTTTAATGAAGGGATTTTGAAAACTGACAAGATATCCACATGTTTTGAAAATCTGCTCGTAAACATCAATCTGCAACAGCCGCAACTCTTGCCTAAGAATGTTAAAAGTCTTTATACTTCTCATACATCTCTCGACATGTACTCTGGCTCGGGAGATGATCTTGGATTCTGTTAGCTCATCCCGTGGTATCTGCTGTCTGCTGGCTCCCTTAAAAGATGGTATAATGAGCTTCACACCATATGGAAGGTCATCTCCAATGATAAATCCTCTGTCGACCGTAACTTTTTGCCATGGGTTTAATTATGTAAGGAGGTCTTCACTTTCTTGAGTAATTAATTTGTCGCTTGCTATACCACCATAGGCTTTAGATATGTAGGTAACAGCTCCCGAGGGATGGATTCCTACCAGAAATTTCACCGTGCTGTGGTGCTTGTATTGGATGTGTATCTGCTTGTGATTCTCCACAGAGCTGGGGGTCTCGCTGAAGAGCTCAGTGCAGTCAAGTATAACTCGCAAGTTGGAGAATGGCTTAAAGCAGTTGGCCAAAGGTGTTGCCTCATCTGGTTCTGCATTCTTGCACAGCATTTCTAGTTCCAGTGATGTAAAGTTGGTCCAAGTTGTAAAATTCCTGGAAAACTGACTCTCACTTATTCCCATACGAAGGGCACATTCACTTAACGAATGCCCACAATGCAATCGATAAATTAAATTAAAGAATTCCTCCTGCAGTGACAGTTGCCGCATAGCTCCAGGCTTCAGATGTGGACCTTCAAGATTGAAGGGTTTAACACTGGAGGTTCTCTTGCCATGAAAATACTGTAGCCTGCTAGCTTTCTTTTGTAAGTAAGTAAATAATGAATCAAAAACATGAACATCAAGCCCTGTGTAAAATTCAAACAACTTTGGATTAGAGTGAACAATGTCAAAGCTAAATATCTCTAGCTGATCTTTTAACACCATAGACTCATACAGGAATGATGTTCTCTGTGAATACTCAAACTCTCGTTTGAAGTCTGAGTCACCAAAGACTAGTGGTTCATCCTCCTCCAGTGTGGCGAGATAGTCATGTCCACTCTTGAGCACCTGAAACAATAATAAGTTGGTTGTTTGATTTGTGTTTTACGTCGCTTTCAACAATTTTTCAGTTATATCGCGACATGGAAGCAGGAGGTTACCAACCTCTTAAACAAAGTGGCGCAACCCGGGAATCGAACCCGGATCGTCGGCGCCGCAAGCCAAGCGCTTAACCACTACGCCAAGCCTGCCCCAACAATAATAAGACAGGTAAGCATGTTTCAAATAATGGCAAAGTAGCCAATCCTGATAGTTTTAAGGTGAACATCATCTTGCCACAGAAATACTGTTACATGTATTTTAACTAGAATGGAGTGTTCCCAGGAACACAGGTGTCGTCTGTTTGTGTATTATGTGAAAGTGTGACTACCGGACAGACAGACGGACGGACACTGGACAAAGTGATCTGTATGTGCCACTATGATTCGCAGGCGACACAAAAATATACAATTTCTTTTAGCAGGGACCCCTGAATTTGTGTGGAATATCGGAACTAGTAATACGTGTATTTCACCATGGGTATAAATTAAATTCATGAAACACGCATACATGTATGATATTTCACTTGAGACCAGACTTAAAATGCATTCAAGGTTCAAGAATAGCCATCCGCATTAAAATGAATTGATTTTACAGTGCAAAATATGGCATTGGTAGAAATATAGTATCTATATTGTTAACAGGACATATGCATGTAATTTAAAAGAAATTTGACTAACTAGTATTGGATCCAGACTAATTACTAAAACGTATTTGTGAAGCACTATGGGTATAGCAATTTATATGTTGCTTTGAATAATTCATTTGTGACAAAAAAGTATGAGGTATTTACTTCCATATATCCGTTAACAGCAGGCTCCACTGTCTCCACAACTTCAGATGAGGCTATATTTGCATTAATTGGGTCTGAAATCATTATCATATCATATGTATTATATTATGAATATTACAATGGGTACAACATTTAAAATTAGATGTTATGAGCTCAAAATCAATAGAGGTGTTCTTCCTCAGATAAGAGACCTTGGAATATCATGTTTGTTGGTTGGAATAGTCATATCATGTTATTGCCAGAAACCACTTTGTCTAAAGGCAGGCATGCAGACATGTGGAAATCAGTTAACCTCCATAACTGAAAGGGGGGGGGGGGGGTGGTTATGGTCGGTAAATAATAAACATTAACATACCATACATCATACTTGTAGACATTTTTGAAAAATTAGAAAGCAACTTGTTCTTACATCTTTTAGGAAAGTCAGCAGCAGCAGCAGAAGTTGAATACAGATAAATGTAGATAGATTATAAAACCTTGTAGGTCAACAAAAGCTGCTTTCTGTTGTTATAATAACATCTGTTCAAGTTTATAATTTAAGATACTGATCCGTGGTTTGCACCTCTTCAACAGGTGTAGCCATATATATTTTCATTATTTTCTGACCTGCAATTTTATGAATTTAGATATATTAATAACAAACTAGAATATGGCCAACAGGTATACATGTAACTTTAAAGCACCAGACATGCATATAGGGGTTGACAAATAGATTTCCGCCGTACGCGTCCATTTGAAACCGAAGTCGGCTTTTCAAAATGATCGAGACCGCTCTCACACAAGGTAAACAAACCTTGTTTTATCGCCGATAAAGATGTCCTTAAGCATAAATAAGAAGTACTTATATTTCTTTACGCTTACACTATTCATAACAATTAAGTTTATGTTGTTATTTATTGAAATTAGACGAATATTCCTCTTGACATCCCAAGTCGGCTGTCGAAGTCCGCGTACTAGTTTTAGTGAGTTTGTAACAGATCAGTGCCTCAAATGATAAATTTAGGACTTAAGTTGTGAATATCTAACACTGATAAGAATAAACATGTCCATTACAATATCTGTAGAAAGTTTCACAAAGAGATATTTGGAACTTTTAGAGAAATCACTATTTTTCATTTTCAAGTCGGACTTTCTGAAGTCTGCGTCGGCGTCCGCGTACTAGTTTTAGTGAGCGCCACTCGTACGTACTACGTAGTCAGCCATTGGGACTACTTCCAGTTGTTATGTAAACACACATGGCCATGATCAACATGCCTGTCATGTTTGCACTAAAATAGGCAATTATGCTTATTGCCTGCTTTTGTCTATGTTTCTCTCTGAATGGGTGAACTAGTATGAATTTTTCATGTCGAAGTCTACACACGTGCACTGGTTAAATGTCACCTCGAATTTCCTCTTCGTTTCCAATGCTCTAACATTTAAAATAAAAATGTGAAATTTGCTACGATTACTGAATTACCGTTACGATTGTATAATATTCATCAAAACGGGTACTACATTTCATACTGAACTTCTCATATCCTAAACTATAAAAACAATCCTATGAACTTTTTTTCGCCTCATTCGCAAAGTGCTTCTACGACGAAAGCCGAAAGAATTGAAGCGATTTGGAATATATCGCTGGGCCGTGGGGCTTCCGAGTTTATTTTTGTAAAAAATGGCGACGGTGTTCCGATTGGCTGTCATAGACTAGACTTTTCCTCCGATTGGATTTTCCCACCGGAAAATTGTCTCTAGAGTAGACTTTCCATCGGAATATTGACTCTTAAGTAGACTTCCCCCATGGAAAAACCTACTCTAGAGTAGACTTTCCCAGGGGAAAATCTCAGTGCTGTAGAGACAAATTTGTAGTTGTAGCCTGAGAGTAGCCCCCCTCCCCGCTATCTATTATGATCTTTACGTTATCATGGTATCCATACACATGGATACAAATATTATATAGCTTATTGTGTTTGTCTTGTCCGCCCGCCTGTGAAAATAAAGTAGTATTAACGTTAAGGCAGACGAAAACATTACGTGACTGAATTCTTCAGACTCGAAATATTGCTGAATGAATAATACTGACGGTGACCCCACTTTCAGAGGTATTCGCGGTTATTGTTCAGGCTTGAGGGACCAATAATATTAGACATTGACCGGGTTTATAAGTGTGTCGACACATGTTATAAGCATGAATAATATGTGTCACTGTGTATATTTAATCCTTATATTACTACTTTTCGTCATTTTATGCCTTCTTTTCTTCGCTTTTCGTCACTTTTCGTCGCTTTTTGACGTTTAGTCTACCCGATTCCGTCGCGTTAAACTTGTGGTCTTGTGTTTACACTTCCGTGTTTACGCGCACTTTACCCCTGACCTAAGTTGACCCGCAATGCATGATGGGATGTACAAGTCGAGATATTCAAATAATCTATTTTTAACAAACAGTTTATTTAGTGACCTTGACGTTCCTGGAGCTCATAAATATTCCATTCGAATAAACCTCGCCCTTTACTTATACCTTTTTTACGCAGGAAAAGGTCGAGGATGTCCGAATGATAAATATTCATTTCATTGGATGTGACAATTTATCGCTCTGCCAGGATTTCTTTGCGCATGCGCGAAATTTTATTGCAAACCCCGTCGGGGGTTTGCATATTACGTTGATATCTAATCTGGAAATGCGCATGTGCGACATGATTATGCTGCATGCTGGGAAAACATAGCCTCCAAAAAGTAGTTGCTTTACTTTACGAGGTCAGACAGTATAAGTTTTGTATTGTCCATGACATCGATATTTCTAATGCGCTTAAAAGGAAAAGGAATAAAGAAGAATACCCTTGCTTTCAAAGACAATGCTCATTACTAAATCAATGTTACATTTAAGCGTTCCAAACGAATAGTATTTACCATACTTTCAAACGCAGAGAGGAGTATATGAGGATAGAGATTTTAACAGGATAGACATTATGACTTGGGGGTGATTTTCTTTAGTGAATACATATAAATGATAAGTAAATCTTACATGCAATGTATTCTAAAAATTAAAAAAAAAATACTGTAAAATACTTATTTCTAGATAATTTAGTGGATGCCACATAAACATGTATAAATATGAAGGATATTCATATTTTGGAAATCAACATTCGTGTAACATTTCCCACGGCAGCAGTGGAATAATCCAACAGAATTTTCCCGCGTAATACTAATTAGATGTTTTTACCTTTTAGCGTATGTACATTATCTGGCTATAGAAAATCTCGAAAAGTAAATGAAGGCGGAGTATCAAGGATTTCTAGCAGTTTAATTGATGGAGCAATTACAGCGCAGTTTGTAACATTCTTTGTACTTATGCAAAATTCCCCAGCGATTATTTGGGCACAAGAGGCCTCGACGGGGAGTTTGTGTTCTTTAGGTGTTGAAGTTGGTGGAGCAAGTACTGCGTACTTTGTATGATTTCTTCCATGGCTAACTGTACGAAATGTCATCCCGACGAATATGGTCAGCTTTCTCAACCCAAGTCTAAACATAAATAAACATTAGAAAGGAGGTATTAACTATTATTTAGACAACAACCTAGCTAACATCATACAAAAGGGTCTTCATTTTAAACTGACCCACAAGTACCATTTTCCTCGCAATTAAAAATGCTACAGGGTTTGCATTCTAAGCTTTTTTAAAAGCTAAGCTTGTAACCTTTACGGTGTAGCGTGAAATCCGCCAGTCCGTGAAATCTGCCAGTCAAACCGGAAGTCTGGTAAATTTCACGCGGGGGTCGTGAAATCTGCCAGTCCCGTGAAATCTGCCAGTTTATACGTTTTATTTAAACGAGAAAACTTAAACACATTAAAAGAAGTATCTTCATGTAAGCGTACTGATCACCAAACAGTATATTATAGATCTAGAAAAAAAAACTGTGTCTTAGGCGTACAGATGTACGTGCACACACACGTGTTGCAAGGGGTGTCGGACAGCTGTAGAGCCGAGGATGATGATGAATATTTCATAACATTTAATTACAGGTCATTTAGTAACTAAATTATACCTAAACACACTACAACATACTTTACAATAGCTACGAAATAAAAACACCCAAGCTGAATTATAGTTTACTGTTTTTACCAGTACAGGTATGGAAATAATTGAAGATGTAAATATTTGATATGTAAGAAAAAATATTCGGATGTGTTGCACATCAAAATATGACATGATAAACTGCTAGTGCAAATCATTTGTCCTAAATTGAAAAAATGTAACTGAATTAAGTGTACCTGTGTTAATATACATAAGTTTTTTCTTAAATATCTTTCCATATATAAGATCTGATAATCTTACTTTTTTTACTTGAGTATGCAGTCCACATGAATTCATTTTCACTCTGAGTAAGTTTACCTGATTTCACTTAATATACAGGTAAGGTAAATTAATTTTACTGGTGTAAAAGTGTGATACTTGAAAACTCAAGCCAATGACCCATAGAACACATCCTGACAATTTCATCAAAAGTTTGTCTTTAAAAATAATAAAGTTAGTTTAAATGTATTGGTTCAAGGGTTAAAAAATGTCATACTGGTACTGTTACTTACTTCATAATATTGGTAATTTGCAGTACTGTACAAATCAATCCACAATTTTCTCAAAGTACATACTACTTTACCTACCGGTACTTCAAATGCCTGATACCTCAACGACAAAATAAGCCAATTTTCATGAAACTTTTGAAACTTGGGTTATGAAACAAGAGGCCCAAGTGGGCCTATATCGCTCACCTGAGCACCTAGATTATCAGTCATGCAGGAAGGAATAAATTATTTATTTTTGCATTACTGTGACTAAGTCAAAACAAATGTTGATAAATATGTCAAATTTTATTTCAGACCAGAATAAAAAACAACAACAGTTTTTTGCACATCCATTCAGGTGATTTTGATATTAAGCATTTGCTTTGTCTCTGCAAGATGTGATTCGGGGCAACGTTAGTCAGTTTCTTTAGGTGGGGCCTTTTGTTGACTGATTTCAAGTCTGGGTCATGAACAACAATTGCTTCAAATATTGTCCAGATCCAACTTAATAGGCCTAATTCCATATGTTGAGTGTTGAGAAACCTCTAAAAACTTATTTAGATGTGTAGAGAAATAAAAAAAAAAAAAATTGGACCACAGCTGGATTTGAACCCCTACACTCCATATTTTAATTACCAAGTGGTATAGTATGTACCATTGTGAAACCTAGTTTTTAGATATGGTGGCACCATCTGTTGACCAATTTGGATGAAATGTACAAAATTGATAGAGGACCTATACTACTTCAAGTATACCATGTTTCATTAAAATCTTTCATGTGGTATAACAGCAGAAGTTGAAAATGTGAAGAATTGTCCCTATACACCCTGTTTGGAAGTCTTAAAAATTCATAGAAAATCCAAAAATTGAGATATTGACAAAATTCTTTCACAATAATATTCCTTGTCATAATTATGATCAAAATAGTCCATAAGAAATCATCATTAGCAATTAAGTGAAAAACGTGACACTTTTTTGCATTGAAATTACTAAGTCCAAAAAAATGTCGGAAAAAAAAACGTCAAAAATTTGATTTCGGAACAGAACCAAAAATAACAACATTTCTTCAAACATCCCTCTGGATCATTCCTATGTATTCTGTTTATCTCTGTATGCCCCCGGTCTGAATAAGAAGTTTGTTAAAGGAGGGTACCCTTTGTAACCTACTTTTGCCTGTGGTGGTGCCACCTATTGACGGATCTGGACGAAAAACAACAACACTTGTAGGGGACCATGAGTACTTCATGCATACCAAGTTTCAGCAAATTCTGTTCAGCTGTTCTGAAGAAGAAGTCGAAAATGTGAAAAGTTGATGACGGACGGACGGACAGATGACAGACAACAGACAATGATTGATCACAATAACTTAATTCAGCCTTCGGCTCTGGTGAGCTAAAAAGGGGACAAAATATATGATTTTACAAGAATTTAGCTGTGAAATTTGCAAGCACAACCATTTTAAAATGAAATAAGTCCATACATAGCCTTAAATCTGTTATATGGACTATTCCAAATACCTGAGCAATGCATAGGTGCCAACTCACCCGATTTCGGTGGGTTACACCCAATTTTTCACTCCTATAAACCCGATAATTTGTATCACCCGATCGGTCATGTAATTCTCCCGACTTTTCGTCATTGACTCATAAATCACACTATTTCGGATCGGTTCCAATGACTGACTATCCTTAGTGTATAATTTTCTGTTCATGCGACATCACATAAATATGTCGCGAATTGGTGTCACGCGCTATGACCCTCTTTTTCATTTCCCAAAGAGGGTGATTGACCCTCTTTTGTGTGAAAAAGGTTGGCACCTATGGCAATGAAACAAGTAAATTGGATGAATGTTGCATTTTTAAGATGAGAAAAAGGGCCATAATTCTTTTTGCAAGGATTTAGCCATGAAGTTTCCTAGCACACCCACCTTAAAGAGGAAAAAGGTCACGCGTAGTACTCAATATCTTATTAGGACTATACCCAATATCAGAACAATGAAATAAGTAAATTCTGATGAATTGCATTTGTTTTTCATTTTTCATATTGCATTTGTTGTATGTGAAATGCAGTCTTAACAGCTTATTTTACAAGATTTTAGCCATGAAATTTGCCAGCACACCCACCTTGTACACATGTATCTGTATACACTGCCACCAATAAGAGGTCGATGGGTCACTTAGCTCACTTGAGCTTCTAACTGCTTAAAAATAAAAGCAGAAAGGTATCTATAGACTTCTTTGATCTTTCAATATGCATACATATTCATGAAAAGAATGTGTAAGTTTGATGTTTGGAATTACTGTGGGGTGGGGATCTCAATACCTTTAAAGATATTAGACCATTTATGTAAGCATGGGATCAGACATGATCACTTGGTCCTCTACATGCATTTTGAAAATGTGAAGAAAATACCCTGCCCCCTTATACATTTCTTGCAGTCTTAAAAAATTCATGGAAAATCAAAACATTAAACTTTTGTCATAATTCTTTCAGAAAAACATTCCTTTACTACATTCTGGCTAAAATAAGCATTTCGGTGCATTAAAAGTAATCCATAGGAAAAATATTGAGGAAAACCATGCTATTTTGATCAAAACAGCTCACTTAATTAAGCTTTCAGGTCAGGTTAACTAATAAAACAATCAGGAATAGTCTTATATATATATATATATATATATATATATATATATATATATATATATATATATATATATATATATATATATATATATATATATATATATATGGATGAACCACCTTTATGCGACTGGAACTTAAATTGCTGCTGTGTGTCGATATATATATTACATCTATCACATTAAATTTTATTTTATCTCATCACTGCCAGTGTAGAGTTAAGTTCCTTTAATGCTCGATCTTCATCTGTGACTTTTCTCTTTTCGTATAATCGTTAGTGTGCGTAACTATTTCAAGACTCCTCACTATTAATTAACAAATACTTTGTAATCATCCCAGCAGACATGCAACGTTGAATCAACGTTGAAATTTGGTTGATCCAGGTTGACGACGTTGATCAACCATATTTCAACGTTGTACAATGTTGTAAAAATCAACGTTGAAAGAAACAACGTTATATGACGTTGCATGTTTCAACCAATTACGATTATTAAAATCGCTGATTGTGAAAAATCGATGTATATATGTTTGTTTGCATATTTTTTTGAAGTCCTGTTTGTATAGGAGTTAATTTCCAGTTGTTTCATTATGAAAAAACTGAATTTAATTTAACTAATTCAACAATTGTTTTGAAATCAATTATGTTCCAAATAATCTTTCATAAAGACGAAAATTGAGATTTTAAAGAATTCATTAATCAATTAAAAATTTAAATGTAAAAATGAGAATTGTGTAAACAAAGTTTTTGTAATAATATTAAAAGTATGAAATGCCGATTTTCGCATTAAAGTATCAAAACTAAGATCGAGAGGTGGGTGAGGGGGACATGCAAGAATCGCACGAATGCATACCCAGATTGTCTCTGTATCATCAACACAAACGATGTTTGTTTCCTGTTCCCACACCCTGAGATCAAATTACGCCCTCAGACAAAGGATGGTACGTGTGACGTCAGTTCGCCGCGCATTTCCCATTTCAAACTATGATCTCGGTACAGTAACGTTGCATTGACGAAGCAGACAAGTACGTAAGTATATGTTTTCATATATTTCGTATATTTTAACACAGTATAATGTTTAAATGTTTATATGTATAAAAATAATAACCTTATAATTGTTCCTGATTTTTTTTTACAACACTACTTTAAAATCCTGATATAGCCCTAAGAATTGAAAGTTGCTAGTTCTTTTCAGTTCAAATTAAGCAAATACAGCTGCCATTTTCATGCAACAACTATATAGATTAAGGTGTATAATAAAAAGATTGATCTTAAATGTCTTAATCATTTCAGATTAAATTATCATACATCGTTTTAGCTTTATAAACATGGTTTGTACAGATAAAGTTTATCAAAGGAATTTTAATCAATTATGCAAAGAAAGTATATTATGATATCATCAACATGTATGTTATAAATTGTCAGCAGGAATATGACAGAGGGACAGAGGAAGAGGTGCATGTGTAGAATGTAGATTTTGAATAATTATATTGGAATGTGAATTCTTCAAATGTTACATGTGCCGGGGAAACAACTGCTTATCAACCTGACCATCCGCATTTTCAATGAGTATTTATAGCTTACTCACGTGAAAACCTTGTGGTAATTACATAATCACCCAGCGGTCAGTTCTCCTGCACCACTATGTCCGTGCTACACATGCATTACAAACTCAGTTGAAAGCCCGCAGGCTTTAGATCCACTCTCTCTCTCTCTCTCTCTCTCTCTCTCTCTCTCTCTCTCTCTCTCTCTCTCTCTCTCTCTTATGTTCTAGACTTCACGCTGATTCCAAACGAATAAACAGAGCATTGTGAGACTATAATTAATAACATGTCGATTTTCAGAAATTTTTTAATTTATATTATTTATCAATGGCGCGAATCGAGACGGTGAACGAAGGGATCACACTTTGCTTTCATTTTGTTTGTTTCTTTTGTTTTGTTTTTCAAAGTAGGAATGCTAGACTGATTTAATTAGAGGGTGGATGCTGAATTTACTTAACCATCGTTGATGTATAGGCGTTTTTGTTGGGAAAGGGGGATTAACTAAAATTCGGGTGTGGGAGGGGGCATTTTGCGCAGTTTATAATTGTATTGTATTAATTGTAATGTTAATTATCTTTTAGCCATGCGACTCACCAGCATGTTAACAAACATGATAACACCATAAATTATAACGCAAAATTCTACAGTCCGTACATAATTATACCTGCATAATTATTCCAGCTTTATATTAATCAATTTATTATTGTTTTTTTTTTTTTTTTTTTTTTAGCAATGTCCAAAATGGAAGGCACATGTATTGTGCATGAAAAGAGGGGGGGGGGGATTTATCCGAACCCCCTGGATGAAAGCCAGTTGTTAGGCTACTGATTCCGCGTAATAATCAATACATTGTTTCATCAGATATCGATATAACGGAGATTTAAAAAAAAAAGGAGGAGGGAGAGGGCCACTGACTTAGTTACTTTATGGTACCTTGAGACACTCTCAGTGTTTTGTGTATAACTTTCTGTTATTAGAGATAATGACCTATCTAAGACGTTGGAGGCGCTATTCAGCTCATGTGGATGCACTTGCCCATGCGCGGATCCAGAGGGGGGGACCGGGGGTCCGGACCCCCCCCCCCCTGAGATTTTCAAGAGGTGGGGTCCATGGACCATGGTCTCCACCTCTGACAGATCTCAGGGGGGGTCCAAATACGATATGAGGTCACTTTGTTTCATATGGATTTTTTTCCGGCTCGCTTTCGCTCGCCAAATACATAAAACTTGTATGAGAGGATACATCAACAAATACATGTATACACATTAAATTGATATTTATGATAACAAGTTACTTTTATCAGTGCAATGCCTTATATAACTCTACTTTCCATAAGCATATTCATGCTTGGATCCAAATATGTTATTGTTGCCAACTTCAATGTTTTACGATTATAAAGAAGTATTATTAGATAAATATTTTAAAGTACCTTAAAATGGAGGTTCCACGGTCTATGGGTTTGTACATAAATTTATTATATTAAACTTAACAAAACGTAACTTAGTGATTTTCATTTCAATATTTTCGATTACTTTACATTGTTTGTGGCAATATGTGTACGCCAAGGTTCGCAACTATTGCTTTTCCCATTTCGACTTTGATACTAAATAACGGATTGCTTCTTAACATAGGTGTCGCTTCGCAACTGCACAGAAAGCTACGCCGAACACGTGCTAATTTTGATACTGAATAACATATTGGTTCTTAACATAGATGTCGCTTTGCAGCTGCACAGTAAGCTACGCCAAACACATGCTATCTTTTGTTTAGTTTGTCTTCAGTTTGTTGACTGGCTAAACCGCAACTTGCAAATGGATGAAATAAAGCGTTGGGAATCAGTTCATTCAATTCTATCCAAAGCCGCAAGAGAGGGATGGAATTCATTAAAATTTCAGATATCAATCAGAGAGAAATCACTTATACAGGCTGTTCTGCCTATAACTAAAGTAAAGTTAAGTGATTTATCGCCGTCGGTTAGGGAAGACTCAAAGTCCAGGCTACTTTTTCCAAATGACGTATCGCATAAAAATCTTACACCCATTGAGGTTTTAGGGGATGGGAATTGTTTTTTTCGGTCGATTTCCAACTCGCTGTTTGGTTCAGAAGGCAGACATGTCGAATGTCGAGTACGTTGTATGATCGAGCTAGTGATGAACACTAGTAGGTATCTCCGCCAAGACACATACACCAACATGTCGTCCAATCGGACAGATATGCAGTATGTTCTTGAAACGACCATTTCTGACGAGGCTAGAGTGTCAGATGACATGACAAAATCACTGCAGAATGAGATATTACGATCGGTGAAAGACAGCTACTATTCGTCATTGATCCATTTCTATGCATCTGCAAATGCCTTGAATCGGCGAAATGTGACAATATTTCCGTCCATACAAAATGTGACAATAAACAGGGAAATACATAATCAGACAATACGTCCTCTTCTTCAGACTTCACAACAAAACGATCCCCCTTTGTTCATTATGTGGACTCATACGTCCAATACAAATCTTATCAACTGGAGACCAAATCACTTCGTATCTTGTCATGAGAAAAACGATTCTTCTCAAGTATCTGCCTCGGAGGATCCGCCCTTGAAAAAACAGAAAGTGTCGGATGACTTTCCTGCTCAAGGCTGTGATTCTAATGAACCAGACGATCCAGATAAAGATGTGCAAAGTAAAGGTCTAGATGAGCACGAAATGTCAGAGGAATCTACTGGTAAGCCACTTTCTGGGTTTGACTTTGGTGAAATTGTTACTGGCGAAATATCTCTCTCCACTTTATCACCTTCAGAAAAGGTGAAATTAGCAGGGGCAACATTCGAAACAGAAACACAGCAATATTTGCCGTTCAAGTCTGTTTTCGTTGGAAAAGACAAAAAAGAAAAAAAGCTTTACTTCCAAGCATCTTGGATGCAAAAACACAAATGGCTAATATTAAGCCATAAATTTCAAGGTGGCCTTTGTAAAATCTGTGTTCTTTTCCCGCAGATGGGTATGAGAAGTTATGAAAATTTTGTGTCAAAACCATTCAAAAATTTCAAGAAAGCGGTGGGCAAGGACGGATCGTTGGCAAAACACGAGAACTCCGATTTTCATAAGGCGGCAAGTATAGAGTATCAGACTCTTAAATCAAGCTTGGCAAGACCAAAGACTACTCTACCTTACAAAATAAGCCAACAAAACAAAGAAATGTACGACAGAAACATGCAGCTGTTGTCAACGATAACGGAAACGGTTGTGCTTTGCGGGAAACAAAATATACCTCTGCGTGGACACAGAGACGATTCAACTAGCACTGTGTCAAATAAAGGTAACTTCCTAGCTATTTTGAATCTATTAGCAAGTCATGACAACCAGCTGGCAGAACATTTACAAGAATCACCAAAAAATGCCACTTATACTAGTAAAAGCATTCAAAATGAAATAATCGATATCATTGGTCAAAACATTCGTAAAGAAATACTGTTTGGCCTTCGGGGTAAAGGATTCTACTCCATCATCGCAGATGAAGTGACGGACAAATACGCAAACCAGGAAGTTTTGACATTGTGCTTGAGGTTTCTTGATGAAACAGCATCAGAACCTATCATTAGGGAAGAATTTTTTGACTTAGTTCATTTAGAACGTACCACCGGAGCAGCGATCTCGGAAAAAATTGTCGAAATTTTGCAAGAAAATGGTCTGTCTGTTGATAAAATTAGAGGCCAGGCTTATGACGGTGCTGCCTCAATGGCATCAGAAAAACAAGGTTGTCAAGGAAGAATCAAAGAACTGAATAAACTGGCTGTGTATACTCACTGCAAAAGCCATGTGCTCAATCTGAGCATTGCACACGCTTGCAAACTTCCACTAGTCAGAAATATGATTGACGGAATAAATGCTACGTTTCTGTTCTTCGATTCTTCACCGAAGAGACAGCGATACTTTGAGCATGTGCTGTCCCAGCAAGAAACAGAGGTGACCCGAAAAAAACTGGTAGGTCTTTGTAAAACGAGATGGGTTGAGAGACATACCTGCTTTGATACATTCAAGAGCATGTATGTTAGCATTACAATGTGTTTGCAGTATATTGTCAATCCTGGCATGGATGAAAACCTACAGGACAATTGGGCATGGGATGCCCAGACCAAAGTAACTGCCCAAGGCATTTTGGCCACATTGACATCCTTCTCTTTCCTCGTCACCTTCGAGATATCATATGGAGTAATAAGAGTCTCGTAACGACCGTAGAACTTCCTCAGTGACGATGCTAGTCTAGCAGATATATAACCCTGGTTGAGCAGCTTAACTGAAAGTCGCTTAGCCCTCAGAACAAAGTCATTGTAATTTGAACATGCTCTGGAATAACGTATTAACTGAGATATGAATACGCCGTATGCGGGCGATGATGGAATGTTGCTACTTATGAAAGGAAAGTTTGTGATAGCGAAATTGAAATCGTCACGTTTGTCATAGAGTGAGGTGTTCAATTGACCATTAATGTCGAAAGACAACATAGTATCTAAATACGAAGTAGAATTACTAGTTTCTGTGGTTTCTTTGACCTCCAGTTCACTTGGATAGATGATGCTAATGTAATCCGCGAATGAAGGATTATTAATTGAAAGCAAGTCATCTATATATCTGTAAGTAAAATTGAAGCCAAGAGCCAATTGTTTTTTTTCCTTGCGAAAGCAAAGACTGAATGAACTCAGCTTCGTATGAATAAAGGAATATGTCAGCCAGAAGCGGAGCACAGTTAGTGCCCATTGGAATGCCGACAATTTGTTGAAAAACCTTACCTCCAAACACCACAAAAATGTTATCGATAAGAAAGTTCAACATCTAAATGATAGCTGTTTCAGTGTATTTATTTTTGGAATCAGAATTTTCCCTAACAAAGTAAGTTTTATCGTGGCCTATTACTATATATTTGAATTTGCGGCTTCCGTTTTTACTAGTAAATGCATTTTGAATAATTTCCGCTAATCTGTCTTTTAATTTCTGATGAGGGATCGTTGTGTACAGAGTCGAAAAGTCAAAAGACTTGATGGAGTGAATTTTTAGTAAAACTTTTTGATTTTAGATGTTCTAACAACTCTTTTGAATTTTTAAGGATCCACATTTGATTAATTCCACTTCTGGAATATACTGTTTCGCAATATCTATGAAGGCCAGATTTAATTTCTGATAATATTTTTGTGAGTAGCATCGATACAGATTTTGTGGAACACTTCGAGGAACCAGCGATAAAGCGTTGTTTGTACGGAGTTTTGTGCATTTTTGGAATACAGTACAAATATGGAAGTTCTAAATTCAATTTATTTGAGTCAATACCAAACGTATTGAGGACAGATGATTTATGATTCTCGAGTACTTCCGAAACCGAAAAGTTCGTGAGAGTATAAGTAGGATTTCCTGGAGCTGAATTTAATCCTAATTCTTTCACTAGGCTGTCAAAGTAATATTTCTTACAAGTAAATGTATAATTATTAGATGCTTTATCTGCTGGTGATTCAGATGTTAGTCGTTTAGCAAATGACCTGATGTTTTGGGGGGTGGACTTGGAAAGTGTACAACCCGATGACCTTAAGTATGTGCTATTAGAGTGGAGGATGGCTTGTGCAAATATGAAAGAGGAGGACAGACCAGACAGTTTGCTCGGAACATTTAGAATAACTGATGGCGATATCTTCCCTGACGTTAAAACACTATTGCACATAGGCTGTACTTTGCCAGTGACCTCCAGTGAAGCTGAACGCTCTTTTTCTGGTTTAAGAAGAATAAAAAGCTACATGAGGTCAACGATGAATGAAGACCGGTTGGCAGCCCTGGCTCTTATGCACATTCACCATGACATGCACATTAGCATTAAAGAAATATGTGAAGAGTTCGCAAGGAAAAATAAGAGAAGGTTGTTCAAGTCATGTATCTTATTTGATTAGAATCACAACAAGATGAAGTTACAAACTCAATTCAATAAAAAAGAACCACCAAAAAAAAAAAAAAAAAACCAAAAAAAAAAAAAAACCAAAAAAAAAAAAAAAAAAAAAAAAAACAAAAAAAAAAAGGTTCTATTGTGGAGGCCTCCTCGTGGCTAGAACTGGTAACGTGTCAATGAACGGCTAACATCCACCAATTTTTCGTCTTTAATGTCTCCCATATGTCTTTATGTTTATAGTTTTCCATCAATTTTGGGTATTGATTTCGCATTGTTTGCAAGCGCTTAAAACGTGGAAATCCAGGAGCCCCCAGACCCCCGGACTTTTGGACCCCCCCTGGTGAAAAAAGCTGGATCCGCACCTGTTGCCCTATATATAGAACTAGAAGTGATGACGAGGTGTAGTCTGCAGAGGATGAGTCTTTTCCAAAAGCCAGATTTATCAAGTTGTAAAAGGTAAAATGTGAAAAATTTAAACATTCAAAGATACTAATGATAAAATTTCATCAAATACAATACATATTATTGTGATATTATAAGTCGATATTGTTTGCTTTATGATTTCCATTTGATAAAATGAGATTTCGCATATATGACGGATAAAAAAGAACGTCTGTGGTAAATATTTGAGTTATTAGTTATGCTTAAAGTAATATCAAGTCCAACAATTTCAACTTTTGATCTTTTAGATGTTGTTCTGCAAGCCCATACGAATTTATCTGAGGCAGAATTTAACAAAGAACTCGGTAACTTTTTGAAATATGCCCCAGAAGGTACTGGAGGTAGGGGAAGACGAGGCAGGCATCAGTAATAGTTTATAGATATAGAACTTAAAATGTTAAAGCATGCTGTAGATTATTATATAATACTGTATCATTTTAAACAAAATTAAATTGTATAAAGTGAAGTATTATGTTTGTTTTGTTTTGTTTTTTTTTAAACTATCTGTTTGGATGAAAGAAGATAAGGATTTGTGTCAGTTTGAGGGCAAATGAAAGCCCAATGCCACACTGGTTCTGGCTTTTTACCTATTATATATTTTAGAAAAATTCACCGGACAGCCACTAGCAGTAGGTTTGCTCCATTACTTAAAATTGACAGCATGTTGTTTGTTGTCGGTGAAGAAACTTTCTCTTGCACAGAGGGCCAATGGAGTTTTAAAATTTCAGGGATCGATATGTTTTCAGCCATTTGTATGTTCAGTCCACAGGTGCCCGTAGACAAGCGAATATTCAGTTTGTTGAAAAGCAAGTATTCATGAAGTTTGTCAGTTGTTTATTTCAGATTCTGGAGGAAAGGCTGAACACTATATTGTAAACAGATTTTTGCTTGTCTACGGGCGCCTGTGGTTCAGTCATGCAAAAGGAATAGAGCAACTAATATTCAACCATAAACAAAATTGAGACTTCGACGTTGACACAACTTTCATTTTAAACCTTATTTTAACGTTGAAACAACGTTGAGACTTCCACATTGAAACAACGTTGAGACTTCCACGTTGAAACAACGTTGAGACTTCCACGTTGAACCAACGTTAAAACATCAACGTTGAAACAACGTTGAGACTTCAACGTTGACACAACTTTCATTTTAAACCATATTTCAACGTTGATTCAACGTTGAAGCTCAACGTTGATTCAACGTTTATTCAACGTTGAAATGTCTGCTGGGATACTCCTTTCTCTAAACAATTGCATGTACATACCAGATAGATCTACATAAAATTCAAACTGCATTTATAAAGATGGATAACTGAACAAATACATTGTATGAGCTGATTCATGCACTCACTGTGCTGTGCATTTATTTATTTATCAGAAAATTGGTAGATTCGCTCAGGTATTGAAGTCCAGCGTCTAGATTTACTGTATTTAGCCTAATACTAGCGATAGAACTTTATTAGTAATAGTACAAACAATACTTAGACATTACCCGTGTCATCTTTGCTATAGAGAGTAATAAATAACACAATACATGAAGGCGACGAAAAAAAGGAACCTAGACAATTTTGATAGTACGAATAGTTTGAATGAAACTTCGAGCGGTAGATAATTAACGTTTTGTATGCGTTCGTGTCATCTAAATTCTAAGCTGACTCGTCGTTCGAAGTGAAAGTAGGATATCAATGAGCATTTCATTAAGAAAAAGTGTATTTAATAATCGATCATTTTTTGACAGAGCTCAGATTGAATCAGTATTAGATTGCTTTATACTATAAGCAGTAAATGATTCACAATTCTTCTTCTTCTTCTTCCAATACGAAGTGTACTCAAAAGTTGAGCGTTATACTTCATGTAACGTAATTTAAAGGAATATATAAACTTTAAATTAGCCTGAATGGCAAGTTTCACGGGGGCTGTTGATATGATGCTTGCGCATGCGCACTGGCAAATTTCACGGGGCTGGCGGATTTCACGCTACAACGGCATCAACAATGGCCACGAAGTGTTTCGCTTTCCTAATTCTTGTGAGTATTTATAATGCACACTTATCTTTTTAAAGATATACATGAATGAAAGTTATCACAAATTGTGTTGTTTTAATTGTTACTTCATTTTCAGCATATTCTTCGACTTGATCAGTGCTTAACAATTTGAAGTAATGTCACAATGCTACTATTACGCAATGCGGTATACTATAGTTACGACTGCAACGGAAGAGCTATATTTTGTCCCGTCTCTTCCGGGAAGAGACGGGACAAAATAGCTCTTCCGTTGCAGTCGTAACTAGGTATACTACAGTCAGTGCAGATTTACTGTACAGTGCAATCCATCTTAGACTAGATCAAGTAGATTTATCGCAGTCTTACATGTATTAAAAATAAAATGTTATGTAATGATATATACACCATGGAAGAAGTATTGTAAGCTTATTTCAAATAAAAAAAAGGGGGGGGGGGTTTGATAGATATATTTTATTATTTACCGTTGTAAACATCGGCATGTGAGCTTATGATTAGAATAAAACTGAAAGTTGCTCAGAATGAATCAGTGATTTATATCTCCATGATAATACCTATTTTTTTTTTTACAGCACATGTTCATACAACAAACATGCAAGTACTGTACACTACTAATAGTGTGTATACCTCCATGTCAGTATCTTATATCACTGATGTTATAATCTATATATCAGCCCCAGATTCAGAATTACTTAATAGAGGTAGAACTTGAATGGTAAAGTAAATGAAGAGTAGTTATTTCTTCATCTCAATTCTCATGTTAACCCCCCCCCCCCCCTTTTTATACACTTTATGAATTGTGTATTAAATAATAAACTCTTCAATGCTATACATGTCTTTCCATTATAATAATATATGCCTTTTTGGGCATTTTTCTTTTTTATTTCTTGTTTAGGTCTTACTGAAAGATGCAACAGCATGGAATGATCTACTCCCAAACCCAGTCCCATCAAAATTGATCCCTGTGGGAGTGGATCATCTGTATTCCATCCCACCTGAACTTCAGAGCACTGACTATGTATGTATCTAATAGAATGAAAAAACTTTATTAATATGTAATTCCTGTTCTGTTTATTATAGAGAGAAATCAAAGTTAGAAAACAGTAACTAAAAAAATTCTCCTCAGAGGAGTAGCAGCATTTTATAATAAAAACTGTAAATGCAATGTTTAAAATGTATTACCCATTACTTCAATTTTTATCATACATTGGTACCAAGTAAAAGCATGTATGTGAACTGCAATGTAACTTTCTGTTTCAAAGTTTCATTTCGCCTGTATTATTATTAAAATTTCCATCGAGACATTTCCTTCTCTGTTGTATGTTAACACAACAATTAAGAATTTATTATGTGTACTGCTCTGACACAAAGACATTTGGTTTGTTCCTGACAGACATATGAGTAATTACAGTACAATCTAAGTATGTACCTTTGCTATGAACTGTTGAACTCTTTTTTTCTCCTTTTTTTCTGAGTAAGTATATTTACTTGAAAGCAAGGATTCCAGTCTGTACAAATTATATGCAATTGCTTGAAGAAGGATAAAGCATTTAATCTTTAGATAAATTCTTTCAAACACAAACAATAATTCCACTTTTGTGTATGGCATGGTGTGGTTTATTTGCCTGTAAGAGTACCATTATACTGTACACTGTATATTTGTACATCATGGCTCATCTCTCATTAAAAGGAAACAATATACATTTGTTTAGATATATAATTTTATTATCATATAGTTAGCAATGAATAAAATGTGTATACATCAAACATAAACAAGAGGCCCAAGTGGGCCTATATCGCTCACCTGAGTACCTAGATTATCAGTCATGCATGAAGGAAGATTTCATTTATTTTTGCATTAATGTGACTAAGTCAACAGAGATGTTGAAAATATGTCAAATTTTATTTCAGGCTAGAATAAAAAAACAACACTTTTTTGCACATCCATTCAGGTGATTTTGATATTAAGCATTTCCTTTGTCTCTGCAAGAAGTCATTCAGGGCAACAAGTTAGTAATTTTCTTTAGGTGGGGCCTTTTGTTGACTGATTTCAAGTCTGGGTCATGAACAACAATTGTTTCAAATATTGTCCAGATCTAACTTAAAATTGCCTAATTTCATATGTTGAGTGTTGAGAAACATCTAAAAACTTATTTAGATGTGTAAAGAAATGAAAAAAAAAAATTTTGACCACAGCTGGATTTGAACCGCTACTCTCCATATTTCAATTACCAAGTGGTATATGTACTATTGTGAGAACTGCTTTTTAGACATGGTGGCATTATCTGTTAACCAATGAATGAAATTTATCAAATTGATAGAGGACTTTTAGTACTTTATGTATTCCATGTTTCATTAAAATCTTTCATGTGGTATAACAGCAGAAGTGAAAAATGTGATTGAATTGTTCCTATACACCCTCATTTGGAAGTCTTTAAAAATTCATAGAAAATCCAAAAATTGAGATATTGACAAAATTCTTTCAAAGTAACAATCCTTACCATAATTATGATCACAATAGTCCATAAGAAATCATCATTATCAATTAACTAGGAAATATGACACTTTTTTCTGCATTGAATCACCAAGTCCAAAGAAATGTCGAAAAAAATTCTAAAATTTGATTTTGGAAGGGAACCAAAATGACAATACATCTTCACTCATCCCTCTAGATCATTTCTATGCATTCTGTTTGTCTCTGTATACAGCCCGTATGAAAAAAAATATTGTTAAACGAGGGAACTCTTTTGTGACCTACTCTTGACTATGGTGGTGCCACCTGTAAAGAGGTCTGGACGAAAACAACAGAATTTGAAGAGGATCATAAGTGACTTATTTCTACCAAGATTTATTAAAATCCTTCAAACAGTTTTGTAGAAAAAGTTGAAAATGTGAAAAATGGCCAAACCCCCCCCCCCTTTTTTTTGGAAGTCTTAAACGTAAAATTCCTAATTTCATATGTTGAGTGTTGAGAAACATCTAAAAACTTATTTAGATGTGTAAAAAAAAAAAAAAAAATTTTTGACCACAGCTGGATTTGAACCGCTACTCTCCATATTTCAATTACCAAGTGGTATATGTATCATTGTGAGACATACTTTTAGACATGGTGGCATTATCTGTTAACCAATTTGGATGATCCGCACATTAAACAAAACCTTTGAAAAGGACTATGAGTACTTGCATCCTACCCAGTTTTATCACAATCCTTCAAGTTGTTCTGTAGATCAAGTTGAAGATATGAAAAATTGTCCCCCCCCCCTTTTCTTGGAAGGCTTAAAAAATTCATAAAAAATTCAAAAATCGAGATATTGAAAAAATTCTTTCACACCAGCATTCCTTACCATAGAAATGATTAAATGAAACCAAATGAATGCATCAATGTTTACTAAAAGAAAATAATAACTCTTTAATGCATTAAAATAACAAAGTCCAAAATAAAAATGAAAAAACGTCAAAAATTTGATTTCGGAATGGAACCAAAAATATCAACACTTCTTTCCATATGCCTCTAAATCATTCCTATGCAGTCGGTTTGTCGCTGTATGCACCCGATCTGAATAATAAGTTTGTCAAAGGAGGGTAACCTCTGTGACCTACTTTTGTCTGTGGTGGTGCCACCTGTTCATGGATCCTGACAAAGATGACCACATTTGTCGGGGACCTTGAGTATTTGATGCATGCCAAGTTTCATTGAATTCCAGCAAGTGGTTCCGAAGAAAAAGTTCAAACTGTGAAATGTTTACACCAATTATCCCCCCCCCCTCCTTTTTCTCGAAAGTCTTAAAAATTCATAAAAAATCCAAAACATAAAATATTGAAAAATTTTCTTCGCAGTAGTATTTCTTACCATCAAAATGATCAAATTAAACCAAATTAATGCATCAATGTTTACTAAAAGAAAAAAATACCTCTTTTCTGCATTAAAACTACCAAGTACAAAAAAACATCAAAAAACGTCAAAAATTTGATTTCGGAACGCAACCAAAAATAACAACACTTCTTCACACATCCCTCTAGATCATTCCTATGCATTCGGTTTGTCTCTGTATGCCCCCGGTCTGAAGAAGAAGTTTGTCAAAGGAGGGTACCCTCTTTGACCTACTTTTGCCTGTGGTGGCGCCACCTGTTGATGAATCCGGACGAAAAACAACAACACTTGTAGGGGACAATGAGTACTACATGCTTATCAAGTTTCATCAAATTCTGTTCAGTGGTTCTGGAGAAGAAGTCGAAAATGTAAAAAGTTAACGACGGACGACAGACGACGGACGGTGATTGATCACAATAGCTCACTTGAGCCTTTGGCTCAGGTGAGCTAAAAATGATACATTATCCTGAAAAAGAAAGAAATTGAAAAATTATCGAGTGTGAGTATATACATGTACATGTTGTTAGGTTACAATGCAACAATTTATGTCTTAATGGGCACTGTATTTCAGCTGAATTATTTAAGCATCTTTTAAAAAGCCATTTCTTTACACATGTAGAGCAAATTCAACAGTACTGATGCCTCGTCTATGGTCAGTTTTCTTCATTTTAACTGAATTCTGTTTATCATTGATTTTGTTAAACCACTATTTATTTAGTTATTCACTATCAAATTGTTGTTTTTTACTTTCAGGTTACATGAGATTACAGCTGTAAAAATTTTAATTACAAAGTCATTTGAATTACAAAGCACAATACGGAAAAAGAAATGTAGTAACAAGTTCATCTCTGTCATCTCAATACATGTATTTCTGTATATATACATGACCTTAACACAGCAATTAACTTTTCATTTCTATTATGAAGGTGACTTTTAATTTTTATATTTTGCATGTAATGATATAAATTCCAGATACTTTATTATAGCCACTTTTAACAAACATATAAAATGAACAATGAAAAGTAGACATGCAACACAAAAATACATGTCTGTACATGTATGATATGTAATAATAATTTTAAATTACATCCATAACTTATTTTTTCAATGTTATTCATCTTTTTTAATTTGTTACTGTCAAGTATGATTCATACGATGTAAAGCGTATATATATATATATATATATATATATATATATATATATATATATTGTACATTCCAGACAATGAAGAATGAACTTATGTACCTTTACATGATTGATTTATTATAAATATGTATTCTATTAATACACTACATGTATATTGTAGGCAGCAAATACTTCTGACTATCTGGTTTGTAAATCTACTTCAGTTTTCATCTTTATTGTTCTTTACTTATTTTATAAATAAATTTAGTATTTTGAAACTAAATATTTTTTTAAGGGTATTGAGGACAATACCTTCACTGGTCGGGAAGATACATCTGGTTACATCGTATATCCAGATGATCACCATTTTCATTTATTATTGACAATTTGGTTAATTTCAAGTAATCTTAACTTCACAACTTAAAAGAACACCATCTTTTTGAAATGCCAATGTACATTTTGAAATTGTTTATTTAATATGATTTCAATGAACCATCCGCATTTACCTCATGTCCAGATTTTACCTTCCCAACCAGTATATATTTAAAACTGTACATGTATGTTATTTTCTTCTTAAAATCAAAATAAACACTATTAGCATACATTAAACCTGTAAGAGGATAGTATTTTCACCAGTCATAAATTTATATAATGTGTTTCCAGTTTAAAATTCAGTGTTGTTCACAGCAACAAAAATGAAATTGCAAAAACATGTTAGTTTTAAAGTTCAATATCATCTATGTTCTCCATGTTATTCAACGAATGACAGGCTTATACAGCACAATATTATTTTATACTTCAACAGCATTTACTTATACAAAGTATGAACAAATCAAAATATATACAAGAAAAAAATAAATAATCCCAATCATTGATATTTAAAGGTTCCTTTTTTCAGCCTCAAGAAATTATTCGGCAAAATAGACATCTTGCCAACTACGGCTTAGCACGTAGGAATGTTTTGGGCGATGGGAATTGTTTATTTCGTTCTGTGAGCTTTGGGTTAATTGGAAATGAGGAATTACATACTCAACTTAGGGAGCTAGCTGTCAATCATATGCAGATGAATTTGCTATGTTTTTTCAGGATCCAGGAATGAATATACAAGCTGAATTAGAATTCTTGGCAAATGATGGCACTTATGCTGGTCAAGAATGCATTATTGCTCTTGCTCAAGCATTAGGAATTAATATTTTGGTAACATATGGAGGTGGTATAAACAATAATCGCATATTCACTTTAGAACACCCTTCAAGTAATTTACCCACATCTGCCAATGATTTAACAATTCATATTGCTTATTCTTCCCTTGGAGGTGGACACTATGATGCTGTTAGAGAGAGTGCATCCTCCTCTGTCAAACCCCCAACTATCCTCAAACATAATTCTGTTTCAGGCATCAGGTCTACCTTTACAGTGAACTCCAGAGCCAAGTTAAGTACTGCCTTCACAAATAATGACAATATTTACAATTATAACAATAATAATGCACAAAAGACTTCATCAGAAATATCTCTTTTCAAAAATTTAAAATGCAAATTTTGTACAAAGAAATTTAGTAGCAAATGTGCTCTTAAACGTCATTTACTTAAATATCATAAGGAACAGACTGAGATTTCATGTAAAACCAGGATAAATTACAACAAATGCATGTTTCCAAACTGTCGGTCTCAATTTAGAACCATAAAAGACGTAATCCACCACCTTGAAACGACTCATGGTGCTATTATCAGTAAATCAGATTTGTTTTTCGATTCCTTAGCAACTTTTCAAATTTGGAAGGAAGAAGAAGAAGAAGTAAAAAAACAATGTTTTTTTTTAATGAAAGCTAGATCAGGATCTAAATCTGCACTCCAATATTCAATCCAGTATGTATGTAATAGAAATAGTGTTAATAAACAAACTGATAAGGTCTATAAGAGAAAACCCAACACTAAAGGTTCCTGTAAGTTAAATGAAATGTGTCCATCTAGAATGTATGCTAAATATAATGAAGATGGTGTATCTGTTCACTATATACAAACTCATACTCATTCAGTTCAATTTGATCAATCAAAATATTTGCCTATACCAAATTCTGTTGGTGATGACATTACAAAGAAGTTATCATTGCAAATACCAGTAGAAAGTATATTAGACAGCTTAAGGGACAACATAGGTAACATCAATGACCGTAAATCACATAATATAAAATATTTTCAACTCATTAATCGTAAAAACATTGTGGAAATGAAAAGGAAAGTAGACGACTCTAAATTTAAAAAGCATGCAGATGATGCTCCCTCTACCCTTCTGTGGATCGAATACTTGAAAACTCTCAATGAAAACCCAATTCTGCTTTATAAACACTTCAATGTCATTGATCCTAATCTGCCATTATCAAAAGATGATTTCATATTAGTAATAATGTCTAATCAACAATGTGAACTTTATAACAAATTTGCTGGTAGAATTTTATGCATTGATTCTACCCATAAAACTACAGTCTATGACTTTAAATTAATAACTCTTTTAGTTATTGATGAGTTCCATAGAGGTTACCCTGTTTCATTTTGTTTATGTAATCGAGAAGATACAGAAATAATGACTGTTTTCCTTAATGCTGTAAAATCCAGAAATCCAAATACAATTATCCATCGCCTTATGTCTGATGATGATTGTTCTGCTATAAATGCTGCTAAATCTGTGTTTGGAGCTAATGTTCAACAATATCTCTGTGTCTGGCATGTACATCAATCCTGGAAACGCAAACTTGTTTCTGTAACAGATAAAAGTGATAAAGTAGAAATTTATTTCTTTTTATATAGCATGCTAAATGCCAGAAGTGAAAGTAAATTTGAAAATTTCAGGGGAAAATTTATGCAGAAGTATTCTACATTACAACCTGAGTTTTATAAGTACTTTGAGTCTAATTACTTAAATAGACCAGAAACCTGGGCTTTATACAGGAGGGAATCAGACTTGCAAAATGAAATTACTACCAATATGTTTATTGAAAGTTTTCACAACAACTTAAAAACTAATTACTTGGGAAGGAAACAAAATAAGAGAGTTGATAAACTCCTATACATATTATTAGAAATGGAAAAACATTATTATTTAGCAAGACTCAAAAAACATCTTTACACAAACCCTAATGAGAATGTTATATCTAATCGTCATCATAATGGAATAAGTATAGATAATACCAGAGTTCATTGTATAAATGAATTACAATTTTCAGTTAAGTCTGCTACTAATCCCAATCTTTCTTACATTATTACCAATAAAAACAAGCGTTGCACCCTTCAATCTTGCTTTAAAAAATGTAAATCATTACCATGTTTAAACTTGTGTGGACATATGTACACTTGCAGTTGTCCTGATGCTGATTTAATGTGTAAACACATTCACAAAATACATTCTATGACTGGCAGTTTATTAGAAACAGATTGTGATAAAGAAATACCTTTAATTAATACTGAATGCAGACAAATAGAAAGTAATGACAACATTAAGACCTTACTAAAAAGATATGAAAAAGCAATAAAAGCATTAGATGATCAAGTGAAAAATTCAAATATAAAACCATTATCATTAGAAAGTATAATATTAAACTTAGAAAAGATGGTAAATATAAATTCTGCTACACTTAGTTTGTAAAAAGCAGACACCTTAAAAGAAAAAGATAAGGTAAATTCAAATAAAAAAATTGATAAACAACCAACCTTCAGACCAACCAAAAAACGTAAGAGAAGTATGGTTTTGAGAGCTCCCACCAGAAAGATAATCTATTACAGTCCTCTTCGGTAAGGCCATATCCACTTGTAAGAATGAGTCCCAAGTAGAGTGAGCAATATTGCTGCTACATCAAGTCAAGAGCAAAATAGAATATTCATTAATTCAGAGGGTGCAATATCCATTCCATCTAATTATTTAATTCCACCTTCCCTGCAAAATAGAAATATAAATGTAAAGCTTCCTGATGGCCGCAACATGAACATCGTAACTTCAAAAGGACAACATGAAGATGGGGACATTTGAAATAGCAGTTGAATAGAAGGATCTTATATTATATGTGATGATGTTGGTATCGCCCAATATTTACATTACCAGTCAATTCCTTATAATGAACACTTTCTACCCTACTAGAATTGTGTCTCAATAATTCTTGAAGTAATGTGGAGTTACAGAATCATACAGTTTGATAATACATTTGCAAGAACATAATAATGTCCGTATTATTTTCACGCTGTATCCCAATAATAATCAAGCATTAATGTAGTTTTCTGTCACAATTATCAGTTGATACCTGCATTATCCCCCCAAAATACATGATTTACTTCTCAAATATTTACTAAAAGAGCTAAAATGATTTGAATTGAATATTATATTTTAAAAGGAATTTGTGTTGCATATTACTGGTACATTTTATGTGAAATCATCACTTAGATCCTGAATTTATGGTGTTATTATATCATTGGTTAAAGCAAGAGCTACAATGATTCGAGTTGAATATTTTTTTTCCAAATGAAATCCTAACTTAGATCATGAGTAGAGTATGCATGTCAAATATGAAGTCCCTTTCTTTCACGGTTCAAAAGTTATGGCGAAATTGAAAGATGACAGCAGACAGACAACATAAAACGGTTATTTGATCTGCAGGAATGGTAGATTTCTTATTAACACTACAGTACTTTAAACGCAGCTAGCTCCCTACACCCAGATGAATAAGGCATAATCATAATCATTGATAAATTCAGTTATTTAAATTCAGAGAAGGATTTTAAATATCATTCTACTTAAATTCAAATTACGTTAATTGCAACCAGCAATATAAACATTTCAAACAAATACATTTATAATAAAGGAGACACATTTATAACTGTTGATATGTTCCAGGTTATCACAAAGTTCAAAGCTTTTTTATTTACAATTTTTGTATATATGTTGTTGTTCTAAAACTGTTCTAAAATTAATGTAAAAGGTACCTTTAGTAGTAAATTGAGGAAAATTTTAAAAGAATTATTACATAAAATTACACATTTTAATTAAAACTTCCTTTTAAATGTGCCTCTAACTATCTTTTTAGGATACATTAGATGTGAAAATAAAAATATATCAAATAAAAAGAGAAACTATTGTTCTTTGTGTTATGTATGGTTGTTTCAAAAAATTGTTTTCATTCTTTAAATCTAGCTCCATGTGAGAAATCTGTAACTTGCAATTGCTGAATTACTGATCGAGTACTAGATTAGTCAGCGTTGTATGGATGCAGAACTGATCGCAATAGGAGTACATTCAAATCAAAGAAAAGAATTAAAAATAATAAAAATCAAAAAAATAAAATTCCCCTCTAAAAAACGACTCTTATTAATACTGTATTCACTCGTGTATAGTACGCATCCGTGTATAATACGCACCCCCAACTTTTGGAAAATAATTGGAGAAAAAGTCTACATCTCTTGTATAATACACAGGTAAAATTGCCGGATAAGCAAGTGATCAAGAACCTCAAGTTTACATAGAAAAAATCTCTATATTACAGATTTTACTTTACAGAAAACACAATTGGTTACGCGTCTGAACCTTAGGATATTCAATGAATGGAATAAACCCAACTTCCGTAATAAAATTTATTTGTGATCCAATAACTGTGTTGATCGTAAGAAAACTAAAGAATGGTTAATAAAATTAAAATTAATAAAATTGTAATTAGTATCAGGGACGTGTATATATGGGGTATGTACGTCCCTGTTAGTACTCTTGATAAAATACCGATAATGAAGCACAGCCGTCATTTTCTATATATTTTACACTCGTCCCGAAGTGTCAATCTTTGTACAAAATAAATTGATTAATACAGCAGTAAAGGTAGAAGAAATGCGAACAACCAATTATCTCAGCGGGGTGTACGGCGATGGCTGATTGTTTGACCGCGAAGCAATTTCACCTTGACGATGATAAGATAATTGGATTGCATCGGCACTTGTTATTTTAAAATATGCTATTCTCATTTGAAAAAGCATCTTCATTTTAGCGCATATTGTAAAGTGTTCAACACAAGGAGGTAAAACTGAAATGATAATCTCTTTATCAAGTGTCTAAAATCCATTTCAGTCGTCAAGTGAGGGTTCCCAAACTCGAATCGTCATATTCTGATCGTTGTCAGCGGATATTTACGGCAATATCGCTACGGAAATATGAATTCTTATGTCTGGAAAAAGGCTCTTGTTTTAGATCTTGTGTATAATACGCACCTGGAAAATCGAAGTCAGATTTTATGAAAAAAAGTGCGTATTATACACGAGTGAATATGGTAGTAAAATTTGCAGTATTTGAAATGTGTATTTGAATTTTTAAATATTGTATTGCTTTTATCTGTTTAAATTTCTGCCAATCTTATGCTATTACTGTTTCCCAACTGATGACGCCCGAATAGTTTAAGCATATAACTACATTCAAAAAGGCCAACATTTGATACATTTCATTATAAATGGTGAAAACTCTCATCTAATAGGAGACTCTCATTTACTGATTAAATATCATTATTTTAATACCATCTTAGTTGTATTTGTAACCATCACAGAACTCAAAATTCAATGTTAAAATTATGCCTTTTTGTTTGTACATTAATATATCCTGATCATACTTAATCTCATTTATATATATATGTACTGGTATATAGTGAACAGTCTTTAAATATTATTTTTTAAAATAAATGTTCATAAAATATGTCTCATTAAATGATAGAAATATGATCAGGATAAACTCAATATCTAAAATGCAAGTTAAAATTTATGCTTCAAATCTTCCCTTACAATCACTCCTTGTCCACCATTATTTCAAATAATTGATGAAAAAACTATGACAACTTAATTGCAGATGAATTATGAAATGCACTGATTTTCCTAAAATTTCAATATTTCCTGATCTTCCCCTGCAGATTTTAGTTTGCATTTACTAGGGCAGAAACTCACATGGCAAATGTGGCTTAACACATGGAATGTAATAGTTCTAAAAGAATGTCATTACTTCTTTTCCTTCAGACAGATTAAATCATGAATAATCTTTAAAACTCTTAACATTTTCAACATTAATACATCTTTTACAAAAAGAACAAACAACTTCTTATATATGTATATTTAATATTCAGTGTTAATTTATATGACTATGCCTAACGTGCCATGTGGGTATTGGGTAACTATCAAAATTCTTCATTATTTCAAATAATTGATGAAAAAACTATGACAACTTAATTGCAGATGAATTATGAAATGCACTGATTTTCCTAAAATTTCAATATTTCCTGATCTTCCCCTGCAGATTTTAGTTTGCATTTACTAGGGCAGAAACTCACATGGCAAATGTGGCTTAACACATGGAATGTAATAGTTCTAAAAGAATGTCATTACTTCTTTTCCTTCAGACAGATTAAATCATGAATAATCTTTAAAACTCTTAACATTTTCAACATTAATACATCTTTTACAAAAAGAACAAACAACTTCTTATATATGTATATTTAATATTCAGTGTTAATTTATATGACTATGCCTAACGTGCCATGTGGGTATTGGGTAACTATCAAAATTCTTCATAGTAATGTTGAATCACAAAAAGATGTAATATACAATTCCTGCTTTCAGTGCCCTAATAAGCTTCTTCAAGGGCACCAACTAAACAAATATGATAAAACCCTGCTAATATTAAGGTACATGCTGTCTTTGAAATCTTACCAACAATTCACATTGTGTTATACAAATGTTCAATCTACTTTGGTAATATAAAACTACGTACTTATTCTATTTTTGTACTTCATTATATTATAAATTTCAAAGTTTCTAATATTTTTTACACAAACAAGTTAAATTGATGTACGATATAAATCCTTAGTAAGCCCCCCCCCCAAAAAAAAATATATGTGTTTCCTATAACATGGCTGAAAATTTAAGGGTCAGTAGGTGGCTTCTTTTTTTTTTTTTACTACTCAGATAGGTTGTACAGGCTGGAATGTCTGTCTAATATTGTCCGGTATCCTTGTTTACTACATATTACAGCCAGCACAGTTGCTTGCTGCAAGTTTGAAGCCTTTCTTGTTTGTGAAATACAATCTCAATTTTTTAGTCATGTCGATCCCGATATTTTCCTTGAAAAAAAAAATTGGGTCAGGAGTTAAAAACAGGGTCGGTCGGGTTATAGGAAACACAATTATTTTTTTTTAGGCCTAATCTGAAAACTTCTTGACATTTGTCAATGTAGCTTAATAACGTAGTTCTGATATAGATTTCAAAAATCAATGCTCCATGACTTATTAGAATACAATCCTATGCATTCAAAGCCTATCTCTTTTCTAATCTCAATATAGTTAACTAAAGCAGGCTTGCAAAACATACAGTATCTAAAGTGTGGAAAAGTAAACATGATGCCGTTAAAAACTTCTTTATGTATTTTATCTTAAATATCAACAATTATCACAAGATTAAATTGAAACAGTATTATAACTTTGAATTTCTATTTCATAATTATTTACAAATACATAAAGACTGGATATATTCAAATATTTACAATTATGGAAGGTCTGAAAATAATTTAAAATCATATGTTATAGAAATAGATGAAGTTATTTCATTTAATAAGAGTTTACAAATTTTACCTTCAGTATTATCATTATTTCTTGACATATTTTGCAAGCTAGCATCATTTTCATCAAGTTTGTCTTGCTTAATAACATCCTTAAAAGTTTCCCATTCTCCTACTGATTCTTCTGGCCCAATCTTTACATGTTCTTCTTTTTTATCCTCTTCGATCTACATTCACCCGTTTTATTCTTTTTCTTATTCTTATTTTCTTCCTCGGATGACAGAGAATAACAGGATGCTTAGATGGTGAGTTTTCACATTTCATAGCAGAATCTAATTCTAGAGATATTCCTGAATGAAAAAGTAAATAAATTACATTTAATATCATACATTATTATTATTATAATATAATTCATAATCAGTGACATTTTAACTGCTACATTGAATTCAAGTGTTTAACATATGTACATTCCTGTATAAGAAATAATGCCGAAGGCTTTTATTAACTTGTGATTACTTTTATCAGAATGAGTTCTGATCATTATTGCAAAAGTTGCTGCATTACATCTCTACTTAACAACTTTCGATAGTGCTTTTTTTTCAGCATAAAAGTATATGAAAACTCTCATTACTGTGACAAACTGGCATATTGACTCAGAGAATCTGCACAGTATATGGAGTAAAGTGCTGGGTTGAAATCTCTAAAAACAAAAGAACTTTCAGTTCTTCAAATAGCTGATGAGATATGCAGCAGAATACTGTATTTTAACAAATATTTCATTTGGTAAAGCAAAAACATGGAAGTTGGAAGCTAGATTCTGGATTATTCCAATCTGGCCATGCATATATTTCTTATAGATGATACTATATAAACATATTTAATACCTGAAATGAAAAATATAATTATCTCCATACAAGATGATGCCTCACATACATGAAGCTTCTGCAAACTTCTTAAAATTCTTTTTATTAAATTTCAATTGATGATAACTTATTTCTTCAATCCCATATTGAATTTATTTTTGGGAGACTATATTAATTTGGATTAGGAAGTATTCTGATATAATGGACTTAATTGTCCAACTTACTTCAGACTGAAGCTTTTCAGCAAGCTTAAAATATTGAAGATGAATGCAGCCATTTTCATCTCCTGGTGATAGAATTACCTTATTGGCATATTGATAAAACTTAATTTCATCTACAAGAATGAAGATATGATTTCATACATTTACAATTCAACAAAACATTTTAGTGAGACACTGGTGCCACCAGATGGCAGCTCCGTTAAAAAAGTTTTTGAAAAATAAGGCCATTGTCTGTCACTGTAAAGGTCACAAAAATTGGTTTCAACAGAAGGACATTAATTGTCACAATTAATAATGAAAAATATGAAACCTTGGTCTTATACTGTTCATAAGTTATAACCAATATTCTGTCACAATGAGACAAAACTACATGCCCTTGAATCTCTGATTCTAGATGCAAGAAATATATATATATACTACTATAATTCAGTGTAGATTTTAAAAATCAACACAGTATTCCAATGTGTTTTGATTCTATCATTGCCACCAGATAACTTATATTACATTGTAGCCACTCTGTTGACCTCATTCCTAAAATGGAAAAAAAACCCAACTGAACTATATATATATTTGATGTATGGTAAGTTTTCAGAACAGTGTGAATTTACCTGGCTGAAAAGACAAATAACCAGGCCCAATGTAACCTAAAGCTTTAGACAATCTGCACCTATCAATCTGCAGTTTTGTGTCATACGTACTTCTCCTTGGATGCTTTCCCAACAGTTAAGGAAGGTACTATGAAGGACCAGAGGGATATCTCTGGGAGAGAGTAACCTCTTTTAAATTGAAACCTTCAACCTTAAAAACAAGAAAAGATTTTTATTATCATTCAACATTACACCAAGATTTTGTCACTTACAAATGATGATGGCAGCATAGATATAAATTAATCTATGATATTCTTTAGCAAATCCATTTTTCAGTGTTGTTTTGTTACAAACAAAATCTCACAATTTGTCAGAATTAGGTATTTATACTGTTTATAGTCTGACCTTGTGTTAGGGAGAGATGATACCTTCTAATCGGCTAACAGAGAGACAGAGAGGCACAGATATTAATTCATATTAAGAAAATCCTTTCCAATAGCTGGGATCACACTTGGGCAGTGTTTTTATTTTTTCCTTCAAATCAGGTCTGTCATGAGGAAAAATTGTACATTCAGTGTGAAACCACTGGACAAATCTATCTCCTTTGATTGGTTTTAGAAAAGATCATGGTTGGTGAAAATCCTGACATGGTGTGTATAATAGAAATTAAATGTATCTTACATTTCAATAAAAATTTATATATGTTTAGTATTATCAATATTTTATAATAAAATCTCTTACCAGATAGAATTTGAAATCCTTTTCTTTCTGCTCCATGCTGCAGAATAAAGGACAGCGTTCTCGATAAGCAAGTGGTACTAGGATTCCAGTCCTAAAATTATCCAAAACAAATTCTATTCATAAAGTTGCACGTAACAAAATAAAATTTCAGTATGTCCAAAGACCTTATTTTCTGGTAGGTATACACATATACACATTAACAAATATCATTCTGTCCAGTACATTACAACAGGTAGATATAGTTATTCTCTCACATATGGGAGGAGGAAACGGGAGTGATATATATATATATATATATATATATATATATATATATATATATATATGTGTGTGTGTGTGTATATATTTATATATGTGTATATATTTATATATGTATATATATATACATGTATATGTAAAGTTGATTGACACAGCTACATGCCTCAAATCCACATTTTACACTCGTAAATATTACTGGTTTATATTACGAAGTATTTTAAAATAAATAATAAATGAAATTGTCACATCCATAAACATATGATGCGCTCTGGTGATATACAGTAACTGATTATTGTTATTCATGTGCTTTACTCTGAATCAGATTATGTGTTGAATAAAAATAAAGAGACTATGATAGATTAGAATACATTATCATGCCAAAATGCATGGTTTAAGTCTATAAAATCTTGAATATAACACAGCATTGTATGCCGCTATGTGTTAGAGACTGGTCACAAATGTATCTCAAAGTCCATGTGATTAATAATACGGACCAGTAGGCAGCAACCCATGGGCAAAGGCAGCACGGCAATTCACAGTGCGAATTTCCTCTGCTTACTTCACGTAAACGTGAGTTCGCTATACAATCTGGGCATAAAATGCTGAGTCAAATGTCAAAATAAAGTGCATATTCGTAAATTTAACATATTACAATGCTTAAAGATAAAGGAATATGCAGTTAATCCAATCCATAGGTCACGAGGCGTTTAAAAATACACCAATTTTCAGCGCATGCGCAAAAATACATAAATAAATAAAAAAAAAAAAAAAAAAAAAAAAAAAAGAGGAAAACTGGCATTCTTTGTGTTTTAAACACCCCAAACCCCGTTTTTACTTTTTCATGTGTAATTTTCATGTCATTATACCTTTTCGTAATTTCATGTCATTTTAGAAAAAAAAAAATGCATGACCCCTATAATGAATAAGGCTTATGTAAAAAGTTGATCAATTGGTCCTTTATATCCATATATACCATAAAAATGACAAAACATACCACATAAAACCCATTCTTTAAATTTCATATCCCGCTTTTATATTTTCATGTCTTTAGTTTTCATGTCATTATACCTTTTCGCCGTTTCATGTCATTTCAGTGACGGGTGCTGTCACGGTGGCCCATATAATGTATTAAGTGTTGGTAATAGTCGATAGATCGGCTCCTTATATCCATTTTTACCATAAAGTGACAAAACATTCTTCATAAAATGCATTATTTAACTGTTAACCTCCGTTTTATATATTTTCATGTCTTTAGTTTTCATGTCATTATACCTTTTCGTTATTCATGTCATTTCAGTGACAGGTTCTGCGATCCCTACAATGCACACAGTTTTTCTAAAAGTTGATAGATCTGTTCCTTATACCCATATCTATTATAAGATAACAAACAATACCACATAAAATACATTTTGAAACTTTAACACCCCTAAAACCTATTTTCATGTCATTCATGTCTTTATATCTTCATGTCATTATACCCCACCTCCTTCCCCGGAAGGCAGAGCGATCCTCTGGTTCCCGGGACCCCTCTGGATTTTTTGTTGTGTTAGAGGGGTCAGGTATATTCTATTTTCCATTTCCAAAATCATTCGGAACCTTAATGTTAACCTATATTTTCAGGTACACACTTTTCATGGGACCGACCATAGGTATTTGGGTCACTATTGACTGGCAACCGTTCTCGATTTTCTCCTTTACGTTTCTCTTCATTCGAAAAAGTTAGTAAAAAAGGAAACCGAGAACGGTTCTGCCAGTCAAGGGTCACTAACCCTTGCTGCCGATCCACGTATATGCCAGTCTTACTGATTGGTTAGTATAAAGGGACTAACCAATCAGTAAGACTGACATATACGTGGATCGGCAGCAAGGGTCAGTGACCCAAATACCTATGGGACCGACTTTTCATAGTTCTCCATTTGCAATAGAAGCGCGATCAGGAGAGCGTCATCAATGCTAAGAGGTATTTAGAATCTAACTTAGTGTGCTTTCAAAAGATAAAATAAACAAATTCATGTTTTTCTCGTTCGTCAGAATGGTCTTTCACAAACATTGCCACAAAGATCAGAATAGACGCCATTTTTGTGACGGTTTCACCCCACCAGTATATCGGATAGTTTGATGACAATCATATGTGTTATACAAGCTTAGCTTTTAAAGCTGTATACCCTGTTGGCTAGTATAGTGCATATTATAGGTTGATTTATTCTAAATTGTTTTGATTATATATATAAGCCTAAAACATATTAAAAAAGGACCCTTGCAAATGTTGTGATCAAATTCGTCGTATTAAGCGAGATATGGCTGTCTAAAACGCGATGTTTGTAAACAGAATATTTACCACCAACTTATCACGTGATCTAATTCGGAAGCCGCCGCATCATGGACACTGATGGAGGGCGAGGTAAATAAACTTGACAAGTAACTTTAAAAATCTGCATTCAAGTCTGCGAAAGTTAGAATTTACTGAAATCGTTTTCTTTTGGAGTCTCCCTTCATTGTATTTGTTTTGATTAAATTGCGCATGCGCGGAGTCAGGTTATGGTTGCATTTATGGAATACCCACTTTCAGGGTTCTCAATAAGTTTAGAAGTAGCAGGTGAATTTAAAGAAAGTAGGAGGCGACATATGCGAGTGCCGAGGCGCGAACCTTGCTAGGGGGGGTCAGGGGGCATGCCCCCCCTGGAAAATTTTGAAATTTGGAAGGCAGTAGGAGGCATTTACTGGCTTTTGGGCACTAAAATATGACATTAGAATGATCAGCAAAATGTCAAGAAATTGTGCTGTTTAAAGTGATAATATATAAATTTTGTCTTGGATATGAGAGTTTGGTGGTAACCATCCAAATCACTTAGATGATTCAACTCTAAGTTGGCACAACAAGTTCGCAGAATAGACATATATAGAATATTTGCTGAGTGAATGCAGTAAGTGGAGGGCCCAATGTATAAACCATGTTAGTACATTCAACTCAACTGGTATTAGTTTTATAACAGTAATTAATTTAAATTAAAGTCAACCTGTATTAGTTGTATAACAGTAATTAATTTAACTAGATGCATCTTTCAACAAATAAGACACGTAATCTGACCTACCAAGCCTTGGTCGCTTGGCAAAGTATCCTTTTATTTTCTTCATTATTATTATTTCTACTTTCGTTTTTATAACATGCACGTGTTACATTGTAACTTACAGTGCGGGATCGGGATTAAACGTAAATAAGATTCGTGACATGGGGGCCCAGTGACGTGTGTTGTAATTTCGGCTGAAACTCGCTGAATATATTTCTCCGACTGTGGCATCTGTGTTTCATTAAAGTAAATCTATGACATAGTACAACTTTTTTTGACTTTGCTATAGAAAGTAGGCAGCGATTTTGCCCGAAGTATCAATTTATTTTGATATCTCCGAGGGTTGGAAGCAACAAAAAGTGTTATTAATGCAAAGCTGATAACTTCAGCCATACGTGAAAAATACAGGTTTGTTTTACATGCCCTAATTTTTGAATTTATACCAAATTGTAGGGTATACAACTTTAAAAAAGCTTAGAATGCAAACCCTGTAGCATTTTTAATTGCGAGGAAAATGGTACTTGTGGTGTCATTCCATGGTGACTTCTGCCACATAACTGAGCCAGTAACTCCTCTTTTTTCTTTGTGGGTCAGTTTAAAATGAAGACCCTTTTGTATGATGTTAGCTAGGTTGTTGTCTAAGTAATACTTACTACCTCCTTTCTAATGTTTATTTATGTTTAGACTTGGGTTGGGAAAGCTGACCATATTCGTCGGGATGTCACCGTTTAGGCATTTCGAACACCCTAAGTAAAGTTAGACATGGAAGAAATCATACAAACTACGCGGTACTTGCTCCACCAACTTCATTCTTCAACAACTTAAGAACACAAACTCCCCGTCGAGGCCTCTTGTGCCCAAATAATCGCTGGGGAAGTTTGCATAAGAACAAACAATGTTACAAACTGCGCAGTAATTGCTCCACCAATTAAACTGCTAGAAATCCTTGATACTCCACCTTCGTTTACTCGGAACTTTTCGAGATTGTCTATAACCAGATAATGTACATACGCTATAAGGTACGAACATCTAATTAGTATTACGCGGGAAAATTCTGTTGGATTATACCACTGCTGCCGTGGGAAAAGTTACACAAATGTTGATTTCCAAAATATGAATATTCTTCATATTTACACATGTTTATGTGGCATCCACTAATTTATCTAAAAATAAGTATTTTAAAGTACTTTTTTATTTTAAGAATATATTGCATGTAAGATTTATTTATCATTTATATGCATTCACTAAAGAAAATCACCCCTAAGTCATAATGTCTATCCTATTAAAAGCTGTATCCTCATATACTCCTCTCTGCGTTTGAAAGTACGGTAAATACTATTCGTTTGGAACGCATTGATTTAGTAATGAGCATTGCCTTTGAAAGCAAGGGTATTCTTCATTCCTCTTCCTTTTAAGCGCATTAGAAATATCGATGTCATGGACAATACAAAACTTATACTGTCTGACCTCATAAAGTAAAGCAACTACTTTTTGGAGGCTATGTTTTCCCAGCATGCAGCATAATCATGTCGCACATGCACATTTCCAGATTAGACATCAACGTAATATGCAAACCCCCGATGGGGTTTGCAATAAACTTAAATGTGGTATTGTTTAAAACAATAACCCTATATATTTCAATTAGTATTGCTTTCTCATTAAATTTGCTACTTTTAATTTAGATTTTGTTGATTAAAAAGTGTGTTTTGGACGTTACAAAAGATTTAAGGGAAATTCATTTATTCTCGAAGTCGGCGTGACATCACACTAAGATCTAAATGAAGATACTGGTGCTGCAGCAGTTTTCAGGTTTTTTGATCGATAACTATTTTTTTACACTACGAAAATATTTGATAATTGGCAAAAATGATGATTGACTATAAAGATAATTAAAAATGTAAAAAAAAACTCAACATTTAGGTGTCTTTTTGTCCAAATAAGGGTGAAACGAAACACCAGAACGGCACCTAAACACAGAAAGGGCAGGGTAAACACCGAAACGGAACTTATATACTTATTATAATAACAAATTTATCCATTTCCATAATATATAGGCTAAACAACATTGGAAATACTAATTTTTTTAAAATTTTGACTTGGAAATAAAAAGATTGATATTCCGAATTTCCTCTGATTGATATCCAATTTATATAACAGTTTCAATTAATTTAAAAGCAATTAACATTTCAATGCATACAGAAAGGTGCAATTGCCGAGTAGTTATAGGTAACTGTGCATAACAAAGGATTATCATGCGAACTTTCGCCAATTATCTTGTAAACGAAAACTTTCCAAATTAATCAAGGTTATGCTATTATCCAAATCTTCAAAGTTTTGATATTGCAAATTTATAAAATTTCATTTCTTTTTATTAATTTTACTATAAATGCTACAAATTGTGATAATAAGAATAATGAATATATACTGGCTGTAAACCTCTTCATGACATGAAGACGGCCATTTTTACAACCTGAAATAGCATGGAAAAGAAAGTGCAATAACTATGTCGATATGCATCAAATCATAATATATCTTGGTCATTGTATGTATAATATATATATCTATCATAAAAAAAAGTTGTCTTTTGTTTCTTTGATCAATATTTAGTGCCGTTTTGGTGCCGTTTCGATGTTTACCCTGCCGTTTCTGTGTTTAGGGTGCCGTTTCGGTGTTTCGATTCACCGTCCAAATGAGCTCCTTTTCGACACGAGGTTTCATATCACTTTTCTTTGTTTACTGTAGCAGTTTCCGGTCTTGACGGTTAATGCAGTATAGACCTTTTTCCTGTAACTGCGGAGCGGTAACATTGGACGACAAATTGATTAACCTTCCCTCCAAATTTTTAACGTCATAATGTATTTTGACGTCATTTTGATCGATTTGGAGGGAACGTTTATGATTTTGCCGTCCAATGTTACAGCTCCGCAGTTAAAGGAAAAAGGTCTATTGGGGCTCAGTAACATCATCGTTAAATAAACATACATTAATAAAGGATAAATAGTAAATCAGCAGTCACAGGAATTTTAATAAATGTTATACACACTTGCCAAATAATTAGATTTGCTTTCCGATAGGCTGGCATCACTTCCCCAACGCGAGAAATACAACAACACAATTCAGACACAGAAAGTAAGGTGGAAATTATATTTATTTCTTCAATACCGAGCTAAACCTTTGCATACGATTATGAATATGAACAATTTTGGTGATATGGTAAACAGTAGGCAAATACAGTTGTTGGAAGTATCTCAAATAACGGGACGACTGGAAACTGCTTTAGTCCGGAAACTGCTATAGCACCAGTAGTCCCCGAAACATTACGAGGATGACTTGGGGGATAAACTCGTTGTTTATCATAGACCGTAATGCAACTTTGCTGAATTATATTTTGTGCAAAAAAGCTAAATTAGTCTTAAAACTTTGGAAATTTATTGAGGAATCTCATGACAATTGACTCTCTTTCCTTCTTCGAATTTTATATGACTGCAGGTTGGAGAAATAAGATTTCAAAATATCGGATTTTTCGTAGAGAGCGATGATAAATCCCGAGATTTGTCCCCCAACAAATATGATGCAAATTTGGTCATATGACCAGTCCGACTTCAAGAATCAGAAATCCAATGGAGCATGCACATCATAACGCAGTTTAAAGGTCTGTAGAAGCTGTACACCTCAGAAATTGCTCTGAACAAATATCCATTCATAAAAGATCGATTTCAGTATGGAAAACATCAATTGATTACATCGCGTTGAAAATGGGTAAAAAAATAACGTACGAAACGATCATACAGACAAAACGATGCCGTTAAGTACAAAAAGATTGCTGAACGAATGTTCTTCCGTAACGAATTGACGCCGAGATTGGAAATGGAGACGGAAAAAGAGAAATGGTGGTAAGTTTATATCGGTCAATAAATTTTGAATAGATAACGCCCAGAACAAATACAGAGGCAGTCAGACACTCGTATTTTACAAGAGTAATCCATATTGTTTGTACGGCAAATGCTTATTTTGCAAAATTTATTGTATACTTGTGCAATTTTCTGAAATAATCGCACAAGTCCATGTCAGACATTATAATTTGACATTCTATCGTCATACTTGGACGTTAATTTGACCAAGATTTTCTTGTCAAATGTAACACCCAAATCAAGGATCCTATAAACCACGATAATCTTGTGGCATTTTGTATACATCTAATGGAAGATTGAAAATTGACCAAGCAGTATTCATACCATGTTGAAGCACAGTACTGCAGTATAATCAGATGAGCTTGTCTTGAAAATGATGAAGTCGTGATTTGGATGTTACCATTTGACAAACCAATAAGTGTTTTGGATGTTTTATTGACCTTTCATATGTTTTCTTTTACTCCTTCTTTTACAAATTTATATGTATCATCATTAATTTGCACTCAAATTCCATGAGAATAAAACAAAACACAAAAGAATTAAAATTGTTTATTTTTCAGACTATTTGGAGTATGAGGAAATCTTTTGAAGTAGTGGCTCATCTGGTTCAGTTCAAGTACTGTATTGAATGGAAAGTGCTGTACAAGAACATTGCAGATTTGTTCCTTTCATTTAAACTTGTATCTTTAATTATAATAAACTTTTGACCTGGTACACTTTTTATGGTTTTGACATGTTTGCGGAATCTAACGAAAGTGCTAAGTTCTAAACAAAACGTTTCGAAATGATGGACACTGCAGTGCATAATGGATGCATAGTCCCATATCTTGGATTTACAGAATTATTTGTCATGGATCACATGATCTAATGTCTGTCTGAAGCCATTTTGCAGCACCTTATAATGTGCATCAATATCCAGTCTCTGTCCATTATTCTTGTAGTCATAGAAACCCACTATTGTTGTGTGTTTATGTAACAAGGTAGAACAGGTTGCAATGGGTTAAATTCTGTGTCATGTTCACCTAGCAAATGAATAAAATGTGCCCAGGAAAGACAACAGGGTTCATATTTATGAAATATAAAGTGACGTTGCATGTTTCATATCAGGTCCTCACAGCTGTTATCACTGTAACAGTTCAGGGAATTCCCTACGGGATGGCTGCCATAAACTTGCTGTATTTCTATAAAATAAACCAAAATGATATATAGGATACCCTCATTAAGATATTGAGGTTTATTTAGGGGTCATTAACCATGGAGTTCCATGTCTTTCTGACCTACCGTTCAATACAGCATTCCCGTACGTAAGCCATTATCTTTCATGATTCATTATGGCGGCACACTGTCGTAAATAATTCCTTTATCCGTCTTCATTCATGAATGGTACTTCAGAATGTAAAACTTTCAGGTAAATCTATGGATAGTGATGGTATGGACTATAAAACATGTTTGAAACACAGCATTTAAAAGCGGAAAAAAACATAAAAGTTTGGTATTTAGGAGCACCGTCAATGAAATGGTATTTTTGAAAGGATTCAAATAGTACAGAGAATATACTTATACAACAGCATATGATGGATGTATTAGTGCAAATGACAAGTTGATTTAAATTCTTCAGAAAAATGAATACACATTACACAATAAAAGATATGAAGAAACAGGCACATGTAAAAACCAATAGTTTATAATGATACTCCTTCATACCTTTAATTACCTTTTATTAATTATTTATTAATTATTAATCAACCTTTACTTTAAAAAAAAAAACAACTAATACACAGCATGATCAATTAATTTTACAGCTGAAAACATATGAACATGATACTGTAACTTTTAAATTTAACAAATTCTGATAACAATTTGCTGCTTTACCAAATTACTTTATTGAAACTAACTTAATTTGGTCAGATAAAGACATTGATGAAGGATCTGATATACATGTACTGTCATTATCGACATATGATAGTAATGAGTATTTGTAACTTTGCTTATCAAACATTTCTATGTAACTCAAACTTGAATCAAGTACAGTGAAATTTATTAGAGGAAATTCTAGGCTCTTCATACATTTTCATTTTAAGAAGCATACACATGCTCTTTTTGTTGGCTTATTATTACATAACTCACAAATACTTATGATATCTTCTAGTTATATGGCGAACATCCTAAACTGTGCAACTCTTTTATATTTCCCAGATTTTGCAGCCAATATTTATTTCACTGAACGTAAACATTTTGAGTTTTACATATTGTAGTTTTCTTTTATGAGTGGAAGGGTGAGAGATTTTGCATGCATGATGGGTTATGACTTTGGTTTTATCCTAGGCCATAATGCAACTTTTCAGTAATTTTTTACAAATACTATTATTAATATTTTGAAATCCACATTTGAATTCAATGAAGAAGCATAGTATTACATAATGATAGATGATATATATTTAATTATTTTCTGATTTACAGTACAGTCCGTGTGGAACTTTGAATGCCCACTGTCCACAGTGGGCAGTCCACCTGAAATTTCAGTGGGCATTAGGAGTGGACATTTACCTGAGCTATCAAGCTGTCCACTTACCTGTATGTTGATTCTAACTGACTCTTACAAGAATATCCACTGTGTCCAGTGGACATTTTTAATGCCCACTCTAAAAATGCCCAATGGGCAAATTAAGTTCCACCTGGACTGTACTGTAAGATAATACATGTAATCATGATAAAACAAAAGATAGGAAAGTAAAATTTTATTTAGAAATTAAAGATAAATCCCGAGGAGTATAACTCATAACAAATCATCAGTCTGGATCATCTAAGCATGTGTGAAATAGTCTCATTAGCCAAATATGCAAGTCATTAGCCATGTATACAAAGACGAAACAGCTTGTACTGAATTTAATATTGAAAAAATAACTGACTACACAACTGACAATAAAATTCAAAATTTTTTTCTATTAACCATTCAAACTCCATAAACCAAAATGATTTGTTTTCTTTTTAGCTCACCTGAGCCAAAGGCTCAAGTGAGCTATAGTCATAGTGCGCCGTCCGTCGTCTGTCGTCGTCGTCCGTCGTTAACTTTTTCACATTTTCGACTTCTTCTCTGGAACTACATTGCAGATTTGGATCAAACTTTGTGTAAATGATGTACTCAAGGTCCTCTACTAAAATTGTGTTCGGGACCCAGATTCCCTCAGGGGTGGATCCAGGGCGGGACCAAAAGTGCCCAAAAGGGTACCCCTCTTCAAACATCTTCTTCTCCAGAACCAGTACATAAATGGGGAAACTAATTGCATTTCAACAATCTATAAAGATGGGTTGTTAAAAATTGTGTTCGGGGTTAAGATCCGTCAAATAGAAATTTACGCTTTTTTGACGTGTTTCTGGACTTAGTCATTTCAATGAAGAAAAGTGTCATGTTTTTCAATTAATTGATATTGATGATTTCTTATGGACTATTTTGATCATAATTGTGGTAAGGAATATTATTGTGAAAGAATTTTGTCATTATCTCAATTTTTGGATTTTTTATGAATTTTTTAAGACTTCCAAAAAAAAGGGGGGGTTGGCCATTTTTCACATTTTCAACTTTTTCTACGAAACCACATGAAAGATTTTAATGAAACATGGAATACATGAAGTACTAAAAGTCCTCTATCAATGTGGTAAATTTCATCCAAATTGGTTAACAGATAATGCCACTATGTCTAAAAAGTAGGTCTCACAATGGTACATATAATACTTGGTAATTGAAATATAGAGAGAAGCGGATCAAATCCAGCTGTGGTCAAAAAAAATTTTTTTTTTTTTTACACATCTAAATAAGTTTTTAGATGTTTCTCAACACTCAACATATGAAATTAGGAATTTTACGTTTAAGACTTCCAAAAAAAAGGGGGGGAGGGGGGGGGGGGGGGTTGGTGGCCATTTTTCACATTTTCAACTTTTTCTACAAAACTGTTTGGAACTACATTGCAGATTTGGATCAAACTTTGTGTAAATGATGTACTCAAGGTCCCCTACTAAAATTGTGTTCGGGATCCAGATTCCCTCAGGGGTGGATCCAGGGTGGGACCAAAAGTGCCCAAAAGGGTACCTCTCTTCAAACATCTTCTTCTCCAGAACCAGTACATAAATGGGGAAACTAGTTGCATTTCAACAATCTATAAAGATTGGTTATTAAAAATTGTGTTCGGGGTTAAGATCCGTCAAATAGAAATTTACGCTTTTTTGACGTGTTTCTGGACTTAGTCATTTCAATGAAGAAAAGTGTCATGTTTTTCAATTAATTGATATTGATGATTTCTTAATGACTATTTTGATCATAATTGTGGTAAGGAATATTATTGTGAAAGAATTTTGTCATTATCTCAATTTTTGGATTTTTTATGAATTTTTTAAGACTTCCAAGAAAAAGGGGGGGGGGTTGGCCATTTTTCACATTTTCAACTTTTTCTACGAAACCACATGAAAGATTTTAATGAAACATGGAATATATGAAGTACTAAAAGTCCTCTATCAATGTGGTAAATTTCATCCAAATTGGTTAACAGATAATGCCACCATGTCTAAAAAGTAGGTCTCACAATGGTACATATACCACTTGGTAATTGAAATATAGAGAGTAGCGGATCAAATCCAGCTGTGGTCAAAAAAATTTTTTTTTTTTTTTACACATCTAAATAAGTTTTTAGATGTTTCTCTTCACTCAACATATGAAATTAGGCAATTTTAAGTTAGATCTGGACAATATTTGAAACAATTGTTGTTCATGACCCAGACTTGAAATCAGTCAACAAAAGGCCCCACCTAAAGAAAATGACTAACTTGTTGCCCTGAATGACTTCTTGCAGAGACAAAGGAAATGTTTAATATCAAAATCACCTGAATGGATGTGCAAAAAAGTGTTGTTTTTTATTCTAGCCTGAAATAAAATTTGACATATTTTCAACATCTGTGTTGACTTAGTCATATTAATGCAAAAATAAATGAATTCTTCCTTCATGCATGACTGATCATCTAGGTACTCAGGTGAGCGATATAGGCCCACTTGGGCCTCTTGTTTAGAATTTTTCTTATTAATTAGAGGTTCATCTGTTGTCACAGGGTTCAGGTATCGATGTTTGTTGACATGCAATTTTAAAATTATCTCATAATGACGTAGTACAATGCATGGCAACAAACATCAATACCTGAACCTCGTATCTGTTGTAACAGATTCCAACGATGGGGTGCTTCTCAGCCATTGCATAAACCCTTGAAATGATGTCAAGGAACTTTGTTTAGCCATGTTCACTGTTAAGAATGTTTAGAGAGGGTTTACATCGTGATCACCTTGAAGTTTGATAAAGTTGATGTTAATAGTAACTAAATTAAAGTGTTGTGATGACCATGATTTATACGAACGATGTAAACAGAAAAAAAGTTGATTGAATTTGCATTTGGCGAATTGACGATCGGTTATTTTATTCTGACCTACTTTCAATATCCATACGTGGGGAAAGGTGCTCTTGATCAATGACCCTAAAATCAGTTTTTAAGGTCGAATAATGCAATATTTTCATTATAAGCATTTTAATTATTGAAGATTGGCTTTTGACTGCTCAGATCCACATTTAGTTTAAAACTTACAAAACACCTTTGCTGAATTAAACATATACTAGCAGTGTGTGAAATAAACTTTATCAATGGGACATCTCGTGGACTATCCCAAATCATGTCAAATAATGGGACCAGGATAGCTCTACCCAATTTTGAATAGTTTCTGCCTTCTGTATAGCTTTAGTTTATAGCTTTAGTTTCATTCATTGACTAGCCTGCTACAATCTATATTTATTCATTACTGCATCAAATTTTATGACTGTACTTTTTTCCAGATAGGAAGATGGTTTTCACTTTATATGCCTTTCTGCTTGTCCTGGCATTAACCTATGCTGTTCGCATTATTGTGAAGGAGTGTCCAGTGATTGATTCAGCATGGAAAGCAAGATCACAGATTTTCACATGTAAATCTTCCCTAGTATACCACTGTATCCGTGATGAAGAGGGGAATTTGATGGAAACATGTATGAAAGCTTATCATGTTACACCATTTTATGAAGGTATGATATACAGATCTTGAAACTTTAGGCGAGAAAAATTTTATTTTCCTTTTTACAGATCTGCCATCTCTATTTCTCGCGATTAATAAAATGAAAAAATTGAAAATTTCATATCCAATCAGTTATAAGATTATCTTTATAGATTTGAATTTGCAAAACGTTTGATAAGGAAAACACTTCAGTGTGGATTTACGTTAAAATTACTAGCTTCAATATATCGTCGTAACACACTTTTTATTATTCCGTCATGTATTGTGTGTCAGGGCTTCAATGCCCTGCCATTCGCTGTAATGATGCAAGCAGATTGTGAATCACAATTGCACTTTATCAGTTGATTTGGAATGGAAAAATTCACATGTCCGTTCTGCTTACCTTATTTTTGGTGTATCCAATCTTAAATTCCATCTTAATCCATGCTATCATCCTTCATATTTGCATTAAAGCTTGTAGTTTGAAAATATTTTTGGCGGACCTTTTCCATGACTTTGTGGGAATTTGACAAAATATGGGGAATTCATTGATGACATGTATACAAATATTAAATTTTAGAAAAGAAACATTTTAAAAGGCAGCATTATACATGACATTAATGAAAATGTGTCAGTACCTGCTATTGTTATGGATATACCAAAGAAGGTAAAAGTAGTTTGTGGTAAACAGTTGAGCTAAAGTTGATTTGTTACATTTGTTTGCATTTTTCTTTTTCTTAATCTGTAGATCATCTTGTTCATCTGTTGTCACAGGGTTCAGGTATCGATGTTTGTTAACACACATCTTATTACCTCAGAATGAGGCAGTATGATACATATCAATAAACATAGATAACTGAACCCTTTATGTTGTCACAGATTCTAATGATGGGGTGCCACTGAGCGATTGTATAAACCCTTGAAATGATGTCAAAGAACTTTGTTTAGCCATGTTCAGAGAATGTTTAGAGATGGTTTACTTTGCAATCATTTTGAAGTTTGATAAAGTTGATATCAATAGTAAATAAATTAAGGTGTTGTGATGACTGTGATTTATGCTGACAATATAAACAAAAAAAAACTGAAAAAAATCTTTTATTCTAAAAACTTACAAAATGTATTCACCGACTTGATACTCATGTGTTAAAAACGTTTAGCCATTTTAATTTTAAAATCGCATTTGGCGAATTGTGGATTGGGTAGCGCTCACACAGGATATATCCTGACTTGAATTCTGTATTGTACTATCAAACCTTCTGGTACACTTTTGTCATAATTTCTTGGTATTTGGTAATTTAATTACCAGGTATCATATAACATTTCAGGTGGCTGTCCATGGGCGCAGCATTTTACAGATGGAGAGAGTTTTTTAGGAGGTGTTTTCAATCCATGTAAAGGAATTGGATGTCCACGAAAAAATGATTCAGATTATTGGACTAATCAGCTGTATAAATGTAGGTACTATAGTAACCATGACAACCAAATCTAAAATCTAAAAGCTCTATACTTACATGTACCTCAGTCATAGGTTGAAGTGAGATATTGTCATAGTGAAACATCTCTTGTCCTTTTCTTTAACATCTCTTTTTAGATGGGGAAAAATTAATTTGTCCCATCTAAAGCGATCGGGTTGTTTCTATGCTGATCTGATAATATCACTAACTTCAAATCTACTCTTTATATATGTTAGGGATTGAATTAAGTTCAAAAACGTCACGAAAGTCTGCATTTATTTACGGGCTACCAAAAACCACTCCGGTCTCTTAATATTTGAAATCTAGGAGCCCGGATGGCAACCATGTCAAAACAGTTAATTTTAATCGCTGCCAGATGAAACTGCACATCTTTTTACTGTCTGTGATGTGAACGCTGAAAATACCTCCTCGTGTATAAATATTGCTTCAATATTTAGAAAAAGTGTGATTAGATTTACTTTTAGTACTTATAATTCATATTGTACGAGTAAATGCAAGATGAGTTTGATCAGATGAGAAAATAGATGTGTCGTTATTCCATCGATTTACATGAGTTAAGAATATATACATGCGCTGGATGACATGCAGTCTTTCCGAATACTCGACGGAAAGTCCTGAAAAAGTATGATTGACATTATTGTGTAGCTGTGCCGTAATAAGAAGTACACTACTAGTCCGTACTAGTATCCGTTGTATTATAAGTAATAAAACTTGAGAATATTGCTTCTTTTTATAGCAGTGGAATTCGAGGTACTCTACAATCTTTTCGTCACAACGATAAACATACGTCTTGGTAGTTGTTGATGTGTAATGCTACTAAAAATAGCCAGTTATTTATACATGTGTAGATGTCGTTTTCCCCAAATGTACATGTACAGCGGGGGACTTTGTCCAGATTACTAATTTCGTACTACTGTCAAGGTCAAAAGTGATAAGAGAAAATGATAGCGGATTTGTTTGACAAAATCGGCAAACGAAATGGCAAATGACTTTGATTTGCGATTTCAGGCAAAGAATTCAAGTCAAATATGCTTTAAACATGACATGTATAGTTCATTCGTCTGTTGCATTTCCAAAATGGACCGTCTTTCCCCATATGATCGGATGCTTAGCTGGGCCCATGGCCATGCCATTTGACCTTGTACATATATATCTCGGGAAGTGCTTGGAGTTTTTAAATGAAATTTGGTGTCATTGTACATTAATTCTTCATGTGTGAATGGACGAAAGCATCAAGTCCTTCATTGTTTTTGTTTGTTCAACGCAGACCATGTTTTTGTCAATACTGATCCTAAACTTTACACGCTTAGTGTGTGATCTCTTGGTGGATCAGGACTGTATTACCTTTGATGTACTTGACCATGCAATTCCGACCTTGAGGACTTTCAAGTCCTTTCATTAGATTGTGTCAACTACAAATAATGAAATTCAGCCAAATAGTGTACACTCATTTCAGTACTTCGGGATATTGTTTAGTGTTACATGTATCAGTCTCTTGTCAAGCTACACAATAATATTTGGATTATAAACTTAAGTGTCTGACATTGTTGTCAACAATTAAATCACTAAACGATCCTGTTATGCTACTATAGTTATGACGATATGTGTTACACTAAAATCTTAAAACATTTATAATTTTCAAACCTTGACCAATATTGGTAAGTTTCCCACCTACCTGTTCTATGAGTACTTTGGTAAGTTCACCTGAGCCAAAGGCTCATGTGAACTATTGTCATAGCATGCCGTCCAGTGTCTGTCTATTTGTTATCCATTGTCGTAAACTTTCCACATTTTCCAATTCTTCCAAACCATTATGGGGATTTTGATGAAACTTTGTAGGCATGAAGTATTCTTCGTCCCCCACAAATGTAGTTGTTCTCTGTCATGATTCACCAACAGGTAGTACCATCACTGACAAAAGTAAGTCACAGAGGGTACCCTTCTTTGACAAACTTCTTCTTCAGACCAGCTACTTACAGAGACAAACTGATATATGGAAAAGTGTTGTTGTTTTTGGTTCCATTCCAATTTTTCATACTTATCACTTTCAAATTTTAATGTTTTGTTGATTATGACCCAAAAGATTGTTATCTCCTTGACCCAGGGTCAAAGGTCAAAGTCACTTTGAACGTTTATGATAAAATCATGTCTGCAGATAATGTCCTGCTATATCTTCTCATACCATACAGCCTATTGAGTGATCGTCAAATGCCCAACATCACATATTTTGGCACACTTGTTCATTATGACGTCATAAATAAACGGCCCGTCAAACATGAATTTGATTATGACGTCACAATGGAACTACGTAATGGGCGTGGTTAAATAGGATCAAGCGATCCCTCAATTGGCTTGCGATGCAGATGATCTGGATTTGATTCCTGGGTTGCATCACTATGTATAAGAGGTTGGATACCTTCTGATAATTAAGTTTATACATGTTACTGAAAAATTGTTGAGAACAACATAAAACATTTGTTTTTATTTGAGAACAAAGTCTAGTTCATTGAATGGTATTCAGCTTCAGTGTATTTGTGTTGAACTCTTTTACAATAAAATTTGAACAAAATTGATGAAGCATCACAATGCTGACACTCCTTTGCGTTAATAACTGTACACATAAGCCACTCTGGTTGGTCTCACCATTCAATAGATTTTGTTTTTCAAAATGTTACTTTTGAAAATTTTGTTTTCATTAAGATAAAATACAATTTTGATTTTCAGATCCAAGATGTATACACCGGTATAATTGGACCACAGAGGTGGAAAAGTCTACTATAGCTATGATGAACGTAACTGAAGCTGTCATTAGTGAGATAAATGAAACGTAAGTATAATGAGAAGCACTATTTCCTGCTGAATAAAATTTGGATGTGCCTATAAATAGGCAAACCTCAAAGTCAATGTCAGCATTCGTTTTTGGTTTGGATTAGCTCAGTTACAAGGCTAGTGTTTCATAGACCAAATTTGTGATCTAGATATTTCTTGGGACTGAATATTTGGTAGCATGCTTTATATGCGGGATTTGACCACTTCATCAGCTTTTTATAGGTGTATGGATTATTTCTGATATGGGATAATCATGATCTGTAATTACTTACATGCTTTGCTTGATACTGTTGTCTAAAAAGTTCTACTTTGAAGTGAGTTACATTGTTAATTATACCCCCTGCAAACAAAGTTTGGGGAGTATATCATTCTCTACCCAGAGTTCCATACACTAAAACCACTAGATCTCTGTCAACGCTATTTTACAAGATTCTCGTAAAAGTTTTTTAATCCATTGGTAGAATATAAAATTAAATATCCAAGCATGTGATGATATGCTAATATAATTATCTTGGAATTTGGAACTATTTCGTGTGTTAAACATATGAAACTAGGTTGAAAATTAAGATAACCATGGAATTCAGACTCATAAAGAATGTGATAGTTGGTTGAAAATAACAGACAGTTGAAAGTTTTATGATTCCTTTAACTTTGAAGATAAGGTTATGAGTTTGGCATGTGACACTGAACTATTTCTCAGGCATTGACAGAGATGTAAAAGGGAGTAAGGAGCAATAACTCTGCTTAGAGAATTTGGGGAGGGGGCGGGTATATAAGAACCCATTTCTGTCTGTCCTTCTGTTTACATCTTGTCCAGGCCATAACTTCTCAGTCGTCGGATCTGAGTAATATTTCACACAATTTTTGTCCACGACCCAAAGGTGTGTCATGACCTTAACCCAAGGTCATATCATCAAGGTTAAGGTCACAGTGCACACATAGCAAAAACCCTTGTCTGGGCCATAACTCTTACAGCAAAGTTGGATCTGGATAATATTTCACACGATTGTTATCCATGGCCCTTGACCTTGGAGTCTGATTATAAATACTGGGTTTACACTATTTTAGCAGTTTAAATGGCATAGAAGTAGTTTTTAGGTTTCATCAGTATTTTACATGATTTTGCATCCTCTACCATTAGATTTTACACCTTTTTTACCTCTGGTTCTTACATTTTATAAAACTTAAATTATGCCGTGCTGGAGTATTTAACACTCAGATTGAGTCTATTCCCTACAGCCTTCATGGATTTTCATAACATCTGTCAGGGTTGTTGCCCAAGGCCAAAGCATGTGATGATTCCATACTATCAAATTTCATCTCTTCAAACTAAGGGATTGGCATATTATACCACACTAGGCATTGCTCTTGTTCTAAATGTTGAATAGACTAATTTTTTCAGTTCTATATCTTTATGTAAATGAACCATAATGAACCATCTGGAAAATATCAAGGTCTTCAATTGGACAGCTGCTTGCAAATTCTAGATTGCTGAGGCAATATCAAGGCATCAGTGACGACTGGACAACAGTAAATTTCGAACTCTGATTTGTCATTAATGAAGGTTTGAATAGAAGGGGGAATATTCCCCTATATATTCTACTGAGCTTAATAAGCTGATATTTGTCTGTCTGTCAACTTTAGCCTACACTATAACTTTTGAACCATGACAGAAAGAGACTTCTGTTTGGCATGCATACTCCACTAACATATCCCTATCAAAATACACCAAGGTCATTGACCTTGTGACCTTGACCATGACGTTTGAACTATAGTTCTAAATTTGCCTCATTTGAACTTTGTTGCCATCTAGGGCATTTGTGTTTCACAAACACATCTTGGTGTATTCTGAAATGCATAAATTTACTTTTCACATAATATACTTGAAACGTCACACAAACACTGCCAATGGGCTGAAGATTTGTCGTATCTATCTTGGGATAAAAAAAATCAAAGATCAAGGTCAAAGTGAAAAAGGTATAAAATCTTGGGTATGAAAATGTTTTGCAACTCAGTATATCGCATCTTTAATGCAAATGTTTTGTATTGTATTTTATTTTGTATTTCAATTGTATTAATGCAAATATTTTGTATTTGATCATGATAGAAATTGGATCATCATTCCTATGATAACAACAGCAATAGCCGTCAGTATGTTCTGGATTGCCATGGCAATAATGTGGCGATATAGAAGAAGATCAAATTGTAAGTTAGATATTTAAGTCGCTGAAACAGAGTTTGGCGACTTATGGGTTTTGCTCCATTTCTTTCTCCTCGTCTTCTTCTTCCTCTTCTTCCTCTACTTCTTCCTCCTACTCTTCTTGTTGCCGTGAACTTGTCTGACCAATTTCTCAGAAGCTATGACAGGTAATCATTTCATTCTTGATATAATGTTAGATCTATATCTCTAGATGTCTAGATGGGCCTACCTGACCGTTGTGGAGGGGCGCAAAGGTAATTGGGGTTTACTATAGAAACATGGAAAAATTAAATATTACATTTAACTTACACTTTAACTCAAAAAACAGTACACAGAACCCAATACCATATATATTATCTTGAATTGCATGATGAAAGGACCTCATTGCTAAGTAAAGCCTTATCCCTTCCAAAATCAAATTTTAGAATTTTTTTTCGACATTTCTTTGGACTTGGTGATTTCAATGCAGAAAAGTGTCATATTTCCTAGTTAATTGATAATGATGATTTCTTATGGACTATTGTGATCATAATTATGGTAAGGAATGTTACTTTGAAAGAATTTTGTCAATATCTCAATTTTTGGATTTTTCAAGAATTTTTTAAGACTTCCAAATGAGGGTGTATAGGAACAATTCAATCACATTTTTCGCTTCTGCTGTTATACCACATGAAAGATTTTAATGAAACATGGAATACATGAAGTACTAAAGGTCCTCTATCAATTTGGTAAATTTCTTCCAAATTGGTTAAAAGATAATGCCACCATGTCTAAAAGGTAGGTCTCACAATGGTACATATACCACTTGGTAATTGAAATATGGAGAGTAGCGGTTCAAATCCAGATGTGGTCAAAAAAGTTTTTTTCATTTCTTTACACATCTAAATAAGTTTTTAGATGTTTCTCAACATATGAAATTAGGCAATTTTACGTTAGATCTGGACAATATTTGAAACAATTGTTGTTCATGACCCAGACTTGAAATCAGTCAACAAAAGGCCCCACCTAAAGAAAATGACTAACTCGTTGCCCTGAATGACATCTTGCAGAGACAAAGCAAATGCTTAATATAAAAATCACCTGAATGGATGTGCAAAAAAATGTTGTTTTTTATTCTGGTTTGAAATAAATTTGACATATTTTCAACATTTGTGTTGACTTAGTCACAGTAATGCAAAAATAAATGAATTCTTCCTTCATGCATGACTGATCATCTAGGTACTCAGGTGAGCGATATAGGCCCATTTGGGCCTCTTGTTTAACGACCTTCCATTTAAGTGCAGATATTCGAGTTTAGGACTAGGAACTCGACATAACTGATATCTTTTCTTAATCTGATATTATCTATATTGGAAAAGCTAAAATGCTTTTATAACAGCAATATCATATATCTGGACGTCCTTATTACATTTGTTTAGTAACAATCATTTTGAACAAGATTACAAATGATATTTTGCGATGTAAATGTGAATGATTATGAGGTTATTATTTCTTCAAAACAATGACTGCGAAATGACTGTCCATTGAAATGCTACTGGGGAAGTACCAGTTCCTGGCTAAGACCAGTTACCGTCTACTACGTTATTAAGGGTACTCAGAACGTGAATTGACGAAATTTTCGTATGTGATATTTAGTATCCTATATATTGCAGACTATCACATGAAAAAATCTCATAAATTCATGTTTCAAAAGCGGAAATAACATAGTAGCCTGTAACTGGTACACTACCAATATTGCTGAATTTTCAGCAAGCATTTCCGTGAAGTGGATCTGTCGTAAATGTCTGATATCTGTTGTGAACAAGTGAAATTATCGTAAATGTTCATTGATATATTTTCAAGACATAACCATAAATTCTCATAAGATGCATATTCGTGATCGCAACGATGGTCGCATGGAAATGTAATTAAATCTTAAAGTAACTGACTATTTCTACTCCAATATTGTAGTATTCACTTGCTTTTCAAATCTACCATACGTTTGATTGACAGTTAGGTATTAGATTATCCAGCGACATATATACACGTCTCTGTATTATCAGCAGTTGTAGGTAATGGTGTTATTCTTTATATCTGTTTTTAGAATGATTAGTAGGGAAAACGTCAAAGTAATTTAATACAGACTTTTCAAATCACCTGGGACATGGGACAGTCAAAAGTGCAATCGTATAATGCTGGGAGTCTTTTAATTATTAACACAAGGGATCACTTGTGCAGTAAGCTGGGCTCTGCAACAAGAGAGCCATAGAATTATATATCCTCACTTGCATGATGTGGCTCAATGCATCTTGAGATGCACGATTTCTCTGGGCGTTTTTTAAGCTGAAATTTGCTGAATCTTTCTAGACCCATGTCGATTGGTCCCCATTCAGATGGAGATGGGAACTTTGCGAATTTAAAAATTGTCTGTGAAAAGTGATATCGGTAATTCATTTCGGTTGTGCGTTTATCGTCTTCACTTTAACAAAATTTAAAATTGATTACTCAGAATTTACTCACTACTGGTTAAGTAGTTTAAAGCTTTCAGTTACTCAACTGTTTTTTTCACTTTCCATGAGAAACAGGTAATATAATTTCTAAAACACTGATATAATTTCCTTGAGACTGTCCAACTGGACCCCATCTCTCAAAAGTTAATGCCAAACCCTGATATATCTGTGTTTTATAGTGATGTGATGCTGTTTTTTGATTCACATTTTAAAGTAAATTTCTGAAAGGATATTTCATTTAGAAAACATTGTGATACTGTCTAATTTTCAAGGCGCTTGTGTGAGTAATAACAGCTTATTTGGGTCCCTTGAAGTTGTATTCTTTCAAGATGATGATTCTATAATATTCCCTATAATGATTGGTCACTATTCCTTGACATCTCTTATCAGTTGTTAAATCAACATTTTTTACATCTCCAAATTGATGAATCAAAATGTTATGAAATTTAAGATAAAAGAAACAACTTTAGTATAAGTAGGAAAATAAAATGTGAATTTCACAACATCCCTTAGGTTGTAAGATTTTTTCAACACAGCTAGAAATAAATCCAGTTTAAAAACATGTACATATTCAGAATTTTGGATAAGTGATGGCACCAGGAAGAATACTGCTGCTTCAAATAATAAGTGTCCTGCATATCGACAGTTCAGGTTTCCTCAGATTTAGTCTGTTCTCATAAGCTTATACTGTGAATTATGATCATAGATTTGTCTTCACGATATAAATATTGAAGGTCAATCCAAAAGGTTAATTTGCGTTACACGGTATTAATTGCAAGTATCCTATAACTTTGACTTATTTCAGAGATATTTAGCATTGATAATATAATGTAATATAATATGTGCATTTCAGCTTCTGCTCATGGTACTGATGTACAAGCAGATGACACACTGTTGGATCCACTGATTCACACAGGTTTGCTCACTTATTTTATACCATATTGACAACAATACATTATAGGCTATATTAAAGCACAGAACAGTGCTGGCAAGTATGAGTTTCTGTTGTATGTTGTAAATGACAATTTCATTTCAGTAGATCAACAACATTTATTTTCTGCCTTCTAAATAGGGAGAGTGCATGAATGTTCCTTTTTAGCTGGACTGCACTTTAGCGAAAAAGAGCTTTTGCAATTACCCTCAGCTTCAGTGTTGGCTATGCTTTATGATAAGGGACATGCTAAGATTACACCATTGCTTTTCCTATTTTCATATTTACCTCATTTTTAAGGCGTCGAGCATTTGCTCGACAGTCTTCTAGCGATCGTAAAAATTTTACCTCTACACCGCCTTTTTAATTCACGTAACAAAGTAATACCTTCTTTAAAGTACTAAACGTAGTAAAAGTTCTCGCAAAACCGGCTTTGTTATCCTTGTTATTGAAATTTCAGTGCACAGAAATAGGTTTAAGCATAGGTCTGCTTAACTTAAATTATCAATATATTGCCCTAAAACATGTATTATTCTGTCGCTTATTGTGTGTGTGTTAAAATATTCATCCGCCGTGATGACGCAAGCCGATTATGAATTACAACCGCACTCCATGGGAATTTTTCCAAATATGGGGAAGACCACGTGACATATTGCCTTATTTGGAGAAATCGTAGTAGAACGTTTGTAACACACACGATCAAGGCCTAATTTGACATTAAGCGCCAATATGGAAACCGATCGCGCGATCTTCGAAATATATATAATAATATAAATAATATAATAATAATATCTGTAGATATAAATTTTAGTCTAAAAAAGAACAAATAAAATATGTCATAGAATCCTAAATATAGACTGGCAATGCGTATCACAAAGATATCTAGACAGGTGACCACTAATTCATAACGAGGCTGACCTAGGTTCAAGTGACGCGTTATCGGTTATTTTTATCTCACTGGATTTCGATTTGTTTCATTCATTTAACCCAGAATTAACAAATATTGACAAAATTAATTACGTCCTGAAGGCTAAACATCACGAGCCTCTCGTAAATTACATCAGGTACTGTATACCTATGCTGTGTATGCTACTGCAGACGAATTTTAAAAATAATTACACGCAGTGTGTACAGCTTCTGATCTGCCCTTACAGTCTGTGCTATAAATAACACTTGCTGGACAAGGAATAGCCTCTACAAAATGGCGGTGGTCACTTGTCTCTTCGCGCAGCGATAGCAAGCAAGAGCAGGTAACTCCAGTCTATCTTAAACAAGCATAGCTTTTTAAAAAGTTTAAGTTGTAATCGGAATAGCATTAAATGATCAAGATGTTGGACAGAAAGCCAAATAGCTTTATGTTAATGGGAATTACTTGCTTGTTTTTGCACAGTTATGAATTTTCCCGCTAAAATTTCTGAAGCCACGCCTCATTTTTTCCTTATTAGGGAAGTAGCATGTGTATATATCACATGGTCTTTCACATATCTGGAAAAGTTCCCACGAGGGCATAAAAATTGGCAGCGGAGAAAGTTTTCAAATCGCCTACAAAATTTAATGCGGATGTAAAGGATGATAGCATGGATTAAGACAGGATTTTAGATTGAATGCATGAAAAATAAATTACGTAGAACTTACATGTGAAGATTTTATTCCAAATCAACCGATAAAGTGCGATTGTGATGCACAATCGGCTTGCATCATTACGGCAAACGGCATGGCGTTGTAGCCCTTACACATGCACATACAATAAACGACCGAATAAGTAGTGTGTATGGACGATATATAGAAGCTGTTGGCCCTAGTGTCAGTGTTAGTGGCGTAGACAAAAACAGTAACCTAAACCATATCTTAAAACAAATTAAGCATAAGGCTTCCATATTTTACAGGCAATGGTAACAACTCGTCCTTTTCTTTGTAAAAAAAAATGGCAATGGTGTTCGATTGATTTCACATGTACATTCTTTGTGAAAAGATATTTGACATATTTCTGCAAGAATGATATAAAGAGCAATAAAATGTTATGATGATATATTATATGATATATGGCTGTTGGTCCTTGAGCTTTTATTTTTACTCTATTCAAAAAATTATCGGAATTCAACAAAAAAGATGAACAGAACTGGTAATTTCTGCTACTTTTGACAGCTTTAAATCAAATTTAGCTCGGCGCCTTTGTGGCTCTTCAAGCCTTTGATTATGAGTTGGTACTGTCACCTTCAGAGAAATTGACAAATGCCCGAGCACTAGCATATATCTTAGACATTTATTCTGAACATCTTGCGCGAAAAAATATAGAACCCACATTCCCTCATATTCATAGACAGCTATCTTGAAATAACATGTTCTTGGAGATTTATTGTTATTTGAACTATGTAGTAAGGTAATCACTTCAACTTTGACAAGAGAAGATTTCAAAAGAAAAGTTTCATTTATGAACTGGACTGCGAATAGAGGCTTCACTGAAATAGCGGGAAATGCAGATGTGTTGGGGGTTAATGGGGGCATATCCATTTGAAATGTTATTACTTAGATAGTTTTACTTAGTTTGTTATGTGATGCAATTTCTATTACTTCTCCATTAATTTCTGCCACACATTGTAAAGCCTAGGGAGATCTATATTTTATGAGAAAAACGGGAGAGGATAGCAGCCAACTATGACCACTTACTCCAGTATTCTATGAAGGGTATTCGTCATCAAAAATCCAGACATGCAGAGATGTAAATAATACATTTGTATAAAGAACATGTATAAACGATACATCTTCAACATAGATTTACTATTCTACATGTCTGGATTTTTGACTACGAATACCCTCCATAGTATTCAGTCCTGAAGGATGCATAAGTTGTGTATTCATTACATTACATTCTCGATTATATTCTCGAGGCTAAACATCACCAGCCTCTCATAAATTACCTATGCTCTGTATGCTACTGCAGACAAATTAAATATCTACACACAGTGTGTACGGCTTGTTCGAAGAAGGAGGTGCATATTGTTTTGCTGCTGTTGGTCGGTCCATTTACAGTTTCTACTCATTATCTCTAAAACCAATAAACATATTAATATTTGGTATACAGATACATCTCAAGAATATCTAGGTCAAGTTCAAAATTGGTTATTGTTTTGTCATAGTTATACCCCTTGGACTTGGAAAATTTCTTCAAATCTGCAGTTTCCGCTCATTATCTCAGGAATGGATAGAGGTATTGAATTGATATTTTGGATACAGATACAACTTAAGTATATCCAGGTCAAGCTCAAATTAGATTATTGTTGAATAATTTTTTGTCAGAGTTATTCTACTTAGACTTAGGAAATTTCTTAAAATTAGCAGTTTCTGCACATTATCTCTGTAACCAATGAAGATATTGAATTGATATTTGGTATACAGATACATTTCAAGAATATCTAGGTCAAGATCAAATTTGGTTATGATTCAATCCGTTTTGTGAGAGTTATACCCCTTGGACTTTGAAAATTTCTTAAAATTAACAGTTTCTGCTCTTTATCCCAGGAACAGCTAGATATATTGAATTAATATTTGGTATACAAATACATCTTTTAAAGGATATCTAGGTCAACTTGATAAGTTATTATTAGGATACCTGTCTTCGGCCTATTTATTTTGCGTTTGTTTTGTTTCAGTTAATACTGATGTCTAAATTAAATGAAGACAAGTGACATACATGTATCTGTTAATCATTAGACACGAAGTTTTAAATAGAAAAATTTTGTTTTGTGGGTGATTATCAGGAATAGATGACCCCTAATGGGCTCATGTTGGTTATGGCCACGTTACAAAAATAACCCAGGGAGCATATGCTATGTTGGTGTTGCTCTTGTTATAAATGATGTCTGTATATCACATGGTCTTCCCCATATTTTGAAAAGTTCTCACAATGGCATAGATTTATCAAATGAGCATAGCAGCCTAGAAAGTTTTCAAATCGACTACAAAATTTAATTCAGATATAAAGGATGATAGCATGGATTAAGACAGAATTTAGATTGGATGCATGAAAAATAAATTAAGTAGAACTGACATGTGAAAATTTTATTCCTTTATCAGTTGATAAAGTGTGATTGTGCTTCACAATGGGCTTGTGTCATTACAACAAATGGCATGGCGTTGAAGCCCTAATACATGTGCACATACAATAAATGGCCGAATAATAACCAGTGTGTTCGAAAGATATAAAGTAGCTGATCGTCTTAATATCAGCGTTAGTAACGTAGACAAAACCAGTAACCTAGACCGTATTTAAAAACAAATTTAACATAAGAATTCCATATTTAATGCGCAATGGTAGCAACTCATCTATTTCTGTCTTGTAAAAAAACAGTGGTGATGGTTCTCCCATTGATTTTACATGTGCATTCTTTGTGATTCTTTGACATTTGACATACCCAGTACTTTTAAAAAATACTTAACTGGTCAACTGCTAGGGTAAAGAATTTTATATTTCATAAGTGTGTTCCTTATGAGTAGACCTTTCTGTCCATACTCAAATTTTTGACCTTGACTATTAATTTGCCCCACTTCTCAATAACTTAACCCTTGCCATGAAAGGTCAACAACTAGGGTAAGGGTTTTCAAATATCAAAAGAGAGTTCCTAATGAGTAGACCTTTCTGTCTGTACTGTCACCCTGCAAATTCGTAGTATGACCCATTTTTTAAAAACTTTAATCTTGCTTATCACAAATAATTTAACAGCTAGTAGGAATAGCTAGAGCTGTACTATTTCACAGATTATACCTTTCTGCCTGTACCAACATTTTTAACCTGAAATCTTGACCTTAAATATGGTTCACTGCTCTTAACTGCAGTCCTAATATAAAGGTGGGAAATGAAACATATTTCTTCTTTAAACAGTGAAATGTTATTAAATCAATACAACTAATAACCCTTGACTTTCTTATGACAACTGACCCCATTAAGAAACTGTTTAACATGCATCTTCCTTTCTGACAAATCATCACCAGAGGGCTATATTGCTCTGACAACTTTCATTCTCATTCAATATTATATGATATATGGTTGTAAGCTTTCATCTTTATTCTATTCCAAAATATCAGAATTCAACAAAACACAACTGCTCAGTTTCTGCTACTTTTGAAAGCTTTAAATCAAATTTAGTTGGATGCCTTAGTGGCTCTTCAGGATTTTGATTCAAATTTCCAGCTGCCCTGCCCCTAATATTGATTGTCAAGTGGACGTTACTAAGGAAATAGTTGAATGTGTAAAGAAATGGCAGAGTTTATTTGCTGAAACTCAAAACATTCCTTGTTTTTGCTAACAATGTAATCACTTCATTCACTTGTAATATTCATATAGACACTTTCTTCCATGTCATTGAGCTCAATGCAGAAGTTAATGTACTCTTACTCCACTATTAGGTAACATGCAGAGGAAATGTGTATAGGTAATGACGTGATTGATTATCGATTAGTTGTTGTCAGGAACATAATATATGGATGTACATGTATTAGGAAACTTGTAGACTAATTGCAATCTTTTCTTTAGTGAAAAACGACAAAGATAGAGAGGAACTGATTTTTACTTTATTCATTACAATATATGAAAAATAGAAAAAATCACTTATTAACTACATGGGGCAGTCCTGTTGTTTTCCTCACTATCAACCATCTGTCTTACATAGAGGTCTGTTTAGTACAAAATCCAGAATGTGAATATATATACTTAAATTGAAACATTCAGAAATTGAAAATAAAAAATGCTTCATTTTCAGATATTAGGAAATGGACCGTCCTTGATGACAAAGAGGAAAAGATTTCTGCTGAATTGCACACACTATGTTGTGAAGGAGATATCTCAAATGTGAAAATTTTGATACAGAAAACTAAAATAAGATTTAGGATGAAAGACAGTAATGGAAGATCACTACTTCATAGTGCTGGATTTTCAGGATCAATAGAACTAGTACAGTATCTGATTGATAATGGTTGTGATGTGTATAGTCAGGATAGTGATGGACAGACTGTGGTACATATTGCTTGTGTCAAAGGGTACCTCAAATTGGTGCAACATCTGATAGGCAAAGGTGAAGATATATTTAAAGTAAAGGACAACAAAGGATTGACACCATTTCACTGTGCTGGATTTTCAGGATCAGTAGAACTAGTACAGTATCTGATTGATAATTCCTGTGACATGTATAGTAAGGATAATGATGGTCGGACCATTGTACATAATGCATGTGACAAAGGGCATGTAAATCTGGTGAAATATCTGACTAACAAAGATAAATGCATATTAATTACAAAAGACAACAATGGATTGACACCGTTTCATTGTGCTGGATTTTCTGGATCTTTAGAAGTAGTACAGTATCTGATGGATAGTGGCTGTGATGTGTATAGTGACGATAATGATAGTCGGACCATTGTACATGCTGCATGTCACGAAGGGCATGTGAGTCTGGCGAAACATCTGACTAACATAAATAAAAATGTATTAAAGAAAAAAGACAACGATGGAAGGACACCGTTTCATTTTGCTGGATTTTCAGGATCAGTAGAACTAGTACAGTATCTGATTGATAATGGCTGTGATGTGTATAGTAAGGATAATAGTGGTCAGACCATTGTACATAATGCATGTCAAAGAGGGCACATTAACCTAGTAAAACATCTGATAGACAAAGATGAAGGTGTATCAAACATAATAGACAACAAAGGGAATACACCATTTCATTGTGCTGGATTTTCAGGATCAGTAGAACTAGTAAAGTATCTGATTGATAATGGCTGTAATGTGTATAGTAAGGATGATGGTAGTCGGACCATTTTACACATAGCATGTGACAAAGGGCATGTTGATCTAGTGAAATATCTGACAGAAAAAGAAAAAGGTGTATTAAACGAGAAAGACAACAATGGATTGACACCACTTCATTATGCTGGATTATCAGGATCAGTAGAACTAGTACAGTATCTGATTGATAATGGCTGTGATGTGTATACAAAGGATAATGGTGGTCGTACCATTGTACACTATGCATGTCAAAAAGGGCACATCAATGTGGTAAAACATCTGATAGACAAATATAAACATGTATCAAACACAAGAGACAATAAAGGGAGTACACCATTTTATTTTGCTGGATTTTCAGGATCAGTAGAACTAGTACAGTATCTGATTGATAAAGGTTGTGATGTGTATAGTAAGGATAATATTGGTCAAACTGTTGTCCATGCAGCATGTCAAAAAGGGCATTTCAACTTGGTTAAACATCTGATAGACAAAGATAAAGGTTTATTAAACGCAGAGTACAAAAAAGGAAAGACTCCATTTTATTATGCTGGATTGTCAGGATCAGTAGAACTAGTACAGTATCTGATTGATAATGGCTGTGATGTGTATAGTAAAAGTAATAGTGGTCAGACCATTGTACATCTTGCATGTCAGAAAGGGCATGTCAGTCTGGTGAAATATCTGGTAGACAGGGATAAAGGTTTATTAAACTTAAAAGACAACAGCGACCTGATGCCAATTCATTCTGCTGGATTTTCAGGATCGGTAGAACTAGTACAGTATCTGATTGATAATGGCTGTGATGTGTATAGTAAGGATAATGGTGGTTGGACCATTGTACACTATGCATGTCAGGGAGGGCATGTCAACCTGATGAAATATCTGATACACAAAAATAAAGATATTTTAAACTTCAAAGACAAAAACGGATTGACACCATTTTATTGTGCTGGAATTTCAGGATCAGTGGAACTAGTACAGTATCTGATTGATAATGGCTGTGATGTGTATAGTAAGAGTAATACTGGTCGGAACATTCTGCATCCTGCATGTCAGAAAGGGCATGTCAACCTGGTGAAATTTTTGATAGACATAGATATAGATTTATTAAAGATGAAAGACAACAATGGAATGACACCAGTTGATTGTGCAGGATTTTCAGGATCACCATATCTAGTAGAATACCTTAGTAATGTGGAATAGGACTTGTAAAATAATGGCATGTTGTCATTTCAGGGTGTCTGAGGATGGACATATCATTTTGTTGACTGAACAGTTCTGAGTCATTTGATGATAAATGAACAAAGTGGATCTAATACACATGGAATGAGTTTTCATGCACAAGAAACTTGTATAGCTCCATGGTGACTTCTGCCACATAACCGAGCCAGTAACTCCTCTTTTTTCTTTAACCTGGGCTATATCTTTTGATCTGTTAGTGGAGGAGCTTTGATACTTAAAACATGTGTTCCTCATGACAAGAGGTTTCATTTGATACCATGACATTTTGACCTTGACCTTTCACTTTTAAAATACTTTAGCCTGGGCTATATCTTTTGAACCAAGAGTGGCAAGGCTTTGATACTTCACACACTTGTCCCTCATGTCAAGACTTTTGACTTTGTGACATTGACTTAAGAATATGACCTACTTTTCAAAACCTTAGCAAAAACTGGGCTTTCTCCTTTCGAAATATGAGAGATAAGGCTTCCACATGTAGATTCATTGTGACCAGAGCTTTTATCTAGTTAATTGTTTACCTTTACGACGTTAGACTTTACCTTAAATTAAGAAAGCATTGAAAACACATGCGATGGAGACCTGCCGTTCATAAACTTTTCATACTTTCGACTTCTTCAGAACTGCTGGAAGAAATCTTTATCAAACCTGGTAGGAATGAAATACTTCAGGTCCCATTAGTATTGCTGTTTTTCAGCCAGATCTGTCAAGGGGCTGACTCAGGGTATGGTGAAATAGGGTCCTGAGGGAACCCTCCTTTGACAAACTTCTTCAGAGCAACTGCTTATATTATCAAACCAATTCTATCACAGTGTACTATAAGGATGTCTTAAGAAGTGGTGATCTTTTAGTTTTATTTATGAAATCAAATTGTTTTAATATAGAATACGAAAGTAGTTTAAACAAATTTTTGCATTTTTTAAGATAAAGGAGGAAGGTGTATATGCTATAAATTATTATTATTAATAATGGGTTTTGATGGACTGTTCCCTCAGAAAATATTATATTGAAAAATATTGATGAATACTTACAGAGATGGAGTGCTTAAGGTTTTCAAACAAATTTGCTATTTTTAACCAGATTTCTCAGAGTGGATCCTGGGTTTGGCAATGCACAGAGACCCCAAGGAGTACCCTCCTTTGACAAACTATTTCTTCAGACTGGCGTCATATATCGTCAGAGTAAAAGTATTGGTAAAGTGAACCAATAAAGCATTATTTGCTGCACTTTGTTAGAAAGCTGTATTTCAATGATCGCTGGTCCGATCGAAGCTGGACTATGGTTGTATTGTTTATGGTTCGGCCAGAAAGTCTTATTTACAGCTTCTGGACACCATACATCACCAGGGCTTAAGATCAAGTCTTGATGCTTTCAGGACCTCACCTGTACAAAGTTTATACTCGGAAGCAAATGAAACTTCTTTGAATGACAGAAGAGTGAAATTTATTTTACAATATATCATTAAACTCTATGCAAACCCATCAAATCCTGCATTTAACTGTGTCTTTAAGCCGAAATATGAAATACAATATCTTAATAAACCAAATAACATTAAAAGTATAGGCTTACGTGTTAAACCATTTATTTAGGAGGCTGGCATCACGCTATCTGATATAGCTAAATACGAAATATCTTCTTCGCCACCATGGTTGATGAAGAGACCTACAGTCATACTTAAATTATCAGATTATAAGAAACATGATACTAACTCTCCAATATCAACAAATGTTTTCGGAGATTGCGTCTTTGTACTCCGATTATAAATCGTACTATACAGATGGCTCTAAGGTTGATGATAGAGTTGCAGCTGCTGCAGTAACAGATAATGACGTTACTCTATCCGTACGTTTACCTGATAATAGCTCTATATTTACTGCAGAAGCTAAAGCTATACTTTTAGCACTTACTGACATCGAAAGAAGCAAATATTCTAAAAATATGATTTATTCTGATTCTTTATCGTGTCTTCAGGCTATTAAATATTTCAATACAAGTAATTTATATGTTCTGAAGATTTTAGAGAAAGTCGATTCTCTGTTATTAAATAATTTGGAGGTTACATTTTGTTGGGTTCCAGGACATATGGGTTTGGTTGGTAATGTTAGAGCTGATAAAGTAGTAAAAGAAGCTGTATATAGATCTAATACTGTAGGTAAAAATCCATATAGCGACTTTAAAACTTGTATTTTTAACTATATTGAGACTTTAACACAAGAAGCTTGGGATCATGAAGTTAACAATAAACTTCATGATTTCAAGCCAATTTTTAAAAATAAACTACATTGTAATCATAATAATCGTCGAGATGAAGTTGTTACTTATAGACTCCGCATAGGGCACTCTTGGGTCACTCATTCTTACCTCTTAAAGGAAGAGCCTCCTCCAGAGTGTATCCCATGCGGATGTCTATTAAGTATTAAACATATATTGTTAGAATGTGCAGACACTGCACACATTCGAAATGACTATTATACTGTAAAAAGTATGAGCGAGTTATTTGAGAATGTCAGTATTTGGAAAGTTCTTGGATTTTTAAAAGAAGTTAATTTATATAGTAAAATATAATATTGAAATATAACATATTTTAATTGTATATACATGTACATTTTAGTAGTACCATTTATGTGTAGATACGATATACAATGAGAACTGGTCTTTCCTAGATATTTTTAATTGCTAGTTTTAATTTGATTCGATTTGTGTTAACTTGTGATCGTCGCCATATGGGTGGAATATTCCTGGTGCGACGTAAAACAATAATGTATCTATCTATCTATCTATCTATTTCAATGATTATTTGTTATTTGAAAGATATATTTGAAAATTTTGTATTCTTGAGTCATTATAATTGTTTATTTCTATAAGTTCTGATTTGCTGAAGGTTAGCAGTTCAGATTCTGCTGGAAGCAAAATATCTTTTTATTTCATTTTACACCAAAACCAGTTACGTGTTTTGCAGCACTCAGTAAATCATGTTGGAAACATAAGATACTCAGCAGCTAGGGGTTTTTTTTCACAAATTTTTGTGACATTTTCTTAAGTTATTCCAAAGATACAGTGAAGCCATGAAGCATTTATTTGACTTTTATCAGAAAATATTAATTTGAATGGTTATTAGAAAGTTTCATCTCAAAGTTTCTTGGATTTTTGGTGCATTTTTATTTTCAAAAATACCTTTTTCATATATTTCTGTTTCATTGTCTTGATTTATTTAATGTTGAGAAGCAAGTTTCAATCTTTAACAGTTATCAACAATAAGTAAGGAAACTTTAATTTAATTAAGAAGCAATTTGTTGAAAATGAGTAAGTTGTGCTCAGTTGAGTGGTGTAGGCCTACTCTTGTAAAAAAAAGAATATTCCTTCAAAGGAAAAAGAGTAGATGGTAAGTTTGATCACCATATTTACCTACTGCTGTTAATTTTTTTTTACAAAGTCCTTATAGAAGGAAAACAAATTCAGTGAGGAATGATCAGTTTGCTTCAAACTTCATACAATGTTAGGTTAACCCATATATAAAGATCTTATCAAATCTAAAGGTCACTAACTAAAAATAGACATTTTTCACTGCATTTCGGTTGCGATATGATAGCTTGATTTAAGAATACACATGTAATTGATTTCTTTCAAACTCCATACAATGCTCGCTTATGTATAGATCTAGGGTTGGATAGAATTTGGGGTCAAAAGATCAACATTAAGAGTTACTGAACATTACTAAAATTAGATATCAACATAGTTTAGTTGTAAACTTACTATTGAGAATAGTGATTCATCGCTGTTTCAGTGTCCATATAATGACTATAAATACTGATGTCGGATATGAATAAAGCAATGTTATATTTTTGCTGTCAATTACACTGAAACTTAATATACACTTCACAGAATTCAATGTTATTTCTCATTAAATCATCAGAAGGTTCACAAAACTGTCATGTTGCTAATAAGATATTAGTCACTTCGAAGGCACAAGTTGTGGCAGGCAACGAATGTTGCATGCAACACTGAATGTAAGTTGGTTTTTTTTTTTCTTTTTTTTTTTTTTTTTTTTGAGGGGGGGGGGGGGTTTCATCTTATGGAATACACGTACTCTTTTGTAGACTTATTGTAGAGAATTGTACATCTTATAACGATCTTAAGTATATATTGTAGCAAGGCATTTTGATCATTTATTTTTATGGTATGTGACAGGAATTAAGAAAATATATTTGTGATAGTACATTATTGTATAGCCTACATCTGTATATATTGTCATAGTGTATATATGTTAAATGAACGACCTTTCTTTCTTGTTTTGTAAATTTATATTTTATATCTTTGATCAATGTAAATCTTACTAATCATTTGTCAGTATGTATGTTACAGCAGAATTACAGTGTGAACTTAAATGTGAAATTACTACTAATTATCTGCCTTTTTTGACCTTCGCAACGGACCCACCCTATTAGCAGTAAGGGATCTTTAACGTGCCATGCATACCACGACACAGGGCCTCGGTTTTTGCTGTCTTCTCCGAAATATGGGACACCGACATGACCAGAGCGGGATTCGAAACCCTGTCTCCCGATCAGTAGGCGAGCGCAATACAACTTACTAGGCCACGCTAGCTTAGCTCAATGATGAAAGCGTCCATCTAGTGGAAGGTTTTAGGGTCAATTCTGGGATCCATCAACAATTTTTCAACCTACCTGCTACACATGCATTGATTTTCTTAATAATGTACAGAGTACTCCGATAAGATAAAAGAATATGCTTATCGATTTCGAAAATATTCTCTGTGTCAGTACAGAGTTATGGGTCTTTTATTTTTGAAAAAAGAAAAATAGAATATTATGAAAAATTCCTTTCTCACTCAATCTTCTTTCAAATTTGAATAAATGTTAAAATTGTATATGATCCTTAATATAAATATATATATTACTGGTTTTTTGGTCGGAATTGCGTAGCAATTCTAGACCCTAGTCGTTACAATATGCTGTGGGGAATGCGTGTAACGCAGAAAATACCTCCTCGTGTAGAAATAGTGCGTCTATATTTAGAAAAAGCGTGATTAGATTTACTTTTAGTACTTATAATTCATATTGTACGAGTCACTGCAAGATAAGTTTGATTAGATGAGAAAATAGATGTGCCGTTATTTCATCAATGAAGACGAGTAATATTCATGCGCTGGAGGACATGCAGTCTTTCCGAATACTCGACGGAAAGTCCCGAAAAAGTACGATTGACATTATTGTGTAGCTGCGCCGTAATAAGAAGTACACTACTAGTCCGTATTAGTATCCGTTGTATTATAAGTAATAAAACTTGAGAATATCGTTTCTTTTTATAGCAGTGGAATTCGAAGTACTCTACAATCTTCTCGTCACAACGATAAAGAAACGTCTTGGTAGTTGTTGATGTGTAATGCTATCAAAAAATAGCCAGTTATTTATAGATCTACACGTGTAGACGTGGTTTTTCCCCAAATGTACATATACAGCGGGAGACTTTGTAGAGATTACTAATTTCATACTACTGTCAAGGTAAAAATGATCAGAGAGAATGCTAGCGGATTTGTTTGACAATATCGGCAAATGAAAAGGCGAATGACTTTGACTTGCGATTTCAGTCAAGAAGTATAACGCTCAACTTTTGAGTACACTTCGTATTGGAAGAAGAAGAAAAAGAAGAATTCAATTCAAATATGCTTTAAACATGACATGTATAGTTCATTCGTCTGTTGCATTTCCAAAATGGACCGTCTTTCCCCATACGATCGGATGCTTAGCTGGGTCCATGGCCATGCGGATTTGACCTCGTATGTCTCGGGAAGTGCTTGGAGTTTTTAAATGAAATTTGGTGTCATTGTACATTAATTCTTTATGTGTGAATGGGCGAAAGCCCGAAGGCGATGCATCAAATCCTTTGTTGTTTCTGTTTGTTCTGTTCAACGCAGATCGACCGTGTTTTTGTCAATACTGATCCTAAACATCACACGCTTGGTGTGTGATTTCTTGGTGGATCACGACTTTATTACCTTTGATGTACTTGACCATGCAATTCCGACCTTGAGGACTTTCAAGTCCTTTCATATTTAATTTTTTTTCTGATTTATTGCATTTTTGACGTAGAAGAAAATAAAAGGGATAGGGAGAGTTAAAATACTTCTCTAGATCATAATTTCTTACTGACACTTTGTCAAACTATGTGATGGGCGTATTATGCCACGCTAGGCGCAATCTCTTTAAAACCATATCTTTATTCCGCTTCTCTGTTTGTCCATTTGCGTATAAAGATCTGGTGAAGCCCCGTAAGGGTGACCTCTGATGACGTCTCAGTCACCGAAACCGTTACTTACCATTGCCAGTCAGTGACTCGGCTAGGCACGTAATAGTGACGCAGTATGTAACAAACACCGTTCAAAAACTACATTGTGGGTCACGCACGCTGTGGATGTTAATTTCATCCCTAGGATTTTGTGGCTGAAAATCAGAGTTCACCAGAACGTGAACCCTTTCGGGGTTTCACCAGATCTTTATACGCAATGGAACAAATAGAGAAGAGGAATAGAGATAAGGTTTTAATCAGACTGCGCTTGGCGTTTCTCTTGTTTTACTGTATTCTTCATAGTTAATCATCCGTCTTTGTAAACTTTTCTCGTTTTCTCCCAAACAAATTGACAGATTTTGATAAAACGTAATAAACTTGTAGTTCAGGATCTTTACAAAGTTTGCTTTTTGGCTCGCCGGGATGACATGTCCCGAGAGTTATTGCCATGTCACCGCACGTCGGAATCCGCATCCTCATGCAGAAAAAACAGTAACTTCAGCTGTATCTTTCGAAACGTTACTGATACAATATAGGTTCCTCATCACATTTCTCAATTGCTAACATGACGTGTGAACCGAATTTTTCAAAAATTCATGTGAACCGTTTTGATATTTACAACATAGGTTCCTAATGACGGACTTTCATTTTATACCATGACCGTTGACTTTGACCTACATTTTAAATACTCTATTCTGGGCTATATTTTTTTAACCAATAAAGAAAGCGCTTTAATAAATGGCATACATTTCTAATGACAAGGACTTTTATTTGATGCCGTTTATTTTGGCCTTGTGACCTTGACCCGTGAATCACCTACTTTTAAAAATTTTTAACATAAACTCTGAACCATTAGGGGTAGGGCTTTGTTACAGACACATACATCCCTCAGGTCAAGGGCTTTCGTAAAAGATACCTTTGACATCGACCTGTGATCTACTTTTAAAGAAAAAAGTTTAACATGGGCTTTATCTGTTGAACCATTAAGGGCATGGCTTCGATTCTTCACACATAGGTCCCTGATGCCTAGATCTTTCACTTGACTTTTAACATCGTGACCATGACCTCACATTCAATATCTTGTACTTAATTTGTCATGTATATTATATATTGTCTTTCCAAGCAAATCAAAGTTAGCATTTGACCCTCATATGTGTTATTCTCGTATTTGTTTTAATAAACCTTAAAGTACCTCGCTTTAATTCACTGTGCAGTCGTTAAAACGGTTTTCTATTTTTTTTAAATTTACTTGCTTAGGTCCTTGCTTTGACTACTTCAGTTTGGCGGTGTCTCTCTTATTGAGAGGTGGTACCTTTTTCGTATCCAGTAGTTTTGATAATAATTTTGTGCACCAGATGCCTATTTCGACAACTTATGTCTCTTCCGAATGGTTGGAATTCTAATACTATATAACCTATAGCACATACTCTCAAGACCGTTTCATGTATTCCTGGGTATTTAAAGTGTTTATTTTGTGTGAGATTTATATACATTACATTTATAAACATGTCCGGCATTACTAATTATGCTGATGTGTACATTGCCTAAAATAATCATTATTTCATGAACATGTGACGAATTACATTCCATGTGAATCTGCCATCTTTCCAATTGAACACGCCATCCCTCCTTGTGAATCCGATATCGTTTCGTGTGTATCAAGCCGGTGTGGCCTAGTGGTATCGCGTCGGACTCCTGATCGGGAGGCCGGGGTTCGAGTCCCGCTCTGGTCATGCCGGTGTCATGTCTTTCGGATGAGACAGTAAAAACCGAGGCCCCGTGTCATGGTATGCATGGCACGTTAAAGATCCCTCACTGCTTCGGGTGGGTCCGTTGCAAAGGTCAAAATTTGTATGCCCCGCATCAGGCAGATGCCGTCACCATATACGTGAAATAGTCGTGGTGTGACGTAAAACAAAAATCAATCAATCAATCAATCAATCGTGTGTATCCGTCATAGTTACATATGTATCCAGTGCCTGTTGTATATGAGTATTACATGACTGTTTTATTTAGTCTTCTCTACAAAGTAATAAATGATGTAAAAATGACTGTATTTATTATCTATTTCAGCATAATTTGAAGTTTGAAATACTGCACTTAGACTCGGTTCGTATTGTTTATCGCTGCTCGTACGTCCGTGACGCTTGGACTTTAACCTACTTTTCAAAAACTTAAATTTATGCCTGGAGACATGGATTTTACATAGGCATGTAATGATATGACATATGGTGATACAGAGGTCATGATACGATACTAAACAAAAAAAAAAAAAAGAAATTAAAACGATACAGCAAGGATAAGCAATTCCTCTCATTATAAAAATTTTAACTAAAGTTATGATATATAATAACAATGATAAAATTAAATTCAACTTCACAATTATAGATTCATGGTGACCGGAGCTGTCACCCGGTTAACTTTTCACCTTTACCTATGTCTTGGCCTGGAATTAAGAAAACATTCCTTCTGACGATGCCTTGCCGGCGAGCTGTTGCTTCTGGAAATTCATCAATATTATTATTATTATTATTATTATTATTATTATTATTATTATTATTATTAATTATTAATGTTTGTCAATAGATGGCGATACATTTAACAATTGTATGCCTAAGAACGTACCCTTCTTTAAAAATCTTCTTCAAAAGGGTCAAATGAGTTAAAATACTAATGGTATCTGAGTGTTCTACAAGGACATAGGATTCAAATTTGAATTTATTGATAGAAATAAAAATGCTTTTAATATTGATGAAAAAAAAACAACTGAAACAAAAAGAAATATGTGACGAAAAACCCAATTTAGCAAAATTTCTCATGTGGTTTAATGATGAAAATCACAATTTCCCTCCTTCTCCTCCTCCTCAAGAATTCACTTTTTTCTTTCCCCTTGGTGTACTTTGATTAGTTTTTATACGTTTTTCGAAAGACGGGACGTATTATGATATGGCTATGTCCGTCCGTCCGTTATGGAACGCAATAACGTTCACTTTAGTAAATGTTAGCTGTTTTTCATGAAACTTATACAGAATGCTGAAATAGTGTAGAAGAAGCCGCCTTTCGATTTTGAGGAAATTCAGTTTGTCGTTCCGGAGTTATAGTAATTGGATTTCATTTTTACTATGAAAAGATGCTATGGAACGTGATAAAACGTCAGTTGTTTTCCATGAAACTCATACAGAATGCTAAGATAATGTAGGGGAAGTTGCCTTTCGATTTTGAGCAAATTCCGTTTTGTTGTTCCAAAGTTATGGGACTTGGATTTTATTTTTGCTATAGTAAGATGCTTTGGAACGCAATAACTTTAGTAAATGTCAGCTGTTTTTCATGCAACTCATACAGAATGCTTAAATAGGGTAGGGGAAGCCGCCTTTCGATTTTGAGCAAATTTTATTTCGTCGTTACGGAGTTATGGAACTTGGATTTTATTTTTACTAGGATAACATGCTATGGAGATGCTATGTAACGCGATAACTTCAGTAAACGTCAATTGTTTTTCATGAAACTTATACAGAATGCTTGAATAGTGTAGGAGAAGCCATCTTTACGTTTGGGGCAAATTCAGTTTTGTCGTTATAGAATTATTGGATTTGGATCCCTCGTTGTGGATTTCAATATTTCATAAAAGTATTACCAAAGAGATTAAAGTTTGGGGGTAATAAAACCCTACGTTCACTTTGATCCCGTCCAAAGTAAACGATGGGCGTAATAAGCCACCCTATGCGTTGCTCTTGTTAATGTTCAATAAATGAACTTTGATGTGCGGTGGCTGCAAGCACAGCCACTACCACCACTTTCACCACTACCCCACCATCACCTATACTACTACCACCACCGCCACACCACTACCACCGTACTTCCACCAGCATCTCCATCACCACCACAACAACTCCTGCCGCTACAGAGGCTACATCAAAGTGTATTTATTGAACATTAAAAACTAATCAAAGTACACCAAGTGGAAGGAGAAAAGTGAATTCATGAGGAGAATGAGGAGGAGGGAATTTATAACTAGGTAGAGCGAATTTGTGAGGAGAAGGAAGTGGAAGAAATTTGTTTGGAGGGAATTTGTGAGGAGGAGGAGATCATTTTGTGGAGGGGATTTGTGAGATGGAGGATATGCTTCAGTGATTTGAGGACATGCTTCAGTAATTTGGGGATACGCTTTAGTGATCGTTCTTATTAAAGATTATCAAACATTCTGGATATTTGCATATTCTAAAATATTGAATATATTTAACAGTATATCTTCTAGCACCTCTTACTTAATAATATGAAATTATGACAATACTGACAATGCAATACTTAAACCCATAGTCTTGTATGTACTCGCTCACTTAAAACTATATGTGTTCAGGGATGTGTTTGCATTCGTCCAATTGAAGACCAGTCACCGTGAAATATGAATCGCCAGTACCTATTTTATCAGCATCACTGTTAATGCTATGAATGACATTAACGATGAACTATGAAGACATCTCTAATTCAATGGTCAGGACACATAACAAACATATACGTTATGAAAAAAAGGACCGGGGTTATGATCCGATATTCCTGTCTGTTTGAATAATAAATCGAACAATAGGGCTTATGTAACGTTACCAAACAACAGCTTCTGGTGATTCATTCGACCGTTGATACCTTAACATCTAAAATAAAGTCACGAAAAGGGTCAGGAGGGTAAGTAGAGAAGTCATTGGGTCAGTAGAGAGGTCATAGGAGGTCGTGGGGTAATGTGACGGGGTCAACGATGACGTCATTTACCCTACTCGTCAGGGCTGTGTAAAGAGTGGGGCCATGTTTATGTATCTGATAAAGAACCTTGATTTTTCTATTAAGCCGTATTTTTGGTAATTTCTTAAATGGCATTTACACCAAAGGGGATTTTAGGTTAGCTCTATCCGTCAGTCCCTCCATCTGTCACTCCGGCAAATCATTTTTCATCATTCTTGCAGTATATCATACATCATGGCAAGTTACAGATCAAGTTCGAATTTTGTTCCGGTACTTACGATTTTGCGGAGTTATGACCTTTGGACTTCAAAATGCAAAATCTCAATTTCCGCTATTTTCCGCTTTGCATTTGTTTATTTTCATTTTATCTATTTATTTGGTTTTTTTCTGTTATTATTATTATTATTATTATTATTATTATTATTATTATTATTACTTCTTTATTTATTTTTATTTATTTATATATTTTTAATATTATTATTATTATTATTATTATTATCATCATCATCATCATAATCATCATCATCATCATCATCATCAGCATTATTATGCTGAAACCAAAATCCAAACCCTGGTGTTGCAATGAAACAGAGAAGTCAGCGTTTGATAACAAAGAAATTGTTAAGTTCTCCACCAATTTTAGCATATGCAGATTATTCTTAACCATTTATTCTCCATACTGATGCTTCAGGTGATGGTCTTTACCAGGAACAAGGCTGAAAGGAGCGAGTTATCTCGTATACTAGTATGGGTTTACATAACAGTGAACGTAACTATCCAGCCCATAAGTTGGAGTTTGATGTCATTATGGGCGGTAACTGAAAAGTTCCATGCTTACTTGCATGGTAACACATTTAAGGTAGTAACCGATAATAACCTCCTTACACACGTACTTACCACGGCAAAATTAGACGCTACTGGCCACAGATGGTTAGCTTCCCTGAGCAATTACAACTTTAAGATATCCTGTAGAAGTGGTACCTCGAATTGAGATGCTTACGGTTTAAGCCGGTGTAGGATTGAATTTGGACCCCATTGAATTTAGACCCACCGGGTCTAAATTCAGCGGGCTGCGATCAAGATTCCACAGATTTTTCATGTTGAATTGTGACCCTAGAGACAGGGGGTCATTGTATTACGACCCTACCCACGGATAAAATTTTGACCCGCCGTTGAATTATGACCCCACCTTCACAGTTTCAGCTTACTGTGTAGATATAGATACAAATCTATCCGTTTCCTCCTGAAAATGTAAAACACAAAGAAATTGATACTATGTCACTTTGGTAATCACAAAAGAGTACCACAATGGACATCAATTCCTCCCTATTGCCATACCGTCCGCAATGAGGTTAGGGGTATACTAGAATCACCGTGTCTGTCTGTCCGTCCGTCCGTCCGGCTGTTTGTCTTTCTGTCTGCCTGTCTGTCTGTCGCCCACATTTGGGCCTCCGGACCGTAACTTCTCTCCCTTTTCATCTATCTTCATGACACTTGGTACACGGACTCCCCATGAGTCAAGGATGATCGCGTGGATCTAAAGGCGGACGACAAACCTCCTTCTAACGCACAGTTTGGTCAAACGCAATTGCGTTGAATGGGAGATTTTAAAAAATATTTTTCACTCGTTATATGTAATATACTAGATCTACTTTTCATAAATAAGTACCCATGCTTTAAAGTTCCTGTATCATGATACAAACTGAATACTAGTATGTAAAATAAGGAAGTAAACATCCACATTTCTGTTTAATCCAAGTTAGTAAAGCCAAAAGTAAAGGCAAATTAAACTTCAATAAAATATAAATTTATTGACTTCTTATTATAATACATGTAATAATAAAGTCTTCACCGGAACAAATAAAAAAAGAAAAAGAATAAAGTCAATTCTGTGATGATGATTCATACATTTGCATACACTTGCTCATAATTACACGTGCAACATATATAGAAAAGCCCACATGTACCCCGAAACGAGCCACGGACGACCGAATGCGTCGTTAACCTTATAATGAGCGACAGAAGATACGAACCAGCGACCTTCCGATCAAGAGTCCGATACGCTAACCACTCATGGCGTTTTTTTTTTTTTTTTTTTTTTTTTTTGTAATTTTAAAGCCATGACATATTTTCATAGTATAAGGATTTTTCGATTAGGGTTCTTATTTATGGTGGGTAGTATATATTAAATGTAAATATTATCTATATTACCTATATGTGTCCAACATGCAGTCGGGTATATGGACAATGTTTACACATGAGAGGCTGATTTCTGCCCGCCATAACGAAATGCATCGTCTTTTCATCTTCGTTATGTCGCCCCGCCATAACGAACAAAAAAAAAAAAAACCCAGAAAAACTCGGATGTTAAGTTGTTGTGTCGCCGCGCCATAACGACATATGTCTTTTCGTTATTAACGAAACATTTTTATGGCGCTATGCCGTTATGGCGGAGCGATAAAACAAAGTCATTTGTTATCATTTTATGGCGGGGCGCCCAACTTATTTTGTTGTGGCGGGCCGACATAACGAAGGCGAAAAGAAAAAGTATTTCGTTATGGCAGGGCACCAGAACGAAATAACAAAATGGCAGAAATCAGCCACCATATTTTATTACCATGTTTGCGGTACAAGAGGTCCCGGCTTCGATACCCGATTTCCTGTCGATATCGGTTGAAGCGATGCAAATTCAACCAAACTACTACCATTGTTTTGTATACAACAGAAGAAACAATAGTGTACCTTTTTTTTCGATGTCAATCTACATGTAATTGATTTTTATGCTTACGGTCTGAAAGATCCGGGGGCAAATAGCGTTTGGATCGTTCGTCCGTCCGTCTGTCTGTCTGTCTGTAATTCCGTGCCGCTTTCAAAAATTGCAATATCTTGCTTTCGATTGGTGAAACATTCATCAAACTTTAACTATAAATGTATCTTGGGGGGCGGGGGGGGGGGGCTCAAAATTTGATGACGTCATGTGACCCTAGGGCTGGGGCTGGGTCAAAATCTAGGACATAGGCAATTTTCCTGAATTTTTACCTTGCTTACCTTCTGATGGTGTTACATTTTCTTAAATTGAAGTATGAATGTATTTCACATGTCTGTGACATGGGACCCAGGGGGGGGGGGGGGGGGCGGGTCAATATATAGGACATTGCAAATTTTGCCTTATTTTGACTTTGTTGCCGCCGGGGGCATTAAATAATTTTCAACATTTTGTATTTATTTCTTATTTTTTCTTCTAAAACCTCTTCGTCAGATTTTTTTTTTTTGTATCAACTGATGTTCCTAGCTGGATTCGCGCATTGTGTTAATCCCTGTTCCCGTGTACCTGGATATGCATATGAGAACATAGTAGCATCATCCTTTTGAAGTTCGCGAAAATTACGTTGGGTTTCTTTCATGTCAGGAAAGATGCAACACTTCTATTACAATCTCGAAATGAAAGTGAGACCCGCACTTTGAAGTTTAGCGACAGGTTTGCTCCTTTGGAGTCACTGGTCACTCAGCATCTGTTTCCCAAGATGGAAACACGTATTATAAACGAGAGGAAAAACTATATTTTAAAAAATGAATATCCAAAAAGGGTGCGAAACTCAGAAAACAAGAAGAAAAACTTAAGATGAGACTGTAAACGGTTCTTCGTGAAAGAGAATGTTTTGTACTACAGAGCACGTTGGAACAAAAATGGATTGCGTGTTGTTTCGAAAGATGAGAAAATCAGAGTCATAAAACAGATACATGAAGTTGGACATCTGGGGATCAATAAAACGTAAGTATTACATTTTGGGAGGTGATACCCAACATCCCACATTTTCTGAAAAAATGTTTAACCCCCCCCCCTTTTTTTTTTTTTTAAATTACCTGATCCAACCCATGTGCGTTTGGATGTTACTTGACGTCAGAGTGGATGATTTTTTAGTCATATAAATATATGTGACGTACAGCACATAGATTAGTCCGAAATATCTGACCAAATACCTCGCCTTTGACAGTTATTTTGACAAAGGCGAGGTATTTGGTCAGATATTTCGGACTGTCGACATCCCTGGCCAAAGACAAGGGGTTGACAGAAAGGAGGGGAGTTGGGTCCCGCCTTATCTCTCTCCCTTCTTGGAGCGGCGTCCGCTTCGTATGCACAAATTTTGATATTTTCCTCCCCTCCCACCCTAAACACCATTTGCTCACTCCCTCACCTTCCGCCACTCCTCCCAACCCTCTTCCCCATCTTCCTTTTCATGTCCGCCTCTCATAGACGGTTCTGTTATGTGCCCGTCCAATCACAGACAAGGGACCACCCTTTTAACGGTCTTTCCGTATGTCGTGCAATGGGCTTTAAACTTGCTACCAAATGGTGACTACTTGCGTCTCGTTGGCGGACCTAGGGGAGGGTTGCGGGGGTTGCAACCCCCTCCCCCTCAAACTGTGGTCAAACCATTTTAGCGAAAAAGGTCATTTTGCCACCCCCTTTTCCGACAGAATAATGGAAAACATTAGTCATGGGAGGCTGCCCCTGCCCCTCCCCTTTTCAAACATTTCTAGGACCGCCTTAAGCCCAGACCAAGACCAACTGCCATTACCATCGCGCCACTTAGCGGACATACATGTACCATGTGCCCCTTGCATCTAAGAAGGGAAAATATGGTCTTGTCTTTTTTATATAACTTGTTGTATCTGTGGACTGCAAAAATTGTGGGCCTGTTTATAAAATCTACGTACAAAAATGTGAATGCAGTATGCCCGAAACGGTGTATTTGCGATATTGCGTATTTAAGAAAATGCAACACCATCAGAGCTTATTTACCAAAAAAAAAAAAAAAAAAAAAAAAAAATAATAATAATAATAATAATAACACAAATTTTACAGTGTCCTATATTTTTAATTTGCCCGCACTATATTGCAACTGTTTACATAGTATAGACCATTGAACCTTTATTACTATTTTGTTGATGTATATTCATACGCACAATGCATTCATTGTTTCAGTGACGCGACGTTGTCCTATTGTGATTGAAATGTATGGAATCCGGATAGGGCCATGTACTTCGGTATCGCGTCATCGATAGCGCGACGATAGTGCAATGGCGTGATAGCGATGGCGCAATGCTCTATCGCGGCATCGTCATCGCACCATGTAGGTCGATGGCGCGATGACAATGGGGCGTCAGCGATGACGATGACGCGATGCCGACGACGCGATAGAGCATTGGGCTATCGTCATCGCTATCGCGTCATCGTCATCGTGTCGTCGTTATCGCGCAATCGTCATCGCGCCATCGATCTACAAGTCGATGGTACGATGACGTGATAGTGAAGTGCATAGCCCTATCCGGATTCCATAGAAATGACATGGCCTGATGAATGGTGAAGAGTCTCACGTGGGTCTATATCGCTTACCAGAGAAAATAAGCAATTTTCAGGGGCGGATCCAGGAATCGTACTTAGGGGTGGGGGTGCAACTAACAATTGAAGCCGAAGGCTTCATCGAGGCGCGTAGCGCCGAGAGGGGGTAGGTGCGGGAGGGGGCTACCCCCTCCCGCGGGTGGGGGTCCGGGGGGAAAAAATTTTCAAAAAAATAATTAAAAATAACGCATTCTGAGAGTTTTTTCGTCGTTTTGTGTAAGGCTTACAGTCGGCTGGCTGGCTGTACTGTAAGCATTCCATGAAACAGAATACTTTCTGTTAATGTATGCGTACTAGTTTACCATTAGATATGTCGAAATTAAAGGTTATGAGTTGATTTAATCTTCAAGCATACATTTGATTCAGCAATAATGTTAATAAAATTGAAAACAATACCTACACTTTGCCGATTTTAGGGGGGGGGGCCGCCGCGTGCGCCCCCCTCCCCCATAAATCCGTGCATGATTTTATACTACAAAATGCTACAGCAATAAAACAAAAGTGGAAATTCTTACATGATAAGCCTTTCAGCAGATTCAAAATACATGTAATTCTGAACATCGCGGTACTCTATGATTTCACCTCTTATGTAATCATTCAAAATAATGCAGCAAGACGCAGGGGCTGTGCCCTTACAGTCATTTTTAAACGCTAGTACTTAGTCTATAATAAAATTACATCATATCCATATCTGTGTATAAATATGAATAATGTTATATTTCAGCTGGAAGACGTTACGTGACCGATATTACTGGGTCGGATCATTTGATAACGTCAAGACATTTGTCACGAACTGCGAGATGTGCCAAAAGAAGGAGCCCATGGTCAAGGCGAAGAAGCCCCTGCATTCTATACCTGTTCCAAAAGAAGCGTTTGTACAGATAGGAATGGATTTGGTAGGCCCACTTCCGGAATCCGAAAGAGGTGAATAATGTTTTCCTTAAGGCCAAAAAAAGTGTATTTCCTGTCACGTGCTAAAGAAAACTTAGGGTCGTACGGTCGGAAATAATTTTGTATTATGATTTTATTTTTTGTCACTGATTTGATATTGGATTTCACCAAGAATGCATTTTTACCCACCATGAGTGGCACTTACTTCTTTTATGACGGAAAAATAATGATCCCTTTGGTATAAAAAACTACATTTGAAGGCTGAAATGGGCAGTTTTAATAAATTTCTACTAAAAGTACTAGTGTCATAAAAAATTTAGTGTCGGGGCCAAAAGTTAGGATCGGTCAAGTGACCGGAAACACGCATAATGTGTATAAATGTGGAGGATTCGAGTGCATAATGATGTCTATAATGAAGGAGGGTGCACAATTGCATTTTTCGTACTACATTTTCAACATTTTGTCAAGAGTGGCTAGATGGATTTTGGTGAGACTTGGTAGCAATGATACTCAAGGTCCCTTACCAACGTTCATTCTGTTTTGGTGACTAGATCTTCCCAGGCCTGAGGGTGGATCTAGGTAGGGGCAAAATGTACCTTGGACGACGCCCCCCCCCCCCCCCCCCCCCCCCCCCCCCCCCCCCCCCCCCCCCCTTCAGTTGAGAAACTTCTTCAGACAAACTGCATATAACGACAAACCAAATACATATATAAAAGGATGTGATAAGACGACGTGTTGTTGTTTTTTAATCCGTTCCAAAGTCAGATTTTGACGCTTTTTCAGCGTTTTGGGACATTAGCATCCAAGTGTAAACTAAGTTAGGAGAGATAACTCTTACAATACTTTTTATCTTGGTAAAGACATTGGCTACTATTTATACATTATTTAAAAATTAATGTATTAGATATTTACTGTTGGTAGAAACTTGATAAATTTGATCAATAATTTAAAGATTACTTTAAATAATAAAATCATCTGTTTTATAAATTTCATTTAATATTTTCATTTAATTACTAAATGTAAATTTGATAATGTTACTTTACTTTAATTCATTTAAAGTAGATTTTTCATATCTAGTTATTATTTTTTTATTGAATAAATTTTTGTATATGCATACATTTACTTTGATGTATCGCCCGTTGAGGCATAAAGGGATCACTTTGCCCGGCATCTGTCGGGTAGTCAAACTTACATTTTAATGTTTCGTAGGCGACACACGGTTTCATTGAATACGCTAATTTTCTAACCATTTCAGATTTCATGTTTAAGGGGATATCCGGCTTAAGGGATATGTATTTTGCCTTAATCCGAAATTCCTTTTTATACGCCCGTCATAAGACGGGACGTATTATGTTATGGCGCTGTCCGTCCGTCCGTGGGTCCGTCCGTCCGTCTGTCCGGGGTCATGTTTTCCAGATTGTTTTGGCCATTTTTCAAGATATTGCGATGAAATTTGGTAAATAGCTTTATTGTAAGCAGTGTCAGTACCAGTTCAATTTTTTGTGCGATTGACTTACTTTTGGCTGGTTTATGCCCCTTGAACTTTGAAAAATCATTGATTCATGAAACAAATTTAGAATGCAGAAATAAGATTTATAAATTAAATTGTATAATAGAAGAAACCGGATGTTGAATTCCATTCTAATAAACCATAAGTTCGAACTGGTCCCGTTCAAAGTAAGCGACGGGCGTATTTAGCCACGCTAGGCGTTGCTCTTGTTTTCTTGGATTGATGAGCAATATCTTTGATTTGTATTTATTTCTGTTTCAGGGAACAGGTATATCCTTGTTTACACCGAGTATCTCACAAAATGGGTAGAAGCAGAAGGCCTGCCGAACAAAGAAGCACAAACAATAGCCAAAAGTTTAACTAGGTTCGTTTGTACTCATGGGGTACCGACAACGTTGATAACCGACCAGGGCCGTGAATTCTGCAACGAGCTAAATGACTTATTTTGCCAACAAATGGGCATTGATCATAGGGTTGCCTCAGCTTATCACCCCCAGACTGGCGGGCTTACTGAACGGTTCAACCGAACTCTGTGTAGCATGCTATCAACTGTTGTGAAGGACAGTCAGAACAATTGGGATGAAAGGATTCCATTTGTACTGTTCGCCTACAGAACAGCAGAACAAAAATCGACAAAAATGGATCCATTTTCATTGGTGTACGGATGAAAGGCTCGACTTCCGGTTGAACTAGATTTGCCGTCTTCTTCACTCGAAGAAACAGATGACGAAGAAACAGCTTTGCAGGCAAGAGTAAAATCGTTTATTGACCTATCAGAGTCCAGGAAACGTGCGAAAATCAACATCAAAAAGGCCCAACGAAAGCAAAAGTCGTATCATGACTCGGACGTAAAAATCATTAAATTCAAAGTTGGCGATACCGTATTGCTACACAACACACGGAAAACTACGAGGAAAGGGGGTAAGCTTGAGTATCGATGCAAAGGCCCTTACGTGATCGAAAAGGTTCTGAAAAAAAGGTGTGTATAAACTAAAAGGTCAGGCGTCTAAAGTCAATGGCAACAGACTTAAGATGTTTCGTAGCGAAAATAATGAGGAGTGTGACCGAAATGCCCCATATAGCCAGAGGAAGGAATCCCATTTACCCCCCAAGAAAAGAACGATGATGTACACAAATCCTTGCAATGACGACAACAGCGAAATCAATAAAGATGATCGTAACGAAAGTTCCACCGAACGCCAGAATGAAAACGTACGAGACCATGAAAACGCAGACGATGATGTACAGTTCGTGCAGTGTGATGAAGGGACAAAGACGATCACTTTCAAATGGATTGACAATGACTGGCAAGCAGAGAAAGCCGCGCTATTTGGAGTAGATGTGAAAAACTTTCACAATCAGAACAAGCTGTACCACGATGTTCCCGTACACTCTGAACCTACCAAGACCGTAGCGATGAGAGGCGACGGCAATTGTCTATTTCGCGCTTTTGCTATATCCTCTTTGGGGTCCAGTCCTATCACATTCTTGTACGGAACTATATCGTTAACTTCATGCAAAACAGAAAGGAACTCTTTGAAAGCATAGAAGCAACCCCAATAGGAAACTACATCAGTGAGTCTCTCATGTCGGAGGTGGGAACTTGGGGCACGGAACTGGAAATATTAGCTTTGGCGACTATGCTAAATACTACAATTTACGTTTACTGTGTACAAGGCAAGAGGGATAGAATACAGGGGAGGGGATGGTTGCCATATTGTCCACTTGAGGAAACAGAAACGTGCGAGAAAGGGGCTATATACTTGCAGAATATATATGCACACTTTGAACCAGTTTTTGATGTTAGATGCGAAAGGCAATGTACGGAAAATTTCACAAAATCGCCATACTTGGGAATCAATAACTATTTGCCCACAAGATACTGGAAGTATGCTTAATGCAGCTCTAGTAAATAGTTTCCAAGACGAGGAGTTCTTGCAAAAGAACACTACATGTTCCTACGAGTCAATTTATGTGAAACAATTCACAAAAGAACATTACAAGGTAGATGGGAAGTTGGAAAAAATAGCCAAAGAAATCGATGCAAATAATTTCAACCTACTGTGTGACTATGAAGACTTGGATGTCAAATTGCTGCAAGAGGAGGAGAGAATGTAATTTGATGTTTTGTGGTTTCGAGAAAACTAGACTTTATAGATTGGTATAGGTATACCAAAGCCATTGGTTTATTTGGTTGTTTGTTGTTTTATCAATAAAGATCAAAACTTTTATCTGTTAATTGCAGCATCATTCAATTTGTTTTTGTGATATTTGACCCTTCTCATGCCCTCATATTTGGGTGACACATGATGGCATATGTGCTGAATGATGATGATCAGGTGAGCACATATAGGCCAACGTGGGCGTTTTGTTTAATTGACTGTCGGACTGGTGGACCTTCGGACGAGTGGACCTTCGGACTAGTGAACCTTCGGACTAGTGGACCGTGACCTGTAACTTCTAGTAGCGAGAAAGCCAAGATGGCGGATAATGATTTTGTTGCTATGGGACTTCCTCGGTCAATTCATCAGCAAATTACGCTTAAAATGCCACAACTTAACAATTTTTGCAGAGACATGCAGAGACACTGCAAATACTCGTATTTATTTTTATTTTTACAACCGAATGTAAAGTTTGCATTCATGTACATGTATATAGAAACTTGTCCCGACGATGTAAACGGGTTGTATGACATGGATAACGTTCCCTGATATTGATTAATTCACGCACAATATCTGAGTATAGCCTACTGGGCACTACATAGACATTGTTTATGGAACACCAAGTTAACAGAAACTCAAATATCTAGTGAACGCAATAATTCACTTGTTGCGCCCATTAATTATTGTACGTACTTATTTAATTATTGGGCACAAATATGGCGCACAATAATTCAAATATAGACTTCTCTATTAGATTAAAATTAGAGAGCTCTCTAATTGAATTCTTATATGCACTCATTGAATACGTACGTGTAATAATTGTTAAATTAGTGCGAACAGAATTTTTTTTTTTTGTGGGCGCAATAATTGAAACATATTTGAGTTTCTGTTAAATAGTGTCTGCAATTATTCAGATTCAGATACCACAAGGTATAGAGAACAATCAATCTGTGCGTGCAAGAACACGGACTCGGTTTGAGATCGTAATTTTGTGCACAATAATTGGATCAGTGCGCGCAAAAATTAAATTAGTGCGCAGTATATAATTGAAAAAGTGCGCGCAATTACTGAATTCCTTAGCGTAAAAAGCGGGCAGTTTAAGAGTTCTCTTGATTACAAAGGCCTATTGAGCTCATTTTCGTAGGTAAAAAAAAATATTTTTCGCGATATAACGCGAAACTTAAGGTAACGGTCAAGGTAACAAAGTCATTTACCTAAGATAGCATACCAAGTATGAGGCAATATTCTATAGTTATGCTAAATTTATGATTAATATTTATGTGGTGGATATATAGACAGGACAAACCTCTCTCCGATTATTGATCAAGGGAATAAACGATCAAGATGTTGTGAAAATTTATACATTTTAAAAGGTCACATTTCCGTTTCAACTCTAATTCAGAGCTCTTCAAGTGATATTGAGAGCACTCTATTTAATTAGAGAACTCTCTAAATAATTGAGGATATTTCAAATTGGTTTACCATACATTTTACTAGCCATAATAGACAGTTTATGTGTTCAGCATGTTTTAAACTAAAAGTTCTGTGGTCAGATACGACGGAAATGCAACCTTTTAAAATGTATACATTTCAAAACATCTTGATCTTTTTTATTCCCTTGATCAAACTAGAGCTGTCCTAACGAAATTAATACCCCCGGGGCAACCAATGTAGTTACACAGACCTAAACCCTGCTGTTATCCAGAGTCAATGAAGCATAAAATTAAGGTCAGATGCAGCATCTGCAGCATGCATCCAATTCAGCATCCCAGAATACATCACTGGTGCAAGTTTGGTTGAGAAAGCACTTGTACTTTGTCAGAAATTGACATTTCACAAACTTCTTAACCGTGTCACTCAAGCGGAAAATGTAGGTCTAGCACAGCATCCGCAGGCTAGCATGCATCCAATTTAACATCCCATAGTACATCACTGGTGCAAGTTTGATCAAGATAGCACTTAAACTTCCCGAGAAATTCACTTTTGAAAACTTCTTAACCGGACAGACAGACGGACGGACAGAGTGATTCCTATATACCCCCCAACTTCGTTTGCGGTGGGGAGGGGTATAATAATCGGAGAGAGGTTTTTCCTGTCTATATGTCCGCCACATAAATATTGATCATAAATTCAGCATAACTAGAGAAATTTGCCTCATATTTGGTATGCTATTATATAAATATCATATGGCAGTTCGGGTTACAGTGATATTGTCACCCCGTGAAACGAATGTCACCGGAGGCGCAAGCCGAGGGTGACATTCTGTTTCAAGGGTTGACAATATCACTGTTACCCGAACTGCCATATGATATTTATTTTATTATACCGAAAACTGTATCAAACTGATATTTACAACAGTGGTTGTCGGTTTCAGTCACGTGATTGAGTAACACTGACTGTTACTTGATCACGTGATTAGGTAACAGTGAATGTTAGGTCAATCACGTGGACTACTCAAAGGCAATGTTACATGAACTGTATTGACATGCAAGAATGATACATGATACACTAAGATTTAGGTATAATAACAATTAATGAAACCCTAGGTAAATGACCTTGTTACCTTGACCGTTACCTCATGTTTCGCGTTATTTCGCAAATGTTTCGCGTTATATCGCGAAAGTTTCGCGTTATTTCGCGAAAAATATTTTTTTTACCTGAGCTCAATAGGCTTTCGTACCTGATCGAGTCGAATGCTCAGATAACCTATTTTGTGATCTCTCCATCCGTCGTCCGTCATGTAACTTTTCTATTTGTCTATTTCCTGTCTGAAACCACTGCAGTGAGTTCAACGACACTTCACAGAAAGCAAATAACCAAAGTCCTCACCATGTTTGTTAATGTCAGTTAGTTCGCTTCAGGGGTGGAACCAGGAGATGGGGACATTATAGGTTGCAGAATAGGCAGTTCTTGGCACCTCTTTTTTGTTTTTCTTTACAACAGCAGAATCAGATGCCGACGGCAATTTACGAAATGCATCGGAACTATCTAAAAATTGTAAAAAAAAAATAAATAAAATACAAAATTCTTTCTTGTATTCTTTATCTTAATTGGCATATTTTGCACATTTGCTTACGGTACTGAAGTGAACGATTTATATCCTCTTGGCCTCATGTTTATTAGGAATGAACTCTATCGATTTTGTCTTTCAATTGTCGCAATTGTTTTATTGTGCCAAAATTTCTTAAATACGTCCAGAAAAAATACCAATATCTATGATATTTCACTTGTGATGCCATTTTAAAATGTTAATTTGTTTTTCTTTCTTTAATCTTACGCAATTAATCGGTAAAATATATTTCTCGTGTCATTCTCTATAATAAACGGTGTTCCAATTTTATTTTTGTACATGTACTTGAATTTTAACATCTACATATAGGAACAGTCACATTTCAACGTTGAATTATGACCCGCGTCATTATTCAACGTTGAATTATGACCCGGGTCACTATCCAATGTTAAATTATGACCCGAGTCATATCTATGTTAATATACTTCGCAATATCTGAACTCTTAACCTACTTGTCTTTGATCAAATATATGCGTCTTTATGTCGGTTTAAGTACACAATGACATCTTTTAAAGGGCAGGTAGGTAGGGTCATGATTTCAAACTGAATTATGACCCGGGTCAATATTCCACGTTGAATTATGACCCGGGTCAATATTCCACGTTGAATAATGACCCGGGTCATTATTGAATGTTAAATTATGACCCGGGGTCATGATACAACGTGGAATTTGGACCCGTCGGCGGATTTTTTATCCGTGGAATTTTGACTCAAATTGGTGTCAAAATTCAACAGCGTGATCAAAATGCAACGGCCAAGGCGGGTCATAATTCAACGAAAAATCCATTGAATATGGACCCGGAGTCAATATTCAAAGGGGCAGGCTTGGTGTAGTGGTTAAGGGCTTGGCTTGCGGCGCCGACGATCCGGGTTCGATTCCCGGGTTGCGCCACTATGTTTAAGAGGTTGGTAACCTCCTGCTTCCATGTCGCGATATAACTGAAATATTGTTGAAAGCGACGTAAAACACCAATCAACCAACCAACCAAATCAATATTAAATGGGGGGGGGGGGGGGGGGGGGGTTCCAAATTCTATCTTACACCGGCGAGCAAACACAGAACTATTTCCCGACGTTGTGAAAGCGGTATGTCAGGTATTGTAAGTATACAAGATTTTGCATATGTTGAGAACTTCATGATTATCCCTTCACAGTTTAACATAGTGAATAGTGATTTGCAGAATGATGTCATTGGATCTAGTATGAGGCAAGTAGATTGGCCCAAAGAACAGCGTTCTGATGCTACTTTAAGTAGAGTGTATGATCTTTTTCAATGTGGTTTTTATCCCCATGGGAATACTTTCAAGAATGAGAACCCTGAAGTTTGTAAATATTTCAGAGAGTAGAAGAAATTATTTTTTGAAAGATGGTGTTTTGTTTAGGTCAACTATTTTGAATGGTGAGAATTTTAATCAGATGGTTCTTCCAAGTAGTTACAAAACGTTTGTATTACAACGTCTGCACGACGACCTTGGTCATCAAGGTAGGGATAGGACTTGGTGTGTTCACTATTTGTTCTTTTGGCCAGGTCAGGAATCAGATGTAGAGAAGTATGTTAGTTCTTGTGGTCGAGGTATTAGACAGAAATCATATCATCAGCGTAGTGCGTGTAAATATTGTAAGCACACAACCAATGGAGTTGGTTTGCATATATTTCCTGTCTTTGGAACGGTCAAAAGGTGGATATGAAGATACAACTGATCACTTTACCCGCTATGCTCAAGCTATACCTACCCGTAATCAGTCTGCAAAAGTCACGGCTAAAGCTTTGTTTGAAAACTTCATTGTACATTACGGAGTTCCGGCTAAATTGCACAGTGACCAGGGGAGAAATTTTAAAGGGAAAGTTATTAAAGAATTATGTAGATTGGCAGGGATTACGAAAACTCGTACTACACCATACCATCCGATGAGTTACGGGATGGTTGAACGTTTTAATCAAACAATTTTGGGAATGCTTGGAACATTACAGGATAAAGCGAAAGCTGACTGGAAATCTTTTGTCGCTCCACTAGTTCATGCATACAACGCTACTAGACATGACAGCACAAAACACAGTCCATATTTTTTTATGTTTGGTAGGCATCCGTGACTGCCAATTGATGCATACATGGGTCTGTTATCGCCACTAAATACTCAGTGCGATAGTCCAGGTCATCATGCTACTAAGCTGGGTAAACGTTTAGAATATGCTTACAAAGTGGCTTCTCGTGAAGCTGAGAAAAATGCATCCAGACATAAAATCCGTTACGATTTAAAGGTCAGAGAGTCAACAACTGACGTAAACGACAGAGTTCTCGTCCGTAATTTCGGTCTAAAAGTTAATAAATTGGCCGATAAATGGTCTAGGGATGTTTATATAGTTACGTCTAAACCAAACAAGGATATTCCTGTATAGAAAGTGAAAATGAAATTAGCGAACAAATCAAAACTCTTCATAGGAACATGCTTTTATCATTTTCATCGATTCCTATTTCATCAGATTACATTGATGCAAACAATTCATGTGAAAATGCTCCGAAGAAACGGCGAACCAGGTCAAAACCGCAAAATAATTATTATTCGGTTTCTGTTTCTGATTCTGATTCAGATATTGTTCATTTTCATGTGCTTCATCGCATTCTTCCCAGAGAAATTGTTCCAGATACATATGTTACAAATATTAAAAATACACCTGAAATCATAATCCTTCTGTTTTATCAGAACATAGCACCAGTAATTTATCTCCGTACAGAAATCGTACAGATCCTGTAACGGAACCGGAACCAGAACCGGAACCCCCGCGCAGATCCGGTAGAATTCGAAAACCACCAACGCGTTACGGTGATTGGGTTGTCGATAATAAAATGCGAGTATGGTATGTTTAGGGGAGAATGTAATGCATATTGTCATGTTGATGTATATAACTTTGTTTTAATTTCATTCAGTTGATAAAATTATCATTTGTTTTCAGACATAATACGTGTTGTAACAATTGCTGAAATTTACGTTGGTGTATTGCTTTTCAGGCACTGAGAAGTTTGAGTAAAATATTGAAAATTCACTACGCTGTGAGTTTCAATAATAACATTTTGTTTTTATATTTCAGCATATTTTCTGAATTTGATATTTTAGCTTTGAAATGTCAGGAGCCATTTTCCAAAGCAGGGGAGAATGTCGCGGATGTGAAATTATTTTTATCTATTAATAATAGTTATATTACTGATGTTTTCCTTCTTTACAATAATTTCTTCTTATGAATGTATGCATGAGTAAACATATGAATGAATTAGTGAGTGAATGATTTGACATTGACCAATGGACGGATTAAGTGTTTGCGCATGCGATATTGATATGCCCGCTTTTCCTGGCGCGCTTTAGATCATACTTTAAACATCTTTTGTAATAACCAGACGTTGATATCATTCAAAGATTTATCTATTGACTATTATCAAATTATCGCACAGGTATGTTATGTTATACATTTGTATAAGTAACTTTTATATTTAAAAGCATTTGATTATTTTACATATACATGCTTAGCAAATGATGCGCTTGGCTAACTGTTTATCTATTCGTGCATTTCAAATATTTGCATATGGTCATTTCTACTGTAAATATTATAATCTTTTGTATTGGAAAATATTGGTAATACATTATCGTTAATATTGTAGGACATTTTGGAATATATCAATTTTTAGCATCTCTGAATGAAAATAAATATTCAGTATAAATTATGTGTGCTATTTGAGTCAAACTCTGGACATAGTAATCAATTAAGTTTTTAAGTGGAGAGGGGGAACGAGATCCCACTTCACTACATAGCAATATCCACTAAACATAAATAAATTAATTGATGAATAAAATAATGATGATAATTTTTAAAAAGGTGAGAACAAACACAAACTTAGTGCCCATCATTTAATCAAAACTTAATTGATACTAATATAAAATAGGATTCAGGTGGTCAAAATAATGGTCAAGTAGGACTGATAGTGATTGTAACATGTCAAAACCCAGGACACAGGGAACAAGCTAAGAGGTCTATCAAATTAAACACGAGGAACCACTGTATTAGTCTACAGAGTGGCATAAAAGGAGCGGCTTACATGTACTTGAATGGGTTAGTGTGAAAATAGTAAAAATTTTATGATGATCTTGACAAAGGTATACATGTACCATGGACGGATCTGTCGCAGCCCCACGCATAGCAATGTAATGAGTGTAGTAGAGCGTTTATCACACGGAAAGCATTTCAGCCCATAGAAGTGGTCTCGGCTACTCGGTACATTGAGTAAATTGTGTAAGGTCAACAATGTTACTCTTCATTATCATATCTATGGGTTAAAAATGTTCTTGTCAATCTCTGGATTCATGGGCCGTTCCAATTTCCAAAACTACACTTTTAACTTCAACATATTCACGATTTTCCCCCATTTCTAGCGATCAAACTCTGAGTTAGAGGTGTCATGGCCTTTGACCGGGGGATTCGCAGATTCCTTGTAATCTAGTTGTACTCGCTTCTTTACTCTGCCTATATATGATTTCATCAGAGTTGAATGCCCTTGCATGGAAGCGAAACAAATATAATTCAGCATTGTATATATAGATGTGTGTGAACACTGTGCAGAAAGTGCCACAACCACATAACATCAGAAAGAAAGGGTATAATATCATTTAATTCCAACCCTACGCGGGGAAATTTTTACGAGCTACACACTACAAAGGGAATAAGTGTAACATTAATAAAAAAATACGTGTAAGTGTACTTAAGGGAGAATTTATATCAGTGTTTACAATTAAAAGCCCTAAAAACATGTGCTACACGTCTTATGGCATATGAAATGTTGGATCCTGGTCTTGAAGACTTTGTCGTTGTGAACTCTTTATAGAAAGTGGTTCGCAAGATTTATATAAGTTGTTAACTTTTTTCTTAATCGTTGTAAAATAAATAAAGTTTAAATAAAAAAAAGTGGTTCGCCTATATGGGATCTTATACCGGTGTTCGGGTCCACTTCTGGCTGCTCCTATCTTAGTAAATTGAGGAGGAATTTGGATGGCAAATAAACACAGACAATGCAGTACATCATAGTGACCGTGACTCTAATTCGTTGTTTGCGTACTTTCCCATTTCAGCCCATCCATCATGTGATACTACTAGTGGGAGTTGTTTGATGGTGAATCGTGCTGCTTTTGGTTGCACTGCTTCTGTTTTATCGATGTTTACCTTTGTATGAAGGTTCGAAACTATAGGTGCATATTCTACATGGGGTCTGATGAAGATTTTGTAGCACCTGTCCTTTATGGTTATTGGACATGAAGACAGTTTCCGTCGTAAAAATATTGTGGGTGTTGTTTGCCTAACATGTCGTGTCGATGTGGTGGTTCCATAAGAAGTTGTAGGTAAAGTTGGCCCAAGGTAATGAGGTCCGTTTGGTAGTGGTTAACATCTTGCCACGGATGTAGTAAGGGGTTTCGAGTTATTCCAATTGGTTGTTATACGGATCACTTCACATTTATCACGGTTGAAATGGATGAGCCAATGAGAATCCCAGTACTGAAAATCGTCAAGTTCGTGATGGAGTTGTTTGGCGTCGGCTTTTGTGGTAATGGATCTGTACAGGAGGCAGACATCTGTAAACAGTCTCGTTGTAGATTTGAAATTTATTGGAAGGTCGATGATGTAGGCTAGGAATAGTAATGGGTCGATGACTATTCCCTGTGGCATACCACATGTCACAGGTTCGGTTGGTGAGAAATTACCCTCAACCTGTTTTCTTTGTGTTTGCATCGACAGGAAACTCATTAATGCGTCCCCTCAGAGAGACAGTGACACGGGACCTCGGTTTTCAATGCTTCATACGAAATACAGAACACCGGTGCGCCCAGGGCGGGAGCCGAACCCGGAACCTCTCGATCACGACCCAGGCACCATATCCACTAGGCCACGCCGGCTCAATTTTCAATAGATAAACAAGAACAGTTCCATCGTAATAAGTATACAGGTGATGGACGACTAGCACAGATGTATTATAAAGACTTACATAAGAGCAATGACCACGCTATTTTCTTGGAACCCAGCATTTCGAACCAAATCAAACCCAAACATGCACAACTAAACCACATGCTGTACTAAATAGAGAGTCAGATTGTGCTTCTTTTCTATGGAGCAGGGCCGAGGACCGGAACCTAATTCGCATTTTCACCTATCACAAGGAGTTAAGAGAAGTCTTTTGGGGTTTTTTTAATAATCTTTGAGAAATAGCGATCATAAACTGCCTGTCATAGATTTGTGTATGAAAAATTGAGCTGCATGGTCACTTTTCCTGGTACCAAATTCAAGGTTGTAAAAGGAAATGAATGAAATATGTGCAAAACTATAACGGATGTCATAAAGGAAAAATGTGACTATAAATGATATTTAATAGTGAATGGTCTCTGAGGAGTAGCGATCACAATCTGTTTGTAACTTTGTATATATATAAAAGATGACGGCGCCCCTCTTCTAGGACCGAATGGTTAAGGACAAGATCCAGATAGTACTTATATACAGATAGACCGGGTGAAATGAAATATAGAGAGAATGTATTGAAGATTCTCCGAGATGTAGCCATAACAATATATTGCTTACAGTTGGTATCCATCAGCTCCAATGTTTTTACTTTATTTTTTTTTTTTATCTTTCTTTTAGGTTATTCAGACCTCTTGTTGTGTATTTATTCAGATTGGAAAAGCATTACAGGAAATAATTCAAAATTTTCAAATACATTTCATAATTTCCTGTTAATATGAAGGTCCTACATACAAAATATGTTTTTTGAATTGTCGTTAATGAAGGAATCCATGAAGTATATACTGGACATGGTCCAATAATACAACTAACTCTCAACATTCTTTTAGTCACACTAAGCTTGAATATAAGTTTCGTGACAAAATCATCGCATTGCTTATTATCTATAGTCAGGAGTTATGTGCATGTCCCTGATGATTTTTGCCATACAGATTTGTCAGATGTCTTCAGTTTTTTTCTTTTCTGTTTTTTTTTTTTTTTTTTTTTTTTTTTTTTTTGAAGAAAAGAGATCGGAATATTTCATTTTAATTATCATGCAGATAATAGCGAATAAATCATAAATTAAAAAAATATTCAATACTTCAAAAATTTTTTTTATCATTTCACCCGGAAGTTTCTGTGCCCAATTAAAGCTGTCACACATTGTGACTGAAATAGTATTGAGCGTAATGGAGGACATTATAACGAGAAGTTTTTACTAAATGATCTGCATATATGGAAATTCAAATACATTCGAGTGTACATGGTATTAATATTTACATGAAATATTTTACAACACGTCATAACACTACAACTTGAAATCTGTATTAGTGATACATAGGGCTCATCCCACAAATGTCTTCCATGGCACGTTTAAGTAATTAAATTAGTTGGAATCATGAAGTTCATTTCATATTTTACTCCATTACATTTCATATTTCAACATCAGTTTTCTCCACATGTAAAGACGGCAGTAAAGAACGAAGAGGTGCCGAAGGGTTAACCATATCTCGAAGTATGTGAAATAAACGGAGGAAAACATATAGGGAAGATGTAATATTTGTATACAGAGAGTGCCACATAATACACTAATACTGTGCTGTACAATATTTCAAAATTACACCACATTTACACCTCCATCAATATAACTCTTGTTGAATTAAGATGGTCATATGGTGTATCGGTATCAACAATATCATGGCTTTAGTCGACTTTCGCGTTTTTCGTTTTCGTCCATTACAGATGGTTGTAATTCTAGTTCATTGATGCAATCATACGTATCCTCTTCATGTATCGCTTCTGCCACAGACATTCCATCCACGTTTGAGGAGATGAATTGTCTAAAATCAAGATAGTCATACAAAACTTACTTTAAAATCATCTTAGTGTAAACCTCCTTTTTATCTGTGTGGAAAAGGGTAACTTTTTAAGAAAACAACGTACTCCATAAGTGTTTTTCTTGTACTTTGGAAGTGTCTTTGTATATATATTCTTATCTTTAATAATACCTCTAAGATAGAAATGCAATACCAAACATAGAGAAAACTTACTTCTTACTGCGGTTCATAAACCAGAAGAATATGATATTCATTCCAACGGCGATGATAAATAAAGCCGCTACAAATTAAATATTTTCATATGAATATATTGTCCATGTTTTTCTTTTAAATGATTTCCTTGCAGTCATCTTTGCCTAGTGGACTAAAGTGATATACTTAATCACACTTTACTGTCTCATTTCTGTCAGCTTGGGGTAAAGTCAGGGTACATTTTTATGTTGGTTGGTTGATTGTTGTTTTACGTTGCTTTCAACAATATTTCAGTTATATCGCGACATATCGAATGAATACGTAAATGAAAATGAAATAATCTGTTACTAAAAGTTGAAGAGAAATCAAAATTGATTTCATAAATGTTTGCATGCATAATGAAAATTTTGACACTACGCCATACTGACATTAATGAATGCTCACAAAGTCTGCCATATGCTGTATTATCAAACAATTTTATCAAAAAATCTTTTACCGATAGCTGATAGTATTGTAGTGCTGTTTGATGTTGTATTCGTTGAAACTGTAATGTAAAAATATTCAATCAAGACATACTGTATTCGAAAGAGTAGGGGGTGGTTTCTAAAATGTACTCGAATTAAAACATTGGTGTATATAAGATATTCATATTACCATTTTCTTCCAAGCTTTTGTTTGACCTTTCTTGTTTCTCAGTTAATTTGGGTGAAGCATTGATAAATGTACCAAGTGTTGTTAAGTTGCTATAGATCTTTGAGATGGATTGAGCCTCAGATAACGATCTTTCACTGAAATAATTCAAAATTTGTCAAAACGAGTCAAAATCAATAATATTAAAATCACATCGTATTAAATTACTGGATAGTTGAAGCACTGCTTAATTTACAGTGTGTTGTTACATCTATGATACTAAATGAATAAATCCCTTAATTCTCTGTCTAAACGAGGATGTCATACTTGAATGATGTGAAATGAATATATCGCTTATGGTATGATAATGCACCTTCGAGCACTACTGAATAGGAATTATTTCTAATTAACGAGTTATTAATTAATTAATAATTTGCGTTTTCCTAAATCAATTCTTAGAGAATGAATATTTTGCTCAACCGAAGTCGGACACCAAACCTTAACTTCATATTTTTCCTCTTATTTCTACTACCGTTTCGTACCCATGTAATTTGTATGTCATGAATAAAGATAATTTTGCAAGACATTTCTGATGTCAATAGGAGGCTAAATTACTCTCAATATTCATTTCTGACTCCATCTTCGTTTTCTAAACTATATGATTTACGATCTTAGAATTCCATTTCCCATCTCGAACATTGGTGCACAAATCGGCTCTGCGAATTGCTGAAAACTCAGATGTTTACGGAAAACATGGGACAAAATGCCAAAAACACATATATGTACTCCGAAAACACGTTTCGGTTGGTGCTGCATGCATATACCTTTACACAAATTATGGAGAGAAAAGAAAACATTTACAGAGCTCTGAAAAACTTTTCTCTTACCACCGCCGTCACTGAAAATTCGATTTAAATATAATAATTTTAATCAGACCTGAAGAGAACTGAAACATTTTACGTTTTAAACAATGTTTTAACAATTCGGTTCCTAGTCATTTTGGTACCTATGCCTATTCCATTGTTTGGTGATTTCGGTAAAAACAAATAAATAAAATAAATAAAATTAAAAAAAAAAATGAAAAAATAAAAATAAGTAGATAATAAAATAAATGAATATAATAAATTAAATAAAAATAAATGTGAATTTATAAAGAAAATAGAAAAATAAAAATACACCTGCAATTTGTTGTGAAGTACTAAGATTCGTAAGCACATTAATGTAATGGTTAAATGGTTTTTTTAAAGTTAACTATGCATCCATCTTTAATTTCCCTGCGTACCAAAATCACAAGGTAACGCATTCATCTGTACCCTTTTAATCGGTCCGAGAAGATTTAAATCACTTTCTATCATCCGACTGTTTTGGTGAAAGCTCCCAAGCTAAGAGTTTTATTGACGGATGAACCAAACGTTAGGGGTTTTGTTATGAGTGAAGCCTCAGGCGACTGTCGCGTGATGATCATTTAGTAGACGAATGACTGTTTCATAATTTTTGCGCACAACACCCAAAGTATCAACAAACTGTTCGCCCAATATCAGCAGATGACGATCATCGGCCAATTATCTTTAGATGGAAAGTTTCGCCAATACAATTATCTCTACCCTTAACTGTCACAGCTATATTTGTAATGCCGTCATTCTCTCTTTAACTCAGAGGGCGCTTTCAAACTCATGTGATAATGTATTTCTGCCTTCCACAGAGTGGCATGCAACATAATTAGGTCAAAAAGCAACAATACTTTTCATAAATCTAAACTGAATTTGAGAAATTCACTTTTAATGCATTGTGTGTTGACGCATTTCATCAAAGGAAACTGCCAAACACAAGCTGTGAAACACTGAAAAGGGCTGGATTTTACTGCAACCGGAAACAGAATACGATGACCCAATTACCCAGCTCCTGTATGCTAAAGTTGCTTACCTCAAGACTCGAGGCACATTAAGAATTTAGACCAAAGTTGACTCGCAGCCTAGATAAAATATTCCACCATATGATCTTAAAATTCTTGAGAATGCTTGCGCGAGTTTTTTTTTTCTAGTTACTATCAATTCTTTTAAACATGGGTAGAATGAGATGTTGATGATTCTTCTTCACTGCGATATTTTGATCAGTATAAATGGTCCCATAACTAACATCAAAATGTTACCTTATCTAAAAGGTGAGGAGAAACATGCATTTGTTCAAAATGGACATTTAAGTTATGTTTTTTATAAAGCTTACAGTATTTTAAAGTTCACTTACGTTGAGGAAGTATAAATTTCTTGTCCAAGGAAACAAACTGAATCTTTAAAGATAAAATATTTTCTTTTACAGAATCATGATATACAATGAACCTATTTCAACATTACATCCAACTGAAAGTCAACTCTACAATTAAGGTTTATCATCCTCAATAATCTGTGAGCGAATCTCCTTTTAACAAATATATACAATTTCCTGCAATATTAAGGGAAAAAAGGGGATATAATTCAGACTTACGACAACTCCATATTAGACATGCATAGGAACATGAAAAAATAGAATGTGTAAGAGATTAGGAACATACTTCATTTAGGTGTATTATAATGTAGATAAAATATTCACCCTTCATAGATACAGAGATCAGTGTAATGTATTGATTTGTATATGTAGATGAACCCCAATTGTCCACAAATGTAATGATTGATTGATTGATTTTTGTTTTACGTCACACCACGAATATTTCACGTATATGATGACGGCATCTGCCTGATGCGGGGCATACAAATTTTGACCTTTCACAAAGGACCCACCCGAAGCAGTGAGGGATCTTTAACGTGCCATGCATACCACGACACGGGGCCTCGGTTTTTACTGTCTCGTCCGAAAGACATGACACCGGCATGACCAGAGCGGGAATCGAACCCCGGCCTCCCGATCAGGAGTCCGACGCGATACCACTAGGCCACGCCGGCTTCCACAAATGTAATGAGTCGGAATCTGAAAGTAATTGCAATCAAAGAGAACCAAAAAGATTTATTTTGTTTATGCAGTTTGCTACATAGACCATAATAGTTTATTTGAGGTCTGCAAAAATACTAGATCTCCATTTCAATTTCATATAATTTTATTTCTAAAATCAAAGAAAATGAAAAGTAACCACATTATAAAAAGGTTTGTTTCCCTGAAAGGCAAAGAGTCAACTTAAGATGGTATGTTGACAAAATAGAATGATACGTAATGCGTGATTGTTCTTTTTTTTTTTTTAAATAATGGACATTTTCTGAGACATTTCCTTGAAATAAAAAAGGACATATTTCTGGTTACAGTAAGTAAGATAACTGACGAAAAATTATAATCATTGATTTCAGCAGTACAACAAAATATTACACATTGCAAGGGGATGAGTTGCATAACACCGATTAAACAAGCAACTGCTAACAGAATGATGTGAAAGTCAGTGTGATTGCAAGAGTACTATCGAGTTATTTATTGATTGTACGGTTAAGACAACCTGCATTTATATTCATCTAATTCTAAGTACATGTAGATTTCTTTTTTCAGTAATCTATTACATGTACAAGTTGTAAAAGATTAAAATTATATATAGTAATTGTACGGTAATATTAGTTGCAATTTAACTAAAAATCAAATAAAACGAAAAGTAACCACATCATAAAAAGGTTTGTTTCTTCGAAAGGTTAAGTGTCAATTTAAGATGGTATGTTGACATAATAGAATGATACGTAATGCGTGAATGTTTCACTTTCCTCCGAGGTGTGAAAATATATTAAATAGTATATTTTCTTAGAAGATATTGAGAAACAAATATAATTTTGTGTTTCTTCTCCATATGTGTAATTTTAAAAAGAAATAACATTATTGGATAGTAATCATAATGGAAATTAATTATCTAAATTTAAATTTTACTTTCGATAACTTACAATTGTACAGTTCGTTGCTTTTGAAAGAATTCTGTGGAAGATTTTGCTCTCTGCAGTGTGCTTTAATATTTGGTATATTGTGCGTACAGTTCCACACACCAAGGACAATTCTTGAACGGATTTGAAAAACAGGACAATCTGTAATAAAACGTGCATTGAATCTGAATGTTCTTAGACTTACATTTGCATTACTCAAAAAAAAAAAAAAAAAAAAAAAATATATATATATATATATATATATATATATATATATATATATATATATATATATATATATATATATATATATATATATATATATATATATATATATATATATATATATATATATATATATATATATATATATATATAATATATATATATATATATATATATATATAATATATATATATATATATATATATATATAGAATAAAATAAATAAAAAAAAATAAAAAAATAAAAAAATAAATAAATAAATACATAAATAAAAAATAAAAGCAGTGCGCTAGATCTGAATATTCTTGAGGTTTCCGATCTTATTTAGTTTCCAGTATTTTTAATTATTTGGATTTTGACATAACTTAATGTGAATATAGACTTCGGTGATAAGTTAATGATTTTGTTTTATATTTTAGTAGTGCAGGGGAATATTAAACGTACTACCTGCAAAGTAATACTGTCGACCATCATTTTCATCGTGCAATAGGTAGAGTTAATATAAGATTTATATGATCTCGGATAAAAACTATATATAAATAGAATAATGGCACTAACATCATGTCAACGGTCCCTTTAAATGCTATATATATATATGTAAATAACCAAAGAATCCTTCATACATATTATTTTGTGATATTGATGTATACATAAATTTCAGGGATTTTGTGTTATATTTCCTGTGTTAACACCTCATACATTTCTAGATATACACATGTATACAAAACACATAGTAATTATTTTATTAAAATGTAAATAACTAATTTCTTACATTTTGCATATATTATACGTGATTCAAAACAGAACTCCTGCAGTGTACCATTGTCCGTTAATCCACAGTGATATTTACCATTCGAACAGGCAAATTTTTCACTATTTTGTGTCCATGTTGCTAAATCCGTTGGACAGGTGAGCACAAGACAAACAGTATAGAAGATTTGAACAATGTATATGCAAATCCTGAATATACATCCATTGAATTTCATATCTGATTACATCTGTTCATCAGAAAGTCTTGTTCTCTACACGGAACTATGTATTTTGAAAAATCGGATGATTAAACCAGGAAATGAATAGCTTTGTTGCCATAGGTTAATTGTTTTATCAGAGAGTTTCCTTTCAAAACTTTCCATTCTAAAAATATATTATATGTTGGGAAATGTTTCATACATAGACATGCCGTATGGTGGATCATTAACTTAAGGTTTACATATTAACCGTCAATGAAGATTTAAAGCAAATAAATATCTATTAAGATAATCATATAATCATTCATTGTAAATTAAAATTAGTTGATCATTTAATAACTGTTCTATGGGGATGGTTCAAAGATTATCTACATATACTTCGATAAAGTCAGAGAATGAAATGACACACTGAGTCATAGGGGATGTGGTGCTACTTAGAGATATAGTTGTGCGCCGTCATGAGTGATCATAAAGGCACAACATGTGTCACCTTATGATTCTTTCACGTATATGGTGACGATATCTGCCAGAAACAATATACCAAAATCGATAACTTTCTAAATGATACACCACAACAGTTAGGGATTTGTATATATATGCCTACTATAACATGATACCTTGATTTTCAGTTTCGTCCGCAAAACAGAACGCTGACATGTAAATGTTTTAGTTGAGGACCTATATATCATTTATCATTGTTAGTGTTATCTGTAGCGATCTACACATATGTTTATACTATCAGATTTTCTTTTAAAATCTTCTATTTTATTTTTGTATTTTTCGTATGTTTTTTCTATTGCTTAAATATATATATTTACTATATATCCATGCATATTGTGTTTTATATATGCACCCATTGCTTCTTAAGGACATATCCCAGTTATTCAATTTTCAGATATCTTTCTATCAATTTTGAGGTGCTGTATTAAACTTGAGCATTATTGAGTTTCATTGTAACCTTTAATATGGCTACCAATAAACATTTTGAGATTTTTCAACTTCCTGATTTGACGGAACATGGAATTTCTTCATTGCCTCATATAGCCAGAAATACACAATTCACAATAAAAAAAAATTCTAGCTGATATTTTCTGTTCAGAATTCAAATACAAGATGTCTGAAATACATATTTCTAAATAAAGACAGGAACTTGGGACTTTCCCTTGCACCTTTTATGAAAATGGCACTGGGAAAGCGACACTTGCATTTATTCTGTAAACCATCAATAAGAGATATCTCTCTTGATGATATAGTCTTGCTAGCACAACGCTCAGTACCTACAATATGCATTGCAGTCTTTGCAAAAAGGCATAAAATAGTATGTAAAATACATATTAGGCAATTCCAAGAAAATGAAAGGAAATATTTGCCTCACTTTTTTGAGACAGTAAAGACCGAGGCCCCGTGTCGTGGTATGCATGGCACGTTAAAGATCCCTCACTGCTTCGGGTGGGTCCTTCGCAAAGGTCAAAATTTGTATGCCCCGCATCAGGCAGATGCCGTCACCATATACGTGAAATATTCGTGGTGTGACGTAAAACAAAAATCAATGAATTAATAAAAAAAAAAACAACTAGTATAGAAAATGAAAACAAAAATCTAGACACCAATTGCATGTAATTCAATGTAATACACCGATCCATTTTTCAGCATAGAAGGCGATGTTTCGCGGACTTTTAATTGTTATGCTTATGACGTCATAATCAAATGTCTGACTTGTCCAACCTTGCGTGACGTCATCACAGTCGTATTTTGTAAGTGCTTGACAATCGATGATAGTGGATCGGTGTATTGTGGCCCAAATTCATTTTCCTTTCATAAAAAAATTACATTAACAAATTTGAAATTTGAAAGGTTTGCTACAAGAAGCTAGCCATGAAATGGAAAAAAGAACCTATTTACCGAGTCTTGAAATTGAAGTTGCAGGGCTGTTCACATACCTTAAACAAAGATAAGGTAAGGGGACTGTTCTTATATATATCTATAAGAAATATATTTGTTTTGTTGGATGCATAGACATATTGACAACTGTACTGGGAGTGGGGGAGAGCCTTATAGTCTCCCCTACCCCCTTCTCCTTTTACATTCATCCACAAAACGACTGTTTAGGGCACAAAATTCAGTCTTCTTCAAAAATAACCTGAAACCTATTCAGGCAACCTGAATTTTCAGTAAATATATAAATTGCCGATTTGATAATCGAACCAGTTAGAACTTTTGTGAATTTGCAACCCTGTAATGACGATGGACTGCCAACATATAATTGTGCCATTCAAATTTTCCACCTTGTCTGCCAGTCAACCGTCACATAATGATATTGTGACATATTGTCTACTAGTCGTAGTACCCTTTTAATGATATTATAGCTGCGCTCTCACATAGGCTTTGTCTATATTCATATTGTGAATGATTCTTACAATATATAATAGCTTAAATATTGCTGAACATGACCTTAAACCACAATAATACAAATCAGCCCACACCAAACTAAAAAAGGTCTTCATGGTCAATTTTTGGAGATGTAACCCCCTCTCCCCATCTTCTTGACCCGAATTTCCACTTATATGGTTGAATTTGCGTAAAAACTGTCTGGATTTCCCCTTTCAAAATCGAATTAAAACAATTAAAAATAGTGTATTATAGCACTACAGAATAATTACTCTGTGCTTGCGATTCAGTAGGACGAAACATTCATGTGCACACGAGATATGCCTTGTCAATGGCAGATCAAGTGTTTCCTTTATTCCAAAACAACACCCCCCCCCCCCAAAAAAAAAAAAAAAAAAAAAAAAAAAAAAAAAAAACAACCGGGGAGGGGGGCTAACTTTGACCGATTTTGATCGGAAATTGTTGAGAATATACGGTTTTTGGTTAAAATTTAGGTCATTGTCAGGTCAGACACCTTCTCCATTACCACCCCCTTCACCATTATTTAAATCCGCCAATGTACATGAGACTTGCAAGTGACTTATTCTACTTCGTTTTGTTTGTGAATGCTACTAAATTTCCATTACATTATGGATCCTTGTCCATATAGTCTGTCCAGATATAGCCTTTTACTAAAATGTTTAAGGCTGTATCTGACCATTTAGCTTTTCTAGTTTTCAAATTTGCGTCCATATTGGCCAGTTATCTTACAGCAGACTATAAATTGAAAGTAGAAATGAAGGCCGTAGCTAAGGACATTTTCTCCTCTAGCAAAAAGAGTTCGCACGTAACTCTGTAAATTTACGAATTCTCTTACATTTAGCATTACGTTTACGATTGTTAATGATACGCATTTTACGCATACGTAAAGCCTTCCGTAAATGCTCGATTTACGTTTACGTTTAAGGTTACATCTACGATTGTTAGTGAAACGGGCAACAAGGCAGTTGTGACGTAATTATATATGTATATTTTCAGTTGATAATTATTTAGATATCTTTATGTACTATTTCCACCAGCATAGTGTTGAATGATATTAATTTTCTATAAAGAACTCGCAGCCATACATTTGTTTACAAGAAGCAGCTCGCGGGGAGCTGCCCTTGGTTTGTTTACATGAGGCAGCTCGCGAGGAGCTGCCACCTGCGGCTATATAAGGAACGCCGCTATTTGCGCTACACACTGTCATTTTAGCCGTTTTAGGAGCCTCTGTATTCGAGTAAAGAATCAGTGTTTATATTTGTATATTGATAATAGGTGTGACGTACGTGATTACGTGTAGTAATTAGACTTTAGATTTTATATTATAACTATATTACAACTATCGTCGTTAATAAATTATGAACTTTATATACTGACGTTTAATTTCAACCTACGGATTACTGAACAAAAACTGCTCGGCAGTAATTCGTTACAACTGGTGGCAGCGGTGGTATTCTGATTATCCAAACTTCGGATTTTACCACTTATTTACCAAGGGATTTTACTTGCTGTGTCTTGTGTACTGGAGTTTAACTGTGAATAGTGATTTACTTTTGAATATACCGTGATTTACCTTGGGATCTATTGTGTTTTATTGTGGGATTTATATTGACATTTTACTTTAACTGTGCTTTGTTTATTATGTCGTCCGCAAGGTACGTAAACTACTATTCTACAAGTAACGACGGAAATTATGACCTAGAGGGGAAGATGGGCATGGATTTGTATAAAGAATGCTCGAACTGTTTTAATAACTTTGAGAAAAGTGGCAACAAGCATTATGTTCCCGCAGAAAATGGAAATATAATCAGCAGATATTTTAAGTGTCCTGCATGCTGATGTCGAATTAAGACAACTATATAAATCTAACGAGTGATATACCATTATTCAACAGTGTACCACTATATGGATAGATTACGGATTGTGAATTGTCGCAAAGTTCTATATAAGAAATATATAAATGGATCACTTTTGAAATGTAGAATTTATGTGTAAGAATATATTGTTTGTGGAAAATGCCATACAAATTTTAAGAAACCGTGTACTTATACGACAGCGAACGGAGTGATAGTATAAAGGGAAATAGTTCGCTGTTACTGGTGTCCTTTGTGTGGACATCAAAAATATGTGTAGTGAACATCATAGTGAAACTGGATTCCTTCATTGTGTTCGCGTTTTTCATCCATTGTGGTGTGATTTTAAACATGTTTTCTAGTGATAGAACTACATACTCCCCAAGAGATATGGAATTAAGCGGGAATATACCCAATACCCCGGATTTGACAACTCCCGGTAGTCCTAGAGGTACAAAGAGAAGGTCCAATACACAGACAGCGAGGAAAAATTTATTAGATTCTTTTAATGAGGCAGAGGAACTGGAATCTGCTCCCCTTGCGTCTAGTACTCCGGCTGGAGATATAACTATTGAAAAACATGAACGTGATTCTAGTTGGGTTCGTTGGGATTTAGTTGGGATCTAGTTGGGATTTTTGTGTTTCTTGCTGGAATCCTATGTGCAATAACAATATTTCAACATTTTTCTGGATATTTGTTACAGTATTTGACAAAGGAATATTTGTTGATATGTGCATTTGGAAGTATGTGTGCATTTCTCCTTACAGTAGTATTGAGAATGTTGATCAATAAAAGGGGAAATCAAAAGAGTATGCCCGGTGACTATATTCAAACATCTACAACGCCCAATGCCAGGCGAACAGTACGATTTTCACCCAAAACCAAGGCGTTATATCTCAACCACAAAACTGACCATGGATAAACGAGAAAGGTTTGGAGCGAATTTATCCGCTATTTTGAAACTGTTTGTAAAAGTAATGAATGGAGTGAAATAAGGAAACTTCGTGTATTTTTCACAGTATTTGCTTAAGGATTATCGGAACAGGAACGTAGTGATTGGGATTTACTGATCGAGGCTATGAATAGTAGCTTCGGATATAAAGCAATGAAAGAGAGTTATGTGACCGAGGCGAAACTACGTCGGAAAAGAGAATCCGAATCATACCGAGATTTTGGACAGGCCAATTAAGATTTGTATAGGAGATCTAGAGCATATCCTACAAATCGTGAATACGTGCAGGAAAGTAGCATGAAAACATTCCTGGATAACTGCAATTCGCAGGAAGATTTCCGGTTAGCTGTAAAGAGAACGAGGCCTAAGACCTTACAAGAAGCTATAACTTCGGCTATGCAAGAGGAATGTATACGTTTAGCAGAAAGAAAAGTCAACCGTGAGGCCAAGGAGTATAAATCGCAAGTTTATCGTGTGAATTATTCTGATTCAAATTCAAACACAAAGGATCAAAGAATTGAAGTCGCGGATCCAGGAGTGAAAACGTATGAGAAACGTCTATTAAAGTGTTATAAGTGTAACTCTACGGACCACTTAGCACCAAAATGCCCGTCTAGTAACAACAGTAAAACTTTTAACCAACATAAAGAATAAAGAAAGCAGAGTTTAAACGTGAACGGACCGAGGCAGTAGGCCGTGCATTGGTCGTGGTACGTGATAGACCTAGTACAGTCAAGAAACAGAGTAAAGGAGCATATGAGGTTATTAAAGGAGACAGCGAGTGTGCATTGTCTTTAAATTCAAGTGGGAAACAAACGGATGTTCATGTGAATTCGAACTCAGGACCACGAGATATAAGAACGAATGAGAATGTATTCGTCGTTATTGTATCCCAGGATATGAGAATTAATTCTCTTATAGAAGGGACTCCTGCTGAGTGGAAAATTGATACGGGTGCCGTTAATACATTTATTACGGATGATATGTACTACAACATCTTACCAGATAATAGACCTGTTTGAGACCGCAGATGGAAGCAAACTTAGAATTATAGGAACAACGAGAGTGATTCTTACGTTTGGTGAATTAAATGTGATTTATCGCGTTTTCATCGGAGGTGTTAAGTGTAATTTACTAGGACAGGATTTTATGCGTGATTTTCAGTGTCAGTGGAATTACAAGGATAATTCATTCATGTTATGTGAACAAGCAGACCATGAAAATAGAGCAGTGCGTAGCTCTCGTGTAGTGTCTGTGGAGGAAAGTTCGATTCCCGCAAAGCATGAAGCTGTGATAAAAAGTCGGATTGCTGGGAATGCGACTCCATGCAGTGGAATTTTAGTGCCACTGAAGAAATTTATTCAGTCGCACGGATAAGCTATTGCACATGTGCTCGTGAATTCAAAGGAAAGAGAAGTTTATGTGCGCGTTTTTAATCCGCATGACAGAGAAATAATAGTGTCAAAGGATGTCAATATTGCTTTATTTATACCTGTGCTGAACGTGAACGAGTGTGTTTCAGAACAGAGTGTGTTGAATGTAAATAGTGGTTAATATTCTGATGAGTTACCAGAATATCTAGTAGATTTATTCAAAGAAGGATGTAAAAATCTAACCAAGGAACAGTGCGTACAGTTTGAGCAGTTTCTGTTAGAGCATCAAACTACATTTGCAGACCCAGATAAATTAATGGAGAGTGCAAATATTAGAGAACATTGTATTCATCGAGAAATCAAATAGCCCTTGGTCCTCTCCTCTTGTATTAGTCCGGAAAAAGGACAAAAGTTGGCGAGTGTGTGTTGATTATCGGAAACTAAATTCGCAAACAATAACAGATGCATATTCGATACCAAGAGTGTTCGCTAGCAGGATCAAAGTTGTTTACTTCATTGGATTTGAATATGGCGTATCATCAAATACCAATGCGAGAATGTGACAAGGAAAAGACGGCAATTGCCACACCTCGTGGGGATTATTTTAATACACAGTGCTACCGTTTAGACTCTGTAATGCCCCAGCTACTTTTGAACGCGTAATAGAGGAAGCGTTAAAGGGATTACAGTGGCATGTGACAGTATTATATTTGGATGATGTTATAGTGACCGGAAATAGTTTTTCCAACCATTTGGAGAATTTAAAATCAATTATTGATCGTCTGCAAAGTTGAAAGCAAAGAAATGTAGTTTCTTTCAAAAGGAAGTGACTTTCCTAGGTCATGTTGTTTCCGAGAATGGAATTAAAACAGACCCAAACAAAACAAAGGTGGTCGAAACATGGAAACGACCGGGAAATGTTACAGAGTTACGCAGTTTCTTAGGACTTGTATCTTATTATAGAATGTTTATAAACGATTTTGCGAAAATCGCAAAATTTCTACACGCATTGACTAGTAAAAACTGCAAATGGGAATGGACTGAAGAATGTGAACGTGCATTCCGTTTACTGAAGTCAAAACTGGTGACATCCCCAATTCTCACATACCCCGACATTAATGTAGGACTGTTTTACTGGATACGGATGCTAGTAACGATGCAATAGGGGCTGTGTTGTCTCAAATTCAGGATAATGCGGAGAGAGTGATTGCATATTCTAGTCGGACTTTAACAATAGCAGAGAAAAATTATTGTGTGACCGGGAAGGAAATGTTAGCAGCTGTGTTACTTGTTAAACATTTTAAGCATTATTTGCTTGGGCGTGAATTTCTTCTGAGAACTGATCATGGATCCTTAGTGTGGTTGCATAGATTTAAGGAACCCGATGGTCAAATAGCTAGGTGGCTTCAACAAATAGGACCTTATGTGTTCAAGATTAAACATAGACCGTGTAAACGTCATGCAAACGTGGACGCCATGTCTAGAATACCTCATCAAAATCAAATTTGTAAACAGTGCAAACTAGATGTTACAAAAATTACACAAGAAAGTCCTAAACATATTAATGAACTACGGACCATTGAAAATCAAGCATGTATAGAGGATCATAACGAGGCATTAATGATTGGTGACTTACTGTATCCCGATAATGAAAGTGTTTGTGACAATGTAATCAGTCAAGTGGAACATATACAAGCTAGTGATGTGTATCAAATTGACCGTGAGCCGCGCAATGCAAACAAACAAAGGAAAACGAAGGCTAATAGACCGGCTACGGCCAAACCCGTAAAACAGTCGACAGATGCACTTACAGTTGAAAATATTAGGAAATGTCAAAAAGAAGACGCTGGTTTGTGCATCTGACTGAGGTACTTAGAAACAAACGACGGGAAACCACCATTAGAATTGATATCCGGAAGAGGATTTGAGTTCAAATTCTATTATTCAAGATGGTAATTCCTAAGTGTGGACAATGGATTACTGTGTATTAAATGGATTGACGGGGAACGTGTGCGATTTAGAATTTGTATTCCGCGAAAATTACGCGATGTTGTGTTGTGGCATCTACATGATTCGAAAACTTAAGGACATACATGTATGGGAATAAGGAGAACTCTGGCAAAAGTTACAGCAAGTCAATATTATTGGCCACATTTAAGGAGATACGTTAGTGATTATGTATCTACGTGTGACGTTTGTGAGGAAAGGAAAAATCCCCAAAGAAAGAAACGAGCTCGTATGAAACAATACACAAGAGGCAAAAAGTTTGAGAGAATAGCTATGGATATTGCAGGACCTTTTCCTAAGTTAGATAATGTGTATTTATACATCTTAGTATATCGGATTATTTCACCAAGTATGTTGAAGTGTTTCCCCTTAGAAATATAGAGGCAGATACAATAGCAGAAATTACGTTTCGTGGTTGGTTTAAAAGATATGGATGTCCGAGAGAGATACATACAGATCAAGGTACTCAATTTGAGAGTCGCTTATTCAAAGAAATGTGTGTTCTCTTGCAGATTAACAAGACAAGGATTACTGCATACCATCCACAGTCTGATAGCATGGTCGAGAGATTAAACAGAACAATCAAAGATGTGTTATCGAAATACATATCGGTACATCAAACTGATTGGGATAAATCTGTAGATGGCGTAGTAACAGCCTATAACAGTACACCTCACGAAACAACAGGAATTACTCCCTATAGAATGGTGTATGGAAACGAAACGTGTATTCCGGTTTATTTGATGACGGAAAAACTTGGAATTCACGACGAAAACTTTGTGACTTCAGACGCCGAATATGTACGAAACTTAGAAAATTCTTTAAACGAACTTTATACTTCTGTGCGGGATGAGACAAATAAATCAAGTAAACGTCAAAAAAGATATTATGACCGCAATATCAGACAAGCTCATTTTGACGTGGGAGACTTAGTGCGTAGAAACCAACCGAAAGTTGCAATTCGTACCAAAGGCAAATTAGCAAGAAAATGGACAGGACCCTGGATTGTTCAAATGCGACTTAGTGATGTGTTGTATCAAATAAAACAATCGGAAAATTCCAAGTCGGTAATCGTGCATGTAGACAACCTCAAGTCGCATAGATCTAGAAGGAAATCTGACTTATGAGAAATTCGGGAAGAAGAAGCAGACGGAGAGGGTAGTGGTATACCTGTTCCAAGTTCATTCAGTTTGAAATCTGATAGTGCACAGACGGATTTATACATAGATGTGATACCAGTGTCAACTAACGGTAAGGACGAATCAAATTTACCCATGGAACTACCGAAAACCAGGCGCGGACGCATAATAAGACGCCCCGCAAGATTTATGGACTGATGATAAGTGTTGTGTTTGTGAATATAGTATTATATAGTAGTGAAATTTAGTGCCGTTATTTGTGTCATTGTTATGATTTAATATTTTACGGAAATTGAATGTACTTGTATTAAGGACGCTTCCGAAGTCCCCGGACTATTGTGGATTTATAGGATAAATTACACTATGGACGCTCTATAGATCCCCATAGTGCTGGGAGAACTAAGGATTACAAACGTACCCAATCCATGAAACTTTTTTAATCTGATGGAATTATTATTTACATATACGTTATGAGGCTAATAACGGACCTCGAATTATTTACTGTGACGTTGGTCGAAGGATGTACCACGGACGCATCCTGAAAGTCCCGTGGTATAGGAGCACCTTTATAAGAATATATTCTCATTTAACGTTATGGATGCGTGGAATATCTGCAATTTCGTATTGTATTTTGTAAAGTGGACCGCGGAAATATCAGCGCCGAAGAACTAATGGCCATGCGCCGTATATTCCAAGTGTATTGCGCCGAGTTTTCATCAGGCGATCTTCTATGAAAATACCGCATGTCAATCAAAATACAGCGATGGACTATATTGACATTGTTTTTAAAACAATCTTCAGTTTCATTTTGTGTGACATTTGCGGATTATTCAATACTACAATGAAATATTTCTATCAACATAATCGGGAGATACATAGTGATACTGTGCGAATATACAAGTGTACCTTTTGCCAAGAGCCGTTCAAACGTACTTTCAACCTCAGACGCCACTTGTGTCGCGTCCACAAAGTGAGTGCCATGGACCCTCAAACTGAGATGTTTAAGTGCGAGGCGAAAACTATGGATCGAGAAAAACTAAATGAAGCGAGGAAGCCGGTGTATATAAGCAGCCAGTATGAAGATATCTCTTCCGACGAGGAACTTGATGCATATATCAAAGTGCCGATGTGCGAAAATATCTCCTCCGACGAAGAAATGTTTAATTCGGGAGATGACTATGAACTATATTCTATGGATTCAGACCTGATCGATCGGTTTGTGACAGAGTCCGGTGAGGCCGTTGAAAATTATCTCGAGGAATTGTTGGACACGAGTGCAATGGACCTTGCGCGACCAGAAGAGGCCAACCTCACTCAAAACCAGACGGAGGAACAGGCATCAGTAGACTTTGACAAAAACAGGCTGAAATCACACAAGAAAGCGTAAATGTGGGAACGGGCACATTAGATATGCCCAAGACGGAACGCTTACGCTTACCAGAACCACCACTACCTATCGTGATGGAACAAGCGAAGTAATGAGAAAACGCATATAAGTCACCCAGAAAACGTTGATCTGTACACTACGGATGTCAGTTCCAATGCCATGGAAATACTCCGCGAAGTCCCAGAACATTTAAAAGACAGAAACACTCGTGTAATAATAAGCAACGGGAACTCTTAAATTACCACGTACGTGACCCGTGCCGAACCTGCGAAGGAACATTTTGTACACAGGAAAAGACTGTATATTTGAAATATTGTCGAATGTAAATGCACTGATCTACATGTTTAATTATATGAATTCTTTTAATGATAAAATAATATCATCGTACAGATTTTGATATGATTATAATATGTATTTGATTAGTTGTCATAGAAACATTTGTGTATATGGTACTCATGTATTTCAAATTTATCATACAAGTATCATGTTTTGATTTGTTCATTTCAGGACACATGTATTTGTATTACTGTACTTTGGTATAATTTGATTACATTTTTAGAGTTAGCAAATTTTTTTTACTTGATTTTACTTGTCAACATTTCATAATACTATATATGTTTGCATTTATTTTATATCAAGTTTTAATAGAGTTTTGATGAAATATTATCATGTCATCTTTTGTAATAATTGTTTGGTTAAGTTGATGAAATGCTTATATTCCCTATGTCGTTGTTTTGATGCGGAGTCAAAACTTAAGGCGGGGGAAGTTGTGACGTAATTATATATGTATATTTTCAGTTGATAATTATTTAGATATCTTTATGTACTATTCCATCCAGCATAGTGTTCAATAATATTAATTTTCTATAAAGAACAGCCATACATTTGTTTACAAGAAGCAGCTCGCGAGGAGCTGCCCTCAGTTTGTTTACACGAGGCAGCTCGCGAGGAGCTGCCACCTGCGGCTATATAAGGAACGCCGCTATTTGCGCTACACACTGTCATTTTAGCCGTTTTAGGAGCCTCTGTATTCGAGGAAAGAATCAGTGTTTATATTTGTATATTGATTATAGGTGTGACTTTGTATTTATTACGTGTAGTATTTAGACTTTAGATTTTATATTATAACTATATTACAACTATCGTCGTTAATAAATTATGAACTTTATATACTGAACCTACGGATCACTGAACAATAACCGCTCGGCAGTAATTCGTTACACAGGTAACTCCAGTCTACTGCATCATGGGAGAGAGAAGACTAGTGATGGAGTGAACAGGAAGAAGAATGTGTACGTTGTCAAGCGATTGTTTAACAACTTAGAAGTACATCAAAAAGTAAGTTCTAGACAGTAAGAATAGTTTGTAGAAATCATGTACAATGACAGCTTCATAGCATAGTAAGACAGAGATTTTGAAAAATTCACAAAACGAAAGTAGATGACTGGAAATTTCCAGTGGCAGTGCAATGAAGGAATGAGGTGTATCGAATTACAACTAAAGTCCTAAGCAGTCATCTAGTAGTGGAATTACTTCCATCAGACCAAAAGGAAAAAAAAATATGTGTGTTTCCAATGACATTGGCAAAAAATGAGGGTCAGTAGATAGTCCTGCAAAAGCGAGAGTTCTTTTGGGTTTGCTAAGCCTAAGGTTATCTATTTGGGTCACGCTAAAAACAGCCCGGGGCAGCTCGGAGCAGCCCAGGGAAAGAAAGGTGCTCTCGGGCGGGGGTGGGGGGGGGGGTTGTGTTATTGTCTTTTATGGAGATATAACCAATATATATATATATATATATATATATATATATATATATATATATATATATATATATATATATATATATATATATATATATATATATATATATATATATATATATATATATATATATTTAAGAATAGTTGCATGTTTGATCACAATTTACTAAGGCAATTTAACTATATATTTATATGTAATGACCTTAACAAGAAAGCAATTAAATTGTCGTTGATTGAAAAGTAGAAAATATACCAGTAGATGTACATGTGTTAACAACACATCAATATATATGTACATGGAGTTGACTGAATATCTAGAGTTATTGTTTTATTTTATTGTGAGCGACAATATCAGTTAATTGTGTCTACATATCTAAACTACCGCAAATTAACTGATTTCTGTGGTAGGAGTCTGGGTTTTTCATAAGATAAAATTAGTAAAATAATTTAGCAATAAGTACGTAAGAATGTCAGAGGCTGGTGTGATATGCCGAAGATATTTTTACGAAGCATTTATCTCAAGTTTTGAGATAAATTGTTATACACAGAAGAATTTTTGCGAAACTTTTTGCTTCAAACTTTTGAGATACATTTTTATCAAAGAAATGTCCCTCTCTGTTACAGTAAAATAGGGCTCCTCTGAAAATATACATTATATCAAATGAGAATTAAAAAAAAAACTGAAGGGGTATGGCTAGTATTAGTGGCTATACTCGATTCTTACACAGATGCTCTACTTTGGTCATGCATTTGTATAATGTGATGAATACTTCACAATTAACGTGATCTGGGCGCCCCTCTTTCCCTCTCCGCGAAAAACACTTCCTTTAAATTCAGTGTCAAGTTTGCATATCATTTTCATCGGATGAATAACGAATAATTAAATAATTATACTCATTTGTTATACACAGAGAACTAATGTTCACTACTGCAATTCCAAGACGGACAGCAGGTTTTTACAGGAAGGTGGTGGTTCCTTCCAATTTTAGTTCAACTTGCTCACGAATGGGAAGAGTTCCAATAAATGGACACATAGCTTTTTAAGACTAAAACGTAATTTTAACGAGGGAGAGAGAGAGAGAGAGGGGGGGGGGGGGGGTTTTAAAATGATTTATTTCAACCGATTGATTTCACGCTACATACATGTACCACTGGCGGATCTAGCGCCATATTTGCCAGAGATGAGGGGGGAAATTTGCTGATTTTGACTGAAATTGTCCAAAAAAGTTTTATGTAAATTTTTGATCACTGCCGGGAGGAGGGAGGGACGCCTAGGCCTTCGGCACAACTGCAATTGTATGCAGCCGATTATGAAGTAAAAGAAACATATTGACACAATCTATATTGCATTATTTATTTTTAAGAACATTCATTTTCATACTTTTTAAAGCCTATCCTATTCCGCCAAAAGCCTATATATCATGAATTCATTCATGAGTACGTTTATTTTTGGTTTGTTGATTCATGATTAAATATACAAATATTCCTAAAATTCATACCAAATAGGATACAAACAATATTAAATCAAGAAATAAAGTCATATATACCAATTAAAACCTACACACAAGTCCCAGGTGTTTTATTCTTTCCCAGGACTGCTCTGGGCTGTTTTTAGCATGTCCGCTCTATTTAGTATGAGTAATGGATCTAAGTAGCGTTTTTTTCTTTATGATCCATTTGATAGGAACTTTAAGGACAGTCCAATAAAAGTTTTTATTATCACTATACTGTGCATAAGTTAAATTGTGAAAGTTGTTCGAGCACAGCAATCAACACAAATGGCTGATATACAACATAGTTGAAACCAAAATGAGTTGACAGCACGCTAATCCCATCTTTGGACGCCACCATTTTGTTTATAAGATAGTCTTTACTGTATCTTGCTAACAATGACAGACGGACAACGCCATACTATAATATGTCCCGTCAAAGACGGGCATATAAACAGTGATGCAAAATATTGCTTTTATAAAATTATATTAGTGTTGTCCTGAATTAATCAATACCAATGTTTTTTTTTTTCTTTTGGTCTTATATACCAAAGTAGTATTGTGAGTTCCAAATTCATTGAACTCTTATATCATTATTCTACACTTTACCAAAAAAAAAAAACAAAAAAAAAAAAAAAAAAAAAAAAAAAAAAAAACAAACAAAAAAACAAAAACAAAAAAAAAAACCAGTTACAACAGCGGTTAGTTAAAATGTCTTACATGTATGAAAAGTTTTTATTGAAATGTGAATTCTTATTGATATGCATTGATAAATGTTGTGCAGTTTTGTATTCATGGTATAAAAAAACTGAGAGGGGACAGGTTTGGTGTAGTGGTTAAGGGCTTGGATTGTGCTGTAGATTATCTGGGTTGGATTCCCAGATTGCGTCATTTTGTTAAAAAGGTAATGATACCTCCTGCTGCCATATCATGAAAGAATTGAAAAATTGTTGAAATCACAGAGATGGCAAATGAGGACAAAACTTCGTAGAACATTTGTCAGGTTAATTTGATGAAAGTTTGAAAAACTGCAGGACATTTGAATAAAATGTACATGTAGGGCAGAATATTTCAACATAATTCAAGATAAAAGATACTGCACACTGACTATTAACATTTTTCTAACTCAATTTCTAAAAGTGCATATACATTTCTCAACAATATAGAATTAATGTCTTCAGTTTGTTCAATGGCTTCTTCTACATTTTCTGTCTATAGGTGTTATTTTTTCCCATATCCTCATTAGACCAATTATAAACCTTTTGCCATTTGTAAGGGGCAGTACCGGACAAATGCAAAATTACCGCTTAGATTTGCGTCAAATTATTATGCCGTCACATTCCAAGCGTTAACGTCATAGTGAAAATTCCGGCAAAAAGTGATTTGTCCGGTGTAAAACCCCATACATCATTTGAAATTGGAAAAAAAGTGTATTGGTAATGACATTGCGAAACCACCAAGGAAATCACGTCAAGATACAAGAAAAACATTGATGAATAGCATAAATTTGCTGGTAGTACCGATTACTCATGGATTTTTTCGCTTCCTTTGATTACATGTAGGACGCATTTCGATTACCATAATCTGAACCAACATATTAACTATAGAGTGTTCCCATAGAACCTAGTTTTTATTTTTTAAATTAGCTTGAGTTATCTCCCTCATTGGAGTACAACTCTCGGACTTTATCTATGACTGCCCATACAAAACTGCTTGATTTAACTTAATTTTGTAATATAATCACATTGTATATATCTCTAAATGTTTTATTGAAAACATTTAACTGATTGATTGTATTTACTGATTAATCGAGACTGAAGTCACAAAACCTGCCCTTATAACTAATAAATTTCTCCAAACTTTTCTGAATTTGGCATGGAAGTAGTGGAAAAAGTCCGAGAGTTGTATTCCAATATTGCGGTTAATGCTAGTAGTGCCATATCACATGGGTAGACTCTATAGTGTAAGAGAAGCAACTCAGTGTTTATAATGCACAAATTTTTCCTAACACAGAGTTTAAAAAAAGTTCCGGTCCAGCAGGTCATCAGGTCAGGATTTTACAAGGACCGACAGAATTCCGCAATTTGCAATTTCCACATTTCTGCACTGTTTACTTTCACATTGAAGGAAGTCTCTTTCTTTCCAAGTGAAAAACGTGTCTATAATGCTCATTGGATAAATCTATTTTTTGTCGGTAAATCAAATTCTCTGAAATTGCTGTCACTTGTTTTAAAATTATTAGAATTCCTCTAACATCTACTCGTCAAAGAAAATAGAATGTTACAAGGAGCAGTGAAAAGAAATATTGTAGTCCTTTGTAAGTAATACTTCATTTATAGAAATATCATTGTTTTACTAAGTATTTGCTTAAATTACATGGCTTTTAAAAACATCTTACAATGTGGTAGAAGAATCAAGTTGTAGTGACGGTTATTAAATCTACATATTAAGGTATTTCCACCCTAATTCCCTACTTCCGCTCAAAATGACGGTGTGTGCCGATATATAATAATATTCTAATGCTATACACGTATTTGGCAACATTCGTCAAGTCTTTGATGTGCCGACAAACTTACCTGAAAATTTCAGCTTTGTTATTTCTGTACCTTTTTGGCATTTTCGCAAATATATATGTTATTGAGGTTTTCTTGAAAAATGAAATTTTGATTAGAAAATTCCCCAAATCAGACTGTTGTCAAGTTTTGTTACATCCATGTAATATGATGTAATAGTTAGATGAAGGCTATCCATAGTTTAATCAGGGTTGGAATACCTTAATATATAAACAGTGTACTCATACTTACATAGAATCAATTGGCCTAATGTCATGTTTTATATGATTATGTGATTGATTGGCTGATTATTGTTCTACATCACTCCACAGTTATTTCACGTGTATGGTGATGGCATCTGCTTGATGCATTGCACACAAATTTAGACCTTTGTAATGGAGCCATCCAAAGTAGTGACGGATCCCAGGGACTAAAATTAACTCTTTTGAAATTGTAGCCACCTGGGACCCTAGATTTCAAAAATTAGAAGCCCAGGGTAGTGTTTAGTAGCCCATAAATAAATGCAGACTTTCCTAACTTTTTCAAACTTTATTCAGTTGACAATTCATAAGATATACAGTTTGTATGCTTATTTAAAGTTCACTCTAATTACTTTAAACATGAAACATTTTCTCTTTCTCTTTAATTTTCAAAATTATGCATAATCACATCACTTTCACTCTTTGACACCTCTGAATCTATATCCTATTGCTTTTACCCCAGTCTCTTCCTACATATATCGTTGTCCCTCTCTCTCTCTCTCTCTCTCTCTCTCTCTCTCTCTCTCTCTCTCTCTCTCTCTCTCTATATATATATATATATATATATATATATATATATATATATATATATATATATATATATATATATATATATATTACTTCTCTCTGTAATGCTCTTTTTCTGTGTCTTGCATGTCATACTCATATATCTCCTGGAAATCTTCCCCATCACTCTGTTTCTCATTACTGTCAATTTTTTTCGCCCCCTCCCCTTTATTTCGGAAATCAAAGACATTCAGTTGTCCTATTATAATTGTAAGTGGGGTGAAAACACCCAGATGGAAACTCCCGAATACAAAATTCTTGTTTTGGTGCAGTAACTCCCTTTATCCTCTGGTCTACCAGTTACAACGGCAATGGAAGAGCTGTTTTGTCTCGTTGGAAGTGACGGGATATAATAGCTCTTCCGTTACAGTCGTAACTACTGGTCTATGAGATCGTAACACATTTGAAGTCCAATTCTGACTTGAAAAAGACCGACCAAACAAACAGGGATGTATTGCTGTTAAAGAGGTACTAATGTAAATATTTGAATATCACCACAATAATGCTAGTATGAAGTTTCACGAAATTTTTCGAACTTTTAGAGAAATCAATATGTTTGATTTCCGAGTCCACATCAGCGTTTGCGTACTAATTTTTGCTTGGGTTCTTCAAAAATTCGACAGGCGGAGAAAATGTAAGCACCCGAAAACCATTGATATCAACAAAAGAAGCGCTCAAACGACTTACAATATGATCGTTCTATCAGTGAAATGTTTACTTACATTGAAGAATTTTTAGTCGCCACTAGGGCGATCAAGTAGGAGGATTTCAGGGGCCAGGAAGCAAAAGTGGTCGTCTCAGGCGACCGCTAATTTTAGTCCCTGGATCCTTTGCGTGCCACACCTACTATGACACAGGACCTTGGTTTTTACTGTCTCATCTGAAAGACAGATCACTGGTGTGCTTAGGGCAGGAATCGAACCCATTACCTCTAGGTCATAAGCTGAGCACCTCATCCACTAGGCCACACCGTCTTTATTTAATTATGCGTATGTATTTGTTATATATGCTCAATGTTTCTACTAGTTGTCATGGTTTGTACTTAGATAGATTAAATTTACCATTAAACCACTTGAATATGGCCGTGTGGCTGAAAATTTGTGGAAACTGAGTGCTTCTTTTTATTCATATTAACATGATAATTAAAAAAATAACTTCAGTCCAATTCATGCCTTTATAAATAATCTTATATTTGCAAATCCTCAATTAAAATGAGAAAAATTTCATACATGTACAAGACCAGTTTTACTGCAAATTTAAATTCATTCAGTTGTGTATCAAACTATTTTACCGTGTTTTTCTTTCAGAATGTTGAAGATGTGGAAGATGGTTTACCCTGTGTATGCCTTTCTGCATGTCCTGTCTTTAACTGGCGCATTTCGCATCATGGTGCAAGAATGTCCAGTTACTGAGACAGCATGGCAGGCCAGATCACAGATGTTTGAATGTAAATCTCCTAAAGTATACCATTGTATCCAAGATAATATGAGAAAATTAATGGAAACATGCATGAGAGTTTATTCTATAAAACCGTATTATGAAGGTACAGTATAAATGTCCTACATTCTTCATTAAAGGACAAGTTTGGATTAGCATATCTGTACTAGAAGTGGCTTTATTTAGAACCAAGAGATTGTAGGTTCAAGCTGGGCAGTGAGTTCTGAAAACTTGCTAATGTCCTGTCCTTTCGATTAGACACAAAGATAAGGATGTTTTAAAAAAAATTGTTAAATATTTGAAAAAAAATCATTATCTGAAGAAGAAGCATTTTTACGAATTGGTACGAAGTACCAATCTTGTTATGTCACCGCTCAGAAAAATTGCAGAATGACATAACCTTACTAGAGTGAGGTGCAGTCCTAACATAATATTATTGTAACGTCACGTTAACGTGAAGTTTGCTTTCCTCGTGCGCTCAGGACTGCTGGGCACACGCGCTTGCATTAACGCAGATTTCCTCGTGAACTTAAATTCGAGACCGCGTTAACATGCTTGACTGCCGCGTTCACGCGCTTGGCTGCCGCATGAACGTGCTTGACAGCCACGTTCGCTTGCGTACAACTTAAAAGTTATATTAACTTGTACATAGAGAAGAATTTGAAGGAGAACGAATGTGTACATTGAATATTTAACTATAAAACATATACTGTGTACATGTAAGTAAATGTTTAGAATTTAGATAAATCCCTTATGAGTGAAGGGATGAATTTTAAAAATATTGGACACAATTTTAGAACATTGAATATAATGACACGTATTCTTATTTTGGGATAAGGATAATAATAATAGAATTAATAAAAATAATTATAATGATGATAACTATAATATTTATATATCATAGAGAATATCTAAATTGAAAAATAATAATAATAGATACTTAAATAAGAAATAAGTACATAAATAAATTCTAAATAAATAAACAAAGAAGAAATAAATACATATTTAATTGATTAGAAATAAATAAATAAAATAAAATTAGAATGTAATAATCTTAGATTCTTTATATCATATACTGACACGGATTTTCATAAATACCTTATTGCATGTCTACACGGTAGTTTCCATTGTTATATTACATGTTAAACCCTTAATGTGGGGTGTCATGTTTACATTACATTTAATACACGTAATTTGCTTAATGTAATTAGATCCATTTTATATCCTCCGTCTGTACCACTGCATAGAGAATTACAAATGTAGGCATGTGAACGTGCGACTGGACCAAGCGTATTTCCTCCCTCGTTATCCCAAGGAGCGCACACGTGTCCGGTCGAGCAGTTCTAGCACGTGTGCGAAAGCAATTCTCTTGACCGCTTTTTGCATTAACGTGCATGTTATGTTATGACTGCACCCATCTGTATATATCTTATACATTTATTCTGAACATTTCCTGGAGCGACAAAATATAGAACCCATATTGTCTTGAAATAACAAATTCTAAGAGATTAGTTATTATTTGAACTATGTAGTAAGGTAATCATTTCAACTTTGACAAGATAAGATTTTATTTGTATGTGATTTCAGATATCATTACGCGCTTTGTTTACATCAACTTCGAGAATAGGGAGATTGAAAGTGCGACATGTTAGCTATTATTAACGCTGCCGACCAAGACGAGCCGGGGTATCATTGGTATTAGGTCAGATCGGGCGTGTATCGGAGAGAAGTGAATTACAAACACCTTTATGCGTGGTTGCATAATGTGCAGCGTATAAAAGTCTCCTCTCTTGGTTAGATGGATTGACAGTTTACGTCATGGTGCAATCGCATCAAATGTGTATAAATGAAGAATTTCATTGGTTGAGTGTTTTTATTCATGAACTGGATTGAGATTGGCAATACGTAGTCAAGTAGATAATCCCTATCACTTGATCAGTGGGTCAATGTCATCTTGGACTTTGTTGCTGATAGGAGGATATCAACATCTCACAAAGGCATGTTTGCAATGCGGTCATACCGTCCTTGACGGTTTCTTGTTTTAACTTTAAAGTGTTGAGACCACAAGTGTGCAATCATGGGATTCGAATTTTGTTCGCTGAGTTCATAAGATAATGTGAATCAGCCTTCATCGGATCTAATGATAATGGTTATCATTGCAATTTGACCAGGGACGTATATCGCATGAATTAACATCCCTACTTTGATACATAATGGCATAGAATCGCTTTTATTTAAATGGTCAGCATTGTCGTTCAAAAACACCCTGGAAATATACTGTGGAAATTTGTCCTTCGGCAGACGAGATGTTACGTTTACAGAATGTTTTCGCTTGGTTTGCAATCCAATAAACTCTACCAATGACATCGCGATGCCTCCTCGTTGACTAATTTATGAAGAATTTGTGAAGAAATATTGTCATTTTGGTTCCCTTCTAAAATCAAGTTTTAGAAGTTTTTTCAACATTTTCTTGGACTTGGTGATTCAATGTAGGAAAGTGTCATATTTCCTAGTTAATTGATAATGATCATTTGTTATGGATTATTTTGATCATTATTATGGTAAGGAATGTTATTTTGAAAGAATTGTGTTAATATCTTGATTTTTGGATTTTTTCTACCATTTTTTAAGACTTCCAAATGTACACCACTTAAAAGATTTTGATGAAAACTGGTAGACATGAAGTACTGTAGGTCTATCAATTTTGTACATTTCATCCAAATTCGTCAACAGGTGGTGCCACTATGGCTAAAGAACAGGTCTCTCAATGGTACATATAACACCTGGTAATTAAAATATGGAGAGTAGCGATTCAAATCCAGCTGTGGTCAATTTTTTTCATTTCTTTACACATCTAAATAAGGTTTTAGATGTTTTCCAACACTCAACATATGAAAATAAGCCATTTTAAGTTGGATCTGGACAAGATTTGAAACAATTGTTGTTCATGACCCCGACTTGAAATCAAAAGGCCCCACCTAAAGAAAATGACTAACTTGTTGCCCTGAATCCCATTTTGCAGAGACATAGCAAATGCTTAATATCAAAATCACCTGAATGGATGTGCAAAAAAGTGATGTTGTTTGTTATTCTGGTCTGAAATAAAATTTATCATATTTTTCAACATGTGTGACTTCGTCACAGTAGTGCAAAAATAAATGACTTCTTTCTTCCTGCATGATTAGGTATTCAGGTGAGTGATATAGGCCTCTTGGTTTTGGATCACATGAGTCAATCAGTTCCTTTATCCAAGAAATGTTCAGATTCACATGCTCGAAGCATATATTTTATTAGTTTTTATGACATGACAAGTTGTATATTAAATCCTTCTAATCACCCCACCCCCTTCATTTTATGAATCACTCGATACCTTGCGTGTGTCTTCACAGAGTTCAACTTCTAAAGACAAGTATCATGGAATTTTCACTTTTTTGACACTGCTTTATAAATGATAAATTATAGTCATTAAATGTTTTATGCATGGTCTTATTACTTGAAAATGGTTGCAATCCCCACCCATAAACTATATATCCCATTGCAGCTCATATCAAGATACATTGAAAATTATGTCAAGCAGGTTGCAGTGACCATTAAGGCACATGGACCACTTGTTATAATTTGAAATTGGTAGATTGACTTCAGCATGCGGCATTGAAGATCCATTTGGCAGCTTCACCCCAAAACATACGGCACATAATGTCAATGAACAAAGACAACCCCGTATATACAAATATTTTTGTGATTAAATTAAAATTTGTAGAGCATATTCTGTCTCCAATGTCTTCTTCTGTGAATCAGTTTTGTTGCTGGAAGTGTATTTATTCCATTGAACATGGTTATTGATCTGCAGCACATACAATATGCATGCAGTGATCAATATTCAAAAACAGTAATCCATGAGAACAAAAGGTATGTATTATAATGAAAACTTGTGAAGAAAAAAAGGTGCACAGAAGTATACATTACTTCAAAGTATTTCTATGTATTTTCTTGATTTGTATTATTTCTTTAGATATATTGAAACAATACCAATTCGTAACAGTATTTTCAGTACTTTGATTTCTAAAGTAATGAAAATATGCCAGAAGGTGCTACTGGCTTGGAGATAACAAATCCAGGTTGTTCTGGATATACAGCACTGCTCATCTTCATGAGTCAAGGGGATGCACTACGTAAACTTCTCTCTTTCCAAGAAGTTTACGTAGCGCATCCCCTTGACTCATGAAGATAAGCACTGCTGGGTCCATTAATTACCATAAAGGGCTTAAATTTTTTTAGTGTGACACAGAACCATATCATATTTTTTTTATATTTCTATGAAAAGTGTTGATGGATAGTTCATTAATTGTACTAGTCATAGGTCGGTCAAGGTTATGTAGTACACTGCCATCAGTCAGCCGGCTTCCAGCGTTAAAAAGACATTGGTGATTGCTACTTAGATTGGAATGTTGGAGAAAGGTGCATAGGAAATTTTCAAATGTTGGAGAAACGTGCATGAACCCTTGTCATTTGGCCGTCCAGCGTGAAAACAATATTTATTTTAGTGATCGCTACTTGTCACTTGAGTAAAAGGCTCATATAACGCATATTACCCTTGAATAGAGTTAAGAGAGGTCAAAATTGGTAAATGTCTTCTTGAATTTTATTGTTTTTCGCATGTTTTCAAATAATTCCTCATGATAGATTGCTTTTAATGCATTAATTTTGTGTGTCTGATCTTGCTTTAACAATAAGCTTTCTTAAGACATCCACAGGGAAGTGCACATGTTATTGTAATAACAATACCCTGTTACCAGTTTTTGGCTTCTTAGGCCTTTATCATGTTACGAAACGATTGAAAATTAACAGCTATGTGAAATATATATTTATGACTTTAATGTAGCTGTTAATTGTCAGTCGTTTTGCAACTTGATAAAGGCTAAGTAGCTGAATATTTCTAACAGAGTGTTGTTATTATTAGTACTATTTTAACAAATCGATTTTAATTGTAATGAGTTTGAGTGTAAAGGTAACTTTTTAAAGCAAAAAATGGGAAGGGGAAGGGGTTGTTAAACTGTATATTATACATTGTATATACAGTTAGGTGCAGTCCTAACCTTACATAAAGTACACTTCAAGTTAACTTTATGTTTGCTTTTTAAGTTTACATGGCGACAACAGAGTAAACTTAGAATCAAGTTTAGTAGTAAACTTGATTCCAAGTTTGGTACTAAACTTGATTCTAAGTTTTCTCCAAGTGCACTTCAAGTTTAGTTTACTTTCTAAATGCATGTATATTTACAATATTTTTCTATTAAAACAATTTTTTTTAAATAAACTATACAGTGTACATAATAAGACACTTATTTCTATTGTGTTATACGAAACTGGATACTTGTAATAAACAAACGTGAAAAGTAAACTTGGTGTCACATGATAGTAAACTTGAAGACGGAATTACTTTAAAGTAAACTTGATATCAAGTGCACTTGACTAAAATTTATGACTGGTTTTCAGGACGAAAAAAATAAACTTGAAGTGCACTTGTCAAGTGCACTTGAATGTAAGGTTAGGACTGCACCCAACTGTAATTATATGAAGCTTTGATGGACTTGTTCTGAACAAATGGAAAGACTTTGATAGAATTAAAACTCGGCATGAATGAAGTGCTGTCCGTCCGTCCGGCGTCAACATTTTGCGTTTAGCATTTGCAATCCCGTCATACCGTCCTTGACGGTTCCTTGCTGGAATTCAGAACTGGATACTACCATCAATGATTTCAGTACAGTGTATGTAGCATAAGACTTCTGAATTCAAATGCCCTACACTAAGATTTATTCCATCTTACGTAAAAATCATAAAGGGATCTAAAGACAAGTACCTTTATTATAAAATAACAAAAAGGCGAACAGAAAAAAAAAATTCGGATGATTTTCTTTATAGAAAGACAAGAGTTTGAGTTTACTTTGAAGACACTTTGATTAAAAGCATTTCTGTTTATTCCGTATTTGCTGCAGATACGTAGTAGATACGCAATAAATAGCAATTTTTGTAATCAGACTGATTTTATTTTGCAATTGTGAAATCGTGAGAGAAAATGTATTTTGTAATGATAATTTAAATAAATCTAAACAGCAACCACAGATCAAGTTTGAATTTTACTTTGTTGACATATACAAATGTGAATTTTGTAGCCATAGGCCTACTTTTCATATTTCTATGGTCATTGAAAGTATGACCTGAAATCTTGCTGCAGGACTTTGCTGATGTGGGAGTAAAACTGTAAATATCCCATTAAACTGTTTAAATTTTGATTCATAATTGAGTTGAATTCCTCTACCAAAATTAGAATTGATTACTGATAGAAGAGAAAATAAGATGTAGCAGTGTTTTTACCATTGATGCAAAGTTGCATGTGAATCACATATTTTTAGATATAATTCATGCACAGCACAAAATATAATGTACATACGTGTTATTAGCAACCAATGTAATAAAAAATATAATGTGTACATCAGAAGTTTCTGATAAATAACAGAAAACAGAGTCATTTAAACACTCGGTCAGTATTGTTTATTGATGAGTTGGTGTAAAAACTATAGGCTAGTATTCCGATACTTGGTTGACAGACACTGTGCATAATTTGTAGAACTAAAGTATAGGTTTTGGCTATGGTATACTTTTTATACCAACCCGTTTCTAAACATGGCAATTTAAATCGACATCTCTCATGTACTGACCCTACTGAGTCGGCCAATCGCTAGGGACCAATTAAGCTGATTCGTACTATGCATAGTTCGCCATATGCATAATACGAAATTTACCGAGGGAAGAAATAAAGTTGGCTATCACCAAATATGTAGTAAATCCTGCTTATTTTATTAAGGAAAAATATGATAGACTGTTTAAATATTGAATTCATTTATAAACAATGAATATATCATGCACGTGTTCGTAGTCTGCACTCGAAGATTGTGCAGTGCATCCAATCTTCAGAAGAAGTCAGTTAATTGTTTTCTTTGTCATTGTATCTGATGTTTTATCTGACAAAATTACTTGAATGTATGACAGTTGAAAAGGTCAACATTACATTACGGTTTTTAAGTATTGTACTCCATATATTTTTGCGAATACCAAAGTCTGCCGCAGTGCCCTTATTTGCCTGTTATCCTTCATCAACTTTAACAATTATTTGGTATTTAGTTTCTAATAATATGGCTATAGATGCGTTTCCTAGATGAAAAATCCATTACCAAGCTTAAAATATCCACTCCAAAGTAAGATAAACACGGGTAAGACAGACACTCTTTTGTTTGTCAAACAATTATCGCCTCAAATCTGAACTATGGTGACAAATAAGTTGCTATTACTAATCACATAATTGTAGTAATCACAGGTAATCAGTTCATAATAACAGTGTGTATTTATGAAGAAATTTAACCACGGGGCCAATGGTTTGGTTCGCAATATGCATTAGTTCGTACTATTAAGATTTGCTAAAACGGGAAATTTCCCATAAATTTAAATGACGATAAGGTCGGGGAATTCATCTTGGTTCGTAATAACCATGAATTCTTAGTAAATATATTCGTTGGATGTGGAGTTTACTGTATATATATGTATACACAAGCTTATTGTTCTTTTGTTAATTTTCATGATCATTACAGACAATATGAGCCTTGTTAAAATACCAAAGCAGTGATTTACAACACGTCTCAATAATATCAAGGTGACCAAAAAAGGCCCGGGAGCTTCTTTTTGTATGAACAACCTGTCTACTCAAATGACTGATAAGGTCCTTTATGAATTTTGCTAGTTATATGAAAATGTCTGTTGATATATAAATCATAAGTATCCTAAGTTGAAACAATGAACAATGTAACGTTTCTGATATACATTCTGCATTATTTCAAAATTTGAAAAAAAAATGTTTTTGTATATTTCAGTTGGCTGCCCTTGGGCTTCATATTCTACATATGACTCTGTTTTATCGAGCGTTTTTTATCCGTGTGAAGAAAATGGATGTCCACAAAAGAAGGACTCAGATTACTGGAGTAATCAGCTGTATAAATGTATGTACTATGGTTACCATGGCAACCAAGTTGATAATATGAAAGATTTATCTATTGACTTTAGGTGAACTATTTTCATATTGACATTCCTTCTTTTTAACTTTTTTTTTAAAATTTCTGATATTTTCAGTTTTCCACATAACCCATGCATGATTCAGTGAAACCAAAAAAGCCCTTTTTTTTTTTTTTTTTTTTTTTTTTTTTTTTTTGTAAACTGTTACTAGAATTCACGATGATGAAATTTTTAATGAAATCTTGGCAAAGTTGATGACTGGGTAAACTCGTAACCCTCCTATTGGGTAAGTACTGTACAGAATCCTCTATTTTTGGTGACTATTCAATGGATTTTATGCATAACTAGAATGCAAAAGCTGAAAAGTAGTTTGATGAAGTCTGTCTGTGTGTCTGTCTCTGTCCAGCATCGACAGTGTGCATTAAGTTGTATTTCTTAATTTGAGAGCATTAATGATACCTCCATCAAACTTTGTATTTATGTAGACAATGACAAGTTCTTCCTGACTAATGCAAAATGTGGTGACCTTGACTTTGATGTCATGCTTCAGTAAATTTAAAGTTAATTATTTTGTTAAGTCTCATTACTTGCACCCCATTGATAATACCTATGTCAGACTTGGTAGGTTTGTAGACACTAATGCGTCCTTCCCTACTGATGCACAATTTGGTGAATGTGATCTCAGTGTCACGCTTCAGTGAACACAGTGATTTTTGCAGTTAGCTTGGTTTCTTACATACCATTAATAATACCTACATCAAACTTTGTAGATTTGTAGATATTAACAAGTTTTTCTTGACTGATGCAAAATTTGGCGATGTCACTCCTCAGTGAACACTGACTGTTTTTGCATTTTTGCAGATGAATTCTTTAAAGTTTTCACTCTGCAGTCAGGTCATCAGGTCATACCATCTTTGATATTTTCTTTTTTTGTATTTCAAAATGTAGCTGATGATCACCAAATGATCACCAAAACATTTAGTTGTTGTAATATTGAAACACAAACTCAGTTTGGCTAAGTGAATGAGGTGCTTGGTTTCCGATGGAGGTACCAGATTTGACTCCCACTATGGGTACACCAGTGTTCTGTCTTTCAGATGAGACAGTAAAACTGAGGATACATTTCATGATAATTTTGGCACGTAAAAGATCACACATTGCTTCGGTCAAATCTCTGGCAAAAGTATAATTTCAATGCAATGCATCAGACAAATGCTATCACCATATCAGTGAAAGAATTGTGGGGGAACAAAACAGTAATCAGTAATTAGTAAACTGTATTGATTTTTAGATCCCATCTGTCTCCATTATAACCAGACTACAGAGATCAAACTCAGATTGACTAAGGCCTGTAATGCTATAAATGAAAGGTAAGTATAGTGAGGAGGTGTTTTTCTCTGTTGAGTGAAGCTTAGATGTTGTCATTAGTTATGTAGCTATCAGTGTCCATGTCAGCATTATATAACGTGAACTTTAGAGGCAGAGATGGACCATTACCTACTGTTCAACTGTCCAGAACATGTAAATTTGCTTGTCCGACAGGCGAGGGGACAGGTCAGAATGAGAAATCAGAATACTCGTAAAACTCAAAATACATCCTGTTTAAACATTTCGTTATTGTTTTTTGAGAAATACACATCTCCGTATTAAATCAAATACCGCCATTGTAAAAGATGTTGTCGTAATGTAGCCTTATCATTGTCTAAAAAGTGTTTGAATAAGACAATGACTTGCTTTAGTGCTCAGACGATGCAGACAATATATCGGTTATTATGCAGTGCCTTATTAAAACATTTTCTTGTTCTCTGCTTTTCGCAAAGGTGTGGGAACACTAAATCTCATCTGTCTCTCTGTCTGTTCGTCCGTCAGTCTGTTTGTCTGTCACAAAAACTTTAACCTGGTCATAACTTTTTAACTGTAACACGTAGAGCCTTCATATTTGGCATATGGTTCCCTTATTGCAATACCTTTCCGTTGATCTAGAATTTTTATCATTTGACCTTGACCGTGACCTTTGACCTACTTCAATATAACTTTTTAACTGTAAGAAGTACGGCCCTTCATATTTGGCATGTGTGTCCCTAATTGCAATACCTTTCCATTGGTACCAGAATGTTTTATCATGTGACCTTGACCGTGACCTTTGACCTACTTCAATGTAACTTTAACCATAAGGCGTAGGGCCTTCATATTTGGCATGTGTGTCTGTAGACATGCACAACCATGACCATATGTCAGATAACTGCACCCTTACTGATAGAACCCCCAAAGCGGGTTACCACAATTCTCTGAATTTGCTTTTATCTCATTCTTTATTGTTTGTATTTTGAATCTGAATTTAATTTGAGTAAAAATGTTGGACAGGTGAATTTACTATACGGACAGGTCATTTTTGGAATGCCTTTATACCGTAGGGTAAGTGTCAAAGATGTTTATGTTGACCTCGGAGAAGTATGGATTAACTCAGATTTTGAGAAAGTGTAAGTGCTACATGGACCAAATCTGTGACATATATTGAATTTGAGACACAAACTTGAATATGTGTGTTGACGTACGTGTCCATATTCAACTTTACAAGTGTGGATGGATTATCATGTATGGATGATAAAGCCATATGATCTGCTTACCTTAACACATGAAATTGGATGAAACAATTGTGTTAGTTGCAGTGACTGGTCACTATTTTTGTCAGGCAGTAATCAACTTTGTGGCTTTTATATATTATCTATTATAAAAGATACAATTATTTATTTTAATTAGGATTTATTTGCAAGTATTTTACCAGGATTATTTTACAGTTTCATTTACAGCTGGCATATTATATAATCTTCTTTTATTGGATAATACTTGAGGGAAATTGATAATACAGTAATTGTTGCACGTTTATTGTCTATTTGTTATGTATCGTAATTGTATTAATGTAGCTAATTTCTATGTTCATTAAAGCAAAGGGATCATCATTGCCATAGTATTAACAGCAATAGGTATGAATGTGACTGTCATCCTAATAGTATGGAATTACAGAAGAAGATTAAATTGTAAGTTTCACATGTTATTTCTACCTTGTCCAAAATGTCACCCCCAAGCATAAAACTTTGGTTTGATGTCTTACTATAGAGAGAATAGATAGAAACTGAAAAAAAAAATCGAACAGATTTGTTAGAAGAATTTTACTCACAATCACTTAATTGTTCACATCTTTACATCCACATTATAATACTTCTATATCAAAACATTATGACGTAGTGGATCTTGTGTAATCAACAATTTCTATTATTTTTAAAATTCCCATTGATTCTCTTTATGGGAGGAATTCAGGTACAAGTCTCATACCTGAGCTATTGTCATTATCTTTGTTTGGTGTCCGGCCATCTGTCTATCTCTTTTTCTGTCTGTCAATCTATCATTTTGTCTGTCTATCTGTCTGTTGTAAACTTTTACCATACCTGGGCTGAAAAGTGTGTGTGTTTGTGTTGGGGGTGGGGGTGGATATACTTTTAGTAAGTAATAGTATAGTATTGATAGATTTCTTCAGAACAGTTTGAAAGATAGTGATGACATTTGGCAGGTATGAGGTACTCCAAGCTTCCTGCAATCGTTGCTTTTTTTTAATCATATCTGTCAAGGGGTGGATCCTGGGTTGGAAAACATTAGACACAGAGTTTACCCTCCTTTGACAAACTTCTTCAGATTAGCTACATAGATGGGCAAACTGAATGCTTTGCAGTGGTCTAAAAAGGTGCCTTAAGAAGTGTAGTTGGTCTTGGTTCTATTCCAAAATCAAATTTATGATACTTACTTGATGTTTCGTTTTTAACTTCATTGTTTTCAAATTTTATGGTGTTTTCTCAGGTTTTCATAATGTATGAGTATATTGTTGTTTTTGATTCAAATTAGATTCAAAATGTTGTGTAAAGTATACTTTGAATTCATTATGGAACATTATGATACATTTTCCATTTTCATGTGCTCACGGTAGTCAGCTGAGCCTTTCTTTGGACATCTTCTTCAGAATAACTGAAGGGATCATCTTCATGCAGCAACTTCCAGTGACTAAACAGTAGAAATTTAGATTTGAGTTAAATAATAAGAGCTTGTTATTTTTTATTTGTTATTTCTTCTTTCGGGTAGGAAAATGTATGTCAAATATTTTGATGGTGAAGTAAAACAGAAATGTAAGTATCACTTCTTCAGTGTTAAATATTTTAAGTGAAGTATATTTAACAGGAACACACAGGCACACTTACATGTATTTTATATTCACCATTGAATCAATTTTCAAGTTTAAAACAATTCTACGCAAGTTGGTTTAAGATAGAATTCTGATTTGTTATACATAATGGTTACAATACAAGACTGCCATGTTTACTGAGTGGGTCATCTCCTGCCCTTGATATTACCCATAAATCATTGGGCTTGTAACTTAATGGGACTTTTATTTTTTGTTGCAGTGTAAATTATGCCTTCCTTTGATTCAGTATAGAATTGACATGTTTAAATCGGTTGTATAAATCAGACGAAAGTAATTTAAAATAACCATTACCTAGGAAATCATCTGCCAAAATAATATGAATAAAGAAGATATTTATGTAAATTATCCAAGTTGTGTTTCAGATAATGTGATTAGTGGATTACATAAAATTTTAAAAACAATTATATATTTACATTAAAATAAATTTGGATAAAAAAACCAATCTGTAATGGAATGCAGAAAATAGTTTTACTTCATTTTATCACAAGCACTTATTTTAGGATTGACAAAAATTACTGAAACTTGTGGGTATTGCCTGTCGATGTACGAGCTACATACAGTGTGTTCAACGCTGAATGTCAACCATACATCACAATTATTTGGAATTCTGCCATGTTTAATTATATCCCCTGCAAACGAGGTTTGGGGGTATATAGGAATCGGTCTGTGTGTCTGTCCGTCCGTCTGTCTGTCTGTCCAGAAAACTTTAACCTCGACCATAACTTTTTGAACCAAAAGGGACTGGGTATTCGTACTACACATGTAAATTCTTTGTGTCAAGATCTTTCTTGTGGTATCAGAATTTTTTTACCTCGAGACCTTAATTTGGTGCCAAAATTTTTGACCTTGTAACCTTGGCCTTTACATTTGACTTATTTTTTAAAAACTTTAACCTTAGCCATAACTTTTGAAACAAAAGAGATGGGATCTTCATACTACACATATGTATTCCTTGTGGCAAGACCTTTATGTCGATACCAACATCTTTCATTTCAAACCATTACTTTTGTCCTTGGTCTATGTCCTAATTTGAATTTTGGTGCCGCATGGGGTATTTTTGCTGTTAGGACAGTTCTATTTTTACTTCATTTTATCACAAGCACATATTTAAGGATTGACAAAAATTACTAAAAATTGTGGGGTTTTGCCTGTCGATGTACCAGCTGCATACAGTGTGTTCAATGCTGAATATCAACCATACATCACAATTATTTGGAATTCTGCCATGTTTAAATATACCCCCTGCAAACGAAGTTTTGGGGGGTATATAAGAATCACCTTGTCAGTCTGTCTGTCTGTCCGTCCGTCTGTTTGTCTGTCTGTCCATCTGTCTGTCCAGAAAACTTTAACTTGACCATAACTTTTCAATCAAAAGAGACTGGGTATTCATACTGCACATGTATATTCCTTGTGGCAAGACCTTTCTTTTGGTACCAAAATGTTTTACCTTGTGACCTTGGCATTGACATTTGACCTTCTTTTTAAAAACTTTAACCTTAGCCATAACTTTTGAACCAAAAGAGACTGGGTATTCGTACTATACATGTATATTCTTTGTGGCAAAATCTTTCTTGTGGTACCAAAATTTTTGACCTCGAGACCTTGGCATTGACATTTGACATACTTTTTAAAAACTTTAACATTAGCCATAATTTTTGAACCAAAAGAGACTGGGTATTCATACGAATCGTGTATTCCTTGTGGCAAGACCTTTCTTTTGGTAGCAAAATTTTCGACGTTGAGACCTTGGCTTTGACATTTGACTTACTTTTAAAAACTTTAACCTTAGCCATAACTTTTGAAGCAAAAGAGATGGGACCTTCATACTACACACGTGTATTCCTTGTGGCAAGACCTTTATGTCGATACCAACATCTTTCATTTCAAACCATTACTTTTGTCCTTGGTCTATGTCCTATTTTGAATTTTGGTGCCGCGGGTGGTATTTGTGCTGTTAGCACAGTTCTATTTTTTTCCTATTGACAGCATTATCACTAGTTTCATAGCTAATTTCTGATTAAGGGTACCAATTTAACTCTTTTAAAGAGACATAGTGTCTAAAGGTAACATATTTACATTCATATAACTTTACATTTTAAACTTCTGTAGGTACTCTACAAGTGTTGATGCTTTTCAGTCAGATCTGTCAAATAATGGATTCAGGGCAGGGGAAGCTGGCATGGTATCGCTCTGGACTCCTGATCGGGAGGCCGGGGTTCGATTCCCACTCTGGCCATGCCGGTATCCTGTCTTTGGATGAGACAGTCAAAACCGAGGCCCCGTGTTGTGGTATGCATGACACGTTAAAGATCCCTCACTGCTTCGGGTGGGTCCGTTGCAAAGGTCAAAATTTGTATGCCCCGCATACGCAGATGCCGTCACCATATACGTGAAATATCCGTGTTGTGACGTTAAACAAAAACCAATCAGTCAATCAATCAGGGCAGGGGAATACACAGAGGGTACTCTCCTTTGGCAAACTCTTTCATAATAGCTGCATTGATCAACAAATGCCTTTAATGCATCGGACTGATCTATAAGCATGTCTGAATAACTTTGCTGTTTTTGATTCCAATGTGAAATGAAATGTTACACCTTTATTATGTCTTCCAAGACTTTACCATTTCTGCTTATTCTGAAGTTATATCTCTGATTTTTCTCATTTTAGATTCTTTTGATGCATTAAATCTGTGCATTTAACCTGAATTATAAAAATAAATGTAACATGTAACTTTAAAACATTTTTGTCCTCATTTTATAAGACTGAAAAATACATGGGGTGGCGAAAACTACTGTATGTTAAATGAAGCTGTTTAGAAGTGATTGACAGATTTTTATGACACTTGGTGTATGGGATGTAATGGAACTTCTTTTATGATAAAGAAAGAGATAAGTTGATAAATGAAATTGATAATTGAGTGCAGTACAATTTGTACATTTCAGCTCCTGTTGTTGGCGGTGATGTAGAGGAAAATTCTAATCCCACTGGTCCATTGATATGTACAGGTATGTCTCTTTATAGTCGACATCATATTGAATGTTCTATAGATTGTTCCCATTCAATCTTGTTTTCCTCAAATTGGCTGGAGTTTCTGCTGCTGTTTTCCAATCTGAAATGAAATTTTTACACCTTTTTTTATGTCTTCCTAAACTGTCACTTCTGCTTATTCTGAAGTGATATCTCTGATTTTTCTTATTTTAGGTATCTTTTGAATTTTATAACCTGAATTTATAAAGATAAAAGAAACTGTAAAGGATTTTTGTCTTCATTTTTCAAGATTAAAAGAAAAAAGGGGTGGAGGGGGTTGGAGAAAACTATAACTACTGCATGTTAAATCAAGCTTTATGTTTAGACTTAATAATAAAGAAACAGGTTAGATGACAAATGGATTTTACTGTCATTGTTTGTGAATATTTGAAATACACAATAAGCATTGATAATTGAGTGCAGTACAATTTGTACATTTCAGCTACTGCTGTTGGCAGTGATGTAGAGGAAAATCCGAATCCCAGTGATCCACTGATTTGTACAGGTATGTCTCTCTACAGTCGGCATCATATTCATTTTGAATGTTCTATAAAGTGTTCCCATTCAACCTTGTTTTCCTCAAATTAGCTGGAGTTAACTCTCTCAATGTATACATCTCCCAGACTTTTTCCACCTCTGTCCATACAAAACTGTTTGATGGTATATATCTAAATCTTTTGATAAAAAAAAATTCAACTGAACAATTAAGACTGACGTCATGAAATTTGCCCTGATGTTTTGTAAATTTCTCCAAAATATGATCAAGTTTTGCATGGTAGAAATGGAAAAAGTGTGAGAGTAGTAATCGAATATGGAAGCTAATGGTAGTAGCATGACATCACAAGGGAAAACTCTATAGATAAATCCTTTCCTTGTGTAGACATTTTTATTGTGGATTTATGAAGATTGTTCCAGTTTACATTTCAGATTCTGTTGTGAGTGTGGATGAAGAAGAAAACAGCACATTAACAGAGGCAGAGATTCATGCAGGTACATTTATTTCTTAACTTCTTGTGAATTACAATAAAGGAAACTATGCTTGTTGATGAAAACATGATTGATTAATTATAATAATGTGTATAATAATTACATGACCATGAGTGAGGGAGGGGTATTTTGCTGACCTTCTCAAAAGATTTTATACAATACTGATGGGAAAATTATCTGAAGTAACTAAACAATTCGTTTAATAGTGCAGGTGTTATTTGATAGAATAATTCTTTATTATCGGTAAAATGTGGGTAATTGTAACATTTAACATTAAATATTATGATATTATTTCTTTAGATGCAAGAACAGATTTGACTAAGATGGTATCAAAATTCCAAGGAAATGGATATCAAATGGTGTGATCATCAGAAGGCGTTTTAAAATGAATATAGAACATATATACCTTTTAATTTAGTGCACCAGATGCGCATTTCGACAACTTATGTCTCTTCAGTGATGCTCGTGACCGAATGGTTGGAATTCTCATATTACATAAATATTTGAAGAGCAGTATTGACACCAAAATGACCGAAAAAGTGAACCAAAGAATCAATCTAAGGACAGAGCTATGCTTGAGGAAGATACTCTTAAGTTTTAGAGTGATTTACATAATTTCATGGCGGAAAATTTTAAGTATATATTTCAAGTCAGTACAAAAGCACTGAAAACTAGACTTATGATGCCCTCGGGAACTATCAGTCCACCAGCAGTGACACGGGCCTAGTGGTTATAATGAATATAGAACATATATACCTTTTAATTTTGTGCACCAGATGCACATTTCGACAACTTATGTCTTTTCAGTGATGCTCGTGGCCGAATAGTTGGAATTCTCATATTACATAAATATTTGAAGAGCAGTATTGAAACCAAAATGACCGAAAAAGTACACCATGAGAGATAGAGACTTAAACAATAAATCCATATTTGATTCAGGACAGCAATGGGTGCACTTTTGTACATTATGCATGTTTTGAAGGGAAAACATCCTTGGTGAAAGATTTAATAAGACGTCATGGAGATATATTTTGCAACCTTAAGGACAAGTATGGAATGACACTATTTCATTATACAGGATTTTCAGGATCAGTAGAACTAGTACAGTATCAGATTGATAATGGCTGTGATGTGTATAGTAAGAATAACGATGGTCAGACCATTGTACATATTGCATGTCAGGAAGGACATATGAGTCTGTTGAATTATCTGACAGACATTGATAACACATGATATATATAGAAGACAAAAAAGGTATGACAACATTTCATTGCACTGGATTAACAGGTTTAGTTGAACTTGTGAAATATCTCATTGATATTGGGGCTGAAGTTTGCAGTCAAGATCTGGAAGGTCAAACCATTGCACATACTGCATATTGTTAAGGACATATCAATCTTATGAAATACCTACTAGACATTGACAAGACAAGAATGGATTTACACCTTTCTATTGTGCAGGATTATCGGGCTCAGTTGAACTTGTACAATATCTCAAAGATAAGGGTTGTGATATATATAGTAAGAGTTCTACTGGTCAAACCATTGCACATATTGCATGTGGTAAAGGACATGTCAAACTAATGAAATATCTAAGAGGCATGGGCAGAGGTGTATTAGATATGAAAGACAATAATGGATTAACACCTTTCCATTTTGCTTGACGTTGTGGACCAGTAGAGCTAGTACGATCTCTCTATGACGAGGGACGTGTTATATACAGTAAGGACACTAATGGTCAAACCATTGCACATACTGCTTGTGGTAAAATACATCTAAATCTTATGAGGTATCTTACAGACATAGAAAAAGGTGTTCTAGTGGTAAAAGACAATGATGGGTTAACACCTTTCCATTTTGCTGGATTTTCTGGATCAGTAGAACTAGTACGATATCTCATTGATAAGGGTTGTGATATATATAGTAAGAGTACCAGTGGTGGAACCATTGCACATATAGCATGTAGGGAAGGATTTGTCAACCTTATGGAGTATCTCATAGGCTTGGACAAAGGTATACTAGAGATACAAAACAAAAATGGATTCACACCTTTTCATTTTGCTGGATTTTCTGAATCTGTAAAACTTGCAGTGTCTGATAAATTTGATGAAGCATAAAAATGTGACTGAGGTTGGCTTGCTTAAACGAAATAAAGATGTAAAGGGTTTCTGATGCCAAGTCCTTTCTCTTGGTACCAAAATTGTGACCTTGACCTTGGAGTTGGATCTAATTTTAGCATAATTGTTAATACTAACAAAGTTGTCATCAGGGGTATTCGTATGTCACAAACACAGCTTATACATTATTTTGATCGTTTTCTTTTCATTTTAATTAATTTTTTGACGAGCCAGGACGAATATCTGGGAAGCTAAAGTTATACTCCTGGTTTTGGTGTATATGACGGTGTCTGTTGGATGCGTATACCAAAACAATAACCTGGGCTATAACTTTTGAACCAAGAGAGTTAGAGCCTTGAAACCTCACATATGGATACGTTGTGGAGGGCACTTTCATTTGCGACTATGACCTTTGACATTGTGACCTTGACTTTGGAGTTGACCTACCTTTCAGAAACATTAATCTTGGCTTATAACTTTTGAACCAAGAGGGATAGGGCTTTGAAACTTCACACAACTATTCAACATACCTTGTTTGACCTTGACCTTAAAGTTTGACGTTCTTTTTAATAACTTTAACTTTGGCTACAACTTTTGAACTAAGAGGGAATTGACCTTGAAATTTCACACATGGATACCTTGTAGAAGACCCTTTCATTTGGGATCACGACTTTTGACATTGCAGTTTGACCTACTTTTTGAAAACTTTAACCTTGGCTATAACTTTTGAACCAAGAGGGGTAGAGCTTTGAAACTTTACACATGGATACCTTGTGGAGGGCCGCTCTATTAGATCATTGACCTTGCGATCTTGACTTTGAAGTTTGACCTAATTTCCAAAAGCTTTAACATGGGCTATATCTTGTAAGCAAATTGAGCTAAGGTTTTGATACTTCACTCATAGATCCCTTCTGACAAATTTCATTTGCCACCATGGTCTCTGATTTTGTGACCTTGATCTTTCACCAACTTTACAAAAACTTTTATCCAGTTGTTTTCTTTTGCAATATTAGAGATAGGGATTTCACTTGTAGATTCATTGTGACCAGAGCTATCATTTGGTTAACTTTTGACCTTTACCTTGCCTTGACTTTTAATTGACAGAAGATTAAAAATACAGCTTTCTCTCTGGCAATGCCCTGCTGGCAATCTGTGTTTATACAAATATAACCCACTTTTTGCATGGTGACGGGTAGTATGTTGAACCCTAACATAGACAAAAAAAATCATTGTACACTAGAGCATATTTTTTAATATTTTACAGGATTTATTATGTTAAATGGGAAACTAAAAAAAAATACATAAAAGAATTCTTATTTATTTTTTTTAGACATGTTTGTATCCTTGTTTCGATTTATTCATTGTAGAGGTGCATTTACTGTCTTTATTTAAATGTATGTATTTCAATAGTTGTTAGAAAGTTTTATGTCAAATTTGAACATTCTTGATTTCTTATGATTTTTTTTACAATAACTATTAATTTTAGCCATGCAGAATTGTTGTATTTGGCTGCAGGGTTAAATTTGTTTTCGTTTGTTTTTGTTATGATTTTGAAAAATATAATTTTGCATGAAAATAGGTAATACAACAATCATAGGAATCTATAATACAAGGGCAAAATTGAAAATTCTAATCTTAATTTGATTTTCATGATAATTTATTAACCACACCTATTGAGTGACGTTTGTCACATCAATTGACCCCGTCCTAAGTCGGTATTGTAACCGCAACACAATTGAATATTTTTGTAGTGGTGTATGGAAAGCCAAAGAGTTCAATATTCTATCTATATAGTTATGTATTTTTTGTTGTGAAATGTTGGGTCATTGTAAACATTAAAATGCTAAAATGCTAAACCACTTTCTGACAATAAAACTAATGGTATCTGAATGATTCAGGTTTTGGCAAACTATAGTAGTAAAGGCCAATTTTTTCGTACCAAAAATTTAGGACAATACTTACACTTTAGTGTCAGTTTATGGAATTGTCGTCCCATGTTTTAAGAAAATGTAGGTCATTAAAACGATCATTAGTAGCAATATGACATGACATCTTGCTGTTTTCATTAAACCATCTGTTCTAATGTTTTTGATAATGATATAATATCTTCGATGACACATAATACATTAATATTGAAATTACAAATGTATCTGATTATTTCCTTTATGTATATATTTTCAAAAAATTATTGCACCCTTTGTCTTTTTTTAATACATACGCACACATATTTATCTATTTATTCAAATCATAAACTACTGTGGTTCACTGGATGAGATGCTCTGTGTAAGATTGAGACTTTCCAGGTTCAATCCTTGCTGTGGGCACACCGGTGTTCTGTCTTTAGGATGAGAAAATAAAGAAAGGACCCATATCACTGTAAGTGTGGCAGTTAAATGATCCTTCCCTCCTTGTGTTGGGTCATTTGCAATATTTTGATTCCTATGCAATGCATCAGGCAGATGCAATCATCATACCAAATAATCATATTGTGACACAATTAAAATTAGCATTTTATTTCATGTATGTATATTTTTTCATGCAAATTGTCTTTCTATTTTATATATGTATACATTTTCATAAAGTAATAATGTATGTCTATGTATGTGTGTGTAGAGTTGTGTGTGTGTACAGCTAGTGTGGATCAATGGATGAGGTGCCCTGGTCTTTTGGATAAAACATTAAATACAGAGGTCCGGTGGTAAGCATTGCACGTCAAACATCCCTCCGTTTCGGGTGGGTCCTTAGTAAAGATATTAATCTATGTGTGATGCAACAGGCATGATATGCAGTGAGGTAAAGAATAATCAATAAAGATCTGTTTTTGTTTCTGTTTTTTTTTTTATCATTATTATTTATTTGTGTGTGTGTGTAATGCCATTCTTTTTCTTTTTTTTTTTCTGTGACTGCAGTTTGAAATTGTTGATATTAAATATGTAACCTTGGATGGACAATGATAAGAAAAAATGTTATACATGTATTCTATTCTTATTGTTATTATCATTATTTGTGTATAAGGTACAGATCAAGTTAATTTGCATAACTTTACATGTTACATCCACCTTGTATAACGTATAACAAAGTTATTTTCCAATTTTATTAATTTTTATAGTTAGATAATTTTTACTTTTGCATCATACTCAATTATTTCATATCTGACAATGAAGTATAATGCTCAATGTTTGAATACACTTCGTATTGGAAGAAGAAGAAGAATGACAAACATCCTGATGTATCTGTAGATCTATTTTGTATTATTTTCTTTCATTTCGCAGGAAATGTGAACTGCTATTGCTCTTTTCCTCAATATATATTTATTTTCCATGAATATGTAAACAGTTCTAATGAAATATTTTGAACTTGATGAATTTGCCACTATGCTCAAAAGCTTTTAAATTACGTATTTTCCAAAATCTCTATATGTATTTATCTGATCATTCAGATCAAATTGTTATTAAACCTCTTATTGTTAATAGTATGCAGTGTAAAAACTGAAAAGTAAATTCATAAAGAATGAAAATGAGGTTTTGTAGTATTTAAGTGTACTGTTTGAGAGAAGCCGGCTGCAAGTGATACCCAACAGCCCACTCCGCTTGTCAACTGTTTTAAGCTCTTTTCTTTTTCGCTTATTTCGTTTGTAGGAGTTTTTGCAATGTTCAGAAGATGCAAAAATAGGAAGAGAGGTGGTGGGGGCGCACTTAAACTATTGGTAATTAGTAATAAGCTTTGATGAACTTCTTAATTGAAGATGTTGATGAAACTCAGTAGGATATAAGTTTATTTGGCCTTTTCCTGTTTAGACCAGCTGAAAGGTCAGCAAACTGAATGCATCAGAGTGATAAAGAGGAGTGGGAATCCAAAGTACAAATATTTGAAGAGCCATTACTAGATAATTGAAATTGATAATCACTTAGTTTTTGGTTTCATTGACATTTCTCTAAATGTCTATGGCCACCATATGTACAGATCGATGACCAATTGAAAAAAAGTCTATTGCTTTTCAGTTCAAAGTATTGCAGATCAAGGTCACCTTCTGAAAGTGTAATATTAATTTTCTTTTTTGTCACTTTTCTCTTTCAATATTTATTGTCTATCGCCACCGAACTAGGAGAAGGATGTTTTATCACAGAAAAACAATATATAAATTTTCAGTTAAAAAGTGGAAGATCAAGGTCGCTGTTGCTATAACTATATCAGTTTCTTTGAGCTATATTGTCTATGGCCACCAGGTAACTAGAAGAATGACCTATGAGAGGAAAGCTGATTTTAGGTTCAAATGCTGCAAGTCTGGTTAATTGTTGCATTTTGGGGTGTTTCATCTTTTCTCTAAATCGAGTTGTCTGTGGCCATCATGAAAAAGACAGGGGGAAGGTCGTTAATGTTCAACTGACCTTCTTGACTTCTGTTTTTGTGAACTATCGGAAAAGAAGCTTGTGTTGTGCCGACCTTGCAGACGTTGTCATTTGAGAGAATTTTACTTTTTGTACATCTTTTCGCCGAATTGTGCATGGCCACCCAACTTGTAGGATGTCGGTCTACAAGAGATGGAAAACATTGATTTTAAGGAATTAGAGGTTTAAATTCAAAGTCGTCGCTGAAACTACGATTATTCTCTGTCAGTTTTGTCAGTCAGTCATGTTGTCAATTCTTGGCAAATTTGCAGAAAAGCAAAGTATGGCAGAAGTTTCCAATGGTTTCAACACCCCTGTTGCTTTAACTGCATATTGAGTTTCTATCAGGGCATAGTGTTTGTGGCTACTAAACATGCAGAAGGACTACATATGAAAAAGGGAATACTATATTGATATTTAGGTCTATAGTTTGAAAGTCAAGGTTGTTATTGCTTAAATAACATGCTCAGTCTCTGTGAAATTATATTGTTTTACCAAAGGGCAACCTGAAATTAAAATTGCTAAAATCGTGCTTTTGGTTTCAATCATTTTTTACCTAAGCCGATTTGGCTGTTTGGTATAAAATCACTCTTGCACTCTTGAACTAAGACAGAAAAATAAGCTAACGAGAGAAAAATGTGTTGATTTCTTGGATCCAGAATGTCAAAATCAAGGTTGTTATTGCTAATCTAGGGTTTTTGTTTCTCTCGGTATTCCCTGAAGCCGTATTTGTATGGCCACTTACCGTATAGAAAGATGATCACTTGATGATGGAATTTTAAGATTAACCATGGAAGATCAAAGGTACTGTTGTTAATTTTTTTTTTTTTTTTTTTTTTTTCGTTTTGAAATTATCTTTGATAATCGAACTTGTTCACTGGCGACAGATTAGAAATGAAGACATGTAAAATGATCTTAGGGATCAAAGGTTGACGGTCAAGGTCACGTTTAGTAAAAGTAGATGGTTTTGTCTTCCGTCATTTTGTCTACGACAGAATTAGTTAAAGGCACAAAGCCATCAGAGAACGGTTATCTAAGTGAGCGCCTATTGATCTTGGAGGCCTGGGCTCTTTTTATCAAAGAACTTGCAAGTAAAATACGAAAATAACTGCTGTCACATGACTATGGCACTAACAACAATGTAACACAGTGGACATTCACGGACCCCTGAAATTCAGAGGTGAGACCAGGTGCCCGGGAGGAGTAAGCGTCTCCTATTTGGCTAGCCACACCTGCCGTGAATACCCTGACATGCAGACGAAACAATATAATTCACTGTATATATACATTAATGTGAACACACCACAGCCACATAACATCAGGAAAAAGGGTATAATAATACTAAAGTCAAATCTTCCGCGGGGAACTTCTTTTACGAGCTTCACACTGCAAAGGAAATATGTGTGACATTCATGTAAAATACGAACATAACTGGTGTCACATAACGATGGCACTAACAGTAATGTACCACAGTGGACATTCACGTACCCCTGACATTCAGAGGTGAGACCTGGTGCCCATGAGGGGTAAGTGTCTCCTGTCAGGCTACCCACACCCGCCGTGAATGTCCTGACATACAGACGAAGAACAAACAGTAAATTTTGAATTCTTTAATCAACAAAACTTTCTTAGAATACTTTAAAGTAAATGCAGATTTCATAAAGATGTAACAAATCCAAATTAAATATAAGAAGACAATGAGTCATTCTGCAAATATCTACATTTAATGTAACATATAATTCCGATTTGTTGGAAGTCTTTACTGAAACAGTTCCCCTAGGTCTCCAAGTCGCTGTTACCTATACTATGTTTTCGTTTCCGTCACTTTGCTCTGAAACCATATTTCATGTGGACGACATAGTTGCTGAAGTGAGACATATAATAGCAAAGAAGCTTTTTTAATTTTTGAGGGGGAGGGGGGGGGGGAGAGGGTGGGTGTCGAATGAATAAAAGTCAAGGTCTCCGCACATTTGATATTTGTCAGTTTTCTAGTAAACAGTGTAGTGCATGATAATTAGTGTTATGTTATGCCATGACACTCATCTTGAAAACCTTGTATGGATTTAGTATGTTTCTAAAGCAGTTTTCATGAAATATATTAATCCGACTCCTTTAAGTATCCGAAAAACTTATTTGGTAAGAGATGTAAGCTAATATTAATACATTCGAAATCTTATAACTGGATTGTTGTCCTCATTTTCAATTACGAAGAATTACATATCTAAAGATACCTAATGAAAACATTTAAAACGATGGTATCACATAATACTATACTGACACCAAGATATCCATTTTTGAAAATCTTTTTCACTTTCATTTTTGTAGCAAACAACTTGAGCTTTGGGAATGAGGAATTTAAGAATATATTTTATTCACCTGGTATTACTTAATTCAATACATCCGCCATGTCGGCCATCTTGGATTTCTGTAGACAGTGATATGTAGATAGCAGAGTAGAAAATATACTTGAAATATCAAAAGGCTTGTGATTTAAGTGAATAGATAAATCGTTCAGGTACATGCTTAGTTTGTGACTGACACGCACCAGAAACGAGTCCCGATTATTGTTCTGTGTCCTGTTTTCAAAGATGAGACAGTAAAAATCACTTGTCACTGTAGACGCTATACGTAAATATACCTTAATGTTAAGGATTGGTCCGTTGCATTGGTATAAATTTCTGTGCATTGCACCAGGCAGATGCTGACACGGTATAAGGGTAATAAATCTTCGAGTGATGAAAACAAGATTTATACAAACAGTAAATGGTTAATAATATATCGGTACAGATAATAATAAGGGTACGTGTCTATATGATATTATAATCACCCCAGGCGACGACCAGTAGAGCTAAAAACTCGACAGAAACTCTGGTTTGTTCTTTACCTTTTGTTCTTCAAATTATGGTTGGGTTGTTGATTGGTGTTTTATTTCGCTTTCAACAATTTTCAGGTATATTACGACGTGGAAGAAGAGGGTAACGAAACTCTTAAACATATAGTGCCGCAAGCAACCGAGATTGTCGGTGCCGCAAGCTAAACGCTTAATCAGTACACCTGCCCCTTATAAATTGTGTATAATTTGTTTTTGCATATATTTCGCTTGTATGCGCTTGATATATAAAACTCGATTGCCTTAATTGTATATCTATCATTCATTAAACTAGTTTATCAGTACAGAGAGTATTTGTCAATTATGTTAATATCAACTGTGATCAAATCATATGATACATACATGTGATATCATGAGGATAACCTAAGTTCCTTGATGCAGCTTGAAATAAAGTACTTGGCAATATTCAATAGTATTTCCGTTATAACAGCACATCGAATAAAATAATGATAATATAGAAATCAAATACAATCTCACGGAAATGGTCGTTTTAACGCGGAAATGAAAATAAGTATGGATTGCTCGGTCACGTAATTTTTTCCATTTGATATGTGCAAGGCATAAGCGGAATTAGAAATACAAAAAAGGGGAAAGGGTTGCAGTCTCCCATAAAAAGTGTTTTACACTAATCGGTCTAGAACGGGGGGGGGGGGGGGGAGATACAGTCCTAAAAGTGGTCGAAAATGACCTATTTTCCGACCAAAAGGTGGGGAATTGCAACCCCTGCGACCCTCCCAAATCTACATCCGCCAAAGTACGGTGTTGCTCGATAAACTTAAAAAGACATCATAATGCAAACAAATATTTGCCATGAATTATTCATTAATTTAGCGGCACCAATTTTTTTTTGAACATGTCAATCATCATCATTATTATTAGTGTTTTCATGATCATCATCATCATCATCTTTGTCATCATTGTTATTATCATAATCGTCATCATTGTTTTCATCATCAACAACATTCTTTCTATTAGCATCGACATCATTTCCACTACCACCATCACCATAATCAATGTCTTCATCATCAGCATTATCATCACAATCATCATCACGGTTTTCATCATCATTATCTCCAGCATCACCACCTTTAACGGTTATGTTTTCATTCTCAGGTACGACTGATCTTCGTAGTTCAAGGTCACCAATGCATTCGTACATATCAAATTCCTCAATCACTACTACATGCGAAGCAGATTCTATTCTCTTCTTCTTCCTAGGTATTCGTCCTCTAAAAGCAAAGTTAGATCATTTTATCAATTAAACAAATACTGTATTTTTTAATATTGAATACAACATGATATAAAGGAACGAATACTAATATAAATAAAAACTGCAATTTTAACAACAACTGTAAAATAAACTTCGAATACTTAATGCCATAGTCATGTTACTTTCGTATTTTACATGAACGTCACACCTATTCCCTTTGCAGGTGCAACTCGTAGAAAAAGTTCCCCGCTGAGGGTTTGACTTAAGTGTTATTATACCCTTTTTCTTGATGTTATGTAGCTGTGACATTTTCTACACAGTGTTTGTTCACATTCATGCATATATACATATATATATCCTGAATTATATTGTTTCGTCTGTATATCAGGGCATTCGTGGCGGGAGTGGCTAGCCAAACAGGAGAAGCTCACTCCTTCCGGGCACCTGGTCTTACCTCTGAATTTCAGGGGTCCGTGAATGTCCGCTGTGGTACATTGTTGTTAGTGTCATGTGACACCAGTTACTTTAGTATTTTACTCTTCTAGCACCAGCGCACAAAGTATCGAAAATGTAATGCGTCTGAGACAGAAAAATGTAATGTGTCTGAGACAGAAAAATGTAATGTGTCTGAGACAGAAAAATGAAATTAGAAAGTGAAAGATCTTTGTAGTATTTAATTAAACACTAAAACAAGAATAAAATGATTCAATACAACTCACTCCCGTATACGTTTCATGCAAAAGGCCGCTATGGTGTTCACGGGTACTGATGTCAACAAGAATGCCACTGCAAAATAATTCCGTCAGTTGATAATGGACAAATCAATTCGTTGTTTATCTTTATTCTATGAGAGTAGAGAATAGATGTTAGAAATGATTGACACTGCACATCCTAGTAGTCCTGGTACAAGATGATTAACAAGGCAAAACGTGTCAGGTAAATAATATTTGACGCTACCACATCGACTTCCGAGATAAATGGAAAACATCATTATAAAAAAAACTGTATAGGACCTAAACAAAGATATGTATATATCATTTAAGGTTTAAAGTTCAATTCAAAGAAAGGAAAAGGAAAAGGTGTATAGAAATTTGAAAATGTTCCCTGTGTGTGAAAAAAGGACAACATCACTAGTCCGGTTTTAAGTAATTACGTTAATTTATAATGGTATTTCTGTTGATAAATAACGTATTCTTAATATGAAATAACGAAGATAGGAATTTCAACAGAATCATGAAAATAGAACCATTTGAGTGGGACCGCTAAGATCATTAAAAGTTACACTTTAAATCTAGTGGTACAATTACGTCAGTCCATGTAAACATTGCTGTATATTTGGGCATTCTTACTACTTGCAAATCTCAATTTTGATTTTCGAAGGAGTAAGTACGTTCATCGTAATGCATTATGCTATAGTGACATAGAACAATGCGCATTATAATTGATATAGGAATTCGTTATTTTTTATGTATCAATGTATTTTGGTATGCAGGACTTGAATAAATCGTTCACGTACAGGAGGCGTTGTGATAAAACGAACATAAAATGTACATAAAAAGAAATATGTTTCTGTACCAATGGCTTGGAGGATTTCATGTTCATGCGATGCTCCAGTCGTATTTCCTATAAGATAAACAATATATTAATATGATGTATGAATATCTTTGTACCATACTATAATTCATCTTAATTTATCTTCATGTACAAGTAAATATAACTATCATAGCAGAGTGCAACACTGGCCCGGATGCCCGTGAGTACCAGATGCACGGGAGACGAGAAACGTTTTCAATTAGATCAGTTACCTAACCCTTTGGTGTTTTGGGTGCTACAATGGCAACAATTTTATTTACCTTAAAAATAACTATCTCTCTCTAGGGTAAAATATCTTTCAATCTACATCACCGCTATAAAGGATCAATGTCATCAACTTTAGTCAAAGCCTAATGATTTTGCGATAAATAAATATGCTAAATCATAGATAGGTTTCTCTTTCTATCTTTACTTATATTTACTAAAAGATATGTGTAAAATTATTCATACAGTCATCTAAACTAACATCTTAATGGCGTTATAAAGAAATGCTGAAACGAAAATAACCAATTGTGATCTAACGAAAGAAAAACAGAGGAGTTACTGTATCAGTTATGTGGCAGAAGCCACCATGGAGTGATACAATACATGAATATCAATAATATACTAGCACATATAACACATTACAAAAATATTTGATTGTAGTGCAATTAAGATACCGACTTAGGACGGTCATTTAATTTGACAAAAGCCAAACAAATAGTGTGGTTAACCGGTTTACGGGTCCACCTTCCCACCCACCGTAACGGCAGAACAATAAAAGGACGTACATTTAAAAATTTATAAATTATCCTCCATGTAAAGACGAAGGCACAACCTAATAATATTTCTATATATATGTTCAGTAGACAACTTAAGACAAACATATTATCATTCGAAATTTTAGGTTATTCTTCTATTTTATTTAACTTGCCAAAAACATATTCTATAAGATATGTATATTTTCAAATAACATAATGTAATACTGTATGTAAACACGTCTCATGAGCAAACTATTCTGAGAGGATTATTCATCGATACATAGGGAAAGAAATATTTTCTTTATATTTCTTAAGACGTGATAGTGTATGCATAGAAGTATCACAAGAAACCTTTTCAAATTTAAGGCCATTATATAAGCTGTTGCTTTCAATTATGTTATAAACATATACATTACCATCTTTAATGTCATTTTCAATAAATGTCTGTCTGTTATTGGTAAATACACTGGAAATGGTTTCATTAGCAATGAAAGGTGTGGGTGAGAACGTAGACGTCTTTTTACCTACACTCGAGTCCGGCACAGTTTGAATTGTGACCAACGCATTATTACTGAAAATATATACACAAAAAACGACGGTAAATGCCCTCTTTCTCATATAGACGAGAGCATGCATGCACGCGCGCACACACATTAAAGAAACCAACATGACTATGTAAATAATTTTCACCGTACCGAGAAAACATATACTTCAGAAAAAGTCGCAAATTACGCAGTTGAATAAAGATAAGAGGTCTGTGAAAGCTAAACAATAAAGTCATAAATCCCGCAAGACGAATATGTCTTCTTTTCAATTGTTCTTGTGGAAAAGATGCTTAAATTTATGTATTAAGTTGGCTTGGTGACATAGGTCTCTTTTAATCTCTGGAATCTACGTTCATGTTGTATAACACGTAGCCTTTTTATCTTGTAGGTTGTACTATAGTACACTATTGTTAATGCCATAACCATATGACACCAGGTACTTTCATATTTTACATTTACTTCTAAGGCATTTGCATGGGGATAACACGAAAGGAGACAACGTTCATACATACCTAATATTTAAAGTGTTTCTACTTTTAGTATTTAAGCAATGTTTCAATGTAAGTCAGGAAAAGAAAAAATATAAATCCAAGTATGATCTTATCGCTTGACGGACCAACTTCGGTGTATTATGAAATAAGAAAACAGGATAAAATTTGCTTTATCTGACTCTCATATGTGACAAGAACCACTACAAGAGGCAACTATAAAAATGTAAAAGACTTTAAAGGACGTCAGAACTTAGGATATACACGTATATAAAATACGAAAGTATATATATTATGAAAAAATATGTAATCATGAAAGAAGAATATGTCTTACGAGTAACAATATATTTGATGACATTTTTGAAATGTATATTAAAGATGATGTTCAAGGTTGCAAGGTAATAAACCAAGGTATGAATGGAAATTCCTACCACCTAAGGCTTATAGGTTATGGATATAATAATCAATATCTAAATGTAGATGAAACTAGATGGACTAGATACAACATTATAAAATGTGGTATCAATGAAAAGGCCATATCATTAATACGAAAATAACTGGTGTCACATGACTATGGCACTAATAACAATGTACCACAGTGGGCATCCACGGAACCCTGAAGTTCAGAGGTGAGACCAGGTGCTCAGGAGGAGTGAGCGTCTCCTGTTTGACTCGAGACACCCGCCGTGAATGTCCTTACATACAGAAGAAACATAAATAATTCAGCACTGTATATATACATGAATGTGAAAAACACTGTGTAGAAAGTATCACAGGCATGATTATTTGGCACGGTTACTTGCTTCATGTTATCCGCTTAAATTTGTTAACTTCACTGCACAATTGAACCAAGTTTTCTTCAGCTCATTAAAATTTATTTATTCATTCACTTGCATATGAAAGATTTTTTCAAGGGAAGGTGGCTATTGCCAGTCCTAGATAGAATCATGGTAGAATCCAGTTCAAAAACTATAATGCAATTACTGGACATCGGATTATTATTATTATTATTATTATTATTATTATTATTATTATTATTATTATTATTATTATTCAATATTCTTCGAGATTGGTTTTTACATTTTTACCCTCCAGCCCCTTTTGAGGTTCGCAAAAAATAGTAATTCTTTGAGAGGACAAGTAAATAGTTCCACTAAGAGTCATCACAATAATTTGAATGGTGGCCAAGAACTAAAAAAAAAATATATTAAAACATACAGACTGTCAGGAGAACGAATACAGTATTCGCAATTAACTGACTCGAAGGAAAAGAATCACTGATAATCGGTTTGTAAACATTCTCATTATATAAAAGGAAAACAGAATTTTTTAAACGTCACTTACGTTTGTAGTTCCTGCCCAAGAAAACAAACCGGATCTAAAAATGAAAAAAAGAAAATGAATTTCAGGTATAGCATAAGTATATAAAAATATAAGAACTGTTACATAGATACATGCATTCATTCAATGCACTATATGCGCATTTCAACATGTCATGTCTCTTCAGTAATGCTCAAGGCCGAAGTTGTGGAAAATTCAAAATATGAAGAGCAAAGCAATTACTAGAATAAATCTAAGGAAAAAGCTATGTACGAGGGACTGTTAAAATGATATACAATCATTTGTCACAATAAATATGAAGTATAATGTTCTAGTAAGTGCAGAGGCAGTGAATACTGGACTTATGATTACCCTCGGAAACTAACAGTCCGCCACCAGCGGCATCGACCCGGTGTTTATGATAATATAGGGATATATATATTACACCAAAAGCGAATTATATTTGAATGACAAGTTTTTTGAAAAGTTAATCTTTACTGGGAAAAAGAAAAGTGCAAAAATTAAAATAAATTTGTCCGAATCCCGTTAACAATAAATAACACCTTTTCGTATTTCGTTTTTCTTATATAAGTCTGGTTTCACAAATTTACGTAGTGTACACGGAACTTGTTCTTGGTTCTGATCGTGACTAATGGCAAACATGTTAAACAGAATATATAAAAAAAAAACATATATAAAAATGGAAAAATAACCACAGGGTTACACACTATGCCCCTCTTTATTACCATGCCATGCCATGTGCTAAATTTGACAGAGGAGTAGCTTGGTCAGCTTAATTCTGCGTCAAAATGACTCAACTGTGTAAGGTATCATGTGATAACAAGTTCGTGTAAGCATCATGTAATACCATATATACAATTAAGCTACCATGTACAGATAGGTTTCCACAATGCATATTTGAATCTAATGAAATAATGGTACAGCTGACGGGATTTCAAATGGGTCAGGCTATTCCATTGATAATGGAAAGGGAATGGCACATCTAAGTTGCTTTGCAATTTGGTGTGAATGTTTGCAACACATTCACTCAAAAACAGTGAGAAACCGATTGCTGTAAATATCACCGTTGATAGTGTTGGCCGGTAATGGGTTTCATTCTCAAACGCTAAGATAACCATGATATGTGGCTTTACATAGGATATGTAAAAAAGATTAATTAAATAATCACCTTAAATATAACTTTGCATTTAATTGTCCTTTCTGTATATATTACCCTAAGGTCCACTAAGTTTTCAAGATATCTAAGTACATAGACCTAGTTGTAGTTTGATATTTCTATGAATGTGTTTATGTGTTATAAAAATGTTAAACGCAATACTGAAGCCGGTGTGGCCTAGTGGATAAGGTGCTCGGCTCGTGATCGAGAGGTCGCAGGTTCGACTCCCGCCCGGGGCACACCGGTGTTCTGTCTTTCGGATGAGACAGTAAAAACCGAGGTCCCGTGTCACGGTAGGCGTGGCACGTAAAATATCCCTCACTGCTTCGGGTGAGTCCGTTGCAAAGGTCTAAATTTGTATGCAATGCATCAGGCAGATGCCGTCACCATATACGTGAAATAATCGTGGAGTGTCGTAAAACAATAATCAAACAAACAAACAAATAAACGCAATACTGCGAACCCAAATAACTGATTCCATGTGATAGTATAATAAGTCTGTGTATCTTATATTTTCGCATATACAATTATTCATCCATTTCAGTACATAAGTACTGACCCAAAATATCATAATTCAAATTTACTATTGCTAATTACTTTAAAACTAATGAGTATCTCTCTCATTCATATCTCTAACGTTTCTGTCCAAGTGATAAAGAGTTTGCTTTTGAAATATTAATAATTTTGATTTCCACAGCTTAGGCCATGAGCATCACTGAAGAGACATATATCGCCAAACTGCATATACGGTTAACAAAATTATGACACTAACTTTCTGATGGTTATTTTATGTATCATTATTTGAAATTAAAATTAAAGGGTGAACTTACATCTGTATAATTGGTCAGATCTGAATTCTTTTTCTGGTAGAATTTCCTCACTGCATTTTCCTATTATCATTGGTACACCATATGTACAATTCCACAGATGTAAAACACCTGAGTTAATTGGAAAAAGAGGACAGTCTGAAAAGAGAAATTTAATTAACCGAAGAAATTCTATAGTTTTATTAAATGGAAAATAATAAAACACTTTGACCTGATTCCAAACTTTAATTGATCGATTGAGGTTGTAATCGGTAGCGACTTCACGATCATTATCAGACTTTTTAAGACGTTATTATTTTAGTAATACATTGTAAGTTACAATACTATTGCAACAAAACTAAGATAATAAAAGAAATGGTTTCAATAACTGACAATACACTTTTAAAGCATTTGATAAGTACATATTTAATCAAAATTTAATAAATATTCCAAAATATTACTTCCTTACATTTTGAAGGCACTAGGCGTGGAAGGTAACAAAACTCCTTCACTGTACCAGTGATTGTAAGTCCACAATGATATGTATTATTTAAGCAGTTGTACTCGCGACTTCTTTTCATCCATGTTGCCATGTTTGTTGTACAGGCTGATGCGAAATACCCATTAAGTGAAAAAACTATAACATATGTGTAACTCCAACAAAAACATACACAAAATCTCATTTTGAATATCTAAGTGTTCATCCTGCATTGGTTTACACGGAAAACATACATTCAACTTTGGCGTCTATATATATGCAGAACCAAGGTCAACGTTGATTGAAACTGGAAACAAACACGTGTTCATTGGTTGGTTTTGATGACGATCAGATTATTATGCAATATGAAGGAAGATGAACTTGAGACAAACCCAATAAACTATGTAAATCAGATTTATTAGGATGAATTTTTCATTGGAAACTGGATACATGAAAAACAAATTTTATTCTAAACATATTTAATGCTAATTTCGTATTTATCGAAAAATGAACCCCCTTCAAGAGAACGCAAAAAACAGCTGACCAAGCTGTATGACAAAAATCACCAAGAACATGCACATACAACATGATAATAGTAAAATATACACAGGAAACATTACAAAATGTCCGATTGTACTGCGGTTACGGTACCGACTAAAAACGGTCATTTCACTTACTTGGAGTGGATAGCACTCACAGTAAAAGCAACACAATCAAAAGACACGTTTGAAAATTTCATTAACAATCCTCCATATAGAGGACAAGGATTCAATATGAGGATACGGTGCTCTGCGCGTCTGTAAGCGAGCATTCATCCTTGAGCAAATAACAAATAATATAAAAAATTGCTTGAATGACATGTAGTAAAGTAAACATGCAGAACTTTTTTTCAGCTGCTACAATTTAGCAATGAGCGTTTGTATTTGTGTGTAATTATCATACTTTTAATTATTTATTTTATTTCATTTTCTTTTATTGCTATCATTATTGTTATACTAATTACAAAATAAAGATAAAGTCTTCGTCAAGCCTAAAAGTCAACAAATTTCGCTCAGCTCAGTTTGAACAATTATCTGATCAGCTATGGTCCCAACCTTGATGTTTGATTGCAACAGAGTTGCAATGGATCGAGCACGACCTGAAAAGTCATTTAAAGCTAAAGATTTAGAAGTCTTAAAAAAGACGAGAAAACGAGATGATTCCTTGTTCTATGTATATCGTGAATAGGACGGTATTACAGCTTGGACATCGGGAAAGGGTATTGGTTGATGGCACTTTTATCAAAAATGGTCGGGATTTTAGTGTATGTTGAAAAGGATTAAATTCATCCCCGGTACAGCGACTTCATACTGTAGATTTATAAACGCTCACCAGTAGAAGCACACAGTTTGTCATTAATCATTCCCCACAGATACCAGAGGTATCCCAGATCAAGCTTCTATGTGAAATCTTGGTGAGCTGTGGTTATGTAAATCGTGTTGAATCTACGAACAAAGTTGATGGAACATGGGTGTCTACGCGTTCACGCCCTTCATTGAAAGCGACTTTAACTTTGTCAATACTAAACAAGAATCCCAGAGGATCTCTTATTAAACAATGTCAAATCATTATCAGACTGTTGAATGATATGAGAAGTATTCCGGCCATTGCGGAAGTAGTATACAAGCGCAGTATATATAGGCCATCTCCAACATATTGACAACGTCTTCATTGTCCAATGAAAAGATCGAGGTCATCACCAATCACGTGATTGCTATAGAGGAACTCCTTATTACAGTAGACATGAACTTTTATTCATCCGCGCATTAGCATATGTACCTCATCCTAATAGTTCTGATATTAGATGTAAGTTGCATCAACACCTAATGGAAAATATATAAATTCATATACGTTTCTAGAGGAAGCCCCTTCACATCACGAGTGTTAACCTGAAGCAAGGTGATTTTTCTGCAGAAACAGATCTGTCACAATCTTCTAGGTCAGTAGCTATCACGCCTAGATATTTCTGTACAATAGGATTAAAGTGGTGATTTACGGATTACAGTTCATACACTTACAGGTTTGATAACAAACTACATTTTACAATTACATGTATATTATATAATTTAGCGTATTACAGAAATCGTACCATGCTTTGTGAAATATAGAGGTTTTAAATATTTTAATGTGAGTGGTTATTTTCTTGATTTATCATTGTTACTGATTCATAGGATGACAGTTAGATGCTAATAGAATTTATCACCACTATCAATGATGGACCGCGATATCCTTAACTGAGTGTCAAATATCTCGTTCCTCCACAATGAGGATAAGGATATCTCTCTCCGTCATTGACGGTGATGTTGATTTTTTCCCACCTTTTTAAAATTTTTCAATGCTTACTCCGTCATAGTAAATAGTATAGAACAGAGAGCCTATATAGCAGCGGATAAAAAGATCAGGAGATAATGAATGAAATTGATTTCTTCCCGAAGACACCGCCTCGCATTCCATTTGACGGAACACCAAAAGTCGGAAAAATGTTTTTTTTTTTATTTAAATTGAAGGATTGAACAAGTATTTGAATGAATTCTACGTTAAATATCAATTTTCAAATCTTAAACAATACAATTGATTTTTTATCTTGTTCTTCCTTACTTGTCGTTTGACGTCATCAAGCACTGATGCCACATCAATGCATGTGAATTTGTGTGTTCTTCGTGTTAATTGACACAAAAAGCCGCACGTTGTCCATACCGAATGAAGAGTTGACAAAGATCCATTGTGAAAGAGAAGACAGAAGACAGCTGAACAGGCTGTACGAAGCTGGACAGGTAGAACAATTGCAATTTAGCGTCAATATCGGTAAATTTACCTGGACCGAAAATTAATATGTGCATCGAGACCATTTATCAGGCAATCTATTGAACTCATGTGTACAGTAATTAGAACATCGCACCATATTAAATTGAATAAGGGTGGAAAAAATACCTTAAGTGACTTTTGAATGCCTGTGATATGTTCAACGGTGCAGCGTTTATAGATAAAAAAAACCCGCTGTTGCTCGAACCTTCGTTTTCAAATGAAAGTGTACAACCGGAGTTGCTACAAACTGGTCAATTGATTATCCTGACATACAGACTGCTCATTTCAATTTAGAAGAACTATTCACCGTGTTATTAGAGTTTTGCAGATGGGGATCATTACGGGAAATGTGCATGTGCACATATATACAGATACAGTGACAGGATATGCGTTGAAAAAAGGAACCGTGCATAATAATAATCTTGGAATTTTTTACTTGAACTATTTTGGTTAATTGTAATATATTTTTGCAGTTTAGAATATACCCATACTACCATTTTTATCGGAGACAATGTTATAGCTGATGGGGTTTATTGCATCTGTCGTATAATCACTACTTTTGTAATGCTATATCATGTATTTCTGTACTTGTTATCAAGTTTTATTTTACATCTCCTTGGTGCTTTCTGTCCGCAGGTAAATAAGACGTATTTCTCTCTCCCTTTCAAGATTTGACAATGTTAATTGAGCCCTAGTATCTGTGGACGTGCTATCATTACATCCTTTGTATGACTTTCAGAGACATATGTCTAACTAATATTCCTATTCTCAGATACTGTACAAGTTAAGGAATGAAATCTGGACAGAGAAGTATTGTCGTACAGATCATCAATAAATGCCGAGTCAACCAAAGCAATGTATCATTCACACCTAAAATTGTTTCTGCGTTTTTGCAAAACTTTTGATACAAGATGGTATTTTATAGTGCTACTAAAATATGGAAATATACTGTGTTTCTTTATTAGCTACCAAATTGTTTGGCGTTTGTGTCACACGGTTTCGGTCTTTGTCGCAAAACTTTTCGGTTCCTGCGATGCCACTTCCTATTGATGCCTAATATATATGAGTGGTTTCCGATATCCTTGAGAACATTTCTGAGTACTGTTTTTGTTGGTTTCTCCGGGTAGAGCATTCATTGGGACGTTTTGACAGGATGTGCGAGTCGGAAGCTCGTCTAAGTGTTTGTAGTTACGTGCTTTCGACTTCATACGTTTTCTATTACTTTCGGCTTGAGCAGTGTTTTTGATGTAGGAAGCGAGTTTCTGGTTATGCGATACATAAGCCTATTCTACTATTCTATTACTAGCGTCATATTTTACTATTATCATGTCTTGTGTGCATGTCCTTGGTGATTATTGTCATACAGCTTTGTCAGATGTCTTCAGTTTTCTTTTTTGTACAGAACTGGAATCCAGTGAAGCAGTGTTTCGCCGGTCGAGTTAACTTTTCAAGTTGATGCGTGCATTGCATTGTGCTTTCTTAAGCATTGTTTAGCTATTTCACGGTTGATTCGGCCTTACCTTCTCCCTGACTGTGACACGGTGAGCTAGTAAGATGTTCGAATTTCCATTCGGTCGAACATTGATGAAATTCTGCACAACGGAATTCAGGTCCATTATCAGACATAACTATTTTCGGTATTCCATGTCGTGCAAAATGTTGTTGTAGACCATTAATGACCGTTTTAGTTGTTGTATTTGGGATTATATCGATTTTCAGAAAATCTGAATAGTAGTCATCCGTTACAAGCACGCTGTATGCATGATATAAGAATAAATCGACACTTGCTTTCATCCAGGGTTAATCAGGTACTTTATGGTGAATCGGCGGCTCTTTGTGTTAACTTCTATTCAGTTCATTACAAGTACTAAGACTAATGTTGTCCTTGATTTTATTCATGTTAGGCCAGTTGAGAGAATCGTTTGAGCGCAAGGTATCAAAATGGAAATTAGTGTCTGAGACAAAAACGGAACTGCAAAATAGAAATTTGAAAAATGCTTGCATTATTCAATTAGAAACACAGAAACTAGAACAAATCACTCGGGTATACGTTTCACGTAAAAGGTCGCCAAGAAGTTCGCAGATACTGAAATCATCAAGAAGGCCATCCAAATAGAATTATTATTGGTGAATATTTGGACAATCAATTGCTTATCTTTATTCTAAGAGAGAAGAGTAATACAGATTTTAGAAATGACTTACGACGCAACTACTGGTACGATAGAATAAATAAGACTTAAAGAATGGAATTGACCCCACCACATGCACTACTGGCAAAAAAGAGGTAAATGAAATTTGCATACAAGTGGTGCACAAAATAAACAAAAATAATAATAAAAAACCCCCAAAAACAAAAGAAGAAACACCTCTTGTTAGTTTGTCACGTACTTTGTTGCTTCACAATGATAATTGTATTGATAATTAAAGCATTTCTAATAATAACAAAGTAATAACTAAGAACATAGAATCATGAAAATTCGAATGTGACAATGAAAGTTACACACTCAGTCTGGTCGTGCAATTCATTAATTCTATGTATATATTACTGAAAATTTTTCCGTCTGTTTATTTGAGCTTTTTTTAATCCTTAAGCTTGTGAGTGTTTGATTTTTGGTTTTCAAAGATCTATGTACGTCTACTTTTATACATTGTGCTATAGTGACATGGAAGAAGGCGCATTAAAATTGATAAAGACATTGTTAATTATTTAAAATCGAAGACTTATATTAGTCTTTCACATACAGGATTCTTTTTTTGAATCATGAAAAAGAAAATATTTCTATACCAATGGCTTGTATGATTTCAGGTTCATGAGACGTTCCAGTCGTATTCTCCATGAAAATATAGTTGAATACGCAGTATGAATATCTTTATTACACACTATGTTTTATCTGATTTCATCAATGTATCTTTATGTAACTGTAAAAGCGAGAACAGAAGACATTTGAGAAAGCTCACAAATTTTTGTTTGTTTCGGAATCTTCAAAAGTTTAAAATTCTTTCAAGTATAGATGAGATAGAATTATTCGCAACAACATTAATGTAATGATGACTATTAAGAAGAGTTTTGCTTTGTAGCCATATGTGAAAAAAAAAAAACTGTGAGAGGAGAAACCTTCAAAAATGGGTAGAATCATTCTCATCATAAATAAAGAGAAAGTAGTTCCTTAAAAATCACTTACATCTTGCCTAAGGAAACAAACAGGATCTAAAAATAAAACATGTTACCATATCTTTATTCTTTTAGGTATATATTAAGTATATAAATATAAAAAAAACCCATATATATGTATTCATGAATTGCACCATATGACCATTTTGACAAGTAATGTCTCTTCAGCTATCCTTAAGGCCTAAACTGTGGAAATTCAAGCATGCATACTTGAAGATCAAATCAATTACTATAATTATTCAAAGAACATAGATATACATGAGGGGGATATTATTTAATTCTAAAATAATTTACAAACCTTTTTCTGAATAAAATATATATTTCTGGTAAGTACAAAAGCACTGAAAACTGGACTTGTGATTACCCTAGTTGATTATACTCAATATAAGTAGATGTATATTTAGTGTATAATACGCGCATTATATCTGAATTTCTAACAAGTTTATTGAAGAACTAATTTTCACTGCTGACAGATAAATAGGCCAAAATGAAATTAGCTTATACACGTCAGAATTGAATAACATAGATATCTTAGCGCCTTTTCTAACTTTCGTTTATTGATGTAAAGATGATGGATAAATCCAAACCACAAGTCCAAAAATCATGAAACCATAGGACATACAAAATCAGTGAAAATGAAAAACAAATGGAAAAAAAAAAACAAAATATGTCTACTTGAAGAGCATATGTGAACCCTTGTGATGGAGTGAGATCAGGTGCCCGGGGAGAGTGAGCATCTCCTGCTTGCTAGCAACACCCGTCACATATACCCCGTAGAAAGAGTCAAATCGTGTGAATTCCATATGTATTTATATATGGAGAAGTCGAAGTAGGTAACCTTCTAGTATAAAAGGTGTCAAATCTGTGTAAAATGATCGGAATCGGTCTCAGATGTTTGATTTCCCAGATTTACGTTGAATTAAAGTACAGGTAAATTGATCTTATTTCTGATCGTAAATTCATCTCAGAAGAAGATACACGTATTGAACTAAAGAAGACACAACCAATAAAATATATATAATATTGAAAAAGAAAGGCAGGGTGACATAATATGCCCATTTTTATAAATTGGGGAAGATGACAAAAATTGAATAGAGGAGAGAGTGGCATGGCTGCTTGTACGAATGACAACATCAACAGTTACTCAACTTTGAAAGCTATAATATAAAGTAAAAAAAGGAGCGTAAAGCAAATAACACGTACAGAATAATGATAAGTTTGTAAAGACGTCGTGCCATACCTATTTACAAACTTAATGTATATACGTCGTTTTCCACAGTTTAAAGTTAATTTGATTATCTTGAGATCATGTCGCGCCGAAGGAAGTTCAGCGGGATCGGGTTATTGCATTACTTATTCTAATCCAAAGGTAGTCATAGGTCACCTTGCAATGCGATCTGAATGTCAAAGCCATACAGAGTCTGTCGCCATTTTCAGTCAACAATCGCGAGAAACAGATAAAGCCGAAATTAAACGGGATTCATTCTGAAACGCCAAGATAATCAAGACAAGTGACTTTGCATGGGTTGTACCAATCAGAATTTATCTTCAGTTTTTACGTAACATAATACCTTTCGATCTATTGTTTCGCTATGTTTCGCTGTTTATACCTTATGCTGCTCCATTGAATGAAAATGTTGATATATACATATATTTACAATGATATTACTACTTTATGTCCGAAAATGTATTACTTTTTACGACAAATCCAAAGTACATACCCACTCTCATAATGTTTTGGACCGTTCCTCTTTAAAGTATTGGGCTTTATATAAAATTGGAAGCGGATGATTGCAGTTGACGACGCCCATTTAACCGGAGTAAGATATTGATATTTCTATCCTGTCATCTGAAAGATCTACACTGAACATTGTGGATAACTGGGGTGCGCTCAGAACCGTAGCTGCTACGATAGCCGCTTTAGTACAACACATCATTAAGAACGCTCTGCTACATTTAGCGGCTAAATAAAATGATGGACAGTTATTAATCCTTCATGGTTTGAAACTGTCGATTCTCCTTATATTCAGAGAGCATTAAACACGGATGAACGTGTCCCAATTAAAATCCATGTGGTAAGGTCATTTCCCTTTTAGATTCCCTTAGAGATGGTGTATCAGAAAACATCGCATCCCTTTCATATTCCTGTACAGAATTTTTTAAAGCTGAAGTCATTTGGGGAGTATATTTTGGTATATTATATATCATGTCTATCAATTGCAGTCACCTCTCAAAAACATTTCCTTTTCGAGAGTGCGTTGCGATAAATTACATCCAGTATATATATTCGTATTAAAAATCACCTCTCCTCACTGAAGAGACATAAGTTGTCGAAATGCGTATCTGTGGGCCGTTTCACAAAGAATCATACGTACGATATTTTACGCACGTACAAAACATAATTAAGGAATTTTTTGTACGTGAGTAAAATATCGTAAGTATGACTCTTTGTGAAATGGCCCATTGGTACACAAAATTGTAAAGCAGATGTTCATATATTCTAATATTTATTCTACATGTTCAGAAAAAAGGTCTATCTGTTGATGTCACTTGCTCTAAATACCCTCATATTGAAGATCTACACGGCAAAGTATCTATCGAATATACGAGGGATGTTCCGAAATTATTGTTACTTTGGCGATTTCTTTTTGATAGAAGTAATTGTGATCATTTTACTTTGCCCTGTCCTTCGAAGAACTCCCCCTCTGCATTTATGCATCGTTTCAACCGATCAATCCACTTTTGGAAACAGTTTTCGTACTCTTGAATTGGTATACTCGTAAGATACTGGTGAATGGCAGAGCCAAGGGCATTTCTTGATTTATATTTTTTTCCAGATAGGTGTAATTTTAGTTTGGGGAACAAGAAAAAGTCACAGGGGCCAAGTCTGGTGAAAATGCAGGGTGGGGGAGGACAGTTACCTTTTCTGCCTTCAAAAACTCCGTTACAATACGCGCCTTGTGTGCTGGCGCATTGTCATGCAAGAGCCTGAGGTACTTCAAACCTGTATGTGGGCGGCGGCGTTTGTAGACTTTCTTCAGTTTTCGAAGTACAACGTCTCTATAATACTTTGCTGTGACAGTTTTGCCTTTCGGAACAGGGATTTGCATGATTGGACCCTTGTTATAAAAGAATATGACATACAAAACCTTCCTCACGGTGCGTATTCTTTTAGCAATGCTAGGGGGCCTGGCGTTTTTGTTTGCCCAGATTCGATTAGAGCATTTTCTTTTGGGCTCGAAAAAATACACCCATGTTTCATCACCTGTGACCAAATTATCAAAAGCCTTTTTGCTGTATTTTGGGTATTTCTTCAATAAGGATTTGGCCTTGTCAACCCGGGACCTCTTTTGGTAGTCAGTTAGTAAATGGGGTATCCACCTGGCATTGATCTTGCCCAGCTTAAGATGTTTCTTTAAAATACAGTGAATACGTGCTTAAGACAAGCCTGTCATTTTAGCTAACTGCCTGACAGTGTACCTTGCATCTTTTTCAAGGATTTGCCGAATTCGTTCAATGTTATGCTTTGTTGTTGTTGCAGGGCGACCTGTGTGAGCAGCATCTTTCAGCTGCTGGTGTTCCGACTTAAATCGAGCAACCCACCTACAAATAGTCATATATGACATTTGACCCTTCCCATAAATATCACACACCTCACGATGAATATCTACCGCCTTTAAGCCAAGTAGAGACCTACCTTTGATATAGGCCCTAATTTCAATTACGTTTTCAGCTCTCTTGCCAACCATATTTATATAGAGTGTAACGAGTACGCTACAAAACAATGTACACAGCACCAAGATCAGTGTCATTGTGAGCGAGAAATTTACCTATACCACGCTTCAGATATCACGCTATCGCCATGAGGTAGTTTTAAGCTCATTTAGCACTATTTCCACGAGATATTGCGCAAGTAACAATAATTTCGGAACACCCCTCGTATTCTTGTAGAGAAAATCTATCAAAACCTATAAGATGTATTAGTAGTATTAGGATTCCTTGTAGATTGCTGTGAGATGATATTTAGTAACTCGTTCAGGTCTATCATGTGAAGTGACCTCCCCTCATATGTTTGTTTAGGACGTCTATCGCGATTTATATACTCCAGTATATAATATATCTATCAATATAAATGCAATGATGTCACGTAAAAGAAGATAAACTAAGTTTAAAATGTAATTCTGATTCTGATATATTGAAAACTTGTTATTGGGAAAAAATAAAACACCCCCCTCCCCCCCCCCCCCCAAAAAAAAGAAAAAACAAGCAAACAAACAAAAACATCTTGAATGGCTAAGCAAGCACTCAGTGTTTCCTAGAAATAACAAGAATTCAAACACACAATACTAAAAGCGTTAGATTTACCTATACATGTAAACTATACGCTGCAAGATTCTATAGTGCGCTGATTGAATCACAATGAATTACAATGACTCTGTTAGAATTCAATTGGTCTTATGGGTTATCCGTATCAATGTCATCCTCTCCTTCAACCACAGGCGGTACTAATGCTAGCTCATTTGTGCATTCATACATATCCTCTTCATTTATATCCTTTGTGTCAAAACTCCTGTTTCCATATTGTACTTCACTTGAAATAAAATTCTGACTGAAAATAAAAACAAACAAAAGTAAGTTTTCTTTGTCAATGCACTGTAATATATATCAAACATCATGTGATTTGTATGAAAAACAATTTTCATAAGCCAGTAAATGAATTTCTGTATTATCAGGGCACCCTACTTTAAATTCTCATTATATATGCTCATACTGTCATTTTTTATGAATATCTCTTAAGTATAAATATGATCGGAACTGAAAAGAGGAAGACAATTGATTAACATAATAACATGTACATTGTAAACTTACTTCTGTTTGCTGTTCACGAAGCAGATTACCAAAATATTCATTGTTAAAGCGATGATAAGGAGGGTAACTAGAAATAAAGTATATTGTAAAGATTATGCATGGTATATATTTTAAAATGTACTTGAGGTTATGTTGGCCAATTAGGCAAACTCGTTGTCCAGAATCTCATCTGAATATCTCACTATCTCACATAAGGCTAGATTGGATAAAAAGTAGTATAACGGCAAGATAGATACATGACTTTTCCCTTGATACATTGGTTTCCTTCACCACTGATAGATATTATGCAGGTAAGATAATCTTAGTATCAGATAGAGTATGACATAGAGTAGGCACAAAATAAGAAAAAGAAGAGAAGAAAGAGTATATAACTTCAAGGCATGCTCTTTGACAAATAATTATATCAATCGTATTTATACTGGTGGAAAGGGGAAGGAGCAGACCACCACAGGTGCACAATTGCAAATGTTGCTCGCTATCAAATAGTTTGTATCAAATAATGGAAGTCTGAAAACCCTTCATTTACTATCATCACACTATATGTATATAATGGTTAATAACGTTTATCACGGAGAAGACTACTTGATCTGTCCTTCGTGGCCAGTAACAGACCCTTAATTTTAACCTCGGTGGATAAAAGCCACCACCATTTAATTTGCTGCCATCACATCATTTATATTTGTTAACGTGTAAAGAGGGAACGCATGGAAAAATTCATGTGAACAGACATACGGACAGAGGTAGGCACTAAACCAAAATATTCCTCACATTATATAATGTACGTGTCTATCTATTGTAACTAATAACAAGTGACCACATTTTAGTATAGTGAGAGGAAGAGCAGATTTTTGTCCCATACACCTAATGAATTTACTAATATATAAAGTACCCCATAGATAAAGGTCAGTGGAATAATTTTCAGAGTATATGTAGCCATCATTTATTTTCATTCATATCATTATATACTTAACAAATACATCATTTAAGTGTAAAGCCAAGCGATTTAATTAAGGTTTTTTTTTATCAAAAGCCTAGATAATTGTTATGATGGTATTCCATTTTTATTCTCGGAACCTGCGATAAAATATCCTTTTATTAAATTCCATTCAATCTTACAAAAGTTTCGAGTTACATTTATGATGTATTCAAAATATTAGTGTATATAAAGTAATCATATTACCAGATTCTGTAGGGTTCCTGTTTGAACTTTGTTTGAAGTTTGTAGTTACGTTGGTTGATGCATAGCTCGGTATTGTAAAGATGCTATTATTATTTGATATTTTAGTGATCTGAGCTATTAGTGATGACTCCTTGCTGCAACGATTGTATTTTGATTAGTCAAAGTAGATCCATTTTAAAGTTTTAATTACTTCTTATTAATCAAAGTACTGAGAGTACTGATGGAAGGTGATAAATGAAGCACACTGTATAGTCAACAATAGCAACGACAAGCGTGGCATTATATGGCCGTAACTTAGTTTGAAGGAATGAATTTGAAAGTATAGAAACATTCCCACATTGCCAAAAATTCTGTGAAATGCTATTCAAATCCGTGCAATGGGTAAAAAGTTATGAACTAGACAAAGATTTACCCATCATATACAATGTGGCCTTGACCTTGCATATATAACTTTGGTTCAAAGTCAAGACACACCCTTTGGTCCTGGGCAACAATTCTGTGAAATATTGCGTATATTCAAAACTATGCAAGGGGTAAAAAGTTATGGCCTAGACAAAGATTTACCCACCATATGCATTGTAACTTTGACCTTGCGGATATAACCTTGGCTTAAGGTCAAAATACACCCTCTGATCCTAGGCAACAATTCTGTGAAATATTACTCAAATCTATGCAAAGGGTAGAAAGGTATGGCACAGACTGGTTTATCCATCATATACATTGTGATCTTGACCTTGAAGATACATGTATGACCTTTCCGTCAAGGTCATGACACACCCTTGGATCCAGGGCAACAATTCTGTGAAATATTATTCAAGTTCATGCATGATTGAGTAGATTGACAAATACTTTCCCACTCCACACCCCCCCCCCCTTTTTTTCTTCTTGTGGCAATCCTGGATCCGCCACAGTTTATATATCCTAAATGATATGTAGAACCTGAATCTTAGCAAACCGTATTAATCTCGCCCGAGGTAATACTCGATGATGACTGTCTATCACACGCGTGCATTTTTCTAGAAAATTACTCCTTCCGTTCTGTTTGATCAGGGGGAAGGCTGGCTCTAGCGTGAGCGTTCCCCCTTGAGGGGAATGCTCACTCTAGAGTAGGACCGCCGGGGGAAAGTCTGGCTATGAGGGAGGCTCACTCTATAATGCCAGCCATTCCGTTTATCAAAATTATAAGTTTACGCAATGTAAGGAATTGTGGCCTTATCATTTTAATAGGGCCGCGACTTGCGGCTAAATTTAAATACAATACCTTGGGCGCAAAGTAGAATATTGTCATAATCATAATGAATTAACAGGGTATTCAATTTCGACAGGGAAAATGGAGTTATTCCCAGGACAGTAAGAAGCATCATGCGCGGATCCAGAAATTTTTGTCAGAGTGGGTCCAACCAAAACAGGTTAATTTTTCTCTTAGACGAGGGGGGTCCAACCCCAAAAATGCCCAAATATTACCTTTAATGGTAAAATTTTCGGATTCCAGGGGGGGGGGGGGGTTCAGATCCCCAACCTGAGGGGGGAGGGGGGTTCAGACCCCCCTAACCACCCCCCCCCTCTGTATCCGCGCATGAGCATCTTCAAATTTGTATATGATTTTCCTATATCAAAATCCATCTTTAATTCATTTCCGACAGCTGACAATATCATCAGGAACTTAAATATATAATATAGATACCTGAACAAATAATTAAAGATTTCTAAACTGAGGGTTGGGTGGGATATGACCCTGATATGATCAAGATAAATGAATAAGATAAAAGCGATTATTTCATCTTTAAAACATTTATATATTTATGTATATTGTATATATGTCTTTACATGAGGTTATTGAGGGGGTATATGTGTAGTGTCGAAAATAATGTTAAATTGATGGACTTGAAGTATATTCGTACTATCGTACTATCACTGGGAGTAAATGACTTGATTTGAAGATTTGGATATTTGGAATTACATAGAAAATCAGGAGTAGATCCAGAACCTTAACAGCTATTAAGGGGGGGGGGTCACGTTCACATCTCTTGCGAAAGAGTGCGAAAGTCTGCAAGGCCGAAAGAGTCGATTGGGAGGGGAGGGGGGGGGGGGGGGTTCAGGTGGCTACAGTGTATGTAAGCAAATTGAAAGACAATGTAGCATCTTTGAATTATATGACTGTCGGGAAATGTAACTGTAAAAACAATTGTCCACTTCATTGAAATCAGCGCATGTACCAGGGCATCCTGGTGGATCATATCTCCTTTTCACTGTGTCTGCAGTTTCGATCAATTTTTAGAGGCGGCAATTTTGAAAAAAAAGAATGTGAAATTTGTAACATCTGTAGTGTATTATGATTTTCCTGGCTAGTGATTGAATTAATATGAAAACATCTACTTAACAAAGATGTTTTTGTCGCCCACCCCCTATGCTTCCTGCCGGAATGGGACACGTGCAATCGTTGAATCTGCACCTGAATCCCTGAAGTATACATTTAGTTTAACCAACTTCCTCTTTTTTGACAATCGCTTAGGAGTTGATTAGAGATGTGTATAAATGTCTAAAACCAACATGAAATTAATAGGTCTAATGTTCACGAGATGATCTAAATATTTTGTACCATACGTACGATAAACCGTGTCTGAAATGTGAAATTTAAACAATATCAAAGCATTACCATGTGCCAATTATGGTAGAACGGAGGATGGGCAATTGTCTGTAATTCATAAATTAGTTTTTAAGAGTTTATTACAAAACTAAATCTAATTTTAAAGGAAAAATACGAAAAAAGTGCAAAATTTTACATCTCTTTCTCTCTCTATTTGTATATATTTGTATTTGTCATAAGAATTTGAAGGTCACATGCAGACAAGATCTATAATTTCCAGTCGTGCCTGATTTTATGATTATGCCATTCACTGTTAGAGATCCTTTGTCTGGACAAACATGCTCATTGAAATTTAATTTAATACCCCATGTAGATTAATACCATTTTTACAACATCTTGTGAAAAGCTATATATCTAAATCTTAAAAAATAAAAAAAAAATCTATCGATGTACAAACTAGTGAGATATATTAGGAATTAAAATTAGCGCCTAGAAAAGAAAAAGACTAAGGAAGGAATAGTAAGGTCTTCCGTGACATCACGAAAAATCTTTAAAAATAACAAAAGAAATTAGAGCTAACTAACTTCATGTAGATGAAATTCGCATATTTCTATGTATATAAAAGCAATATAGCAATGTATAAAGGTGTGCATAAACATCAAATCACGTTATTCTACTTGTCTTTTCGTAAATTCTAGTCACTCCCATAGTAATTTTCAAAGCTGTTTTACATACATGCATATACATGTACTAAGAGTTCAAACGCACCCGACTTACAAAGAGTAGAAATACTGTTAAATTATTCAAAGTGACTAGAAATGCAAATTCGTTGTGAATATTTTGTATATGAAATGCATTTGATCTTCTTTATATCTTTACTGTGACAGTGTCACTGTGAAATAATCCTTTATGTTGATATACGGCATACATTAACAAGGTTTCAGTGCAATATTATGTGTTTGTACCATTAATTGTTCATTTTGATTCACATAGGTTTCATTATATTCTGAGACAAATGTATAAATTAGAATGGTTTAACAACCACAACGACCATTTCGAGGTTCAAGATATTTTCTACTTGTACCGAAACGTCTTATTTCTGTACCGAAACGACAATGTACCGAAATTTCCTTCAATCGAAACATTTGTAATCCCTTATACTTAGTCCGACCGCCTTGGAACCTCTGACTAATTATATATTATATAAGTAAACATTGCAACAGACTATGTATGTACAATATAGAAGATATTTAGTCGAATAAACAACGTCATGCATACAAGTGAAGATGTGCATCTATATCATACACATTTAAAGAAAACAAACGATCGATCTATTCTTAAGCGAAAGATAGCCATGGTTATGCAAAATACTTGTACGTTTTGACCGATATATGGAGCGCAGGAATATTTTTCATATAACTTTATCTCATAAATAAAAATATAAAAAATACATTAAATCTATCTATTTTAGCAAATTTTAATATGTAAAGCACAAATTCTTTAACTTTAGTTGCTAAAATTCAAATTTATGTAAGTATCACATGATTTGTTTGGGGACTATATTTTTGTTACTGTTTAGGGCGGAATAACACTTGAGTAACATCGGTTTCCAAATTGGGATGGACGGCGGCTTAGGGAAGCTGATAACATCACCTTCCAAAAAGGGATACAAATTAAGAAAACAGATGGCAAAGGAGTTATGTATCATGTTTTATTGGAACTAGCAGTATTTAACAATTCACTTACGGTGAACTAGTATCAATTTCTTTTCCGAGGAAACAGAATGGATCTTCAAAGATAAAATGTTTTATACCTTAATTTTCTATCAGCGAGACATCACAAGTACAATCTGAATAAAGAAAAAGATCTGGGTATGCTACAGGGCAACGATAAAAGCTTTCTGTTATGCTATTGATAAAAGTAACTGACTAAATATAGCTAATAAAATATGCCAATTGGCGTACTGAGGATACATTAAACGAGTAAGAACTACTGCATAATGACTCTGGCTTTTTAAGTAGCTGAAGTCTAGTTAACATATCAATCATATAAAGGGTTAAAATCATTAGTCAAACAGAACAATAAGTGAAATGAAAATATTGCAATTCTTTATCATCTACCGTAACAACGAAGTAAAATGAAAAGTTGACAGAGTGCTATCCATTTTCCCTTTTAATCACAGTAGTCATACCATATTATACATATTTTACCATATTGAAACTATGTTTTTCTTAAATACACTTGAACTTCAAGTACTGATCCTCATCTCCAACCATATTAAGAAAAATCACATCACAAGACTTTTTGGTTTAATTAAAACGGTGTTTAGTCTGATAGCATTATACGTAAAGCGTTTTCATTTCATGTTTTTTTTTTCCGTGGTGTGGAGAAACGGGCTAAAACTTTTTCTAAAAATATTTTGAAACAATATGTGATTATCAAAAAATATGTCCCACGGGTAACAATATATGCGATGACATTTTTCGAAATGTGTATTAAAGATCAGTATCAAGGTAGCAAAATAAAAAAACCGAAGTATGAGTGGAAAGGTTTCAACACAAGAAAAACATACGCGAGACAAAACCCTTCCTACAAATGTTTAACCGACGTAGCTACATGTATAGCAAGCATTTTTCAAAATGTATGCCAAAGTTTAATTTCAAGATAACAAGGTAAGTAGTTTAAGTGTTAATGTGAAAGTCTTCCTACAAATATATTAAATGTAAAAGCCTTCCATCTATGATTGTAGTTTTAAGTAATATATTTACCGAGTTACATATCTGTATACGCGATATGATATTGTTTTGTTGGAAGCGATAATACTTGTTTTATAAGCAGTCATATAAACGAGGTACCTCGACAGGAAACTCCATATCCATTCATAAATGCATACTCTTACTCCATTATGGTGCAGTTTAGCCATCAGCCGTTCATGAGGTACCTTGTCGAATGCTTTAGAGAAATCTACTGAAACTGCATCGATTTGAGTTACGTTTATGCCTATCGCAAAGTTCTGGATTGTTGTTAGTAGTTGGGATTAACAAGATCGTTTCTTTTTATATCTATTCTAGTAGTCGGTAAGGATGTTGTGCTGTTCGTAATATTTCATTAGGTGATTGTGGATGATTACCACCTTGCAAGTAAACAACGAAGAAGTACCTAAGGGTTAACCATATTTCGTAGTCCATGGAATAAAAAGACAATATCGTGTATAGTGTCATTTTAAGACAAGTACCTCAAGTAAATGGAAGTAAGACCAGGAAGCAGTACGCGCCCCCGTGGTTCAATGCAACACATTAATGATACAGGGATTTAGTTGGAAATCTTGCTCTTATGCCCTGTCTTGAAGATTGGATGATGTCAGTCGACTTCTAGTGTGTGGGATTTTTCCTTGATCGAGGGATGTTTGGAAGACATTTTCCTAACGGTGGTGTTATTGGTTGTGCCATCTCCAAGAGGAAGCGAGTTGAAATCTGGTCCTGTAGCCTTGTTTGAGTTGAGGCCGGTCAGGAACTTCAGCACCTCTACAAAAGTAACCCTGATGTTTGGTGCTGTTCTGTGATACTCTTGCCTAGGTTTGGAATGTTTGATGAATCTTCCGTACTAAATCATTATGAAAATTGCTTTAGGAAAGTCTTGGTCTCACCTTGGTGTCCCGTCAGAGCACAGAGAGGCAATAACTGTGCTGTCACATTTCTGGTTCTTGATAAACGAGTATAGTTTCTTCTTGTTGTCATCTGCACATGTTATATACATAAGAGTTTTAGGCTGTCCTGCGTTCCTTCTGAGTATCTGTATATCATCCAGTCAGTCTGTTTTTCGCATTTGCCTGGATAGAGGCTTTATTTTCCTGTTGCACCATGGTTGACCGAATCTGCTTGACGTCCACTTCGTTGGTATGTATTTCTATAACATATTGACGTAAATGCTTGTAAAAGTTTTCCATAGGTCGTTGACAGCATGTTAGCTTTCTATATTTCATTCAACCCTCGTGAAAACATAAATCAATGACTTCATATACATGATTACAATTAAGGCCATTACCAAATATAGAAAGTATATTCATAAAATAAATCGATTTGAATATCTGCTTGATATTGTGTAATTGCGGTAACTTTCATGCTATCGGCAAGACAAATCACTCAACCATAATGTAATACTGCTCATCCGTGCGCTTTTCAAAAATACTCGAACACGTGCTCTACAATGAGTCATTGTCTTCAGAAATAACATTAACTGGTACCTAGTGCCTTTATCTATCCTGATTTCAAACTTTGATTTATTAAAACTAACGCGTGAAATGCCGAGTCTGAGCAACAGAGGTATGCTGTTCTTGGCCTTGTAAATCAAGATATCATCGCAGGACGATTCAACGTCCATTTGGTTTACAATCACGAGACTTGTACGGAAGTATCGGACCACAGGAAGTGTTAAGGATCGTCCTTGAAGTGGTCAGCCACGCGGAACGACAAGACGTCAAGACGTTTTGATAAGGCAACGTCATCTACGCGACAGGTTTGCGACAGCTGTAAGCACGTCAAGAGATGTGATAGGTAGTCACGTTAGGCAAATCCTCCCCAGGACAGTACGCCGACGATTGACAGAGCAAGGTTTGCTATGTCGTCCCCCATTGAAATGCTTGATCCTAACTCCTCGCCACCGAAGAAATCGTCTGACTAGGTCCCGGAACATGCTTGCTAATCGACGTGATTGGCATGACTTGATGTTCAGCGACGAATCAAGATTCAATTCTTCCATGGCTGACGGAAGAGAAGGCATTTATAGGAGACGCAATGAACATTTTCCCGCATACTGCATAATTGAGCGTGACGAATTTGGCGGTGGTGGCGTCATGGTTTGGGGAGCCATCAATCAACATTTCAAGTCATCACTGGTTATTTTGAGGAACACTCTTACCGCAAGGCGCTATATCCATGACGTTTTACAGCCTTTGCTCCTTCCATTAATTCAAAGTCATCACACTGTCAGCAATCCGTTGATGTTTCAACAAGACAACGCACATCCGCACACGGCTAGAGTCACCTTAAACTTTCTAAACATCCAAGGAATTAATGTAATGGATTTCCCAGCACGCTCACCCGACCTCAATCCAATAGAGCACATGTCAACCAAGAACTGTGGATGAGGTGACACGTGCTCTTCAAGAAGAGTGGAGTAATATTCCAATGAGAAACATTCGACTTAATGTCAACCCATGCAGTCCAGATTGCGTACATGCGTTAAAGCAAATGTGTGTGGGGGGGGGGGGGGATACTCGTTACTAAACAAAACACATGAAATTGTGGATGTGGTATACATAACTGATAAAATCAAATCATTTTTTAAAGAAATGTGTGATAGTATCAATCATATTGTCAAATATAATTAAAATTTTCGAAACAAATTAAGTTTGATGCAATTATTTACCCTAGCTGTTGATTAAACTATAATGATATTAGATAGGCGTGTTCCTGAGTATAGTTCAAAGTAAATTTCGTAATGTAAAGGAAAAAAGAATTTCCCCATTCAGTGTCATGAAAGAGGTTTGACTTCGGTGCATCATTTGGTGCATACGTATTGTTTTAATTACTCGAATGTAACTATTCGGAAACATTGCACAATCTTTTAAAATACAGAGAATATTGGAATATAAGAAACGCACTAATTCACTACATCGTAAATTGGACAACTATAATGATCATAGTGTCGAGCTAAAAGTAATTAAGTGAGTTAATCCCCTCCGTGTACAGACATTGAACTCAGGAGAGTTGGTTGAGATATAATACTTATTCATTAAATTAACATAATATCTTTATCTAAAATCTTATTTCCATCATTACCTTCGCCGGCTTCGATAGCCACATGTAACAATGGAAATGTTTCAATTCCAGTTGTTCTAAATACATTGTTTGGAGGTGAGTCAGCAGTCACCCATGATCCTCAGCCTCTAAACTTTACAAACAGTATTCCGCTAGGGGCAACAGTCGCTGATAAACTAAAACAGAAAATTTGGGGGGATATTCATTTTGACATTAGGCTATTTCTTCCAAATCAAACAGACGATAATTTTTCTGTATCAATTGAAAGGGGCGATTAACTTCCAACAAGGCAAATTTAATAAATTTCCTATTTCTATAAATCAATGGACTACGGCCATTTACATAAAAAAGAAACTAGTTGAGGCTCACAATCTCCTGAAATATTTCTTCATGATAAGAGAAATGGCTTATACAACAAAATCTGATGCATGGCGACTCTATGATGAGGAATTCGGGAAGTTAAGGCAGTCCTCGCATCTCAAGTGGGAAGAACCCCTCACTGAGCTGATCCTGCGAACTAATTTACAAGCTACATCCCCGCACCCCCACAATATGCTAGAAATAACAGTCAGCCCTTTCTTGCAAAAAAATGGCTACAAGCCACCACAAGGCAAAATTAAATTTTGCTACTCCTATAACCAAGGCCAGCCATGTAGGTCTCAACCCTGTCAGTCTTGCAAAGAGGAGCACCCCCGTCTCAGATGCAGTACATCCATCACTGCTAATGGGGAAAAACAACCCCTCAAAACTCCCAACCCCGGTAAGACCCGCAGCACTAAAGGAGTTGCTGAGAGGTTATGATACAAGTCAGTCTGAATATTTGATTTCTGGGTTTTCCAGTGGTTTTTGTTTAGGCTGTGTAGAATCCCCTACAAACAAATCCTCCAAAAATCATGGTTCCACAGCAACACATCCCAATATTGTACAAGAAAATATTGAGAAAGAGCAACAACTAGGCAGAATTTCTGATGGCTCGGTGTCACCTCAATTTAACAATCTAGTTTTGTCTCCCTTGGGTGTGGTCCCTAAATAGAGCCCAGGCCAATTTCGCTCAATTCATGACCTTTCATTCCCAGAGAATCACTCTGTAAACTCTAAAATTCCCAAAGAAAATAGTGAAGTCTCTTATGACACAATTGAATCAATTATCCTCCTTGTTAAAAAATTTGCTAAAGATGCGCTTATGGCGAAATGTGATATCCAAGATGGCTTCCGCAACATCCCAGTCCATCCTGAGGATTATCATTTGTTAGGTTTCACTTTGGAAAACTTATTTTATTATGACAAATGTCAACCCATGGGAGCTAGTAGTTCCTGACAAATATTTGAGAAATTAAGCTGTGCTTTACAATGGATCATGCTCAATTAATTTAAGGCAGGAGGTATGTCCCACATGATTGATGACTTTTTCTTCATAGACCCTGCTCTATCCTCTAGTTTCCAGCAAGATCTGAACAATTTCATGTCTCTTTGTTCTGTAGTAGGAATCCCGTTTAATCCAGAGAAAACCTTTGGTCCTTCAGAAACTATTATAATATACGGTATTGAAGTTGACTCTTTGAAATTGGAATGTCGTTTACCACAAGAAAAATTCTAAAATTGAAAGCCTACTGACAAAAACTTATATTCGAAAAAATCACTCTTAGAGAGCTTCAGTCCTTGATCGGTCTTTTGAACTTTGCCTGCGCGGTGATTCGCCCTGGTACGGCCTTCTTGAGAAGGCTCATTGACTTGACATCAACAAACCTAATCACTTTATTCGTCTCACTTCCGAAACGAAGGCAGCGCAGCACAGTTAAGGCCGATTTCGTCTTTTTCCTAATAAGATTGAATATTATTTTTCCTGTCCCATATTGTCTTATTTAGCTATTATCTTTACATGACTTATTATTTTTTAATTTAACACATGTTCCGAATTGCGTTCCATACATATTTGTAATTGTCACGTGACTTCATAGCAACATAAATCTAAAAATAGAACAATGTCAAAGCACCGTAAATTTTTCAAAAGCACCCCCTCTTACCCTATCATTAATAGCATGAAATTCATATCATTTCCTTCGTTGTATCTCTTTCTTTAGTAAAAGTGCTGCGGGATCATGGGAAATTCCATTTATAATTGTATTGAACAAAATTAACGAGTGTCATACGAAAAGGCGTCATTTTTCGATCTATTTTATGTTAATGCCGAGTTATTTGTTATTATAGTAGGATCCCGCAGCATTTTTCATATAGGAAATTTTATCAACATTTCATATATCTAAAGACTTTTATCATCATTTGTCGATATGAGGGGGTGCTTTTAATTTTTCTGCAATGTTGTTAGATAAACGAGTGCTTAGATTATATTTCAAACGTTTCGGAGACGCCGGGAAAAGCAAGTAAATCCTAGATCTAAAAATAGACGAATAACTTTGTTATCCGCGAAATTTAATTTGTCAAGGAGAATTAAGGAAAGAACAATATCTTGAAAAAAAGATATATGTAATATATAGATAAACACTTCCCGAATCCGTAAAACCTATGTACATGTGTATATAATACTATCGTTATACAATGTATAAAAAGTGTGGGTCTCGATTATATATATAGAAAAACACCAAAATATGTCAAATAATTCATGTGAAATCGTTGTTTCTTTAATCTTTTTTTTTAGCTTTAAAATAGTTACAATTGCTTTTCATCTGATGAAAAGGCCTTTCTTCATCTTCGCATGCTATGTTATTCACCTTTTAACGTGCACCTGTTTTCTCGATTCCCCAAGCATTCAATCGACACTGAAGATGCAGTGGCCATGATTACACTCTACGGGGTTCATTCAAAATTTGTTACTATTAATGGGTCGTCTCAAAATGTATCAATAATTAAATGATAAAGCACTAAATTATTAAAGAAATAAACTTTAACTTATACAGTTTTCTTGAAATTAGAAATATAAAATCATAATAATGCATGCTTAAAGGCGTTGCCAAAGATCATGGAAACACGGGGGCTATGACGTCAATATCATTGCAACATTTTCGCGGAAAAAATCTTGCATCTCTTCAAAAAAACGCCTTAACTATGCTGCGAGATTTACAAATGTGGCTCAACTTTATTTCTCATTTTAATGGCATATCAGTTTTTCTCAATGATAAGTGGTTACATTCTGATCATATACCTTTATACACTGATGCGGCTTCCTCTAAAGGTTTTGCTGGGGTGTTAGGATCCTCCTGGTTTGCAGGCCCATGGCCGGAAATTTTTCAGTCTTTTCACATAACAGTTTTAGAACTCTTCCCTGTTGTCCTTGCAATGGAAATTTGGGGACAGTTTTTTAAAAACAGGAAAATTTTGTTCATGTCTGATATTGAATCTGTTGTAGCCATTATCAACAAAACCTCTAGCAAAGATAATCTGATAATGAGATTAATTCGCCGGCTAGTTTTGGCAAGTCTCAATTTCCTTTTCAAGGCTAAACATATTCCTCGTAAATTCAATGTTGTCGCTGACAAACTTCATCGCCTCAAATTCCAGGAAGCTTTAGCGACAGCTCCATGGCTAGACAAGACACCAGTGGAGGTACCAGCCAAGCTTATGCACATCTGACCAAGTCAGCACTATCGTTACTCCAATCATCGCTAGCCCCGTCTACAAAAAGTTCTTATAAGAAGAGTTGGCTTCAATTGCAGCAGTTTTATTCTCTCAGGGACTGTCCTATTCAGTTACCGATTTCAGAAATAACACTATGTAATTTCATAGCCCATTTGTTTGAAAATCATTACAGCCCATCTTCCATAGCCTCCATGTAATCTGCCATGGGCTACATTCATAAACTCCTAGGCTTTCATGACTATACTCAAACATTTCTAGGGCGTAAGATATTACAAGGTGCTAGCAAGCACTCAAAAAGTCCGGATTCCAGGCTTCCTATTACCTTACCCATTTTATCTAGGCTCATCAGTGTCCTAAACAACACCGATTCAGAACATCATAACAGATCCTTACTCCATGCACTGTTCACTTTAGCCTTCCATGGATTTTTTCGGATGGGTGAACTAATCGCTAAAAATTCTAACCTTTTACACAAAATAATTCAAAGAGATGATGTTTCTTTTCCAGGCAAAAAACATATCCTATTTCGTTTTATATATCAAGTTCAGAATCCAAGCTAACATGCCCCGTGCTTTCTCTTCACTCTTATCTCTCTTCGCATTGTCACAATTCAGGGTCTTTACTTCAGTTCTCCTAAAGGACACCAGTTTCTTAACAATTTATTTCTTTGCATCTGCAAAGAGCAATTCAATTCATCGGGTTAAACCCAAATCTATATACGGGTCACAGTTTCAGAATTGGGGCAGCTACAGAGGCTGCAAAACGGGGGCTTTCCCAAATAGAAATTCAAAAAATGGGTAGGTGGAAGTCTGAAGCTTTCCAAAAATATATTCGTATTTCCTCTTTTAATTTATAATAACAGGCAAATGTAAATTCATACCTTAGATGCCAGCCACACAGGTTCAGCATCTGGCTGCTTGTGTGTGTACATTTCAGGTACAGCATATGGCTGACTATACATGTATGTGTTTTCTGGCACATCTTGACTATCTCTGTGTTTCATTCAGGTACAGCATGTGGCTGCCTGTGTATGTGTGTATTTGTGTGTGTGTACATGTACATCTCTGACTCAGGTACAGCATTTGGCTGCCTGTGTGTGTACATCTCAAGTACAGCATTTGGCTGCCTGTGTGTGTTTTTTTCAGGTGCAGCATTTGGCTGCCTGTCAACTTTGATTTTATTTACATGTATTTATTCTCATTGTGTTAGCCAATACTCATGTTTGCCTTGTGCTGGGGACCAGGGGACTGCTGACTCATTGTAGTGTTGTGCATACTTGTTGTTTTGAGGGGTTCAACTCATTCACACAGACAGTATTTTGATGGTGGTCAGTTGTTTAATTTTTCCTTTCTAGCTACCTTTTTCTCGCTAGATTTTTACCTTATTTATCCATAGTTTTTATGTTGCCTTTCCTCTTTCTAATTTTATTTCTGCAATATTTAGTAAATCATTTCCTTTGTACTTTGTAAATAGTAGACTTAGAGGGACATCAAGTGGTGGTCAATCCTCTAGTGCCCCTACAGGATTGTTTGGCCTTTTTTGCACCACATTTTTTTTATTCCAAGATTTTTTGGCTGGGAGACAATTTATTATATTTAAGTTGATTATGTGTTCATGTACATTCTAGTCATCTTCACCAACTTTTTCTCAATTCTACGTTGATGGTTTGTAAGTCTTCCAGCCACTATTTTGTATTAACACCTTCGTCATTTTATAATAAATGACATTTGTTGCAATTTATATTGTCTGTCTCATTCAAAGGTACAGCACTCCCAAAATGTAGACAATATATTATAATGAGCTTAAAATGCATCAATTTGATTGGCTGATAATTTTAACTGAATGTGATGTAAATTTATGGAAATTCTGGCACCCGAATGAAAACGGATTTGTACGCAAGTTTATCATAAAAGGTTTTATTTGATAATAAACCTGTATTTCCCTCAATGTCGTCTCTTTTAGAGCTTTGGGGATATATGTTTCTTCTACGCCACAGCTGTTATTCAAATCTTAGCTTTGTGAGAAAATAGTAATTAATGCTTTGCATGGGCTCATTTGATAAAGAACATCTAGATATCTAAATCATAAGTTCGATTTCAAATTACTATCTCTAATAACACTTTTATAAACAGTGGCAGTCAAACTTCACCAGGATGCAGATATAGCTGCAATAGCAATATGACAATAACAATGTATGTAAAAAAGTTTATATTTTTTGTGTAAATTCCTATGCGACCGTAAAGTACACCATAGTAACTATATTATTTACTTTATATTCAGATAAAAATGCTTATGTTCAAACTTTTAAATTTACAGTTATGAAATATCTGATTTAAGTTCGGAAATGTAGCAACCCTGGACTATATTGAACTGTCTTGTCAGTCAGTCAGTTTGAATTTAAATGCAATTACTCATAATACGATTTTTACTAGTTAACAGAAGTAGTTATTTTGTACTTGTGCTCTTTATAGCTAAAGTTATGCTTAAGGCATTATCTATGTGCGCTTTGGTGAAAAACAGGAAAATGCAAGTGGACTACACGGTGTCTGAGAGGTTATTAATTGCATAATGGTGTAATATATTTTGAAGTAAATGCATGCAGATTTTTCAAGGTAATGAGTGAAAATTGAAATTATTTTATAACGTAAAAGTAGAATGGATATCTATCATGCTTAAATCACTCTTGTTTTTTTTATGATTTTCAGTGTATATCTTTGTAACTCATATCATTATTGACTTGTTTGTTATGGTTTCACGCTACTTCTGGATAATCTTTCTTATATAGAAGTATAATTGCTTAGTGCATCGCTTCAATATTTTCATTTACAACGAAGCCACTAGGAACAGTGAGGGATTTGTATACACCAACCCATACCGTGGTACCAAACTTTAAACCGTCTCCTCAGAAGGACATACAAGGGGATAAAAAAAAATCGAACATACAGCAGGAATTGAAAGTACCTCTTCTGATTTTATGTCTCGTCAGATACCACTAGATCAAACTGGAAATGAAATTAGTAAGATTATCACTTAAGAAATCATTGTCAATATTTTCCTTTTCAAAAATTAATCAATAAACATGAAACTTTCTAAAAGTTGTGTATGAATTTTTTATGCAGTATCACCATTGACATTAAGAGGAAAGAGGCCTTCTTTTAAAATTTTGACTATCAAACTTTACAATAGAAGTTGCCTGACACATCTTAAATACCAGTAAGATGTATAAAGACAGGAAATTAACAATTCTGTTTTTCAAGTAACAAATACCTTTGAAAGCAGGTGATTATTGAATTACTATATTGACAAAAATGGACATATGAATGTAAAGTACTAAAGATAGCAACATTATAATTTCATGAGTAAAGAAGTTAGAAAAGTTATCTTTAAGAAAACAAGTACGTTAACTATAACAAGACTTTTGAAAAATACAGCACAAAGCGAAAACAAACTCTTCAACTATTCATTTCAGAAAATATCTGCATCCACGGATTTTCTGACTGCCAAACTATATGTATCAAATAAATTTGAATAAAATGAAGGTAAAATCCATTTCAAATGAGAATGGGTGCTACATATCTGAAATGGAAAGTATTACCTTTTAGATTCCTTTACATATGGTCTATCAGGTATTGTTACGTTCTGTATAGGATAATGATTCTATTATGTGTGGTCAACATCTCTGAAATTTCAATAAAAAAGGGGGGTATCAAGTGTAGTTACCTCTCATTTAAAACCATGCATAGAATCATCTCCTTTTTAAACGTCTGTATAGAAAGGTTATCAAGTTCATTCATCTCCATAATACAGTCCTGTATTGAAAGTTTTTCCGGTGAACTCACATACCGTATAAAGGTGGGTGCAGAAAGTCTGTCAGATATACTTACATCTCCTATACCATGTTTTCATGTATATCAGAAGTCATCACTCATTTGTATATTCATATTGAAATTTTATCGGAAATTTTCTCTTCCGATTTCCTTTTAGATAGCTTGTTAGGTAACGTTGCCCGCTTTTATATAGAGTGACGTCATCTTTCCTGTAAATTCACTTATGGATGATTTATTGTGTGAAGTCACCTCTCAAATTTTCCTATACAATTTCTAAAAGATAACGCCATCTGCCCGCTTTATTTGGGTAAAATGTCAATATCATTATTTTAAGAATTGACTAAAACATTTTCCGTCTGTCGATGTGCAGGCACAAAGTATATAATACGAGAAGCGAACTATATTTAGTTTGTGCCTCGGGTTTTTTTTTTTTTTTTTTTTTTTTTTTTTTTGTCTATACAACGATAAATAAAACATTTTTACAATAATTTCTTATAAATTAATTGCAGGTATTTCAAAGTATTTTTTCTTCAAGATTACATCTTGTATTTGAAACGGATAAACCAAATTTCGTGCATCTAGCTTAGCCAGTCCGAATCGCGACCTGATGACGGTTCCATCAATAATACAGATATTATATGTACCAGATAGAAAGAATACCATGAAATGAAACAGTAATGGTTTGATATTTTAGGTATATTATATTCAATTTAAAACCGACTTCCTATTCAGTTAGAGATCACTCGATAAACACATCTATATCTAGACCTAAACGGAGTTGAGTTTACGTGCGACACTGATCATGTATTACTCGTAAGGACATTGTCTACACAGAGATAAACTAAATTTTGCTCCATGCCTTTGTATATTCGTTTTATGGTCAATGTGGAAACAAATTAATTATATAATAATGTCGTATAAAGAACGGATTCTGTGATCTGGATGAAAAGTGTCCACGTCCGGAGTCGATTTTTCTAGTACCTTCTTTCAATTCCTGTGTAGAAAATTATTACTTGAAGTTTCATCCGGGATATATGTCCATACATAATAAGAAGTCAACTCTGTTCTACACTTTTGGGGAATGTCACCTCCACGTCAAAATCTAGTATAATGAATGCATCTCCTTTTTATATGTTTGTATAGAAAGTGTATCAGCTGAAGTCACCTCTGTTTAATATTTCCCACAAAATACGTTGATCAGGTAAAGTTATCTCCCATTTCAAATTACCGTATCGGGGATCTACCTGATGAACCTAGTCGGTTTTAGAAGTCCATATATCATTTGACATGAACTACACTTTCTATATCTACCACCTGAAGTCGCCTACGGTATATATTTCGGTACGGAAGGCAAAGTACTTGGAGTTACCTCCCGTAGAAAGTACCGTGCACAGCTATATCAAGTGAAAACCCCTTTTTCTACCTTCGTATAGAATTTTCACCAAGTAAAGTCACCTCTTTATATACTTTATATAATGGTAAACTAGTTGTATCTTATGATACCACCTATCGTACGAATTTCTATGCAAAAAGTCAAATCAGATGCAGTAACACCTTATATATGTTGGTAAAGTTTCTTTTCTTCAGATGAAGTCACTTTGTCTTTAAATTTGATTTTCTATGATTTATTAGATAAATGGACTTTCCGTAGAAGTATCTTTCTTCTACATATTCGTGTATAGACTTGCTCAAGTCTCTATGTTAAGAGTATATTAATTCATAATGTCCTTTATTTGAAATTCTGCTCGTTGTTATACTACATTCTCTAGAACATAGATATCTAACGTATTATAGGGAGCACAGAATAGCGAATAAATATTAATGAAAACATAACATAGAGACTTGAGCAAGTCTAATTCGTGTAGAAAATGTATTCAAAGCCACCTCCGGTATACATGTATGTATAGAAGCTCTATCGGGTAAATTACTGCCCTTTCAGATTACCATATGGAACATATATCCGATGTCAAATGATTTTATATGTCCGTATATGAGCTTTATCATGTGAAGTCAACAATATTTTCGATGTCTACCACATGTAGTCGCTTCCGGTACATATTCTGATACAGAGAGTACATGGCTTTGAGATACTTCCCGTAAAAAGTTATTTCAAGGGAAGTAACCCTTGTTTAAATGTATGTATGAAATGTCTATCAGGTTAAGTCACCCTTCTTTGATATAAGACTGAACTAATTATCTGGTGATATCATCTCTAGTACAAATTTCCGCGTAGAATGGTTTATTAGATTTCGTAACCTTTTATATATGTCGGTATGGAAAGTGTATCGGGCGAAGACTTCCCGTATATATGTCTATTTATATAGCCTATCAATGTAAAGTATATTTCTTCTACATGTGTGTATCGGTGAAGTCACCTCCCGTCAGTAAGCGTGTATAAAATGTGTTTTATGTGAAGACACCTCAATTTTAGAATTACCATATGGAGCATCTATCTGTTGAAGTCACCCAGTTTTAATGTCTATCATACGAAATGAACTCTGCTTTATATTCCGATGGCAACCAAATGAAGTCAACTGAATGCATTTCAGTACAAAAAGTATATCACTGGAAATTACTTTACGCATGGAGTACTGTATATAGAGTGTAATAAGTTGAATTAACCCTTTTTATATGCAAGTCTATGAAGTAAAGTAAAAATCTGTATATATATATATATATATATATATATATATATATATATATATATATATATATATATATATATATATATATATATACAGATTTTATTCGGAAGACTGTACGCACATTTTCCCCAACCTGAGTCAGATATGCCGGTCTCTTTAAACAGGTACCAATCCAAGATACTGTTCCGAAATCCACAACTCGAAGTCGAAGAAACACGACAATACATATGTAAATATAATATAAACAACCACGAACCTCTGTCAAAACAGAGGTTGAATCAGGTGCCATGGAGGAGTAAGCATCCCCTGCCGACCGGCCATAACCATCGTGATGCAATAAGTATAAGCGAAATAGTATTATTCGCTGTCATAGAATTAGTAGGTATCAAAAACATTTACACATATGGGCGCTTTTCGAGCATAACTCAGATTTCAACTTTTGTCATTTTGAGAATTCCAATCATTCGGCTACGAGTATCACTGAAGAGACAGAACTTGTCGAAATGCGCATATGGTGCACTAAATTAAAAGGTATATATGTTCTTTATTTATTATAACCACTAGGCCGGTGTCATTGCTGGTGGACTGATAGTCTCGAGGGCATCATAAATCTAGTTTTCAGTGCTTTTGTACTAGCATGAAAAATATACTTCCAAGTTTTAGTCATCAAATAAGGTAAATCACAGTATTAGTCAGAATGGTGAGATTTTCATGCACGGAGCAGAACAATGACGCTGACCAAGTTACTGGTATCAAACTGACGTCCTTGTGTATTGAATGTGGCGTAATGCATCTGTGCCTTGTGCAGTCTATGGTGGTTGATTATGTACGGGGAAGTACAACTTGTACAATTTCAAATATATGCATTAGTTTTATGATTTCAAATGATAATCATTAAAGTTTATCGATTTAAATTTAGTAAAATATTGTTATTTGTTCTCACCGGCTATGTGTAGTGGTGAGTTGAACCTTCTGTGAAATGGGTCAATCGTGTATTTTTGTATGAAATATAATCTATACGCACAAAAGCGCATGTCAATATTTGCAAACAAACCTTGTGGGTAAGAGTACATACGTAATTACGCAGACTCGATATTAGGGAAACGGTAACTGCAGAAAATGCCAATAAACATGATAACCATTTTAGTAAATTAATTAATGATATTTCGAAGTACGGTGGGAGGATCGTGGAACTTGCAGTTTCTACTCTGTTTTGTTACTAGTGCAAAATGCATGAAAATGTTGACGAGAACGAATGATATCTTCGACCTTCTAAGGGTATTCGGAATTTCGACTTTTGACTGTACTGCAAAAGTAGAAATATCTTCTAAATGTATGGAATGTTTTCCAGATTTTGCAGTTTGAATCCACGTATTTAATGTTGATATATGTTACGGAAATAAAACATAAGACGGAAGTTATTACGAAAAGTTTGTGTTTTAATGTGCTAATGCGGAAATAGACAAAACATGTATGAACTGAAACAATAATTGTAGATTGTAGAGTGTATTTGCATCCGCATAAGTAATTTCAAAACATATATACACTTTTCTGATTGAAACGTCTATACAATGGGAAATATTCTACACGTTTTTAACATGATTAACACCTTCCATAACAATGACTCTGTTCGAATTCAAATGGTCATATGGTTGATCAGTTTCATCAAAGCTGTGGTCGACGTTCACGTTTTCATTTTTCTCCATTACTTGTTGAAATGTCACTTCATTTATGCATTCATACTTGTCCTCTTCATTTATCATTTCTATGTCGGAAATCCTGTCAACACTTTGCACTTCACTCGAAGAAAATTTTTTCCTACAATTCAGGAAAGACGACACAAAATTTACTTTGTCAAACCATTGCAGCTTATGTTGATCTCTTCTCGTGATCCGTATAAAAGGATCTTTTTAGTGAAAACAATAAAATCTAATACTCTGTTTTGATGCACTGTACTTCTGACATCTCATTATATATAAACTAATTATGTCCAGTTCATATCTAAGAACATCTTTAATGTAAAACTATATATTTATTGAAAAATGAACAAAAGAAACAGGGAAAACATAAAAAATATTTAATGATACACAATGTATTGGTTACTTACTTCTTTTTGTGGTTTATGAACCAGAAGACAATAACGTTCATTGTTAAGGCGATGATAGTAATGGCCACTGGAAAAAAGCATTCTTTAGATATAATATGTTACACTATTTAAGGTTGCATTATGTTCTTGGTGACCGATTAGGCAAAACCACTCTCTCACCTGATATACTATAGTATCTCATCTCTGTCATATTAATGATAAAAGAGAAGTCAGTGCAAATTTCTCACATTTTTTCTCCCGATATATAGTAATCAATTTCATTCAGGTTCAGTAATCTTAGTATGTCATTAAATATTAATCAAAGTAAAGGTTCACATTAAATGTATATTACTGCAAGACATGCTCTTTCACATATAATCATTAGATCAGTAGTATACAAATTGATCTAGAATTAATAGAGTAGAAAGTATGAAATATATGCATAAAGTACGTGTCTTTCAGTTTGTATAACTAATTCGATTCATCAACATTTTATTGGAGTAAGAGGAACTGCAGGTTTTCAATGAATTTATATATTTTATGGATTTATAACTTAACCTACATATTTGAAGGTATCCGATAGAGAATTAATGTTGATCACAAACTCTTATAAGAAACCATTTTCTTACGAGAATATCTAGCTCTTCCCTTTGCTAGCCATTCAAATGATATTTATTGTATGTTTGTTTAACTTTATGTTATGATTTGTAAAAGTTTACAGTTTTATTGACCGTCCATAATCGATGCCGAAACTACAATACTTCGATATGCTTTGTAGTGTCTTTTCTTCTTATCTTACCTCTTGATAATTGGAATTGGGTTCATAATGTAAAATACGATAGAAATAAGTGAAGTGTGATTGATTCACGGTAGATATTTCTAGGCCCATGATAATTAGGGGCGAAATCAGGTGCAAGGGATTAGTTATGGGCTCCTATTTGCTGATAAAACTGCCATGTGTATCCAAACCATTAAGACTACATAGAGTAAAAAACGAAAAAAGTACAGAGGGGTAAACCACATCTCATAGTCCATGAAACAGAGGGGACAATATCGTGTTTAGTGTCATATTCGAATGCGAATGCGAACCCTAATAAACTCGAGGTGAGAGCAGGTGCCCAAGAGGAGTAAGCGTCCCCTGGTTGCATGCAACACCCGTCGCAAAAGTCCTGCAACAACCTTTAAAATCGAGGAGGTAAATACATAAATATGCACGCATGAACATACGAAGGAGACAGGAACATGAAGTCAAATTTCCCATTCAAGGCAAGAAAATAGTTCACAATATAGTTCAACTCTGGTGCATTAAATGAATACACGTCTGTACTTTCGTATATTTATATGTAAGAGGAATGTGAGTCTACAATGTAAATGTAAAATACGAAAGTAACTGGTGTCAAATAACTATGAGTCACGGCCACACATCATTTTAACTATTAACACTTGAATCTTTCCATTGGTATTTTTAATACGATCTAAGGCAATAAAAGAGAATGTGTGGAAATATTGAATAATGCGAAAGTGTAACCCAGTTGCAACACATTCACAATGTACCGGGGTTGACAGTAGTGAAGTCCTGAATATCAAGACTGATGGGCATATATGTTTGCATACCTTCCGATATTAAATCTTACTTGCAAGAGTTTACATAATATTCAGTTGAATTCATTTAAAGATTATTATATCATATATTATATTATATACATACATTATGGCTTAGTAAAAAAAAATTTCTTACCAATAGCTGAGATTATTACAATGCTGAAGTTATCTAAATTTAGGTTTTCAGAATCTGCAATATAATATAATATTTAATCAAAATATATTGTGTTTAAAAATAGTATACTAGATAAATTATGAGTTATACTCCGTAATGAACTTAAATCGTATAACATAATTACATGTATATTATATGTCATATACCATTTTCTGCTGTATGCGTGTTGGGTGATTCAAAGTCGAAATATACACTAGTAGAATAATTGCTAGATGCACTAGGTGTTGTTAAGTTGCTATCATTGTTTGAGTCTTGGTTGGACTGGGCCGTTGATAGTGTGTTTTTACTGAAAGAATGTTACATTTTGATGAGTCAGAATAGTGTTATTGTTCATGTTAAAATCATATCTTACAGAATAGAAAAAACATGAAATAAAATGAGGCAATATATGCATAGAAAGCATTGTATTTAATACTTCACTTATGTTTACAATTCACTTACGTTGAAACAAAACTGAGCTCCCGTTCCAGGAAACAAAATGGATCTTCAAAGATAAAATATTTGATGTAAAGTCATAAAATTTGCCAAAATTCATAGAACTGTTCATGGAACTTATGCGCAAATTCATCGTACAGATAAGATATTTCAAGCCTTGGATTCTGTCAGTGAAACATTTAATTACAATCATACAATTTCTTCGAAATTAAATACACATGGATATTTTTCAGAGAATACTTTATGTAAATAACAAGGAATTTGAATAGTTATAGAAGTATATTATTTGTGCATCTAACTCTATTTAATGGATACAGTGACCCTTTTCTATCGGTTTTCCCATCCAACATATATATCTGTGTACACTATAGATATAAAATGTTATAATGATGATATTGATATCATAGTCTCTTCTATGAATTCCATCGGTAGAGCTTTCCTCTCGAAATATAATTCTTTTTTTACTACTTCTACTTGATTCTATATTTTACTTTTAAGTGCTTTAAAAGATTTGCAACTGTGTCTTCTCGAATACATAAAACAATTGAGTATAAATATTCATAAAGCATGATTTTCACCATTCGATATTTTCTTATATTTTCACAGTTATACCCTTCTAAATTGTGTGAAGTTAAATTGTAATAACAGATTTCTACATGTGTTACAATAATAATTTGAATAAATCTATTGAAGTGAAAACTTACATTTATATATTTCGTCACTCCTGAATGATTCATTTGGTAGATTACTTTGAATACAATTTTCAATTACATTTGGTGTATGGTGCGTACAGTTCCAGAGAAGTACAACTGTTAAATTGAGTTGAAAAATAGGACAATCTGTAATAAAAAGTCTAAACGTTTTCACTTTCCATACAATATCCTGCTTCTATTTTCATAGCCTCCATGTCTTCCTGCTGTTTACTATATACCGTCATTATTTACTACGTGCATTACTTCATTTTGTTGTACGTTATTGCATCATGTCATGTAAAGTGTATAAAACCCCAAAATGTTAATACAATATTAAAATAATCGAAAATAATAATAAATTTGTAAAGAGCCTAAATATTATATAGATAATGTAATGCGATGCACTTGTAGTAATCAATATAGTCAATTCTTTCTTTTTCATTGTCGACCAATTTGAGCAACTTAACGAAAACAAAAAAATTATTAAGTGTATTGCCTCTTCGATTTAAAACGGTAAATAGTAAATTAACTGTTGTAAAAAATTAATGACAAAAGATGACTAAGTTACAGAATCTGAAACTGCTAGAAAATGATGTATTATGTCCACAAGTCAGAATAAGTGGAAAAAGGGTTAGTCATTTTCAAAACATTTTACGTGAAAATAAATTAAAAAGAGACATAGGACTATATAACAATACCTTTTCACGATGGCTTTAAATATTTGCATTTTATTACATGTATTTAACCATATGTAACATTTTGAATGCTTAAAAACTAAGTTAACAAGAAATTTGTATTATTTTGTTCACTGGCACATCCGAATATGTAATACCTTCGTAATTATTTAAGATACTTCTTGCATATCAACCAATAAAGTTATCCTTTACATATGCTGTTTGTTTGGTAATAATTAGTTCACAATAACGTTTAATAGTCATCGCGCAAACAAAAGAATTTGTTTAAGTTAAGGGTCTATACATATGCAGGTATGTCTTACTAACGTTCATCGATCGCCGTAAGAAAAATTAAAAATAGATTATTCTCTTGATATTAAAAATATCGATTAACGTAACGTATTAAATTCAAATGAAGTTCTGAAACTTTTACTTAATATAAAACTGTATAAAACTTTTACATAATAATAATAATAATAAAAATAATAATAATAATAATAATAATAATAATAATAATAATAATAATAATATAATTGCTTTAGTTATCGTGTGAATATGTTTTCATACATTTTACAGGCACTAAACGTGGAGGGAAACAAAATTCCGTCAGCGTGCCGTTGTCCTTAAGTCCACAGTGGTATATATCATTCACACAGTTAAATTCTAAACTTCTCTTCATCCATGCTACCAAGTCCGTTGGACACGTGGACACATGATAGAGTGTAAACAATGTGGGAATAATATTTATGTTAATCCCTCTAAAACATCTAGAAAAATCCATATCTGAATTCGTGTATTTCCATTAATTACTTGTGCATTCTATCAAAGAATACACAGAAGACATCTGACAAAGCTGTATGACACAAATCACCAAGCACCTGCACACAAAAAATGACAACAGCAGAATATACACGGAACGAAATTACAAAAATATTCGATTGTGCTGCGGTTACGATATCAAGGAACAAGGAACTTAATTGTATATTTTATAATATGGAGACTTGGTTGGCAAATCAGGAAACAAAACTATTCTATAGTTGATGACTTAACCAGACACGTTCATTTTAAAAGACGAGTAAAATGTTGTATATATTACCTCTAGTGTAGGGACTGAATATTTAATGATATGTATGTATATTAACCGTATAGTCAGTTTTCTAGCAAATCAATTGTTAAAAGTTATTATTAATTTGCTAAAAAATATTTATGACTCTCCAGTCTTAACCTTGTTTATTACCAAAAGGACACTTATTGTCGAAATGCCCATATGTTGTAATAGATTAAAACATATTCATACGCTCTTAGAATGAATATTACCACTGGGTTGATATCCACTTGATACTCACTTGTTAATATCTATTTCAACGAACCTATGATATTCGTTTCCCTTTTCATTTTCGCCATCTCGCTAGATTGTGTTGATTGGTGGTTTACGTCGCTTTCAACAATATTTCAGTTATATCGTGACATGGAAGCAGGAGGTTACCAACCTCTTAAACATATTGGTGCAACCCGGGAATCGAACCCAGATCGTCAGCGCCGCAAGCCAAGCGCTTAACCACTACACCACGCCTGCCCCCATCTCGCTAGAATTAGATCATTTGCAACATTTACGAGTAATATCCGTCACACGTTTACAAAAAAATCTGAACAACTAGTGTCTCAATACACTTTTGCAAAATGTGTGAAAAGAAATAACGCGATGCATAAACAAGTATGGCAGATACTGACTTGGTTATATGTGCATGTTAATGCATATTCCGTCAGAACGCCCTCCACACAAATACACATCCGCACTCAATACAGATACAAATAAAGTTGACATTTTAGTCAGACAACTTTTCTGGTAAAATGAAGTGTTTACAAAACAGATTACTAATCAAATTACCTTTTATTTGAAATATCAATTAAAAGGCCAAAATCTGACTTTCAGTTAATTTATATTATCTATTATCTCCGAAAAAAGATAAAAAGGCTACTATATTACTTTTACCTTGATTACATTTACTTTTTATTTTGGAATGGGCGACCATCAGTATAGAAAATATAGAAATCTATACACATTTTACATTTTATAACCTTGTTTATCAAATTTTACTTATCTGCGTCCTTTATCCATTGAACTGAATGGAATCATTTTTAATAAAACTTCAATGAACTAGTCAATAATAATTTCACAGTTACTAGCTGGTATACATATTTCATTGTATAGTTGACCTAGTGCAAATAGTCTTTTAAATGGGGTCATTTGTTCCTGATATCAAAATCTATTTGAGTCATCATCAATTCTTTTATTAAAAACAAACTTTCAAGAGTTTCAGATTGACAGCTAATTTACAAATTATTTGAACATTACAGTATGTATTTACTTTATACATTTTCCCTTTTATTTAATATTTGAAAAAGGCACATATATGTGATCTAATTTCAAGATATTTCCAAAGTTCTGAGTACATAATGGAAAAGTGATGGTGTCTTTTATTATCGTGTCGGTGGGTTACCCAAGTACTAATAGTAATCAACGTTGCTTAACTTGAATTAGTTCTCCTGTTACGTAGGTGTACTTTAATATTATACATGGCGAAGGAAAGGTATTTTACAAAATAACATTCAGCTGTAAGTTCATTCAACTAACACTATAGTTACTTTCATATTTTATATTCAGGTCTACTTGTGTGGCCCGAAAGACCTTTTCTATCACACATCAATAACAATGTGTTTCGATCTTACACTATTATAAAGAATTTCACGAGTTAAAACCTTTGCATATAATGTTATGAGCTCATTCAATCTGTTTCTTGCTGGAAATGTTTTCCTTGATTGTATTGCAAATTCATCTAAGGATAAAAACTGAGAATGAATTTTAAATTGCTTACATACATGTAACATGTTTTAAATATATACATATTTGAAGTATTTAACTTGCATGACGGTCCAACCCTTCTCGTAGTGTCATAAAGAGAAGCCGGTGTGGGCTAGTGGTATCGCGCTCGCCTCCTGATCGGGAGGCTGGGGTTCGAGTCCCCCTCTGGTCATGCCGGCGTCCTGTCTTTCGAATGAGACAGTAAAATCCGAGGTCCCGTGTCGTGGTATGCATGGCACGTTAAAGATCCATCACTGCTACGGGTGGATCCGTTGCAAAGGTCAAAATTTGTATGCTCCGCATCAGGCAGATGCCGTCACCATATACGTGAAATATTCGTGGTGTGACGTTAAACCAAAATCAATCAATCAATCAATGTAATAAAGAAAGCCCAACTTGCATGGAGACCTAGAAATAGTTCATGCTAAAGCTTTTCTAAATATCACTATCAATCAGACGTCAAAGGACAGACATATTGTCAGATGACAACAGTGCTCGCCGGTTGCAACCAAACTTTAATGGTAAAAGTCTTTTTAAGTAGGTCAATCTTCAATGCCAAGGTCAAAACGTAAAAAGTACCTATACGTAATGAAAGGTCTTTTCACAAGTAGTACACACATGAAGTACATGTATTTAACCTCTCTTACTATCCATAAATTATGACCAATGTTGAAGTGTTTTTATAGGAGGTTAAACTTGAAGGTCAAGGTCACAAGGTCAAAAGCTTTGGTATCTAATGAATGGTCTTGGTACAAGGAATACACACGTGAAATAGCCTGTCTTTAATGGTTCTAAAGTTATGATCCAGGTTAAATATTTTGTCTACGGACGGCGACGACAACAACGACGACGCCGGGGATATGGCAATAGCTCTCCAAAGTCCAAGTCTGCTTGGAGGGTTCTTGATGAGATCCTTCTCTCTCGGAGGGTCCTTGAGAAGGTCGTTACCTCAAGAATGTTCTTTGAGCTGGTCATACCTATTTGGACTGTCATTGATTTAAACAGTATTTATTGTGAAGAAATATACATTAATAAGATATATACATATGCATCAATTTATGGATTGAGCAGCAAGCAGATAGCTTATATAAAGCTCTCTCTATTTGTACAAAATTTTAATTACATTTACGATAGGCCGTGGTGAATAAAGTATTAGTATTTATACAGATACAAATACACGTAGAAACGTGTAAATATGCAATCACTAGTAAATACAAGTGTAAAAGTAATGGTAAACCAGTATTCAAATACAGTACAGAAATACATTTATGTATATAAACAGTTATACATAGGTACATATGTAGACATTTGTAAGATATAATTAAGTCGGTTTGCCATGTATACATAGCATGCTACATCACATATGTACAAATATGAAGAAAAAAAACATGTATAGGCCTATATGTAGACATATATATATATATATATATATATATATATATATATATATATATATATATATATATATATATATATATAAATATATATATATATATATATATATATATATATATATATATATATATATATTATATATATATATATATATATATATGTAGACATGTATATATATATATATATATATATATATATATATATATATATATATATATATATATATATATATATATATATATATATATATATATATATATATATATTCTACAATTTGAAATTGGTTGCACGTGGCTCGGTTCCGAGGTGGGGATATCACATCCTCGACACCAGCGGACGTCCATGTAGGTGCATATGTGATATATGAAGTAAATTTATACCGTACGGCGGCTTCGCCTAGCCTACAAAGCATGCCGCATATAACGTCACGCCACGGAGACAACCCTAGCCTACAAAGCATGCCGCATATAACGTCACGCCACGGAGACAACCCTAGGGTTGTCTCCGTGGCGTGACGTTATATGCGGCATGCTTTGTAGGCTAGGCGAAGCCGCCGTACGGTATAAATTTACTTCATATATTCTACAAATTAACAATTATTCATATGAACACATATACTAACACATACACATACATGCGCACATCCATGCACATATACATGCATTCACACACACTTACACATACATACACACATCACTGTATACATACACACATATACATATATTCACATTCAATTATATTCATATGAGTCCTGAACTTATAATGGAATAAAGTACATTAACCTAAATGGAGAAAAAAATTGGTTGCAGAGCAGATAGAGTATTAATCTACTAGGTAATATTAGAAACGTTTACTCTTTATAATGAAGTTGTGCACATGTTTGAATATCTCCTCGTTTACATCGTTATTATACATAGGGCACCCAGATAGTAATATATCAATGTTTGTATTAACATGTATAGCATGGATAGTTGATGACCGAATGTTGTCATATAATTTACAATCATAGAAGTAAGGAGCGGTTGTTTCTACACCTCCACATATATGTAAATATCATTATCTCTCAGGTGGTTTTTATATATGTCAGAGTTTAGAGAGCTGCATCCCAATCGTAGACGAGTATGGTGTATTTGGCACCATCTATCTCCTTTGTAATAGTAATTTGGAATTTTGATGCGGTCTTTTTTTAAATAAGCTCTAAAGGATGATAACGAATCTAGTGATCTTGTCGGTTCAGGTAGTGAATTCCAATCAGTTGCTGTTTTGTTAATGAAAGAATTTTAATATAGAGTAGTTTCACATCTTTGTATATGAAACTCGTTTCCAGTTCTGAGTACGCGTTGGCTAACCTGATGAACACTTGGGGGAAGCAAAGAATGAAAATAGGACTGTCCTTGAGAGGGGCAGAGCATCTCCCTATTGTCTTCTCAAGTGACAATTAAAGATGGGGAAAACCACGTCTATTGTCTATTGGCTTCACTGAGGTGGCTTGTGAAGTGATGGTTTGACTTGCAGCGGTGCTTATAGATATCACCGAGGACCTTGCCCGTGCATACAGTTCCATAGAAAATTCAGACAAAGAGGTTCAGAAGTTTAAACTATAAAATGTAAGCTGATTACGTCAGTCAAGTCTTTGGTGAGTGATCAATGTGCCAAAAATAAATTTTTTAAAATTGAACAGATCCGAACGGACCTTCTGCCAGAACATTGTACATAGATTTTAATAATGCGGTCGTTCAAGAGTTTCATGAGGTGCCTCAGATGAAGGAAAATTCAACACACAAGAAGATATGACTAGATTTCCATGTTATCTATATCGGTATATCTAGAGAAGGAAGGGTCGCAACCCTCGTTTGGTAGGAAAAATTTGCCCCCCCCCCCTCCCCCTGCGATTCAAAACTTTTAGAAAGTCCAATGAGTTGCATATGTTACTGGTAGCAAACTGTGGTGAGATGGTGTGCAAAACTCCGAAGACGTGTGAAAATTCAGCGGTAAAAAGTTGATTGATTGATTGATTGATTTTTGTTTAACGTCACACCACGAATATTTCACGTATATGGTGACGGGCGGCAAAAAGAAAAAATCCGCAACATTTCTTCACAAATGAAGAAAGTAGGACAAAATGTCAAAAGTTTTTGTAACCTTATGTTAATTGTGTTCCTTGACTCTGAATAACATAATCTTATTTTATCTTAGTACATACAGGCGAAACGACAGAGCTGATATAGCCTCATCGCAAGGTCAAATGTTATGAATATAAATATAAACAAATAAATAATAAAATAAATAAAATAACAGGAAATGAAACAGATGTACAAATGTAATGGTTAAATACAAAACACTCACTGATATGTACTCGCTCGCTATTAAACTGATGAAAATGTATCTGAATGGATTATCAATCTAATAGAATTAGATATAAAGGAATTATATAAGAAAAACTTACCTTAAACGATAGCTTGAACACTGGACACAAAATTGAAATTTCTCAGTCGTAGAGCAGGGACTTGAAACGCTTATACATGTATATCATACGATGAACGGTCGTGATATATAAAACCTAACCAAGAACGGGGGAATTAGTTTAGATTGAGAAAAAAGGGGGCTAAAATGGGTTGCATACAAAACGACGCTTTAAACAAATATACTCGTAATCAATGCATTCAATTTAGAATAGCAAAATGATGAAGTAAATGACTTTAATGATGATCAGAAACAAAAACTACTTTTGAAACTGAGTACTTAGTCCAGAGACATAGATACTTTCTATGTCTCTGACTTAGTCTATGTGTCAGTCTGATGATATCTAAATATCAGTGTATTTCAAATTAAATATCACCAAGGGCATTGTAAAATGGAGAGTCCTTGATATCACTCGTATGAAATTATCACACAGTCCGCGCCTTTCGTATTTAATTTCGGTAGTCTGGGCCGGCGGCAGTACAGTGCTCATGAATGCTCGTCAAGCAAACCAGGGTCAGGCGCCATAAACTGAGAATATACTTAAGTCATAATTTCATATCGTCGCTCAAATATCAAAATGTCGTAAGTCAAAATGTTCAACTTTTCAGGAGAGACAAAAAACATTTTTATTTTTCAACTAGGTCATTAATAACAACAAGCCTAAGTGGAAACACGTTGCATTGGGATCTTTTATGATGCCGCAAGTTAAATTTGATGCTAACGAGTGTAATCATGGTTCAGGCGGACTTGCAACATTTTGACACTTAGTTTCCGAAAACATTGTTGACATACGACATTTTGATATAATCAATCGCAAGAGTCTTTTACAGTTTATGTTAGTGAAGAGACTTTTATGTACAACAGATCTAATATTTTGAGTGATTTATCTCTTGTTGGGTGATTATGATCAAGGGTCAAGGGGTCATATGTTTGTGTATTAACTGAAATGTCTTGTTACAGTGAATACCTATGCTTAATATCAGAGCCCTATCATTAACCATTAAAAGTTATGACAACGGTTAAAAATTTTGTGACAGACAGACAGAAAGACAGACGGACAAACGATATTTAATGTCCTCGCACTTTCGCGAAAGTTGATGACAACAAAACAGAAAATATTGGGTCTCACAAAGGACGTCACATAAACCGAATCCAATGACTACACGGAACTCACTTAGGACGGTTATTCACACAAAATGAAAAGTGTGATTGTCCTTATTATTAGCCACGTAACCAACAAAGCAACACAATGCATGATGCTAATAAAACAAGTAAATTTATAGAATCAAAGTCCCCGCTTGGCAGCTTTATAGTAGGTGAAACTCTAAGGTAAAGAGGTAATACTTTCGTGTATCAACTGAAGGGTCTTGTTACAGCGAATACCCATTTAAATATCAGAGCCCTATCATCAAACATGTAGAAGTTTTGACACAGGTTAAAATATTTGTGACAGACAGACGGACGGACAGACAGACAGATGAACGAAATTTAAGGTCCTTTAGCTTTCGCGAAAGCGGGGAACAATTATTTGAAATAATCCATAGATAACGCAATGATTCAAATCACTGAAGAGGGCGGGCTGAATTCCCGAAACACGCATCGTTGTTTTAGTTTTCCTTATATCAAATTGATGCAACGAAATCCGAAATCTTTTTTTTTTTACTTAGGCTTTACTAAAGAAAAATCCATAAGGTATTGAGAATCATAACAACATTTGCAACCAGCAATGAACAATAAAGTGAACAAAACATCTTCAAAACATGTAACTTGTGAGTGTTTCTCAATTTAAACAATATAGCAGTTACCAAGAAGAAAAAAAGCAGCAAAAAAGAGAGAAAAAAAACCCCCAGAAATAAGAACCTCAGTATTCGAGGGTGATAAAACTTAATGAAGCACACAATGAAAGTTTAAGCACCAACGAAGTGCAGACTACGTCTCATTCTGAAATTCACATCGAATCACGTGTAGTTCAATGGCAGTGGGGTAGAGTGTCATAAAATGGGTGGAAATCCCCTAGAATGACCTTCTACAGCTCCTGGGGGTGAGCATACTTCGTAGATTTGATTTGTAGTCGCCGGTTATAGAGGCTAGGTTTGACACCTTCTATACTAGAAGGTTACCTACTTCGACTTCTCCATATATAGATACATATGGAATTTACACGATTTGACTCTTTCTACTGGGTATATGTGATGGGTGTTGCTAGCAAGCAGGAGATGCTCACTCTTCCCGGGCACCTGATCTCACTCCATCACAGGGGTTCACATATACTCTTCAAGTAGACATATTTTGTTATTTTCCATTTGTTTTTCATTTTCACTGATTTTGTATGTCCTCTGGTTTTATGAGTTTTGGACTTGTTGTTTGGATTTATCCATCATCTTTACATTTAGACCAATTGTCTACTGGAATGAATCGCTTTCCCCGTCTAGGTATTTCGATGAACTGCTCATGGTCATGGTGAAGTTGTACGTGATTATTCCTTGTGGATCGTATCTAAGAACTCTAAGATCTGCCGCTGTGCTGCTATCACCTGGTTGAACTCCAGGTCAGATAGATGGGAAGTAGTTTAGAGATGTTGGTTAATTGGTATTTTACGTTGTTTTCAACAATATTTCAGTTATATCGCGACATGGAAGCAGGAGGTTACCAACCTCTTAAAATAGTGGCGCAAACGGGGAATCAAACCCGGATCGTCGGCGCTGCAAGCCTAGCGTTTAACCACTACACCAAGCCTGCCCCTAGTAAAGAGATGAAAAGTCATTGAAGACAATCATGGGTTAGGTACTTTATTTTGTAAGGCTGCGCAGATCGGCATTCTCGCATAGCATCAACATAATTCTGTGGGGTGTAAATGGGTTTGTTCTTTATCTTCCGATCAATAACACTATGCACGCTATCGGGATTTTTTTTATCATGCGCCACCTGCAGCAAAGCATTGGCAAGAACAGCACCCTGGTATTGTCAAAATTGTATGAGAGAAATTTATACTTTACTTTCAAAAAGTTGTATGTCTTGTATTTTCCTTTCTGGTATCCATTTGGTATAATGTCAAAATGTCGTATCTCCAAAAAACATTTGAGAAAGATCCCTTTAGTGTAATATTATTATGATTAACCGATGTCAAATGCTTTGAAATGTATTAACTGCATAATAGTCATACAATGATCGATGTCGTATTGCTATAAGGGGGCAAAACAATTTTGAGTTTGTTATGAATTGAAGTTTAATCTGATACTCTACCAATTTTCAGATCAATTTCCTGTTTTATCCAAGATATATTAACTTATTTTGTTAGTTGAACACATCTTCGATTAATATATATAAGAGAAATTTAAGTCTTATTTTGATATGTGACAGCCAGATTCATCGTTGTCGACATTCAATGACATACGTCCTTTTGAGAGAACACAGAATCATCCAATGGACATACGATGTTTTATCACAAGTCATTATTTCGGCTTCTAATTGGCCTAGAAATACTATGTTTTGACAGGACATGGATTCAGCATTGTAGATATCAAATTGGCAATAAAAATTTCCCGCCCAAAATTGACTTACGACATTTTGATATTTGAGCGACGATATTCTTCTGTTCATCAATGAATTAATAACTGGGATTTGGATTTTATTTAGTTTTATTCTGTTGATAAATAGAATTAAACCATTCTGCATGAGAATTTATTTGAAAGTTTGATAATGGAATAAAATAAAATGAAATATTTTACTTAAACCGCGCGGGACCCAGGGCAGGTAACTCCAGTCTACTGTACTACTGCATCATGGGAGAGAGAAGTTATGGAGTGAACAGGAAGAGGAATGTGTACGTTGTCAAGCGATTGTTTAACAGCTTGGAAGTAAATCAAAAAGTAAGTTCTAGACAGTAAGAAGAGTTTGTAGAAATCATGTACAAAATCTACCGTCCAGGAATGACAGCTTCACAGCATAGTAAGACAGAGATTTTGAAAAATTCACAAAACGAAAGTAGATGACTGGAAATTTCCAGTGGCAGAGCAATGGAGTAATGAGGTGTATCGAATTACAACTAATGTACTAAGCAGCCATCTAGTAGTGGAATTACTTCCATTAGACCAAAAGGGAAAATAAATATGTGTGTTTCCAATGACATTGGCAAAAAATGAGGGTCAGTAGATAGTCCTGCAGAAGCGAGAGTTTTTTTTGGGTTTTCTAAGCCTAAGGTCCTCTATTTGGGTCATGTTAAAAACAGCCCAGGGAAAGAAAGGTGCTCTCGGGGGGGGTCTTAGCTCTAAAGCTAATTGAGCACAGCAACCAACATACATGGCTGACATACAACATGGTTGAAACCAAAATGAGCCGACAGCACGCTACTCCCATCTTTGGACGCCACCATTTTGTTTATAAGATAGTCTTTACTATGTCTTGCTAACAATGACAGACGGACAACGCCATACCATAATATGTCCCGTCAAAGACGGCATATAAAAAGTGGTGAAAAATATTGCTTTTATAAAATTATATTAATAGCCGACAGCACGCCACTCCTATCTTTGGACGCCACCATTTTGTTTATAAGATAGTCTTTACTGTGTCTTGTTAACAATGACAGACGGACAACGCCATACCATAATATGTCCCGTCAAAGACGGGCATATAAAAGGGGGGAAAAATTTTGCTTTTATAAAATTATATTAGTGTTGTCCTGAATTAATCAATTCCAATGTATTTTAGCTCACCTGAGCCAAAGGCTCAAGTGAGCTATAGTCATAGTGCGCCGTCCGTCATTGTCGTCGTCGTCGTCCGTCGTTAACTTTTTCACATTTTCGACTTCTTCTCTGGAACTACATGGCAGATTTGGATCAAACTTTGTGTAAGTGATGTACTCAAGGTCCCCCACTAAAATTGTGTTCGGAATCCAGATTTCCTCAGGGATGGATCCAGGGTGGACCAAAAGTGTCCAAAATGGTACCCCTCTTCAAACATCTTTTCCTCAAAAACCAGTACATAAATGGGGAAACTAATTGCATTTCAACAATCTATAAAGATGGGTTATTGAAAATTGTGTTCGGGTTAAGATCCGTCAAATAGAAATTTACGCTTTTTTGATGTGTTTCTGGACTTAGTCATTTCAATGCAGAAAAGTGTCATGTTTTTCAGTTAATTGATATTGATGATTTCTTAATGACTATTTTGATCATAATTGTGGTAAGGAATATTATTGTGAAAGAATTTTGTCATTATCTCAATTTTTGGAATTTTTAAAAAAATTTTTAAGACTTCCAAAAAAAGAGGGGGGGGGGGGGGGGGGGGGGGGGGGGGGTTTGGCCATTTTTCACATTTTCAACTTTTTCTACAAAACCACTTGAAAGATTTTAATGAAACATGGAATTCATGAAGTACTAAAGGCTCTCTATCAATTTGGTAAATTTCATCCAAATTTGTTCACAGATAATGTCACCATGTCTAAAAAGTAGGTCTCACAATGGTACATATACCACTTGGAAATTGAAATATGGAGAGTAGCGGTTCAAATCCAGTTGTGGTCAAAAATTTTTTTTTCATTTCTTTACACATCTAAATAAGTTTTTAGATGTTTTTCAACACTCAACATATGAAATTAGGCAATTTTAAGTTTAAAGACTTCCAAAAAAAAAGGGGGGGGTTGGCCATTTTTCACATTTTCAACTTTTTCTGTGCGAAGGATTTTAATAAATCTTGGTAGATATAAGTCACTTATGATCCTCTTCAAATTCTATTGTTTTCGTCCAGACCTCTTTACAGGTGGCGCCACCATAGTCAAAAGTAGGTGACAAAAGCGTTCCCTCCTTTAACAATATTCTTTTTCATATGGGCTGTATACAGAGACAAACAGAATGCATAGAAATGATCTAGAGGGATGAGTGAAGATGTATTGTCATATTGGTTCCTTTCCAAAATCAAATTTTAGAATTTTTTTTTTAAATTTCTTTGGACTTGGTGATTTCAATGCAGAAAAGTGTCATATTTCCTAGTTAATTGATAATGATGATTTCTTATGGACTATTGTGATCATAATTATGGTAAGGAATGTTACTTTGAAAGAATTTTGTCAATATTTCAATGTTTGGATTCTCTACGATTTTTTTAAGACTTCCAAATGAGGGTGTATAGGAACAATTCAATCACATTTTTCACTTCTGCTGTTATACCACATGAAAGATTTTAATGAAACATGGAATACATGAAGTACTAAAGGTCCTCTATCAATTTGTTAAATTTCATCCAAATTGGTTAACAGATAATGCCACCATGTCTAATAAGTAGGTCTCACAATGGTACATATACCACTTGGTAATTAGTCCCCTACCGGCATCGCCGAAGGGGACTATAGGTTTGCACTCTGTCCGTCAGTCTGTCAGTCAGTCAGTCAGTCAGTCCGTCAGTCACACTCATGTTTTTGGGACTTTTTTTCTAAACGCTTCTAGATATTCATCCAAATTTTGGTGTGTGAGTCTACCACCATGAGTTACAGATCAAGGACGAGTTTCATTACAGTTCACTGATTTTTGACGGAAGTACAGCCCTTGGAATTAGAAAATTTCTTTAAAATGGCAGTTTTCCGGACTTTTTTTTCTAAATGCTTGTAGATATTCATCCAATTTTTGGTGTGTGAGTCTACCACCATGAGTTACAGATCAAATTCAATTTCTGTTACGGTCCACTGATTTTGGACAGAATTACGGCCCTTGGAATTAGAAAATTTCTTTAAAATAGCAGTTTTCCTGACTTTTTTTCTAAACGCTTCTAGATATTGATCCAATTTTTGGTGTGTGAGTCTACCACCATGAGTTACAGATCAAGTTCGAGTTCCGTTTCAGTCCACTGATTTTTGACGGAATTACGGCCCTTGGAATTAGAAAATTTCTTTAAAATAGCAGTTTTCCTGACTTTTTTTCTAAACGCTTTTAGATATTCATCCAATTTTGGTGTGTCAGTATACCATCATGAGTTATAGATCAAGTTCGAGACAGTTCTAGTTTTCATCATAATCAAAGGTTGTGATCAAATACTTAACTTGCTGGCAGCCTGAAAGACAGTATTTTGTATGAGTGTGTGTGTGTGTGTGTGTTTTGGGGGTCTTAGTTTTCCATTTGCCGGTAGGGGACTTAGTATTGCCTAAGCAATACTTTCAGAATGCTTGTTGAAATATGGAGAGTAGCGGTTCAAATCCAGCTGTGGTCAAAAAAATTTTTTTTTCATTTCTTTACACATCTAAATAAGTTTTTAGATGTTTCTCAACACTCAACATATGAAATTAGGCAATTTTAAGTTAGATCTGGACAATTTTTTAAACAATTGTTGTTCATGACCCAGACTTGAAATCAGTCAACAAAAGGCCCCACCTAAAGAAAATTACTAACTTGTTGCCCTGAATGACATCTTGCAGAGACAAAGGAAATACTTAATATCAAAATCACCTGAATGGATGTGGAAAAAAGTGTTGTTTTTTATTCTAGTCTGATATAAAATTTGACATATTTTCAACATTTGTGTTGACTTAGTCACAGTAATGCAAAAATAAATAAATTCCTCCTTCATGCATGACTGATCGTCTAGGTACTCAGATGAGCGATATAGGCCCACTTGGGCCTCTTGTTTCTTTTGGTCTTATGTACCAAAGTAGTCATGTGAGTTCCAGATGGATTGAACTCTTATATCATTATTCTACTTTTTACCAAAAAAAAAAAAAAAAAAAACCCTGGTTTAAGCATTCGTTAGTTAAAATGTCTTACATGAATGAAAAGTTTTTATTGAAATGTGAAACTATCATTCTGTCTTATTGATATGCATTGATAAATGTTTTGCAGTTTTGTATTCATGGTATAAAAAAAAATTTAGAGGGGACAGGTTTGATGTAGTGGTTAAGGGCTTGGCTTGTGCTGTAGATTATCTGGGTTGGATTCCCAGATTGTGTCATTGTTTTAAAAATGATACCTCCTGCTTCCATATCATGAAAGAATTGAACAATTGTTGAAACCACAGAGATGGCAAATGAGGACAGAACTCTGTAGAACATTTGTCAGGTTAATTTAATGAAAGTTTGAAAACCTGCAGGACATTTGAATAAAATGTACATGTAGGGCAGAATATTTCAATATAATTCAAGATAAGAAATACTGTAGTAATATCTATAGCAAATGCACTCTGACTATTAACATTTTTCCAACTCAATTTCTAAAAGTACATATACATTTCTCAACAATACATGTATAGAATTTATGTCTTCAGTTTGTTCAAGGTCTTCTTCTGCATTTTCTGTCTATAGGTGTTGTTTTTTCCTGTATCCTCATTAGACCATTTAATAACCTTTTTGCCAATTTTAAATGATGTAAGGGGCAGTACCAGACAAATGCAAAATTACCGCTTATTATGATATCACATTCCAAGTGTTAACGTCATAGTGAAAATTCCGGCAAAAGTGGTTTGTCCAGTGTAAAACCCCTTACATCATTTAAAACTGGAAAAAGGTGAAATGGTAATGACATTGCGAAACCACCATGCAGATCATGTCAAGATACAAAAAAAAACATTGATGAATAGTATAAATTTGCTGGTATAACTAATTACTCATGAATTTTTTCGCTTCCTGTGATTAGGACCCATTTCGATTATCATAATCTGAACCAACATATTAACTATAGAGTGTTCCCATACAACCGAGTTTTCCTGAAATAAGCTGGAGTTATCTCCCTCATTGGAGTACAACTCTCGGACTTTATCCATCACTGCCTATACAAAACTGCTTCATTTAACATAATTTTGTAATATAATCACACTGTATATCTAAATGTTTCATTGAAAATATGCAACTGATTGATTATATTTACTGATTAATTGAGACTGAAGTCACAAAATCTGCCCTAATAATTAGTAAATTTCTCCAAACTTTACTGAATTTGACATGGTAGTAGTGGAAAATGTACGAGAGTCATATTCCAACATTTCGGTTATTGCTGGTAGTGTGACATCACATGGGTAGACTCTATAGTGTAAGAGAAGCAACTCAGTGTCTATAATGCACAAATTTTTCATAACACAGGGTTTAACAAAAAACTCTTAATCCAGCTAGTCATCAGGTCAGGATTTTACAAGGATCGACAGAAATTCCCATTTTGCCGGTCCAAATGTCCGACGCACATTTCTGCATTGTTTACTTTCATATTGAAGGAAGTCTTTTTCTTCCCAAGTGAAAAACGTGTCTTATAAATGCCCATTGGATAAAATCTATGTTTGTTGGCGAATCAAATTCTCTGAAACTGCTGTCACTTGTTAATGCATTGAGTAATAAATCGAGAATACTGATTGGGTACGATATTTTTGTCGACCAATCAGAATCTTTTGACCAAGTCAGGTGCGCTGACCCAGATTAGGAAGTGTTGTGTATACAACAACAACAACAATGGCGGTGTCCTGGCTGATCAGATATTCATTGAACACCATCCCCGGCCAGAAAAGAAAGTGTTCAGAAATTGAATTTTAATAATACTAAATAATTAATGAAATGAATGAAATAAATGATTTCATGTTCATATTTAAGCATATTTTTGCAAAAGAAGATTCGGTCCACAAAAATATGATTCGGACCGGCAGAAATTGCCGTTTTGCCAGTCCAGATGACCACCAGATCACAGGGACATTTGTTAAACTCTGCTAACATCTGAGGGCAAAATGATGAGAAAAAACAAAATCAATGATAGCAACAAGAGGAAATTAGAATCAGTTGACCAATCTTTAAATATTACGGAAAAATACAAGAGATCCTGAATTAAACATTATTTGAGTTAAGTGCAGGGGAGAGTTTACAAAAAATAAAATGCATAAAAGAATTTTTTACTCTCAGTTATTAATTTATTTTTATAATCTAAATGTTAATTTTGCCTTTTCCTCTTATATTCACTATCGTTCATTTCTATTTCTTTGTAAATAGTAGTGCTACATTATTGTTAGAATGGGAACACAAAATTTGACAAAAACAATTCTTTCCAAAATACACGTGCCCATGTGCCCAGAAAAAACCACCAATATAATCATTTGCCTGCTGGCCGGCAGTTTTAAAAAAAAGGGTGATTCCTTGCCATAATATTCCGAACCTCAGATTCACGAAAATGTGTGCTGTGGTTGCAAAGATTCTAATGGAAAATGTCTCCATTAATTTATTTATACAAATGATCAGTGATAAAATCATGTGCAGTGTCATTATTTAGTAATTTATGTGTAAATAGTCCCTAAAAAGCTACAAAATGTCCAGTATGGGTTCAGAAATCACCAGACATCCAGAGAATCTAAGGAAAGTCCCTGGGAGGCTGGCACTTTTTGCCATATCTGAAATCATTTAGCTGAAAAATTGTTGAAAGCAATGTGAAACACCAACCAAAGAACCAACCAATCGATATTTAAGTGAAAGGTTGTTGAAACCAACTAAATATATTTGAGGAAAGTCAATACATGTAATCTTGTGGTCTCTTTCTAGTTTTCAGGAATGTGAATGATTTATGCCATGTAAGAGTGTGTTCCCTCGATGCTTCTGTACCTAGAAAATTCCTCTAACATCTACTCGTCAAAGAAAATAGAATGTTACAAGGAGCTATGAAAAGAAATATTGTAGTCCTTTGTAAGTAATACTTCATTTATAGAAATATCATTGTTTTACTAAGTATTTGCTTAAATTACAATTGGCTTGTAAAAAGATCTTACAATGTGGTAGAAGAATCAAGTTGCAGTGACGGTAATTTAATCTACATGTTACTTAAGGTATTTACACCCTAATTCCCTACTTCCGCTCAAAATGACGGTGTGTGCCGACTTATAATAATATTCTAATGTTATACACGTATTTGGCAACATTCGTCAAGTCCTTGATGTGCCGACAAACTTACCTGAGAATTTCAGCTTTGTTATTTCAATACCTTTTGGCATTTTGGCAAATATATACGTTATTGAGGTTTTCTTGAAAAATGAAATTTTGGTTAGGAAATTCCCCAAATCAGACTGTTCTCAAGTTTTGTTAGATCCATGTAATATGATGTAATAGTTAGATGAAGCTGTGTTAGCGGTAAATGATCGCCACTTCGCCAAATGCTAAAAAAATATACATTTGGCGAATAAAGTTTGTCCTCCAGTCGCCACACTGGCGAATCAAGTGAATCTAGATACACTGCAGTATTTCTCATATGGGATTTAATATATTGATTTTCTACACAGTACGTAATTTAGAAATCCAAACTAATCAGAAATATATAACAAATATATGTGTACTGTACAGTATATTCTTCTGGGTTTTATCATCATATGATTACGTAATGTGTAAAACCTCATTTTTAGAATATGCTTCGCGTTATAATGACATGTACGTAATATGTACAGTACGGTTACCGTGGAACCTAATTTTCCCACGAAGAAAAGTAGGTGCGTGGGCAATAAATTTACCTGTAAATGTCCACGCTTTATCAGCTGAATTTTTATTTGTGATTAGCAATTCAGCCGTTTTTTCCGTGGGCAGCGTGGTCGTTTGAGCGTGGACACTATACACTCATCTCGTTTAAATAACATTGCAGCCGACGGACAGTAGTCGGAGTTAGCTTTTAACTTTGATGTAATTTACGCTTTCACTGAAATCATTATTACATGACTAGCATCAAGAATGGCATATAGTGGCGAACAATAATTACGATGTATTTTAAATCGTCTTTAACTTTTAAGGATAAAAGACGTAAACGTAAGCTTTTCATGACAAAATTATTAATTTCAGGGAAGGCAGTGTATTTATCCAGTATTAATTAATTATGTCCTAGTCCATGCCGGTGTGCTCCCGATTCGCTTACTTGCTGAAAATAACATCTAATACAATCGGTTGTGAAAGGGGCCCCTTGTAAGGGGTGTTACTGATATTTACCTGAATAACAAAGCTCCGGAGATCACCTGTACAACTTTACATAAAATTGATAAGTACACATAATTTTGTTTTCTTTAAAGAATGTACATGCACTTCATGTGCATACAATACTTAAAAGAACGTTCGAATAATTCTTCATTTCGATCTTGCACAGATAATGAATGTACCTAATGAATAAACAAGCCAAAATGAGTTGCCCTTACGAGGGCCCCTTTCATGCCACTGAGCGAGAAAGTGTGTTGATCTTAATTAATAGTAAGGCAATTTGAAGATTAAATAAATTATTACATATTCTGATGGCTAAACACATGCCTTTGTCCACCATTTTGAGATTCTTTAGATCCCTATCAACTATAACTCATAAAATAAATCTTCCTGTGTATATGACCCTGAAATGTCAACACATTCAATCCTTTTTGTCCAGCGCGTGTCAATTAGACAGTGACAATCCAGGATATAGATGGTTGGATGATTGGGGTTTTATGTCGCTTTCAACAATATTTCAGTTATATAGCAACATGGAAGCAGGAGGTTACCAACCTCTTAAACATAGTGGCGCAACCCGGGAATCGAACTCGGATCGTCTACGCCGCAAGCCAAGCGCTTAACCACTACACCAAGCCTGCCCCCAGGATATAGTATACATGATAACAGTTGCACTGTTTACATCTATAAATATATCGCAATTTCTTACAGATTTTCATCACTAGTGAAACTAACTATGAAAACAAAGACTCGTAATTCTTTTTTAAAATATACAATGAAGTGGCGTTTGAATCACTATGCCATTTTAGACATTTGGTTTGGTATTAAATTTGTGATAGATTTATGAAATTCCCACTTATACATGTACAATGAGGTCTTTAATTCACCCCTATTCACTGTTAATTCTGCAATTAGTGCGTTCAACTGTCCGCAGTGGCATCATGGGCATGTAATAGGGTCAAGTGGACAATTTATACTGCCACTGACGGACTGCCCGTCGGCGCTTGTGGATTTTCCTAATTCCACACTGACTGTACTGTAATAGTGCACATCGTCATTTTTAGAATATGCTCCACGTTCAAAATGAACATGGCAGGGGCAAAACGGCAAGCATCGTTGCTTTCGTTTATGCTAAATAATATTATAAGACCATCAATAGAAAAAAAAACCTAGATTCGAGTATGATCGGGATGATAAAAGGAAGATTAAAGCGGAATGGTTCAAACAATTCGAATGGCTAAAACTACAAAAATGATGATGCTTTTTCCTATTAAAAGTTCTTTATGAAGCAGCATTAGTGTGCCCCAGCACCTCTGTTGATTGTGAAAGAGGATTTTCCCAGTATAATCTAAATAAAACAAATCACAGAAACCTTCTGAAGGTAAAACATTTTAAACAATTGGCAATGATATCAATTGAAGGTCCAAGTCTGTCTCTATACGATTTTAGAGAAGCTTTCAAAATCTGGATTTCAAAGAAAGATAAAAGGGCATAGATAAGATGATGTTTGAATTGGAGAGCAAGTGTACTGTAATGAAAGAGTCTCAGTCTGATGATAAAAACAAAAATGATGATGTGTAAAGTATTTAATAAGGACAGGAGAGGATTTGTAACAATTTGAGCTGACAGAAAACAAGCAAAAGCAGTTCTAATGGGAATGAAAATAATATTTTACATAGAATCCTAAATCTTGATCTGAGGCTGTATTGTACTTTGTCTGCTTTTCACTTTCCCCCTATATTTACATTGTATAATCCTAATGGATATAAGGATATAAATTTGATATTTTCTTACTGCAGTCTGCATTAAATACTTAAATGAATTAATTGTGCTCTTTTGTATATATTATTCCCTTTGTTTCTTAAAAAGAAAGTCACATGAAATATTGAAAAATAATTGAAATAAATCAGTGGCTACAAAAAGTTCAACGTGGCTAATGAAAATTTGGTATAATTAGCCACATTGGCTAATTAAAAATTTGATGTTACCGCTAACACAGATGAAGACTATCCATAGTTTAATCGGGGTTGGAATACCTTAATATATAAACAGTGTAATCATACTTACATAGGATCAATTGGCCTAATGTCATGTTTTTGTATGATTATGTGATTGATTGGCTGATTATTGTTCTACATCACTCCACGGTTATTTCACGTGTATGGTGATGGCATCTGCTTGATTTGCATAAATTTAGACCTTTGTAATGGAGCCATCCAAAGTAGTGAGGGATCCCAGGGACTAAAATTAACTGTTTTGATTTGTAAAAATTAGGAGCCCGGGGTAGTGTTTAGTAGCCCATAAATAAATGCAGACTTTCCTAACTTTTTCGAATTTTATTCAGTTGACAATTCATCAGATATACAGTTTGTATGCTTATGTAAAGTTAACTCTTATTACTTTAAACATGAAAAATTTTCTCTTTCTCTTTAATTTTCAAAATTATGCATAATCACATTACTTTCACTCTTTGACACCTCTGAATCTATATCCTCTTGCTGAATTTACCCCAGTCTCTTTCTACATGTATCCTTGTCCCTATCTCTCTCTCTCTCTTACTTCTCTCTGTAATGCTCTTTTTCTGTGTCTTGCATGTCATACTCATATATCTCCTGGACATCTTCCTCATCACTATGTTTATCATTACTATAAATTTTTTTCGGGCTCCCCCCTTTTTTTTGGAAATCAAAGACATTCAGTTGTCCTATTATAATTGTAATTGGGGTGAAAACACCCAGATGGAAACTCCCGAATACAAAATTCTTGTTTTGGTGCAGTAACTCCCGTTATCCTCTGGTCTACCAGTTACAACGGCAATGGAAGAGCTGTTTTGTCTCGTTGGAGTGACGGGATATAATAGCTCTTCCGTTACAGTTGTAACTACTGGTCTATGAGATCGTAACACGTTTGAAGTCCAATTCTGACTTGAAAAAGACCGACCAAACAAACAGGGACGTATTGCTGTAAAAGAGGTACTAATGTAAATATTTGAATATCACCACAATAATGCTAGTATGAAGTTTCACGAAATTTTTCGAACTTTTAGAGAAATCAATAGGTTTGATTTCGGAGTCCGCATCAGCGTTTGCGTACAAATTTTTGCTTGGGTTCTTCGTGACTTCAAACATTCGACAGACAGAGAAAATGTAAGCACCCGAAAACCATTGATATCAACAAAAGAAGCGCTCAAACGACTTACAATATGATCGTTTTATCAGTGAAATGTTTACTTACATTGAAGAATTTTTAGTCGCCACTAGGGCGATCAAGTAGGAGGATTTCAGGGGCCAGGAAGTAAAAGTGGTCGTCTCAGGTGACCGCTAATTTTTGTCCCTGGATCCTTTGCATGCCACACCTACTATGACACTGGACCTCGGTTTTTACTGTCTCATCTGAAAGACAGATCACCGGTGTGCCAAGGGCAGGAATCGAACCCATTACCTCTAGGTCACAAGCTGAGCACCTCATCCACTGGGCCACACCGTCTTTATATAATTATGTGTATGTATTAATTTGTTATATATGCTCAATGTTTCTACTAGCTGTCATGGATTGTACATATATAGATTAAATTTACCATTAAACCACTTGAAAATGGCTAGGTGGCCAAAAATTCGTGGAAATTGAGTGCTTCTTGTTATTCATATTAACATGATTATTAAAAAAAATAACTTCATTCCAATCATGCCTTTATAATTAATCTTTTATTTGCAAATCCTCAATTAAAATTAGAAAAAAATTCATACATGTACAAGTCCAGTTTTACTGCAAATTTAAATTCATTCAGTTGTGTATCAAACTATTTTACCATGTTTTTCTTTCAGAATGTTGAAGATGTGGAAGATGGTTTACCCTGTATATGCCTTTCTGCATGTCCTGTCTTTAACTGGCGCATTTCGCATCTTGGTGCAAGAATGTCCAGTTACTGAGACAGCATGGCAGGCCAGATCACAGATGTTTGAATGCAAATCTCCCCTAGTATACCACTGTATCCAAGATAATGTGGGAAAATTGATGGAAACATGCATGAGAGCTTACCATATAAAACCGTTTTATGAAGGTACAGTATAAATGTCCTACATTCTTCATTATAGGTTAAGTTTAAATGTGAGCTCTGAAAATTTGTTGATTGGACAGAAAGATAAGGCTGTTTAAAAAATTGTTAAATGTTTGAAAAGAAATCTGTCATTACAGTATGCAGTGGGGAACATTATAGGACAAGTTTGGATTAGCATAGCTCTACTAGAAGTGGATTTACTCAGAACTAAGAGATTGTATGTTCAAGCTGGGCAGTGAGCTCTGAAAACTTGCTAATGTCCTGACCTTTCAATTAGACACAAAGATAAGGATGTTTTAAAAAAAATTGTTAAATGTTTGAAAAAAAAATCATTATCTGAAGAAGAAGCATTTTTTACGAATTGGTACGAAGTACAAATCTTGTTATGTCACCACTCAGAGAAATTGCAGAACGACATAACCTTACTAGAGTGAGATGCAGTCCTAACATAACATCATGGTAACGTCACGTTAACGTGAAGTTTGCTTTCCTTGTGCGCTCAGGACTGCTGAGCACACGCGCTTGCATTAACACAGATTTCCTCGTGAACTTAACTTCGAGACCGCGTTAACATGCTTGACTGCCGTGTTCACACGCTTGGCTGCCACGTGAACGTGCTTGACAGCCATGTTCGCTTGCTTACAACTTAAAAGTTATATCAACTTGTACATAGAGAAGAATTTGAAGGAGAACCGATATGTACATTGTATATTTAAATATAAAACATATACTGTGTACATGTAAGTAAATATTTAGAATTTAGATAAAACCCTTACGAGTGAAGGGATGAATTTAAAAAATATTGAAAACATTGAATATAATGACATGTATTCTTATTTTGGGATAAAAATAATAATAATAATAATAATAAAAATAGAATTAATAAAAATAATAATGATGATAACTATAATATTTATATCTGATAAAAAATATCTAAATTGAAAAATAATAATTATAGATACATAAATAAGAAATAAGTACATAAATAAATTCTAAATAAATAAACAAATAAATAAATACATATTTAATTGATTAGAAATAAATAAATAAAATAAAATTAGAATGTAATAATCTTAGATTCTTTCTATTTATACTGACTAAGATTTTCATAAATACCTTATTGCATGTCTACACGGTAGTTTCCATTGTTATATTACGTTAAACCTTTAATGTGGGGTGTCATGTTTACATTACATTTAATACATGTAATTCGTGTAATCTAATTAGGGGCAGGCTTGGTGTAGTGGTTAAGCGCTTGGCTTGCAGCGCCGACGATCCGGGTTCGATATCATTACGCGCTTTGTTTACATCAACTTTGGGAATAGGGAGATTGAAAGTGCGGCATGTTAGCTATTATTAACGCTGCCGATCAAGACGAAATGGGGTATCATTGGTATTAGGTCAGATGGGGCGTGTATCGGAGAGAAGTGAATTACAAACACCTTTATGCGTGGTTGCATAATGTGCAGCGTATAAAAGACTCCTCTCTTGGTTGGATGGATTGACAGTTTACATCATGGTGCAAATGTGTATAAATGAAGAATTTCATTGGTTGAGTGTTTTCATTCATGAACTGGACTGCAAGTAAAGGCTAAACTGAAATTGGGGAGGGGGAATGCAGACGTGTTGAAGGGTTAATGCAGGCATAGCCATTTTGAACCTTATTTATTAAATAGTGTTACCTTAGTTCGTTATGTGACTGCATCGTAATAAATTTGTTGTACTTCTCCATTAATTTCTGCAACATTTTGCACCCCGGGCTATCATAGCATGAGGTATGATTGAATTTCCCTTTTGACCGGATTGCAAAGCAATTCCGGTCTATGAATTGGCGAAATCCATCTGTCCGAACGGCGTCAACATTTTGCGTTTAGCATTTGCATTTAGCTTGGTTTCTTTCATACCCTAAAGGGTACTTATGTCAAAGTTGGTAGGTTTGTAGATACTTGAATGTTCTATCCAACCAATACAAAAATTTAGTGATCTTGACCTTGACTTATCGCTTCAGTGAACACACACTGTTTTTTGCCTTTAGGGTGACCGCTTGCATACATGTATTGTTAATGTTAATGCAAAGCAATTCCGGTCTATAAATTGGCAAAATCAGTCCGTCCGTCTGTCTGTCTGTCCATTCATCGGTCTGTCCGACGTCAACATTTTGCGTTTAGCATTTGCGTTTAGCTTGGTTTCTTTCACACCCTATAGGGTACTTCTGCCAAAATTGGTAGGTTTGTAGATACTTGAATGTTCTATCCAACCAATACAAAAATTTAGTGACCTTGACCTTGACTTTACGCTTCAGTGAACATACACTGTTTTTTGCCTTTAGGGTGACCACTTGCATATATGTACTGATAATGTTACCTACTTCAAACTTAGTTGGATTTTAGACATACATGAGGTCTTCTCGTCTGACATACTTTGGTGGTGACTTTGACCTTGATTTCACATTTCAGTGAACACAGACTGTTTTCGCTTTTAGGGTGAACTCTTGCTTACTGTTAATATAACCTACTTCAAACTTAGTCACATTGTAAACATTCGTGAGCTCTTGCCGTCTGACACATACTTGGTGACCTTGACCTTGACTTCAGGCTTCAGTGAGTGAACGCTGTTTTTCAGTAAACAGAATCTCAGATACCTTGTTAACTTTTATGAGGTCTTGCTCAATGACATGGAATTTTTTATCCTGGCCTTAATTTCACTGCTTCTGTGTTCACGTTATGGATAACCATACCATTGGCAATACGAAGTCAAGTAGATAATTCCTATCACTTGATCAGTGGGTCAATGTCATCTTGGACTTTGTTGCTGATAGGAGGATATCCACATCTCACAAAGGCATGCTGGCAATCCAGTCATACCGTCCTTGACGGTTTCTTGTTTTACCTTTAAAGTGTTGAGAGCACAAGAGAGCAATTATGGGATTCGAATCTTGTTCGCTGAGTTCATAAGGTAATGTGAATTAACCTTCATCGGATCAAATGATAATGATTATCAGTGCAATTTGACCAGGGACGTATATCGTATGAATTAACAACCCTACTTTGATACACAAAGGCATAGAATCGCTTTTATTTAAAAGGTCAGCATTGTTGTTCTAAAACACCCTGGAAATATACTGTAGAAATTTGTCCTGCGGCAGACAAGATGTTACGTTTACCGAATGTTTTTCACTTGGTTTGCAATCCAATAAACTCTACCAATGACATCGCAAAGCCTCGTTGACTAATTTATGAAGAATTTGTGAAGAAATATTGTCATTTTGGTTCCCTTCCAAAATCAAGTTTTAGAAGTTTTTTCAACAATTTTCTTGGACTTGGTGATTCAATGTAGGAAAGTGTCATATTTCCTAGTTAATGGATAATGATCATTTGTTATGGATTATTTTGATCATTATTATGGTGAGGAATGTTACACCATACAAAAGATTTTGATGAAACATGGTATACATGAAGTACTGTAAGTCTATCAATTTTGTACATTTCATCCAAATGTGTCAATAGGTGATGCCACCATGGCTAAAAAATAGGTCTCACAATGGTACATATAACACCTGGTAATTAAAATATGGAGAGTAACGATTCAAATCCAGCTGTGGTCAATTTTTTAGCTCACCTGAGCCAAAGGCTCAAGTGAGCTATTGTGATCAATCACCGTCCGTCGTCTGTCGTCCGTCGTCCGTCGTTAACTTTTCACATTTTCGACTTCTTCTCCAGAACCACTGAACAGAATTTGATGAAACTTGATAAGCATATAGTACTCATGGTCCCCTACAAGTGTTGTTGTTTTTCGTCCGGATTCATCAACAGGTGGCGCCACCACAGGCAAAAGTAGGTCAAAGAGGGTACCCTCCTTTGACAAACTTCTTCTTCAGACCGGGGGCATACAGAGACAAACCGAATGCATAGGAATGATCTAGAGGGAAGTGTGAAGAAGTGTTGTTATTTTTGGTTCCGTTCCGAAATCAAATTTTTGACGTTTTTTTTTTACGTTTTTTTGTACTTGGTAGTTTTAATGCAGAAAAGAGGTATTTTTTTCTTTTAGTAAACATTGATGCATTAATTTGGTTTAATTTGATCATTTTGATGGTAAGAAATACTACTGTGAAGAAAATTTTTCAATATTTTATGTTTTGGATTTTTTATGAATTTTTTAAGACTTTCAAGAAAAAGGGGGGTGGGATAATTGGTGTAAACATTTCACAGTTTGAACTTTTTCTTCGGAACCACTTGCTGGAATTCAATGAAACTTGGCATGCATCAAATACTCAAGGTCCCCGACAAATGTGGTCATCTTTGTCAGGATCCATGAACAGGTGGCACCAACACAGACAAAAGTAGGTCACAGAGGGTACCCTCCTTTGACAAACTTCTTATTCAGATCGGGTGCATACAGCGACAAACCGACTGCATAGGAATGATTTAGAGGCATATGGGAAGAAGCGTTGATATTTTTGGTTCCATTCCGAAATCAAATTTTTGACGTTTTTTCATTTTTATTTTGGACTTTGTTATTTTAATGCATTAAAGAGTTATTATTTTCTTTTAGTAAACATTGATGCATTCATTTGGTTTCATTTAATCATTTCTATGGTAAGGAATGCTGGTGCGAAGGAATTTTTTCAATATCTCAATTTTTTATGAATTTTTTAAGACTTCCAAGAAAAGGGGGGGGGGGGGGGGGGGGACAATTTTTCATATCTTCAACTTGATCTAGAGAACAACTTGAAGGATTGTGATAAAACTGGGTAGGATGCAAGTACTCATAGTCCTTTTCAAAGGTTTTGTTTTTTGTGCGGATCATCCAAATTGGTTAACAGATAATGCCACCATGTCTAAAAGTAGGTCTCACAATGGTACATATACCACTTGGTAATTGAAATATGGAGAGTAGCGGTTCAAATCCAGCTGTGGTCAAAAAATTTTTTTTTTTTTTTTACACATCTAAATAAGTTTTTAGATGTTTCTCAACACTCAACATATGAAATTAGGAATTTTACGTTTAAGACTTCCAAAAAAAAAAAGGGGGGGGGGGGGGGGTTTGGCCATTTTTCACATTTTCAACTTTTTATACAAAAATGTTCGAAGGATTTTAATAAATCTTGGTAGAAATAAGTCACTTATGATCCTCTTCAAATTCTGTTGTTTTCGTCCAGACCTCTTTACAGGTGACGCCACCATAGTCAAGAGTAGGTCACAAAAGAGTTCCCTCGTTTAACAATATTCTTTTTCATACGGGCTGTATACAGAGACAAACAGAATGCATAGAAATGATCTAGAGGGATGAGTGAAGATGTATTGTCATTTTGGTTCCCTTCCAAAATCAAATTTTAGAATTTTTTTCGACATTTCTTTGGACTTGGTGATTCAATGCAGAAAAAAGTGTCATATTTCCTAGTTAATTGATAATGATGATTTCTTATGGATTATTGTGATCATAATTATGGTAAGGATTGTTACTTTGAAAGAATTTTGTCAATATCTCAATTTTTGGATTTTCTATGAATTTTTTAAGACTTCCAAATGAGGGTGTATAGGAACAATTCAATCCCATTTTTCACTTCTGCTGTTATACCACATGAAAGACTTTAATGAAACATGGAATACATGAAGTACTAAAAGTTCTCTATCAATTTGGTAAATTTCATACAAATTGGTTAACAGATAATGCCACCATGTCTAAAAAGCAGTTCTCACAATAGTACATATACCACTTGCTAATTGAAATATGGAGAGTAGCGGTTCAAATCCAGCTGTGGTCAAAATTTTTTTTTCATTTCTTTACACATCTAAATAAGTTTTTAGATGTTTCTCAACACTCAACATATGAAATTAGGCAATTTTAAGTAAGATCTGGACAATATTTGAAACAATTGTTGTTCATGACCCAGACTTGAAATCAGTCAACAAAAGGCCCCACCTAAAGAAAATGACTAACTTGTTGCCCTGAATGACTTCTTGCAGAGACAAAGGAAATGCTTAATATCAAAATCACCTGAATGGATGTGCGAAAAAGTGTTGTTTTTTATTCTAGGCTGAAATAAAATTTGACGTATTTTCAACATCTGTGTTGACTTAGTCACATTAATGCAAAAATAAATGAATTCTTCCTTCATGCATGACTGATAATCTAGGTACTCAGGTGAGCGATATAGGCCCACTTGGGCCTCTTGTTTTTTCATTTCTTTACACATCTAAATAAGTTTTTAGATGTTTTCCAACACTCAACATATGAAAATAGGCCATTTTAAGTTGGATCTGGACAATATTTGAAACAATTGTTGTTCATGACCCAGAGTTGAAATCAAAAGGCCCCACCTAAAGAAAATGACTAACTTGTTGCCCGGAATCCCATCTTGCACAGACATAGCAAATGCTTAATATCAAAATCACTTGAAAGGATGTGCAAAAAAGTGATGTTGTTTTTTATTCTGGTCTGAAATAAAATTTAACATATTTTTCAACATGTGTGACTTCGTCACAGTAATGCAAAAATAAATGACTTCTTCTTTCCTGCATGATTAGGTATTCAGGTGAGTGATATAGGCCTCTTGGTTTTGGATCACATGAGTCAATCAGTTCCTTTATCCAAGAAATGTTCAGATTCACATGCTTGAACCATGTATTTTATTATTCTTTATGACATAACAAGTTGTATATTAAATCCCTCTAGTCACCCTACCCCCTTCATTTGATGAATCACTCGATACCTTGTGTCTTGACTGAGTTCAATTTCTAAAGACTTATCATGGAATTTTCACCTTTTTGCATGGAATGACACTGCTTTATAATTGATAAATTATAGTCATTAAATGTTTTATGAATGGTCTTATTACTTGAAAATGGTTGCAATGCCCACCCATAAACTATATATCCAATTGCAGCTCATATCAAGATACATTGAAAATTATATCAAGCAGGTTGCAGTGACCATTAAGGCGCCTGGACCACTTGTTATAATTTGAAATTGGTAGATTGACTACAGCATGCAGCATTTAAGATCCATTCTGCAGCTTCACCTAGCATTCAAAACATACCGCACATAACGTCAGTGAACATAGACAACCCCGTATATACAAATATTATGTGATTAAATTAAATTTTGTTGAGCATATTCTGTTTCCAATCTCTTCTTGTGTGAATCAGTTTTGTTGCTGGAAGTGTTTTTATTCCATTGGACATGGTTATTGATCTGCAGCACATACAATATGCATGTAGTGATCAGTATTCAAAAAAAGTAATCCATGAGAACAATAGGTATATATTATAATGAAAACTTGTGAAAAAAAAAAGGTGCACAGAAGTATACATTACTTCAAAGTATTTCTATGTTAAATTTTCTTTATTTGTATTATTTCTTTAGATATATTGAAACAATACCAATTCGTAACAGTATTTTCAGTACTTTGATTTCTAAAGTAATGAAAATGTGTTAGAAGGTACTACTGGCTTGGAGATAACAAATCCAGGTTGTTCTGGATATACAGCACTGCTCACCTTCATGAGTCAAGAGGATGCCCTACGTAAATTCTCTCTTTCCAAGAAGTTTACGTAGCGCATCCTCTTGACTCATGAAGAAAAGCACTGCTGGGTCCATTAATTACCATAAAAGGGCTTAAAGTTTTTTTAGTGTGACACAGAACCATATCATAATTTTTTAAATATTTCTATGAAAAGTGTTGATGGATAGTTCATTAATTGTACTAGTCATAGGTCAGTCAAGGTTATGTAGTACACTGCTATCAGTCAGCCGGCTTCCAGCATTAAAAAGATATTGGTGATTGCTACTTAGAATGGAATGTTGGAGAAACATGCATAGGAAATTTTAAAATATTGGAGAAAAGTGCATGAACCCTTGTCATATTGCCGTCCAGCGCTAAAACAATATTTATTTTAGTGATCGCTACTTGTCACTTGAGTAAAAGGCTCATATAACGCATATTACTCTGGAATAGAGTTAATAGAGGTCAAAATTGGTAAATGTCTTCTTGAATTTTATTGTTTTTTGCATGTTTTCAAATAATTCCTCATGAGAGATTGCTTTTAATGCATTAATTTTATGTGTCTGATCTTGCTTTAACAATAAGCTTTCTTAAGACATCCACAGGGAAGTGCACTGGTTATAATAATAATAACACTCTGTTACCAGTTTCTGGCTTCTTAGTCATGTTACGAAACAAGTGACAATTAACAGCTATATGAAATATATATTTATAGCATTTAATGTAGCTGTTAATTGTCAGTCGTTTTGTAACTTGATAAAGGCTAAGTAGCTGAATATTTGTAACAGAGTGTTCTTATTATTAGTACTTTTTTAACAAATCAATTTTAATTGTAATGAATTTGAATAAAAAGGTAACTTTTTTAAGCAAAAAATGGGAAAGGGAAGGGGTTGTTAAACTGTATATTATACATTGTATATAATTATATGAATGTTTGATGGACTTGTTCAGAACAAATGGAAAGACTTCGATAGAAATAGAACTTGGCATGAATGAAATGGTGAAATGCTTTTAAAGATATTCATTGAGTATGCATGGTCAGCATTCAGTTAAGCAAATAATGTAAGTTTTATTGACCGAATTGCAAAGCAATTCTGGTCTATGAATTGGCGAAATCTGTCTGTCTGTCCGTCCGTCTGTCCACACGGCGTCAACATTTTGCATTTAGCATTTGCGTTTAGCTTGGTTTCTTTCATACCCTAAAGGGTACTTATGTCAAAGTTGGTAGGTTTGTAGATACTTGAATGTTCTATCCAACCCATACACAAATTTAGTGACCTTGACCTTGACTTTACACTTCAGTGAACACACACTGTTTTTGCCTTTAGGGTGACCACTTGCATATATGTATTGTTAATGTAAATGCAAAGCAATTCCGGTCTATAAATTGGCAAAATCAGTCCGTCTGTCCGTCCGTCGTCAACATTTTGCGTTTAGCATTTGCAATGCCGTCATACCGTCCTTGACGGTTTCTTGTTGGAATTCAGAACTGGATACTACCATCAATGATTTCAGTACAGCGTATGTACATGTAGCATAAGACTTCTGAATTCAAATGCCCTACACTAAGATTTATTCCATCTTACGTAAAAATCATAAAGGGATCTAAAGACAAGTACCGTTATTATAAAATAACAAAAAGGCGAACAGAAAAAAAATAATTTCGGATGATTTTCTTTGTAGAAAGACAAGAGTTTGAGTTTACTTTGAAGACAATTTGATTAAAAGCATTGCTGTTTATTCATTATTTGCTGCAGATACGTAGTAGATACGCAATAAATAGCAATTTTTGTAATCAGACTGCTTTTATTTTGCAATTGTGAAATCGTGAGAGAAATTGTATTTTGTAATGATAATTTTAATAAATCTAAACAACAATCACAGATCAAGTTTGAATTTTACTTTGTTGACATCTACAAATGTGAATTTTTTAGCCGTAGGCCTACTTTTCATATTTCTATGGTCATTGAAAGTATGACCTGAATTTTTGCTGCAGGACTTTGCTGATGTGGGAGTGAAACTGTAAATATCCCATTAAACTGTTTAAATTTTGATTCACAATTGAGTTGAATTCCTCTACCAAAATTAGAATTGATTACTGATAGAAGAGAAAATAAGATGTAGCAGTGTTTCCCATTGATGCAAAGTTGCATGTGAATCACATATATTTAGATATAATTCACGCACAAGATATAATGTACAGTCATACGTGTTATTAGCAACCAATGTAATAAAAAATATAATGTGTAGATCAGAAGTTTCATCATAAATAACAGAAAACAGAGTCATTTAAGCACTCAGTCAGTATTGTTTATTGATGAGTTGGTGTAAAAAGTGTAGGCTAGTATTCCGATACTTGGCTGACAGACACTGTGCATAATTTGTTGAGCTAAAATATAGGTTTTGGCTATGGTATACTTTTTATAACAACCCGTTTCTAAACATGGCAATTCAAATGGATTTTTCTCATGTACTGACTCTACTGAGTCGGCCAAACGAAAGGTCCCATAAGGCTGCTGATGGCGGAATTTTTGTGTTTCATGGGAAAAAAAATTAAAGTATATATCAGTCAAAATATTTCAAAAGGAATGCAGTAAATCCTGTTCTTTAAAGAATTTATATAGAGTCAAGATAGGATATATATATATATATATATATATATATATATATATATATATATATATATACAGTAAAACTCAGTGTTCTAGGATTCAATTACCCGTTACCCGAGGTAAGTGAAAATTTATGTCGGGAAACTGGAAAAGTAAACGCTACTTACCCGTGGGTAAGTGAATTTTGAAGCCCATGCATATTATAAATGTTAAAGATATTTAAAATCATACTGTCAGTACTGTCCGTGTATGATCCTGAATTTCACGATAAAGTTCTCTTTTAAAACCTAGTAATGAACCAGTAATACGTAATCGTCGAAAGTTGAAATAGTCGGCCATTTGAAATGCATTCAGAAACACTAAGGAGAAACTAAATTCGGCACGGTTCCGGAATTCAGATATGCGACAATGCCATTTAGTTTTACGACATTTTCGTTCAAAACACACGATAATTCGTATAAATATTTCATAAGTGGCATTATGATATCGTCCCTGATTTGGTTTTATGCTTTTAATAACTCCATGGCCATCGTCCCTAGTTTGGTTTTATGCTTTTAATAACTCCATGGCCGTGTCTTGAAATACGGAATACCGGAACTTAGTTCACGTATAGTTTCGTTTAATAAAACGAAATGTTGTTTCCGGTTTGATGAAAACTTTTGAAGAAAGTTAAAAATGAGTTTAGAGAGATTCGGATTCAAGTCTAACAAAACATCAAATAAATCTAAAGAGGAAATTAGCAAAAGAGAAAAGGATCATATTTATGATAAAGAAGAACGTTAACGTTCTTTTTGTGAATCGTAGCTGAAATTGTTCTCATGGATGAAGCATCTTAAGACAGCACATAGAAATCGTCTGTCTCAAGAAGTCTCAGCCACCTGATGAGGATCAACATATATGGACCAATGGTGTCAGAATATAATGCATCACGGGATGTCGATAAGTGGCTGAGAATTGGCATGGTTACCAGAGGTATCAGCCCTTTACCGGTTCGGCCCACAGAGGTTTCGGCCCTTTACCAGTTTGGCCCTGGAGGTTTCGGCCCTCAATAATTATTTTCTTCGATATCTTATGTAAAAATTATTTTTTTGAAAAAAACATGCTTCATATTTGAGCCCATAGCGGCATAATATTTTTATTGATTAGTGTGAATTACCTCTCCACCGGCTCGATTGATGGCCTGTTGTCTATTGTCAAACTAATATTGAATGACCTGTCTAGCTGTATTTCTTGTCTCAACTCCTCAAAAACTTCATCGTCCAAAGGGTCTAAATCAGTGTTTATGGATGGTAATCGCAATGTGCTTCGCTTTGGTGACAAAGTTGGTGATCCGAGAGGTGATGGGGGCCTCCTTTGTAGAATCGGCGGTGGGGGGGGGGGGGGGGGGGGGGGGGGACAGTGGTCGTGGTAGGCATAATGGTGACGCTAGTGGTGGTGGTGGACTTAATGGTGACGCTAGTGGTGGTGGTGGACTTAATGGTGACGCCAGTGGTGGTGGTGGACTTACTGGTGACGCTAGTGGTGACGGTGGTCTCCTTTGTACAGGTGGAGTCAGTGGTGGTGGTGGGGTAGGTGACCTCTGTAGAATTTATATGGTGTTACTGTCATTTCAATCAGAGGGATTGGGAAGCGGACAAATGTGACTATGAGCTGGCCCAAGCGAAAAGGCGACCTATGGGGGGGGGGGGGGGGGGTTTAATATATATAAATAATGTAATTTGTTATGTCACACTTGGGCCTGCTCATATCATTTTTACTGCCTGTACTAATGAAACCATTTAAAATGACATCCAAACCGTTGTTGATAAAATGTGTTTTTTGTTAAAATTGTAAAATTTGTTAACCAGGGAGATAACTCTTACTTTCTTAATCTTAATAGGTTGTGGGTCTAAAATGTTATATGTCAAGGTCAGAGTGACTGCTTTCTTGGTTACACAAAAATGTACTCCATTTAAACGCCTTTAAGTTACAATACACTTTATGTATATGCATACAAAGTATTGATCAAAATTTATCAATATCGAGTGCGGAACAGTGAGCTATATAACGCTCACGAGTTACCTCTCTTTTTGTGCAATGGAGGACAATTGAATTGTCTTTCTTTGTGTGGTTTTGGAGTCGAAGTTTTGGTGTAAAATGACGTAGATGTGATGTAAATGGGTAGCAAATTACAAAAATATAAAAAAAGAATCACCAAAATGTGAAAAATAGCGAATTATTTTATTGAGGGCCGAACCGGTAAAGGGCCGAACCAGTGAAGGGCCGAAACCTCTGTTGGCCGAACCGGTAAAGGGCCGAAACCTCTGGCAACCATTGGCAGTGGCTCCAAACATGTAAAGGGCTATAAAATAAACCCAATCCTCTCATTACCCAGAAAGCAATCTGTGGAGTTCGAGCCCCTGGGAGAAACTTTAAAATTGTTGATCAATATTGTGCTGTATTACATTGATTTATTGAGTGTTTAATGTTTTCTATTATCATGATTAAAACGATATAAATTGACAGTTTTGTTTGGGTACCCGGTTAGTGACTTTCATGACAGGGTAAGTGAATTTTGGTTGCCACTTACCCGTTGGTAAGTGTTTTTTAAAGAAAATCCTAGAACACTGAAAACATGTTTATAGCGAATCGCTAGGGACCAATTAAGCTGGTTCGTACTATGCATAGTTCGCCATATGCATAATACGAAATTTACCGAGGGAAGAAATAAAGTTGGCTATCACCAAATATGTAGTAAATCCTGTTTATTTTATTAAGGAAAAACACGGTAGACTGTTTAAATATTGAATTCATTTATAAACAATGAATATATCATGCACGTGTTTGTTGTCTGCACTCGAAATTTGTGCAATGCATCCAATCCTCAGAAGAAGTCAGTTAATTGTTTTCTTTGTCATTGTATCTGATGTTTTATCTGACAAAATTCCTTGAATGTATGAAGACAGTTGAAAAGATCAACATTATATCACAATTTTTAAGTATTGTACTCCATATATTTTTGCGAATACCAAAGTCTGCCGCAGTGCCCTTCTTTGCCTGTTATCCTTCATCAACTTTAACAATTATTTGGTATTTAGTTTCTAATGATATGGCTATAGATGCATTTCCTAGATGGAGAATCCATTACCAAGCTTAAAATATCCACTCCAAAGTAAGATAAACATGGGCAAGACAGACACTCTTTTGTTTCTCAAACAATTATCGCCTCAAATCTGAATTATGGTGACAAATAAGTTGCTATTACTAATCACATAATTGTAGTAAGCACAGGTAATCAGTTTATAATAACAGTGTGTATTTATTAAGAAATTTAATCACGGGGCCAATGGTTTGGTTTGCAATATGCATTAGTTCGTACTATAATTAAAATTTGTCTGGAAATTCATCTTGGTTCGTAATAAGCATGAATTCTTAATAAACGTATTCGCTGTATGTGGAGTTTACTGTATATATATGTATACACAAGCTTGTTCTTTTGTTAATTTTCATTATCATTACAGACAGTATGAGCCTTGTAAAAATACTGAAACAATGATTACAACACGTCTCAATAATATCAAGGTGATCAAAAAAGGTCCGGGAGCTTCTTTTGTATGAACAACTTGTCTACTCAAATGACTGATAAGGTCCTTTGTGAATTTTGCAAGTTTTATGAAAATGTCTGTTGATATGTAAATCATAAGTATCATAAGTTGAAACAATGTACAATGTAACTTTTCTAATATACATTCTGCATAAATTGAAAATTCAAAAAAATTCGTATATTTCAGTTGGCTGTCCTTGGGCTTTATATTCTACATATGACTCTATTTTGTCGAGCATTTTTTATCCGTGTGAAGAAAATGGATGCCCACAAAAGAATGACTCAGACTACTGGAGTAATCAGCTGTATAAATGTATGTACTATGGTAACCATGGCAACCAACTTGATAAAATGAAAGATTTATCTATTGACTTTAGCTGAACTATTTTCATAGTGACATTCCTTCTTTTTAACTTTTTCAAATTTCTGATATTTTCAGTTTTCCACATAACGCATGCATGATTCAGTGAAACCAAAAAAGCCCTGTTTTTTTGTAAAATGTTATTGGAATGCATGTTGATGAAATTTTTAATGAAATCTTGGCAAAGTTGATGAGCTGGGTAGACTCGTAACCCACCTTTTGGGGAAGTACTGTACAGAAACCTCTATTTTTGGTGACTGTTCGGATTTTATGCATAACTAGATTGCAAAAGCTGAAAAGGAGTTTGATGAAGTCTGTCTGTGTGTCTGTCTCAGTCCAGGATCAACAGTGTGCATTAAGTTGTATTTCTTAATTTGAGAGCATTAATGATACCTACATCAAACTTTGTATGTTTGTAGACAATGACAAGTTCTTCCTGACTAATGCAAAATGTGGTGACCTTGACTTTGATGTCATGCTTCAGTGAATTCAAAGTTAATTTTTTTGTTAAGTCTCATTACCATTGGTAATACCTATGTCAGACTTGGTAGGTTTGTAGACTCTGATGCGTTCTTCCCGACTGATGCACAATTTGGTGAATGTGATCTCAGTGTCACTCTTCAGCGAACAGAGTGATTTTGCAGTTAGCTTGGTTTCTTACATACCATTAATAATACCTACATCAAATTTTGTAGATTTGTAGACATTAACAAGTTTTTCTTGACTGATGCAAAATTTGGTGATGTTGAACTTGATGTCGCACCTTAGTGAAACTGACTGTTTTTGCATTTTTGCAGATGAGTTCTTAAAAGTTTTCACTCTGCAATCAGGTCATCAGGTCATACCATCTTTAATATTTTCTTTTTTGTATTTCAAAATGTAGCTAATGATCACCAAAACATTTTGTCGTTATAATATTGAAACACAAAGTCAGTTTGGCTAAGTGAATGAGGTGCTTGGTTTCCGATGGAGGTACCAGATTTGACTCCCACTGTGGGTACACCAGTGTTCTGTCTTTCAGATGAGACAGTAAAACTGAGGATACATTTCATGATAATTTTGGCACGTAAAAGATCATACATTACTTCGGTCAAATCTGTTGCAAAAGTATAATTTCAGTGCAATGCATAAGACAAATGCTATCACCATATAAGTGAGGTAATTGTGGGGGAACAAAACAGTAATCAGTAATTAGTCAACTATATTGATTTTTAGATCCCATCTGTCTCCATTATAAGGAGACCACAGAGATCACAGCTCTACCACTCAAATTGACTATTGCTAGTAACACTATGAATGAAAGGTAAGTAGAGTGAGGAGGTGTTATTCTCTGTTGAGATAAACATAAATGTTGTTAATAGTTATGTGACTATCAGTATCCATGTCAGCATTGTATAACTGTGAGGCAGAGATGGAGCATTACCTACTGTCCAACTGTCCAGAACAGGTAAATTTGCTTGTCCGACAGGTGAGGGGACAGGTCAGAATGACAAATCAGAACATTTGTAAAACTCAAAATACATCCTGTTTAAACATTTTCGTTATTGTTTTATGAGAAATACACATCTCCGTAGTAAATCAAATACCGCCATTGTAAAAGATGTTGTCGTAATATAGTCTTATCATTGTCTTCAAAGTGTTTGAATAAAGCAACGACTTGCTTAAGTGCTCAGACGATACAGACAATATATCAGTTATTATGAAGTGCCTTATTAAAACATTTTCTTGTCCCCTGCTTTTCGCAAAGGCGTGGGGACACTAAATCTCATTCGTCTGTTTGTCTGGTTGTCCGTCAGTCTGTTTGTCTGTCACAAAAACTTTACCCTTGGTCATAACTTTTTAACCGTAACATGTAGAGCTTTCATATTTGGCATATGTTTCCCTTATTGAAATACCTTTCCATTGATCCAGAATTTTTATCATTTGACATTGAACGTGACCTTTGACCTACTTCAATGTAACTGTTTAACTGTAAGATGTATGGCCCTTCATATTTGGCATGTGTGTCCCTAATTGCAATACCTTTCCATTGGTACCAGAATGTTTTATAATATGACCTTGACCGTGACCTTTGACCTACTTCAATGTAACTTTTTAACCGTAAGGCGTAGGGCCTTCATATTTGGCATGTGTGTCTGTAGACATGCACAACCATGACAGTATGTCACAGATCACTGCACCCTTACTGATAGAACCCCCAAAGCAGGTTACCACAATTCTCTGAATTTGCTTTTATCTCATTCTTTATTGTTTGTATTTTGAATCTGAATTTGATTTGAGAAGAAATGTTGGACAGGTGAATATATTATACGGATAGGTCATTTTTGGAATGCCTTTATAAGGTAGGGTAAGTGTCGAAAATGTTTATGTTGAGCTCCGAGAAGTATGGATTAGCTCAGATTTTGAGAAAGTGTAAGTGCTAAATGGACCAAATCTATGACATATATGGAACTTGAGATGCATACTTGAATGCGTGTGTTGATGTACATGTCCATATTCAACTTTACAAGTGTGGTTGGATTATCATGTACGTATGATAAAGCCATATAATCTGCTTACCTTAACACATGCTTCGCTATATATATAACAAATTTATCTTTGAAGCGAGTCTTGTTGTTAGTTAATTGGTATTTTTCATACTCCTTCAAAGACTTAAGAGGAGCTTACAGTCACTGCCTGTCTGTCTGTCAGTCTGTCCATCTGTATATCTGTCTGTCCCAACTCATGTCTCCTTTATCGTTCATCAGTTTCCATAAGTACCAAAATTTGTAACCCTTAAGAGTAATATTGAGTCATTTGTAGAGTAACGAATGACGTCATATGTAAAAAAGATGTAGATGTCAATTACATGTGATGCTGCTCGTAAATCTACTAGTTCCCTAAGAGCACATGAAGTTGCTTTTAACATAAATGCATGTGTTATCCTTACATACCTTTCTTGTTAACCTTGAAAAGGGTTTTGAGGAACTTAATGCAATTTAGGCCATAATGAAAAAAATTCCCTAGACTCTTATCCCTTCCTACCCCAATTTTTCATGCCAGCCTAGATTTTCATTTATTTATTTATTTTTTTTTTTTGGCATATTACATTTTGAAAATTACATAGCCAACAGGAAATATCCCTTGTCTTGTCTTTTCCGTTAAATGTAGTTTTTGCCAGGTCAAATTAGTCATATTCATTGTCCAATTCCATTTTAGAGATAAATGAATTATAAAATTCGTACCCTGCCCTTAATTTATAATTGAGAGTCTGCATTATGACTGTTAGGTTAGGTTATGGTTAAGTTAGGTTAGTTATGCATTCATTTGCTTCATTTTATGCAGATACCTTTTTTATGGATGAAACAATTGTGTAAGTTGCTGGTCACTACTTTTGTCAGGTAGTAATCAACATTGTGTCTTTTATATATTATACAATATAAAAGATACAATTATTTATTTTAATTAGGATTTATTTGCAAGTATTATAGTGCAGGACTTTTTTACAGTTTTATTTACAGTTGGCATATATTTAATTTTCTTTTGAGGGACTATACTTGAGGGAAGTTGATAATACAGTTATTGTTGCACATTTATTGTCTATTTGTTATGTAATGTAATTGTATTAATGTAATTAATTTTTATGTTCATTAAAGCAATGGGATCATCATTGCCATGGTATTTACAGCAATAAGTATGAATGTGGTATTGATTGTCATCCTAATAGTATGGAATTACAGAGGAAGATTAAATTGTAAGTTTCACATGTTATTTTTACCTTGTCCAAAATGTCACACCCAAACATAAAACTTTGGTTTGATTTCTTCCTATAGAGAGAATAGAAAGATACTGAAAAAAATCAAACAGATTTGTTAGAAGAATTCTACTCACAATCACTTAATTGTTTACTTCCAAATCATAATACAGTGCGCGCCACTTAATTGAATTACATTATTGAATATTTCGTTTATTGAATAAGATCCTGAAATCCGAAATCATTTTCTATCAAATCTATTGAAAATCCACCACTTATTACATTAGAATAAAGAAGTTACTTTATTTATTTGAATAGCGCGATTATTTCTATCAAGCATACCTTTGTTAAAACTTCAATGTATCACGCCCGAGGTCATGTTGTTTACTACGATGCAAGCGACCTATCGATTAGAGATAAATGGTTCCACACCTGTCCAGGTAATCTCAAAAGAGATTACTGTCCAGGTAACAGTTGTTGACCAAATCACACGTTAATTGTCTAATAGGCCACAGCGGTAGGAATGAAAGGATTAATTAATCACCAACTGCCGAAGCCGTGTTGTACACAAGATCATCGGAAACATTGACAAGATAACGCTGTCAGCCAACAGCATTGCGCGAAGACTGACCCTATTAGATGTCGTCCACTTACTCAGTAACGCCTGGCACACCATCAAGCCCACAACCATATATTTCACGAAGATGAGCCCCGACCATGCGACGCCAGTGACGATGAAGAAGCTGAAGAAACGGCACGTGTAACACACGGCGAACGTACAGACGCAATGGCCACAATTCACAATTCGACGATTCCTTGACTCAACAATCTATAAAGATGGGTTATTAAAAATTGTGTTCGGGGTTAAGATCCGTCAAATAGAAATTTACGTTTTTTTGAAGTGTTTCTGGACTTACTAATTTCAATGCAGAAAAGTGTCATGTTTTTCAGTTAATTGATATTGATGATTTCTTAATGACTATTTTGATCATAATTATAATAAAGAATGTTTTTGTGAAATATTTTTGTCAATATCTCAATTTTTTGATTTTTTATGAATTTTTTAAGACTTCAAAAAAAAGGGGGGGGGGGGGGGGAGGTTGGCCATTTTTCACATTTTCAACTTTTTCTTCAAAACTGTCTGAAGGATTTTAATAAATCTTGGTAGAAATAAATCACTTATGATCCCTTTTAAATTCTGTTGTTTTCGTCCAGACCTCTTTACAGGTGGCGCCATTCTTTGGTTCACTTTTTCGGTCATTTTGGTTTCAATACTGCTCTTCATACATTTATATTATATGAGATTTCCAACCATTCGGCCATGAGCATCACTGAAGAGACATAAGTTGTCGAAATGCGCATCTGGTGCACTAAATTCAAATGTATATATTTTCTATATCTACCATAGTCAAAAGTAGGTCACAGAAGAGTACTCTCCTTTGGCAATATTCTTCTTCAAACTGGCTGTATACAGAGACGAACAGAATGCATCTAGATGGATGAGTGAAGATGTATTGTCATTTCAGTTCCCTTCCCAAATCAAATTTTAGAATTTTTTTTTGACATTTGTTTGGTGATATCAATGCACAAAAATGTCATATTTCCTAGTTAATTGATAATGATGATTTCTTATGGACTATTGTGATCATAATTATGGAAAGGAATGTTAATTTGAAAGAATTTTGTCAGTATCTCAATTTTTGGATTTCCTATGAATTTTTTAAGACTTCCAAATGAGGGTGTTTAGTGACAATTTCTCACATTTTTAACTTCTGCTGTTATACCACATGAAAAATTTTGATGAAACATGGTATACATGAAGTATTATAGGTCTTCTATCAATTTTGTACATTTCATACAAATTGGTGAACAAGTTATGCCACCATGTCTAAAAAGTAGGTCTCACAATGGTACGTATACCACTTGCTAATTAAAATATGGAGAGTAGCAGTTCAAATCCAGCTGTGGTCAATTTTTTTTTTCATTTCTTTACACATCTATATAAGTTTTTAGATCCATCTCAACATATGAAATTAGGCCATTTTAAGTTGGATCAGGACAATATTTGAAACAATTGTTGTTCATGGCCCAGACTTGAAATCACTCAACAAAAGACCCTGCCTAAAGAAAATGACTAACTTGTTGCCCTGAATGATATCTTGCAGAGACAAAGCAAATACTTAATATCAAAATCACCTGAATGGATGTGCGCAAATAAGTGTTGTTTTTTATTCTGGTCTGAAAAAAAATTTGACATATTTTCAACATTTGTGTTACTTTAGTCGCATTAAAATAAATGAATTCTTCCTTCATGCATAAAGGATCATCTAGGTACTTGGGCCTCTTGTTTACTTGACAGTGTAGACAGTGAAGGTTTATTAGTTGCAAGTACTTGCAATTATCCCAGTCTTTCAAAAAACTTTTTCAGGTCACTAGCCAGTAGGGCTAGCTAGCTAGTGGTCATCACAAATCTACTAGCCAATGAAAATTTTTACTAGCCCGAACTGAAAGATCCTAAAATATTCAAAACAAAATCATGCTTTATATTAAAGGTAACATTTATTTTCGGCGGTTCCTCGTTCTGCTTTCTCTTTTTATTGGCCACGGCCAGTTACCCTGCTTTCAAAGCCTCAAACGCATTCATCTTGAAACTAATAACTCTGTCACTCTAACTGTCAATCCTCCAAATTTCCGAAAAAACGTACACACGAGGCATTATCATAAAAACGCTTGAAATGATGTACCATTGTATTAAAAAGTGCATGCATGACCACGACAAGAAAGAACGACTAGTATGAAGTACAGTCCGTTCTGCGAAACTACGATCGATTTTTACTAACCAGTCGGGCTACCCACTGGCCTGATTTTACTAGCCCGAGCCGAAAATTAATAGCCTCGGGCGTCGGGCTAGTGAGTTTTGGGTAAGACTGTTATCCAGATACTTTGTGTATATTTGAAAAACAAAAACTGTCAAGCATTGAAGTTGGTAGTTCAGTAGAATGTTATTGGTATATTTCAGCTCCTACTCGTGATATGGATGTTGAAGCAGATGTCAATTTGAGGACGCCGCTGATCTCTTCAGGTATAGTAATAATACATAGACGCCCAATCATTGTACTCATTTAATCTCCTGCTATAGATCTGTACCATTACATTGTAGAAGACAATCACACTTCAATGGATCCATTATCTTTATTCTCAAAAATTGTACATGAATATCCCTTTATACATCAAAACATAAACATTTTCCAGGGTTTGAAATTGGCTGGATATACTCACCAAATACAAGTTAAATTCGAGAATTGTGAGTGAGCTGAAAAAAAAATAAATATAGTGACGATTTTGCAATGGGTAACAAAAAAATTGGGTCCATTTTGTCCACTTGTTTATCTTTACTAATTTTACACCATCCAGATCAAGTCAAACAAAAGTTTATCAAACACACTCTTTACCAATACTCTTGACTAATTAAATCAGCAGGGTCCTAAGTTGCTTGATCTTGAATAAGAAAATCTTAAACTATTTTCAAAAACAAAAATAAAATCGATGATTCTGAGACTTTCAGCACTCCTGACTGAAATAAATATTTTTGAGCGGCATGTGAATTGAAAGGCCAAATATTGCCTTATATTGCCCTCACCAATAAAATTTGATTTTCAAAACTAATTTGCTAATCATATTAGATATGGTTACTATGTTATTTTATTCTCAAAATTTTTTAGTCTCACAAATGGTGCTTTACTGTTACAAAATACAGCTGAAATATGTTCAATAATTGACTGTATTTTAGCTTGCAGATTTTCATTTTTGCCAGTACATTTTAAATCCACAAGCTAAATATAGCCAGTTGTTAAAATAGTTGATTCAAACACTGATATTCATTATTTTCAATAAGGGAGAGCATCTGGTAAATTTCCACTGCTTCAAATGATGAGTTTTCGACACATCCCCTATTTGAATTCCCTCTTACCTGAAAGTGCTATTAGAATTATCACAATTTTTCTATATTATGTGCCTATGTACATAAAAGAGTCGCTCACAAAATATTATGCTCATGCGTGACGCCCATCTCAAGATATATACAATAAGAAGTAAAAAGTTCGATAGCTTTTTTCAGTAGTTAATCGCCATAATATGTGACGTCAGAAGTTGTACAGGTGCTACTTTTCCCTGATTTTTCATTATTACGTTAAACTGTGAATTGTGACGTCATACTAAAAGACGTTAAAAATTGTACAAAGGTTATGTAGCAAGTTAAATCGGAAGTCTTTTATTTTGTCCGTGATACTAGTCAAATCGGTATTTTAAAACATCTCCCAGAGAAATACTGAAGCAGGAAAAGTTGTAATTTCTATCAATAAAGGAATAATTCAATTAGTATTACATGAAAATGCAAAATTCTCCAACATTCTGATAGCACTTTAAGTGCTTCTATAAAAAATATGCCTCAGTTTTTATACGTTCATCGCAAGATGGGATGTATTATGGTATTATGTCTCTGTCCATCCGTTTGTCCGTCTGTCCGCTATGGAACGCGATAACTTAAGTAAACTTCAGCTGTTTTTCATGAAACTCCTACAGAAATCTTAAATAATGTAAGGGAACCTGCCTTTCGATATTGAGTAAATTCTGTTTTGTTGTTCCGGAGTTATTGGACTTTAATTCTATTTTTACTATGAACAGATGCTATGGAAGCGATAACTTAAGTAAACGTCAACTGTTTTTCATGAAACTCGTACAGAATACTTAAATAATGTAGGGGAAGCCACCTTTTGATTTTGAGTAAATTCTGTTTTGTAGTTGCATAGTTATGAGACTTGGATTTTATTTTTGCTATGAAAGGATGCTATGGAACGTGATAACTTAAGTAAAAGTAAATTCTTTTTTATGAAACTTACACAGAATGCTTAAATAGGGTTGATTTGAATTTGAGCAAATTCTGTTCTTTCGTAGGGAGTTATGGGACTTGGATTTCTTTTACTATGATAGGATGCTATGGAGATGTAAAGATGATGGATAAATCCAAACCACAAGTCCAAAAATCATGAAACCATAGGACATACAAAATCAGTGAAAATGAAAAACAAATGGAAAATAACAAAATATATCTACTTGAAGAGCATATGTGAACCCCTGTGATGGAGTGAGATCAGGTGCCCGGGGAGAGTGAGCATCTCCTGCTTGCTATATAAAGCGATAACTTAAGTAAATGTCTCTAATTTTGCTCAACAGTCTACTAGCGATCTCAATTCATGTAACAAAGTAGTACCTTCTTTAAAATACTTAAAGTAATAAAAGTTCTTGCAAAACCGACTGTGTTACCTTTGTTATCGACATTTCATTGCACAGAAATAGGTTTAAGCATAGGTCTGCTTAACTTAAATTATTAATATATTGCCCTGAAACACTTATTATTTTGTCGCTTATTGAGTGTGTTAAAATATTCATTTGCCATAATGACGCAAGCTGATTATGAATTATAATCGCACTTCCTGGGAAGTTTTCCAAATATGGGGAAGATCACGTGACATATTGCCTTATTTGGAGAAATCGTAGTAGAATGCTTGTAACACACCCGATCAAGGCCTAATTTGACATATAAGCGCCAATATGGAAACCGATCGCGCAATTTTTGAAATACATATAAAAATATAAATACTAATATAATAATAATATATTTAGATATAAAATTCAGTTTTAGAAAGAACCAAATGAGATATTTCGTAGAATCCTAAATATAGACTGGCAATGTGTGTCACAAAGATCTTAAAATATCTAGAAAAGTGACCATTAATTCATAACAAGGGTGACCTAGATTCAAGGGTCGCGTTATCGGTTATTTTTATCTCAATAGATTTCATTTTGTTTCATTCATTTAAACTAGAATCAACAAATATCGAAGCTCGGAGCTACACATCACGAGCCTTTCGTAAATTACATCAAGTACTGCATACGTATGACTTGTATGCTACTGCAGACGAATTTTGAAAATATCTACATACATTGTGTACATCTTGTTATCTGCCCTTACCGCGTGTGCTATAAATAACACTAGCTGGAAAGGGAATATCCTCTACAGAAAGGCGATGGTCAGTTGTCTTCGCGCAGCGATAGCAAGGAATAGCAGGTAACTCTAGTCTATCTTAAATAAAGATGATGTGTATATGTTACATGGTCTTCCCCATATTTTGAGAAGTTCCCATGACGGCATAGAAAACGGCGGCTGATAAAGTTTTCAAATCGCTTACAAAATTTAACGCGGGTATAAAAGGATGATAACATGGATTAAGACAGAATTTTAGATTGAATGTATGAAAAATAAATTAAGTAGAACTCACATGTGAAGATTTTATTCCAAATCAACGGATACGGTAAAGTGCGATTGTTATTCACAATTGGCTTGCGTCATTACGGCGAACGGCATGGCGTTGTAGCCCTTACACGTGCACTTACAATAAACGACCGAATAATAACTAGTGTGCTAGGACGATAAATAGAAGCTGACAGCCCTAGTGCCAGTGTTAGTAGCGTGGACAAAAACTGTGGTTGGTTGGTTGATCGGTGTTTTACGTCACTTTCAACAATATTTCAATTATATCGCGACAAAGAAGCAGGAGGTTACCAACCTCTTAAACATAGTGGCGCAACCCGGGAATCGAACCCGGATCGTCGGCGCCGCAAGCCAAGCGCTTAACCACTACACCACGCCTGCCCCCGACAAAAACTGTGACCTAGACCATAACTTAAAACAAATTAAGCATAAGACTTACATATTTTTCAGACAATGGTAACAACTCATCCATTTCTATTATGACTACAACGGAAGACACAGGCAATCATATAGTAAGGAGGTGGGGATGGATGGTTACTCCTAACACATAACATTGTTAGGAGTAACCATGCCTTCCCACCTCCTTACTATACGATTGCCTGTGATGGAAGAGCTAATATGAGACGGGACAAAATAGCTCTTCTGTTGCATTTGTAATTTAAGTCCATTTTTGTGTTTTTGCGAAAGCGTGGGGACATCAAATCTCATTTGTGTATCCATCTTTCTATCTGTCTGTCTGTCACAAACACTAACCTTGGTCATAACTTTTTAAGCATAAGATGTTGGGCCTTCATATTTGGCATGTATGTCAGTAGGCATGCACAACCATGAGAATATGTCACAGATCACTGCACCCTTACTGATAGAACCCCCAAATCGAGGGACCACAATTCCCTGACTTTGCTTGTTTACACTTTCAAAAGAAGAATCGCATCACTAATTGTTATATACATCAGTATATTTCGCCATCCAATTGTTGTGAAATTGTTCCAAAATAGATTTGGTGAAACATTTACTAAAACCCTAGTTATAAGGGGCAATTAATTATACCTTCACCACAAATTAAAGTAGATGGGATATTCTGGAATCACTGTGTCCATCCGTCTGGCAAATTGGTTTTCCGTATTTTTTTTCTCACATGCTTTGACATATTGAACTTAAGCTTTGTATATAACTTCGATGTGATGATCTACAGATCCAGTTTTACTATTGTCTCGATTGACTCCCTTTTTCAAGAGTTATTGCCCTTTGAAATATTGTTGAAAGCGACATAAAACACCAATCAACCAACCAACAGCCAACCGAACTTTTTTGGGGGTTCTTTGACATACTGAACTGAAACTTTGGATAACTTCAGCGTGATGATCTATAGATCGAGTTGTACTTTTATCATGATTAACTTACTTTTCCAAGAGTTATTGCCCTTCGACCGAAATTCGTTTTCAACACTTTTCTCTCGCATGCTTTGGCATTCTGAACTGAAACTTGGTATATAACTTCAATATGATGATCTACAGATCGATTTTAAAATTTTGTTTGAATTTCTTGTGACAAGACCCTTTAATAAGCACCGAATGTTAAGCTTCCCATTAAGCTATATTGACTACTCTTCCTTACTTTCTTGTCATAAAGGAATGAATTATTGCATGATTCAACTTTGTTGCCGCAGGGGATATTTGTCCCATCTAGTTTTTAACTAGACAAAATCGAAAGTACTTAAAGTGATACTTTAAGTTCCTTGCAGTGGCAAAGCAAATAGTTTCTATATTTTTACCACGAAAAGTATGTGAATTGGATATAACAATTTTTATTTTATTTAGCATATCATTAGCTGCCATACATCATTGGATAATTCCATATTGTAAATGGATTCTTAAAGATTACCAAAGCAAAATAAAATGTCTTTCCAAACAACATTCATTGCTCATTTTTAGCAATAGTCTTTAAGAACTCCTGGAAGTGTATAAAAGGGTAATTCGTTTTGAATATTCTAAACTTCCTTTAAAATTAATGTCCATACAGAATCACAAGGAAGAACTTTTATCATCCAAGTAATTTTCCATGATTTTATAGAAGAGAAAACTGAAGACATCTGACAAAGTGATACTTATAAAATGATAATACAGTGTCCGCCACTTAAATGAATGTCGCATAATTGAATATTGCGTTTTATTGAATAAGATCCTGAGATCCAAAATCATTTTCTATCAATTTTTTTTTTTGAGAATCCGCCACTTATTACACTAGAATAAAGAAGCGACTTTGTTCATTTGAATAGCGTGATTATTTTACCAGTAGCATACCTTTGTTAAAACTTCAATGTATCACGCCCGAGGTCATGTTGTTTACTACTGTACGAGCGACCTATCGATTAGAGATAAATGGTTTCACACCTGTCCAGGTAATCTCAAAAGAGATTACTGTCCAGGTAACAGTTGTTGACCAAATGACACGTTAATTGTCTAATAGGCCACAGCGGTAGGAATGAAAGGATTAATTAATTACTAACTGCCGAAGCCATGTCATACACAAGATCATCGGAAACATCGACAAAATGACGCTGTCAACCAACAGCATTGCGCGAATACTGACCCTACTAGATGCCGTCCACTTACTCAGTAAGGCCTGGCGCTCCGTCACGCCCACAACCATCGCCAACTGCTTCCGAAAGTTAGCTTTGCCTCGTCAGACAACGACACAAGCAAAACTGACGATGTCCGGCGGCAAGAGGATGTTTTTAGCTAGAAGTTTGATCACAAACGATGGCAACCTGGAGAGCTAAGCTGTCCGGACTGACGAGAAAATATTCGCGAGTTTCCATGAAATTGAGCCCCGACCATGCGATGCCAGTGACGATAAGGCGGAAGAAACGGCACCAGTAACGCACGGTGAACGTACAGACACAGTAGCCACAATTCAACGATTCCTTGAGGAAAAGCAAAGCAACGACTTCAGCCTCTTCTATCAGATGGAAAATTTAGAGTTTTCACTCGCTTGAATATGCCAATAAATTTGCCTTTGTTAAAACAAATGGTTGAACCTATCTTATGTCTTTGATCACCCTGTATTTCAGTAGACGGGGGTTTTATATTTACGGTGAGTTGAGCATGTGTAATGTACCTATTTAATAACATTTGGTCACTGTACTTAAAAAGACAGTTACAAAATTATCTAAAATGTGGTGTGTTGACTTTAATGTAGCTCAAGCAAACAATAAAAGGTTCTAAAAGAGGTAACTCTAGTGTATCTATATATAGATACATGTACACTGATTTCATTACAGATACGGCGAAAGTTATACACGTATGCAATTCTTGCAAAATCTGTCAATCATCTGGTCTTTGAAACTGCATTCGTTCGTCATGCCGTGTAATTCAATATTCGCTTATTTGAATAATACAGTCCTGACAGATAGCCTATTGAATTATGCAGCTTGCACTGTTCTATCCAAAAATTAGATATAAGCTTCATAGCAAGTTATTTTCAAACATTCTTTTTCTTAACTTTTCCAGGCTTTCTGCTTTTAGACTATGGTCAATTTCAATTTAAATGAAACTGATAGAAATTTGGTGATAGAATGTTAAAAATCATCTGCTACAGGACTATATTGAATTTTCTGATATAGAGCTTGAGGCATTGTAGTTTAGATGCAGATATGTTAATTATGACGTACTGAATCTTGTGTAATAAACAATTTCTATTATTTTTAAAATTCCCATTGATTCTCTATATGGGAGGAATTTAGATCCAAGTCTCATGCCTGAGCTATTATCATTATCTTTGTTTGGCGTCCGGCCCTCTGTCTGTCTCTTTGTCTGTCAATCTATCTTTTTGTCTGTCTGCTGTAAACTTTTACCACACCTGGGTTGAAAAGTTGGGAGGGGATGGATATACTAGTAGTAAGTAATAGTAAGCCTTGATACACTTCTTCAGAACAATTTGAAATATATTGATGACATTTGGCATGTATGAGGTACTCCATGCTTCCTGCAATTGTTGCTTTTTAGCTCACCTGAGCCAAAGGCTCAAGTGAGCTATAGTCATAGTACATCGTCCGTCGTCGTCGTCCGTCCGTCCGTCCGTCGTTAACTTTTTCACATTTTCAACTTCTTCTCTGAAACTACATTGCAGATTTGGATCAAACTTTGTATAAATGATGTAAGCAAGGTCCCCTACTAAAATTGTGTTCGGGATTCAGATTTCCTCAGGGGTGGATCCAGGGCGGGGCCAAAAGTGCCCAAACGGTACCCCTCTTCAAACATCTTCTCCTCCAGAACCAGTGCATAAATGGGGAAACTAATTGCATTTCAACAATCTATAAAGATGGATTATTAAAAATTGTGTTTGGGGTTAAGATCCGTCAAATAGAAATTTACGCTTTTTTGACATGTTTCTGGACTTAGTAATTTCAATGCAGAAAAGTGTCATGTTTTTGAGTCGGCGCTCTCATAGAGCGCTAGACTCAATGGCATCACTCTTCAAAGTCTCGCTTTTCAGGGGTTATAACTTTCACTACCGATATAGAGCTTACTACGCCGCTGAAAAATAAAGTGCCGAAAAATTACTGATGTTGTCTGAAATTCTTGATCAGCACCATGTGCCTTTAGCTCAGTTAATTTAAGCTAAACATAAACTAGTTTCAATAACTCGAAAAAGTAGTTGCAATAATGTTTTCAAATTTCGCGTAATAATATGTAGTTGTGACTACTTTACGATGTGTTTACCAACGACACCGTCGGATGTGCTCGATTGTGTAATTCTAAGGACAAAGCATTTGTCTTGATCTTGTATCGCTTGTTTTTATCGAGATATTTCAATTAAAGTTTTCGCCAACATGTTCTGGAACTTTAGTTCTTTTTCACATATATGACCAATTTAAAGATCGATCTTCCCGCATTTCCTCTGATAATGAAAATGCATTATAAATATTTAGGTAAATGTTGTATGTTTCTAAATATAAATGATGTTAAAACATTTTGAGAATCGTGAATAAGATGGTTATTTAATGCCCCACTTGAAGAAATGTCGTTCCTTGACTCAGCTTCGACTCGTGACAACAATGCAGTAAAACTTGTTGCCATGAAGTTGTCGATTGCACGTTCATTTCGGATACAAGCAATTGCAAACTCTTTGCTGTAAGATAGTATGAAGAGAGCAAATTTTATTAGCATTTTGTACATAGGTATAATGACGATGTAGTTGCAACAAAAACCTAATTTTTGCCCCCCCCCCCCCCCCTCCCCCATTTAAAATCAGCAAAGCCGACTCTCAGGACTTTTGAGTCCTTTGATTCATTTAATTGATATTGATTATTTCTTAATGATTATTTTGATCATAATTGTAGTAAGGAAAATTATTGTGAAAGAATTTTGTCAATATCTCAATTTTTGGATTTTTTATGAATTTTTTAAGACTTCCAAATAAAAAAAGAGGGGTGGGGGTTGGCCATTTTTCACATTTTCAACTTTTTCTGCAAAACTGTTGGAAAGATTTTAATAAATCTTGGTAGGAATAACTAACTTATGATCCTCTTCAAATTCTGTTGTTTTCGTCCAGGCCTCTTTACATGTGGCGCCACCATAGTCAAAAGTAAGTCACAAAAGAGTATCCTCCTTTGACAATATTCTTTTTCATACGGGCTGTATACAGAGACAAACAGAATGCATAGAAATGATCTAGAGGGATGAGTGAAGACATATTCTCATTTTTGTTCCCTTCCAAAATCAAATTTTAGAAAAAATTTTTCGACATTTGTTTGGACATGTTGATTTCACTGCAGAAAATGTTGTATCTCCTAGTTAATTGAAAAAGATGATTTCTTATGGGCTATTGTGATTATAATTATGGTAAGGAATGTTACTTTGAAAGAATTTTTTCAATATCTCAATTTTTGGATTTTCTATGAATTTTTTAAGACTTCCAAATGAGGGTGTATAGGAACAATTCTTCACATTTTTAACTTCTGCTGTTAAACTACATGAAAGATTTTAATGAAACATGGAATACATGAAGTACTATAGGTCCTCTATCAATTTGGAAACTTTCATCCAAATTGGGTTACAGATAATGCCTCCATGTCTAAAAAGTAGGTCTCACAATGGTACATACCACTTGGTAATTGAAATATGGAGAGTAGCGGTTCAAATGCAGCTGTGGTCAATATTTTTTGCTCATTTCTTTACACATCTAAATGCGTTTTTAGATGTTTCTCAACATATGAAATTAGGCAATTTTAAGTTAGATCTGGACAATATTTGAAACAATTGTTGTTCATGACCCAGACTTGAAATCAGTCAACAAAAGGCCCCACCTAAAGAAATTGACTAACTTGTTGCCCTGAATCACATCTTGCAGAGACAAACCAAATGCTTGGTATCAAAATCACCTGAATGGATGTGCAAAAAAGTGTTGTTTTTTATTCTGGTCTGAAATAAAATTTGACATATTTTCAACATTAGTGTTGACTTTGTCACAGTAATTCAAAAATAAATGAATTCTTCCTTCCTGCATGACTGATCATCTAGGTACTCAGGTGAGCGATATAGGCCCACTTGGGCTTCTTGTTTATCAGATCTGTCTAGGGGTGGATCGTGGGTTGGGAAACATGAGACAGAGAGTTTAACCTCCTTTGACAAACTGATTAGCTACATAGATCGGCAAACTGAATGCTTTGCAGTGCTCTAATAAAGAAGTGTAGTTAATTTTGGTTTATATTCCAAAATCAAATTTATGATACTTACTTGATGTTTAGTTTTGAACTTCATTGTTTTCAAATTTTCTGGTGTTTTCTCTGGTTTTCATAATGTATGAGTATGATGTTGTTTTTGATTCAAATTTGAAAAAAAAGAATGTTAAAGTCGAGATGTAAATTCTATATGATAATGAGTGTGCTGTAACATTTTTATATGCCCCCACATCAATAGATTTGGGGCATATTGTTTTTGTCTTGTCTGTCTGTTTGTTTGTTTGTCTGTCAGTTGTTAACTTTAACATTCATCATAACTTTTGAACCATGAGAGATAGAGACTTCATATTTGGCATGCATATTCCATTAATAAACCATTTGAAATTACACCAAGGACATTGACCTTGTGACGTTGACTGAGCTTTGACCTATATTACAAAATTTGCCTAATCTGGATTTTTTGCCACTGGGAACATTTTGTGTTTCCAAAATCCCATCGTTTCTTTTTTCTGTGTTAATTGGTAGCATATGCTTTTTATTTCCTAACGTAATATAATTAATGTTTTTATGCTGCCAGGATTGTGATGGGGACAAGATGGTATTTCTATTGAAGATGTGCTTCTGGGTTCCATAGTGAGGTTCTGACCCCAGGGGGAGGGGCATTTTGTTGACCACACCAAAAGATTTTATAAAATCCTAACAAGAAAATTATCTGAAGGAACTACACATTTCATTTAATACTATAATTTAATGCATACATTATTTAATGGGATACATCTTGATTATAGGTCAAATGTAAATAAATGTTTTAACATTATATATGGTATTATGATTTTAGATGAAAGAACAGAATTGACTAAGATGCTGATAAAATTCCAAGGAAATGGCCACCAAAGTGAATCATCAGAAAAAGGCATTTCAAAAACAATAATTCCATATTTGACACAGGACCACTATGGGCAAACTTTGGTACATAAAGCATGTTTTGAAGGGAAAACATCTTTAGTGAAAGATTTGATAAGAACTCATGGAGATATATTTTGCAACCTTAAGGACAACAAAGGAATGACACTACTTCATAGTGCTGGATTTTCAGGATCAGTAGAACTAGTTCAGTATCTGCTTGAAAATGGTTGCGATTTCTATAGTAGGGATAATGATGGTCAGACCATTGTACATATTGCATGTCAGGAAGGGCATATAAGTCTGTTGAAGTATCTGACAGATATTGATAAACATATGATATATATAAAAGACAAGAATGGTATGACAGCATTTCATTGTGCAGGACATTCGGGATCAGTTGAACTTGTGAAATATCTCATTGATATTGGGACCGAAGTTTGCTGTCAAGATCTGAAAGGGCAAACCATTGCACATATTGCATGTGGTAAAGGACATGTCAATCTTATGAAATACCTGATAGACATAGACAAGGGTGTATTGAAGAAAGAAGACAAGAATGGATTTACACCTTTCCATTTTGCAGGATTATCTGCCTCGGTTGAACTTGTACAATATCTCAGAGATAATGGTTGTGATATATATAGTAAGAGTTCTAATGGTCAAACCATTGTACATATTGCATGTGGTAAAGGACATGTCAAACTTATGAAATACCTGAGAGCTTTAGACAGAGATGTATTAGATATGGAAGACAATAATGGATCAACACCTTTCCATTTTGCTGGATGTTCTGGATCAGTAAAGCTAGTGCGATATCTCGTTGATAAGGGATGTGATATATATAGTAAGGGCACTAATGGTCAAACCATTGCACATACTGCTAGTGGTAAAGGACATCTCAATCTTATGAGATATCTTACAGACTTAGACAAAGGTATATTAGAGATACGAGATAATGATGGGTTAACACCTTTCCATTTTGCTGGATGTTCTGGATCAGTAGAGCTTGTACAGTATTTCTATGATGAGGGATGTGATATATATAGTAAGGAAACTAATGGTCAAACCATTGCACATATTGCTTGTGGTAAAGGACATCTCAATCTTATGAGATATCTTACAGACTTAGACAAAGGTATATTAAAGGTACAAGATAATGATGGGTTAACACCTTTCCATTTTGCTGGATTTTCTGGATCAGTAGAACTTGTACGATATCTCGTTGATAAGGGTTGTGATATTCATAGTAAGAGTACTAATGGTCAAACCATTGCACATATAGCATGTGCGGAAGAATTTGTCAATCTTATGGAGTATCTAATAGGCTTGGACAAAGGTATACTAGAGATACAAGACAACAATGGATTCACACCTTTTCATTTTGCTAGATTTTCTGGATCAGTAAAACTCACAGACTATCTGATGTTTTTGATGAAGAATAAAAATGTGACTGAAGTTGATACAGACATGAAGGAAATCGATAAAGATGGAATGACAGTTGATAAAGACATGATACAGGATTATAAAAGCATGTTTAAAGGAAATACAAATGTAATGGATATTATGTGATAGATATGGATGTAAAAATCATAAAGATTTGGTAGAAGTTGGTAAGGTCTGACTAGTTGATGCAGACATCAAAAAGTAATAGAGACATCACAGAAGTTGATGAAAACATAGTAGAATTGGAAAAACCTGAATTTTATCTTGCAGAATTTTCTGGATCAGTAGACCTTGTACAAAATCTAATTTTCAGCTTATTCAGACCAGGTGTATAATATAGCAAGCTAAGCGTGATTCACAAGGGTGTTTTAAGAAGCGTTACTGGTTTGGATTCCATGTTGATTTTTTTTTCTAAGATATGTTTTTCCTGATACTAATCGTTGATGTGAATCATCTTGATAAAGGCCATCGGCCAAAAGGTTGAATAAAGAGCTTCAACCAACAGATAAACCTCACTATTGGCCAAAGTTCATTGTACACTAGAACATAATGTTAAAATGCTTTACAGCATTCAGTATGTTAAATGACTATAAAACAAAAGAAAATTAGATAAAATAATTCTTATTTATTTTTTTACACATGTTTGTATCATTATCTTCATTATTCAATGTATAAGTGCAACTGAGTATTTATTTACTGTCTTTATTTAAATGTATGTATTCTAATAGTTGTTTGAAAGTTTTATGTCAAATTAGAGCATTCTTGATTTATTATGAATATTTTTGCTACTGTAAATTTTAGTCATTGAAAGGGTTGCATTTTGTCTACTGAGTTTAATTTCTTTCTTTTTGTTTTGAAAAATTTAATTCTAATTTTATTTTCATGATTCTTATAACTTTCAAATCACCAGGGCTGAAAGTTCTAGTGAGCTTTTTAGCTCACCTGAGCCAAAGGCTCAAGTGAGCTATTGTGATCAATCACCGTCCGTCGTCCGTCGTCTGTCGTCCGTCGTCTGTCGTCCGTCGTTAACTTTTCACATTTTCAACTTCTTCTCCAGAACCACTGAACAGAATTTGATGAAACTTGATAAGCATGTAGTACTCATGGTCCCCTACAAGTGTTGTTGTTTTTCGTCCAGATTCATCAACAGGTGGCACCACCACAGGCAAAAGTAGGTCAAAGAGGGTACCCTCCTTTGACAAACTTCTTCTTCAGACCGGGGGCATACAGAGACAAACCAAATGCATAGGAATGATCTAGAGGGATGTGTGAAGAAGTATTGTTATTTTTGGTTCCATTCCGAAATCAAATTTTTGACGTTTTTTTGTACTTGGTAATTTTAATGCAGAAAAGAGGTATTTTTTTCTTTTAGAAAACATTGATGCATTAATTTGGTTTAATTTGATCATTTTGATGGTAAGAAATACTACTGCGAAGAAAATTTTTCAATATTTTATGTTTTGGATTTTTTATGAATTTTTTAAGACTTTCAAGAAAAAGGGGGGGGGGATAATTGGTGTAAACATTTCACAGTTTGAACTTTTTCTTCGGAGCCACTTGCTGGAATTCAATGAAACTTGGCATGCATCAAATACTCAAGGTCCCCGACAAATGTGGTCATCTTTGTCAGGATCCATGAACAGGTGGCACCACCACAGACAAAAGTAGGTCTCAGAGGGTACCCTCCTTTGACAAACTTCTTATTCAGATCGGGTGCATGAGATAGAGGCATATGGGAAGAAGTGTTGATATTTTTGGTTCCATTCCGAAATAAAATTTTTGACGTTTTTTCATTTTTATTTTGGACTTTGTTATTTTAATGCATTAAAGAGTTATTATTTTCTTTTAGTAAACATTGATGCATTCATTTGGTTTCATTTAATCATTTCTATGGTAAGGAATGCTGGTGTGAAGGAATTTTTTCAATATCTCGATTTTTGAATTTTTTAAGACTTCCCAGAAAAGGGGGGGGGGGGGGGGGGCCAATTTTTCATATCTTCAACTTGATCTACAGAACAACTTGAAGGATTGTGATAAAACTGGGTAGGATGCAAGTACTCATAGTCCTTTTCAAAGGTTTTGTTTTTTGTGCGGATCATCCAAATTGGTTAACAGATAATGCCACCATGTCTAAAAGTAGGTCTCACAATGGTATATATACCACTTGGTAATTGAAATATGGAGAGTAGCGGTTCAAATCCAGCTGTGGTCAAAAAAATTTTTTTTTTTTTTTTACACATCTAAATAAGTTTTTAGATGTTTCTCAACACTCAACATATGAAATTAGGAATTTTACGTTTAAGACTTCCAAAAAAAAAGGGGGGGGTTGGCCATTTTTCACATTTTCAACTTTTTCTACAAAACTGTTTGAAGGATTTTAATAAATCTTGGTAGAAATTAGTCACTTATGATCCTCTTCAAATTCTGTTGTTTTCGTCCTGACCTCTTTACAGGTGGCGCCACCATAGTCAAGAGTAGGTCACAAAAGAGTTTCCCTCGTTTAACAATATTCTTTTTCATACGGGCTGTATACAGAGACAAACAGAATGCATAGAAATGATCTAGAGGGATGAGTGAAGATGTATTGTCATTTTGGTTCCCTTCCAAAATCAAATTTTAGAATTTTTTTCGACATTTCTTTGGACTTGGTGATTCAATGCAGAAAAAAGTGTCATATTTCCTAGTTAATTGATAATGATGATTTCTTATGGACTATTGTGATCATAATTATGGTAAGGATTGTTACTTTGAAAGAATTTTGTCAATATCTCAATTTTTGGATTTTCTATGAATTTTTTAAGACTTCCAAATGAGGGTGTATAGGAACAATTCAATCACATTTTTCACTTCTGCTGTTATACCACATGAAAGATTTTAATGAAACATGGGATACATGAAGTACTAAAAGTCCTCTATCAATTTGGTAAATTTCATCCAAATTGGTTAACAGATAATGCCACCATGTCTAAAAAGCAGTTCTCACAATAGTACATATACCACTTGGTAATTGAAATATGGAGAGTAGCGGTTCAAATCCAGCTGTGGTCAAAATTTTTTTTTCATTTCTTTACACATCTAAATAAGTTTTTAGATGTTTCTCAACACTCAACATATGAAATTAGGCAATTTTAAGTTAGATCTGGACAATATTTGAAACAATTGTTGTTCATGACCCAGACTTGAAATCAGTCAACAAAAGGCCCCACCTAAAGAAAATGACTAACTTGTTGCCCTGAATGACTTCTTGCAGAGACAAAGGAAATGCTTAATATCAAAATCACATAATGGATGTGCAAAAAAGTGTTGTTTTTTATTCTAGCCTGAAATAAAATTTGACATATTTTCAACATCTGTGTTGACTTAGTCACATTAATGCAAAAATAAATGAATTCTTCCTTCATGCATGACTGATAATATAGGTACTCAGGTGAGCCATATAGGCCCACTTGGGCCTCTTGTTTGATCACCCATTATTTGCCATCCGTCTGTCCATCCATCTGTCTGTAAACTTTTAATATCTTTGACATCTTCAGAATCAGTCGAAGGATTTTAATACATGAAGTATTGTTCTCTACCAAATTTGTTGATTTTGTCCAAAACCGCTGGCAGGTAGCACCACCATGGCTAAAAAAAGAGTCTCATAGGGATCCCCTCCTTGAAAATCTTTTTCTTATTAACCATTTTCTGACAAAAAAATTAATGGAATATGAATGATTTAGGTTTTGGCAAACTGTAGTAGTAAAGGCCAGTTTTTTGGTACCAAAAACCAAAAATTTAGGACACTACTTAGACTTTACTGTCAGTTTATGGAATTGTCGTCCCCTGTTTTAAGAAAATGTAGGTCATAAAAATGACAAGTAGTAGCAATATGACATGACATCTGGCTGTTTTCATTAAACCATCTGTTATAATGGTTTTGATAATGATATGATATTTTGATGACACATAATACATTAATATTGAAATTACAAATGTATCTCATTATTTCCTTTATGTATATATTTTCAAAAAATTATTTGCACATCTTTTTTTTTTCAATACATACGCACACACATATTTATCTATTTATTCAAATCATAAGCTTTTGTCTTTTTTAATACATATATGCACACACATATTTATCTATTTATTCAAATCATAAGCTACTGTGGTTCATTAGATGAGATGCTCTGTGTGAGATTGAGACTTTCCAGGTTCAATCCCTGCTGTGGACACACCAGTGTTCTGTCCTTAGGATGAGAAAATAAAGAAAGGTCCCATATCACAGTAAGTGTGGCAGTTAAATGATCCTTCCCTCCTTGTGTTGGGTCTTTTGCAATATTTTAATTCCTATGCAATGCATCAGGCAGATGCAATCATCATATACGTGAAATAATCATATTGTGACACAATTCATTTTCAATTTCATGTCTGTATATTTTTTATGCAAATTGTCTTTCTATTTTATATATGTATACATTTTCATAAAATAATAATATATGTCTGTGTATTTGTGTGTATATGTATGTGTGTGTGTGTATAGGTGTGTGTATGTGTGTAAAGCTAGTGTGGATCAATGGATGAGGTGCCCTGGTCTTTCAGATGAGACATTAAATACAGTGGTCCTGTGTCACGTTAGGCATGGCACTTATAAGATCCCCCACTGCTTCTGGTGGGTCATAGGCAAAGGTATTGATTTATGTGCAACGCAACGGCAGATGCAGTCACTATATACATGGTATGCAGTGACGCAAAACTATAATCAATATATATCTGTTTTCTGTTTTTAGCTCGCCTGAGCCAAAGGCTCAGTTGAACTATAGTTATAGTGCGTCGTCCGTCGTCATCCATCCATCGTTAACTTTTTCACATTTTTGACTTCTTCTCTGAAACTGCTTCATAGATTTAGATCAAACTTTGTATATATGATGTACTCAAGGTCCCGTACTAAATTTGTGTTCGGGATTCAGATGCCCTCAGAGGTGCATCAAGGGCGGGGCCAAAAGTGCTCCAAACGGTTCCCCTCTTCGCAAATCATCTCCTCCAGAAACGGTGCATAAATGGGGAAACTAATTGCATTTTAACAATCTATAAAAATGGGTTATCAAAAATTGTGTTCGGGGGTAAACATCCGTCAAATAGAAATTTATGCTTTTTTGACGTGTTTTGGATTTAGTAATTTCAATGCAGAAAAGTGTCATGTTCTTCAGTTAATCGATATTAATGATTAATGACTATTTTGATCATAATTATGGTAAGGAATATTATTGTGAAAGAATTTTGTCAATATATCAATTTTTGGAGTTTTTATTAATTTATTAAGACTTAGAAAAAAGGGGTAGGGGTTGGCCAATTTTCACCTTTTTAATTTTTTCTGCAAAACTGCATTTTAATAAATCTTGGTAGAAATAAATCACTTTCCAGACCTCTTTACAGCTGGCGCCACCTTAGTCAAAAGTAGGTCACAAAAGAGTACCTTAGTTTGACAATATTCTTCTTGATACTGGCAGTATACAGAAACAAACAGAATGCATAGAAATGATCTAGAGGGATGAGTGAAGACGTATTGTCATTTTGGTTCCCTTCCAAAATTAAATAAATTTTTTTTTTTTTATATTTGTTTGGACTTGATGATTTCAATGCAGAAAAGTGTCATGTTTCCTAGTTAATTGATAATGACAATTTCTTATAGACTATTGTGATCACAATTATAGTAAGGAATGTTAATTTGAAAGAATTTTGACAATGTCTCAATTTTTGGATTTTCTGTGAAATTTTTAGACTTCCAAATGAGGGTGTATAGGGACAATTCTTCACATTTTTAACTTCTGCTGATATACCACATGAAAGATTTTAATTAAACATGGTATACATGAAATACTATAGGTCCTCTATCAATTTTGTACATTTCATCCAAATCGGTCAACAGGTAATGTCACCATGTCTTAAAACTAGGTCTCACAATGGTACATACACTACTTGGTAATTAAGATATGGGGAGTAGCGGTTCAAATCCAGCGGTGGTCAGTTTTGTTTTTCTTTTCTTTACACATCTAAAAAAGTTTTTAGATGTTTCTCAACCTCAACATATGAAATTAGGCCATTTTAAATTGGATCTAGATCTATGTGAAACAATTGTTGTTCATGACCCAGACTTGAAATCTGTCAACAAAAGGACCCACCTAAAGAAAATGACTAATTTGTTGCCCTCCACATCGTGCAGAGATAAATGCTTAATATCAAAATCACCTGAATGGATGTGCAAAAAAATTGTTGTTTTTTTATTCTAGTCTGAAATAAAATTTGAAATATTTTCAACATTTGTGTTGACTTATTCATAGTAATGCAAAAATAAATGAATTCTTCCTTCCTGCATGACTGATCATCTCGGTACTCAGGAGAGCGATATAGACCCACTTAGGCCTCTTCTTTTATTATTTTTTTAGTATTTGTAATGCCATTTATTTTCTTGTAATTATCTGCAATTTGAAATAGTTGATGTTAATTATGCAACGTTGGATGGAAAATGTTATATTATATTCTTGTTTTTATTATTATTATTTGTGTATTAGTTAAAGGTCAAGTTAACTGAACATGTTACGTCCACCTTATATAACGTTTAACAAAATTATTTTCTAATTTCATTCATTTTTATACTTGGATCATTTTTAATTTTGGATCATACTCATTCATTTCATATCTGACAATGACATTCATCCTGATGTATTTGTATGTCTGTTTTGTATTATTTTCTTTTATTTTGCAGGAAATGTGAACTGCTATTGCTGTTATTGCTGTTATTGTTATGTTATTGTTATTGTTGTATGGAGTGTAAAAATTGGAAAGTAAATTCATAAAGAAGAAAAATGAGGTGTTGTAGTATTCTTAATTTCATCAAATCATTACTTTAGTTCTACTATTTGAGAGAAGTAGGCTACAAGTAATACCCAACAGCCCACTCTGTCTGTATAGGAATCACCCTGTCTGTCTGTCTTTCTGTCTGTCTGTCCACCAAACCTTGTCCGGGCCATAACTTATCACCCTGTACACGGATTTCAATAATATTTCACAGAATTGTTGCTTAGGATCTTAGGGTGTGTCTTAACCTTAAAACAAGGTCATAGGTCAAAGGTCAAGGTCATAATAGACACAATAAGTAAACCTTGTCCAGACCATAACTTCTTCCTCTGTGCAAGGATTTCAATAATACTTCACAGAATTGTTGCTTTGGATCCAAAGGTGGGTCATGACCTTGAACCAAAGTCATAGGCCAAAGGTCAAGGTCATGATTGACACAATATAATAATGGATTTCAATAATATTTCACAAAATTGTTGCTTAGGATCAAGTGTGTGTCACGACTTAAAACCAAATTCAAAGGTCAAGGTCACACTAGACACAATTGGTATAACCTTGTCAGTTCTCCCCCTGTGTGACGGATTTCAATAATATTTCACAGAATTGTTGCTTAGGATCTAAGGGTGTGTCATGACCTTGAACCAAGGTCTTAGGTAAAAGGTCAAGGTCACAATAGGAACAATGGTTAAAACCTTGTTTTCATTTATTATACCTCAAAATGTGCTTGTAAATGGGACATTCATTACACTTATACCAGTGATGTATATTGGGATGAATTATTGCATGTTTCTACTTTGTTGCCGCGGGGGGTATTTGTCCCGTTAGGACTGCTCTAGTTTTGTTTGTAGAAGTTTTTTGCAAAAGAAGATGCAAAAATGGGAAGAGGAGGGGGTGGGGCGCGCTTAAACTATTATTATTTAGTAATAAGCTTTGATGAACTTCTTAAATGAAGATGTTGATGAAACCAAGAAGAATATAAGTTTAATGGGCCTCTTCCTGTTTAGACCAGCTGGAAGGTCATCAAACTGAATGCAGCAGTCTGATAAAGAGGGGTGAAAATCCAAAGTACAATTACTTGAAGAGCCGTTACTAGATAATTAAAATTGATAATCACTTCATTTTTGGTTTCAGTCACTTTTCTCCAAATGCACAATGTCTATGGTCACCAAATGTACAGATCGATGACCAATTGAATAAAATAAGCCTATTGGTTTTCGTTTCAAAGTATTGCAGATCAAGGTTACCTCCTGAAAGTATAAAATTAATTTTCTTTCTTGCCACTTTTCGCTTTCAATATTTATTGTCTATCGCCACCAAACTAGGAGAAGGATGTTTTATTGGAGATAAACGGTATATAAATTTTCAGTTAAAAAATGGAAGGTCAAGTTCAATGTTGCTATAACTATATCAGTTTTCTTTGAGCTATATTGTTTATGGCCACCATGTAACTAGAAGAATGACCTATGAGAGGAGGGTTGATTTGAGGATCAAGTGTTGCAAGTCAGGTTAATTGTAGTGTTTTGGAGTGTTTCAGCTTTTCTCTAATTCGAGTTATCTGTGACCACCATGAAAAAAGGCAGGGGAAAGGTGGTTTGCAGGTCAAGATCGTTCATGTTCAACTGACTTTCTTGACTTCTGGGGTTTTTTTTTTTTTTTTTTTGGTGAGCTATTAGAATAGAAGCTTGTGCTGTGATGCCGACCTTGCAGGCATTATCATTTGAGAAGTTTTTGGTTTTTGTACATCTTTTCGATAAATTGTGCGTGGGCATACAACTTAAAGGATGTCGGTCCACAAGAGATGGAAAAACATTTTCATACTAAGGTTGACTGATTGATTGATTTTTGTTTAACGTCACACCACGAATATTTCACGTATATGGTGACGGCATCTGCCTGATGCGGGGCATACAAATTTTGACCCACCCGGAGCAGTGAGGGATCTTTAACGTGCCATGCATACCACGACATGGGGCCTCGGTTTTTACTTTCTCATCCGAAAGACAGGATACCGGGATGGCCAGAGCGGGAATCGAACCCCGGCCTACCGATTATGAGTCCAGCGCGATACCACTAGGCCACGCCGGGTTCTTGTTACTAAGGAATTAGAGGTTTAAATTCAAAGTCGTTGTCGGTGAAACTACGAGGGGTTTTTTCTGTCAGTTTTGTAAGTCAGTCATATTGTCAATTCTTCGGCCACTTTACAGAAAAAGGAAATAACAATAAAAGAACAGAAGTAATTTTCCAACGGTTTCAACACCGTTGTTGCTTTAACTGCATATTAAATTTCTATTAGGGCATAGTGTCTGTGGCTACCAAACTTGCAGAAGGTCCACTATACTGATATTAAGGTCAATAGTTTGAAAGTCAAGGTTGTTGTTGCTTAAATGTAAAAAACAAAGAACTATCGAAGGGTAAACCATATCTCACAGTCCATGGAATAATAGGACAATATCGGGTATAGTGTCATATTCAGACAAATGCGAACCCCAATAAAATCGAGGTACGTGAGACCAGGTGCCCTGGAGGAGTAAGCGTCCCCTGGTTGCATGCAACACCCGTTGCAAAAGTCCTGCAACAACCTATCGAGTCGAGGAAGTAAATACATAAATATACAGGCACGAACACACGAAGGACACAAGAACACGAAGTCACATTTTCCCACTCAAAGCAAGAAATGGTGCCTGACTGAAATTCCGGTGTCGGAAACGCAAGTGAACAAATGTCTGTATATATATACGTATTATGTCAAATCGAATATACTCAAAAAGTTCAGATGGTCATTTTGTATGTTTAGGTCCCAAGATGTCGGATTACATTCTTGAAAGAGGAATCTACAATTCCACTAGATCCCTATAACAACCATAGAACTTCCTCAGTGACAATTTCAAACGTTGCTCAATATATCATTGTGAGAGTAGTTTCGTGGTAAGAAGCCTCGCTCTCAGGACGAAATTTTCGTATTTAGAGCATGCCCTGGCATAGTGTATAAGTTGTGAAATGAAGACGCCATATACGAGAAAGGAAGGTATAATGCTACTCAGAAAAGGGAAGTTGGTAATAATGCAATCTGTTTAAAACCATATATTTATTCCGCTTCTCTATTTGTTCCATTGCGTATAAAGATCTGATGAAACCCCGTAAGGTTTCACGTTCTGGTGACCTCTGATTTTCATGCAATCATTGGATTGGCTACAAAATCTTAGGGATGAAATTAACATCCACAGCGTGCGTGACGCACAAGGTAGTTTTTGAACGGTGTTCGTTACATATTACGTCACTATCACGTGCCTAGCCGAGTCATTGATTGGCTATAGGAACGAGGTACTTATACCTCCGAATTCCTTTTTTGTTAAAGAAGGCGTTTGAATAATATATGTTATTCTGTTCTTCGGCTTTTGATGAGGAATGATCTTATAAAGAGTCGAAAAGTCCAAATATTTGATGCTAGTGACATTATGGAAAATAGGAGATTTTAAGTGCTCTAGAAGTTCCTTGGAATTCTTCAGGATCCACATCTGATTGATTCCGCTTCTCGAGTAAGCAGTAGTGCAGTATTTCTGAAGACGATATTTGATTTTTGTTAGCATTTCGGTCAGTAACATGAAAAGAGGCTTGGTGTAACACTTGGAAGATCCAGCTATGAATCGATGCTTATATGGAGTTTTATGCATCTCTGGAATCCTAAACACGAAAGGTAGCTCGAGATCAGATTCATTTCTAGTAATACCGAATGAACTGAGAACTGACTTGTAATTGCCCAATTCCTCTGAAGGAGACAGATTTGTAACAGTGTAAGTTGGATTACCAGGCGTTGAATGAAGACCAAGCTCTTCTATAAGACATTTAATATAATATGCCTTGCATACCAATGTGTAGTTGTTAGCTGCCTTGTCAGCAGGAACAATAATGAAATTTTCGTGAAGTCGAGAAAGTCCTCTAACGACACTGGAGTCACGCAATATAGAATAGTGTAAAACTGACAAAGTCTTCGAACTCTTTTCTTTAGCAGATTTTTGATCGACTACAGCGATCCAGAAACAGTGTCTAATTCAACCTTTTCTCTCTTAGCCCAACGCCTTGCATACTCTTCACATGACTTCATAATAATATCAAAATTTTGACGCCATGTAAATGACTATGACTCTCTTTATTTAGGGCCCTTACTTAAAAGATCTCTCAGTTTTTCATTGTAAAAAATATGGGGTCACCTGTCACAACATGACCACATGGATTATATTTAAACTCAGAAGAGGAACACGAACACTCTATTGGGTTGTGAAAGACTTTCCGGTCTACACATTTCAAATTGTGTTAATAACATGCTCAGTTTTCTGTGAAATTATATTGTTTTACCGAAGGGTAACCTAAAAATTAAAATTCCTAAAGTCGTACTTTTGGTTTCAACCATTTCCCTCCTAAGCCGATTTGCCTGTTTAGTATAAAATCATTCTTGCACTAATAAAAGAAAAAAGAGGAGTTACTGGCTCAGTTATGTGACAGAAGTCATCATGGATCTATACAATACATGAATATAAATAATATACTAGCACATACAACACATTACAAAAATATTTGATTGTAGTGCAATTACGATACCGACTTAGGACGGTCATTTAATTTGACAAAAGCCAAACAAATGGTGTGATTAACCGGTTTACGGGCCCACCTTCCCACTCACCGTAACAGCAGAACAATCAAAGGACGTACATTTAAAAATTTATAAATAATCCTCCATGTAAAGAACAAGGGTCAACAGGTATCGCATATTGAGAGTTCATAAATTATAAACAAGTAAGGTATTGTAAAACACATAATGATATAAAAATACATGCGACATCAACATGATAAACCGTGCTCTGCCAGTCTGAAAGCGAGCTAAGACCCTAGATGTGTAGGAGTCCCGACTAGCAGTCAGAGGGGAAGAGGTTCAGGACCATGTCTCCTCTGAAAGAGGTTTGGACAAGGCCCGTCATATAGTCCCCACCGCCCTGTTAGTCAGCGTACAACGTTCAAGTAAAAGTCTGCATAAGGCTGTAGAGGGGCCAAATACAAGACCTATAGTCTTTTTGATGATCTCAATGTCAAATTGTCTATTAAGAAGACGTTTGACTATTTTATTACATGATAAAATAACATTATCGGAGCCTTTTACTTTCCTATACGTCTTCTTTAACACGAAACCTAGGATCTGACTTTCACAACTAAATATATAGCTGCTGCTACATATCATTATATCATCACAACTTGATATTAACTCTACTTGCTGAAGTCATTTTATGTGATACCCCTCCGCCATCTGTCTGTCCAATATACTGGTCGAGTAACGTTATCTGAAAACCCGCCTTTCTCCTGTTTACTTTTTTTCAATTTTGATTATGTTACGTAATCCAATAAGACGATTTCTTTATAACTGTCAAGGTAATTGTGGTTAAATTAGTTATTATGTGTTCAAGTTTAACGTATGTGAAAGTAAAATGGTATAACATAATCAAATGTAGCCACTTTGCGTGCCACATTGAAAATAGTACAATTTGGTGTTCTCACTCTGTTTTTCGTAAATTGTATTTCTCATTTTCACACCATGCTTGATAGGTCCTGTTTCAGAAATTGTCTCTCAAATACTTGACGAGAATAAAATCTCTAATAAGTGTTATGTAATGCCATGACGGTCATCTTGAAAACCTTGTATGGATTAAGTATGTTTCTAAAGAAGTTTTCATTAAATATATTGATCAGATTCCTTAAAATATCCAAAGAATTTATTTGGTAAGAGACGTAAGCTAATACATTCGAAATCTTATAACTGGATAGTTGTCCTCGTTTTCAATTATAAAGAATTACATATCTAACAATACCTAATGAAAACATTTAAAACGATGGTGTTACATAATACTATACTGACACCAATATATCCATCTTGAAGATCTTTTTGACTTTCATTTTTGTAGCAAACAACTTGAGTCCTGGGAATGAGGAATTTAAGAATATATTTTACACACTTGGTATTACTTAATTCAATATATCCGCCATGTCGGCCATCTTGGATTTCTGTAGACTGTGATATGTAGATAGCAGAATAGAAAACATACATGTAATATCAAAAGGCCTGTGATTTAAGTGATTTAAATGCAGAATAGCTAAATCGTTCAGGTACATGCTTAGTTTGTGACTGACACGCACCAGAAACGAGTCCCGATTGTTGTTCGGTGTCCTGTTTTTAAAGATGAGACAGTAAAAGTCACTTGTCACTGTAGACGCAATACGTAAATATACCTTATTGTTACGGATTAGTCCGTTGCATTGGTCTAAATTTCTGTGCATTGCACCAGGCAGATCCCGCACGGTATAAGGGTAATAAATCTTCGAGTGATGAAAACAAGATTTATACAAACAGTAAATGGTTAATAATGTATCGGTACAGATAATGATAAGGTTACGTGTCTATATAATATTATAATCACCCCAGGCGACGGCCAGTAGAGCTAAAAACTCGACAGGAACTCTGGTTAGTCTGTTCTTTACCTTTTGTTCTTCAAATTGTGGTTGGGTGGTTGATTGGCGTTTTATTTCGCTTTAAACAATTTTCAGGTATATTACGACGTGGAAGCAGAGGGTAAAGAAGCTCTTAAATATATAGTGCCGCAAGCAAACGGGATTGTCGGTGCCGCGAGCTAAACGCTTAACCACTACACCTGCCCCTTATAAATTGTGTATAATTTGTTTTTGCACATATTTCGCATGTATGCGCTTGATATATAAAACTCGATTGCCTTAATTATATATCTATTATTCATTAAACTAGTTTATCAGTACAGAGAGTATCTGTCAATTATGTTAATATCAAGTGTGATCAAATCATATGATACATACATGTGATATCATGAGGATAACCTAAGTTCCTTGATGCAGCTTGAAATAAAGTACTTGGCAATATTTAATAGTATTTCCGTTATAACAGCACATCGAATAGAATGATGATAATATAGAAATACTTTTCAATCTCACGGAAATGGTCGTTTTAACGCGGAAATGAAAATAAGTATGGATTACTCGGTCACTTATTTTTTTTTTTTTTCATTTGATTTGTGCAAGGCATACGCGGAATTAGAAAAATAAAAAAAGGGGGGGGGGGGTTTGCAGTCTCCCATGAAAAGTGTTTTACACTAATCGGTCTGGAACAGGTGGGGAGGAGTTACAGTCCTAAAAGTGGTCGAAAATGACCCATTTTCCGACCGAAAGGAGGGAGATTGCAACCCTTGCGACCCCAAATCTAAATCCACCAAAGTATGGTGTTGTTTGATAAACTTAAAAAGACATCATAATGAAATCAAATATTTGCCATGGATTATTCATTAATTTAGCGGCACCGATTTCTTTGAACAAGTCAATTATTATTATTATTATTATTGTTTTCATCATCATCATCATCATCATCATCATAATCATCATCATCATCATCATCATCATCATCATCATCATCATCATCATCTTTGTCATCATTGTTTTTATCATAATCGTCATCATTGTTTTCATCATCAACAACATTCTTTCTATTAGCATCGACATCATTACCACTACCACCATCACCACAATCAATGTCGTCATCATCAGCATTATCATCACAATCATCATCACCGTTTTCATCATCATGATCTCCAGCATCACCACCTTTAACGGTTATGTTTTCATTCTCAGGTACGACTGATTTTCGTAGTTCAAGGTCACCAATGCATTCGTACATATCAAATTCCTCAATCACTACTACATGCGAAGCAGATTCTATTCTCTTCTTCTTCCTAGGTATTCGTCCTCTAAAAGCAAAGTTAGATCATTTTATCAATTAAACAAATACTGTATTTAAAAAAAAAAAAATCAATACAACATGATGTAAAGGAACGAATACTTAAATAGATAAAAACTTCAATTTTAACAACAACGACTACAATATAAACTTCGAATACTTAATGCCATAGTCATGTGACACCAGTTAATTTCGTATTTTACATGAACGTCACACCGATTCCCTTTGCAGTGTGGAGTTCGTAAAAGAAGTTCCCCACGGAGGGTTTGATTTAAGTGTTATAATACCCTTTTTCCTGATGTTAATGATCTTTCTACACAGTGTTTGTTCACATTCATGCATATATACATATATATCCTGAATTATATTGTTTCGTCTGTATATCAGGAAATTTCACGGCGGGTGTGGCTAGCCAAACAGGAGAAGCTCACTCCTTCCGGGCACCTGGTCTTACCTCTGAATTTCAGGGGTCCGTGAATGTCCTCCGTAGTACATTGTTGTTAGTGTCATGTGACACCGGTTACTTTAGTATTTTACTCTTCTAGCACCAGCACACAAAGCATCGAAAATGTAATGTGTCTGAGACAGAAAAATGTAATGTGTCTGAGACAGAAAAATGTAATGTGTCTGAGACAGAAAAATGTAATGTGTCTGAGACAGAAAAATGAAATTAGAAAGTGAAAGATCCTTGTAGTATTTAATTAAACACTAAAACGAGAATAAAATGATTCAATACAACTCACTCCCGTATACGTTTCATGCAAAAGGCCGCCATCGTGTTCACGGGTAATGAAGTCAACAAGAATGCCACTGCAATATAATTCCAATATAATTCCGTCAGTTGATAATGGACAAATCAATTCGTTGCTTATCTTTATTCTGTGAGAGTAGACTTATATAGATGTTAGAACTTATTGACACTGCACACCCCGGTAGTCCTGGTACAAGATAATTAACAAGACAAAACTTCTCAGGTAAAGAATTTGACGCTAATACATGGACTTCCGAGATAAATGAAAAACATCATTATAAAAAAACCGCATAGGACCTAAACTAATATATGCAGCAGTGTATATATCATTTAAGGTTTAAATTAAATTGACATACAAATGATGTACAAAATTAATGAAAGCAAGGCAAATGACTAGATTTCAACATAATTATAATGCTATATTATAATTCAATTATGAAAAATCAACGCCCAACCCCACCCAACCAAAAAAAAAAAATAATAATAATAATAATAAAAAAATAAAAATAAAAAATAAAGGAAAAGGAAAAGGTGTATAGAAATTTGAAAATATACTTGTGTGTGAAAAAAGGACAACATCACTAGTCCGGTTGTAAGTAATTACGTTGCTTTATAATGGTATTTCTGTTGATAAATAACGTATTCTTAATATGAAATAACGAAGATAGGAATTTTAACAGAATCATGAAAATAGCACCATTTGACTGGGACTGCTAAGATCATTGAAAGTTACACCTTAAATCTAGTCGTACAATTACGTGAGTCCATGTAAACATTGCTGTATATTTGGGCATTCTTACTCCTTGCAGATCTCGATTTTGATTTTCATAGGAGGAAGTACGCCCATCGTAATACATTATGCTTAGTGACATAGAACAATGCGCATTATAATTGATATAGGAATTCGTTATTCTTTATGTATCAATGTATTTTGGTATGCAGGGCTTGAATAAATCATTCACGCACAGGAGGCGTTGTGACGAACATAAAATGTACATAAAAAGAAATATGTTTCTATACCAATGGCTTGGAGGATTTCCTGTTCATGCGATGCTCCAGTCGTATTTCCTATAAGATAAATAATATATTAATATGATGTATGAATATCTTTATACCATACTATAATTCATCTTAATTTATCTTCATGTACAAGTAACTATAACTATCATAGCATAGTGCAACACTGGCCCAGATGCCCGTAAGTACCAGATGCAGTAGAGACGAGAAACGTTTTCAGTTAGATCAGTTACCTCACCCGTTGGTGTTTTGGGTGCTAAAGTGGCATGTCCAGTTACAATTTTATTTAACTTAAAAATAATTACCTCTCTCTAGGGTTAAATATATTTCAATCTACATCACTACTATAAAGGATCAATGTCATCAACTTTAGTCAATAAATATGCCAAATAATACATAGGTTTCTATTTCTATCTTTACTTACATTTACCAAAAGATATGTGTAAAATCATTCACACAGTCATCTAAACTAACATCTTAATGGCGTCATAAAGAAATGCTTAAATGAAAATACCCAATTGTGATCTTGCGGAGACATAACCTAATTATATTTCTATATATATATGTACAGTAGACTGCTTTAGACAAACATATCATTCGAAATTTTATGCTATTCTTCTATTTTGTTTAACTCGCAAAAACATATTTCTCTATATTTCTTAAGAAGTGATAGTGTAAACATAGAATTATCACAAGAAACCTTTTCAAATTAAAGGCCATTATATAAGCTGTTGCTTTAAATTATGTTATAAACATATACATCACCATTTTCAATGACATTTTTAATGAATGTCTGTCTGTTATTGGTAAATGCACTGGAAATGGTGTCATTAGCAATGAAAGGCGTCGGTGAGAACGTAGACGTCTTTTTACCCACACTCGAGTCCGGCATTGTTTGAGTTGTGACCAACGCATTATTACTGAAAATATATACACAAAAGAAAAACGACGGTAAATGCTCTCTTTCCCACATACACACACGAGTGCATGCATGCACGCGCGCACACACAGTAAAGAAAGCAACATGATTATATAAATCATTTTCACCGTATCGAGAAAACATATACTTCAGAAAAAGTCGCAAATTACGCAGTTAAAAAAAAAGATGAGAGGTCTGTGAAAGGTTAGCAATGAAGTCATAAAGCCCGCACGACGAATATGTTTTCTTTTAGATTATTCTTGTGGAGAAGATGCTTAAATTTATACAGTAAGTCGGCTTGGTGACATTGGTTTCTTTTGGTAATCTCTGGAATCTACGTTCATGTTGTATAACACGTAGCCTTTTTATCTTGTATGTTGCACTATAGTACACTATTGTTAATGTCATAGTCATGTGAAACCAGGTACTTTCATATTTTACATTTACTTCTAAGGCATTTACATGTAGATAACACGAAAGGAGACAACGTCTAAACATACCTATATTTAAACTGTTTCTACTTTCAGTATTTAAGCAATGTTTCAATGTAAGTCAGGAAAAGAAAAATATAAATCCAAGTATGACCAACTTCGGTGTATTATGAAATTAGACAACAGGGTAAAATTCGCTTTATCTGACTCTCATATGTGACAGGAACCACTACAAGAGGCAACTATAAAAATGTAAAAGACTTTAAAGGACGTCAAAACTCATGATATACATTTATATCAAATACGAAAGTAACTGGTGTCACACGACTTTGGCACTAACAACAACGTACCACAGTGGCCATTCACAGACCCCTGAAATTCAGAGGTTAGACTAGTTGCCCGGGAGGAGTGAGCGACTCCTGTTTGACTCGACACACGCTCCGAATGCCCTTACACACAGAAATACGACAATAACTGGTGCCACATGACTATGGCACTAACAACAATGTAAAACAGTGGACATTCACGGACCCCTGAAATTCAGAGGTGAGACCAGGTGCCCGGGTGGAGTGAGCGTCTCCTGTTTGGATAGTCACACCCGCCGTGAATGACCTGACATACAGACGAAACAATATAATTCAGCTCTGTATATATACATGAATGTGAACAAACACTGTGTAGAAAGTATCACAGGCATGATTATTTGGCACGGTTATCTGCTTCATGTTATCCTCTTAAATTTGCTAACTTAACTGAACAATTGAACCAAGTTTTCTTCAGCTCACTGATAATTTATTTATCCATTCACTTGCATATGAAAATTTTTTTAAAGTGAATGGGGTTATCGCCAGTCCTAGATCGAATCATGGTAGAATCCAGTTCAAAAACTATGATGGAATTACTGGACATCGGATATTATTCACTAAGGTGCATCACAATAATTTTTATGGTGGCCAAGAACTAAAAAAATGAAAAAAACATACAGACTGTCAGGAGAACAAATACAGTATTCGCATTAACTGACTTGAAGAGAAAGAATCACTGATATTTAGTTTGGGAATATTCTCATCATATAAAAAGAAAACAGAAGTTTTTGAACGTCACTTACGTTTGTAGTTCCTGCCCAAGAAAACAAACCGGATCTAAAAACGAAAAAATGAATTTTAGGTATAGCATAAGTATATAAAAATATAAGAACTGTTACATGGATACATGCATTCATTCAATGCACCATGTGCGCATTTCAACAAGTTATGTCTCTTCAGTAATGCTCAAGGCCGAAGCTGTGGAAATTCAAAATATGAAGAGCAAAGCAATTACTAGAATAATTCTAAGGAAAAGGCTATGTACGAGGGACTGTTAAATTGATATACAATCATTTGTCACAGTAAGTATAGAGTATAATGTTCTGGTAAGTGCAGAGGCAGTGAATACTGGACTTATGATTACCCTCGGAAACTACTCACTACTTTTACTATACTGTGCAAGCAGATTTTATTTGGCCAAAGGAAAATGTTTGATTTTGGTCATGTGACCGACTTGCATATCCTTGTGTAGAGTCAGTTGTAAAAATCTGTACGGCAATGGCGGACAAACAATAAGCAAAACTAGACTGAGAATCATAATATAAACTACGTTGAATAATGTCTATAATGCCTTAATATTGTCTTCGACAAAATAAAACAGTTATTAGGTTTGTCACTGACATTACACGGAAATATGTCGGGTTGATATGGCCCATAGAGGGCAAAGCGTAGTATGCAAGTCTAGCCGCACTTTATAATACAAGAAAAATTGTTAAGGTATGCAAAGATTTTCATCCCAAAATCAAAGCTAGCTTCTAGGCTTGAATTCAAAATTCTTTCAGGTCTGGTTGGGATTTGTGCCTGTGATAGGACAGAGGTATAGCTGTTATCAATTGCAGGGATGTCCTCAGTACTAAACAACAATTCAAACTCTGTTGACATATTCCTGGTGTATTATCCCTTAATCTAATAAATGAACGGTTCCTTTCTTAATCGATCAATAAATCCATCTATTTCCACTAAGTTTTCAAGATATCCAGTTACAACCTGTCGTTCATTCTAAGTCGGTGAAGTACATAAACTTGGTTGTATTTTGATATTTTAATGAATGTGTTTATGTGTTATAAAAGTGTTAAAAGCAATACTGTGAGCCTGATACCGTGTGATAGTCTATGTATCTTATATTTTCGCATAAACAATTATTCATCCGTTTCAGTACCTAACTACTGACCCGAAATATCACACTTCAAATTTACTATTATAAGATATTGCAAATTATTATAAAACTAATGAGTATCTCCCTCACGCATAGTTCCCACGTTTATGTCCACTTGATAAAGAGTTTGGTCGTGAAATATTAATACTTTTGATTTCCAGAGCTTAGGCCATGAGCATCACTGAAGAAACATATATTGCCAAACTGCATATACAGTATTGTCAAATGCACATATGGCTAACAAAATTAAGACACGTATTTTCTGATGATACATATGTATCATTTTGTTTCAAATTAGAATTTAAGGGTGAACTTACATTTGTATAATTCGTCGGATCTGAATGATTCTGGGGGTAGAATATCCTCACTACATTTTGGCATTATCATGGGTACATCATACGTACAATTCCACAGATGTAAAACACTAGAGTTAATTGTAAAAAGAGGACAATCTGAAATGAGAAATGAAATTAGCAAAAGAAATTGTATAGTGTTATTACCTAGTAAATACTAAAACAATTTTACCAGATTCCAAATTTAAAAAGATCGAATGAGGTTGTAATCGGTGACGACTTTACGATCTCTATTAGAGTTTTTATGACTTTCAGACGTTGTATTTTTAGTACCACATTGTAAGTCACAATACTATTGTAACCATATTAAGACTATATTGTTTCGATAATTGCCATTATACTTTTAATGCATTTTAGTACATGTTAGTTAAAATTTAAAGTACATGTTACAAAATATTACTTTCTCACATTTTGAAGGCACTAGGCGTGGAGGGTAACAAAACTCCTTCAGTATACCATTAATTGTAAGTCCACAATGATATGTATTATTTAAGCAGTTGTACTCGCGACTTCTTTTCATCCATGTTGCCGAGTTTGTTGGACAGGTTGATGCGAAATACCCATTAAGTGAAATAACTATAAGATATGTGTAACCCCAACGAAAACATACACAAAATCTCATTTTGAATATCTAAGTGTTCATCCTGCATTGTTTAACAAGGAAAACATACATTCTAGTTTGGCGTCTATGTATTTGCAGACCCAAGGTCAACGTTGATTGAAACGGAAAAGAACACATATGTTCATTGGTTGATTTTGATGACGATCAGAATATTATGTAATATGAAGGAAGATTAACTTGAGACTCAAGGAACTATGTCAATGAGATTTATTAGGATGAATTTTACACTGGAAACTGGATACAATACTGTTTCATAAACAAGTTCTATTCCGGTAAATAAATTGAAACTTGTCCTGGACGAAGCTGATCTTCGAAGTTTACGCAATTCTGATTGATATAAACTCAAATTCATTATTCTATTTTTATATATATAATAAACTCTTTCCTCGTATTCCGTCTCTTCCACCCAAACAGCAATTTCTCAAAATTAAATTTATTAATAAAGGCTTAGATTTACTTAACATTTCTAATATTTTCCGTGATCATAGAGTCACATCTAAAATCCCCCAATATTTTGAGAATTTGTAACCTCCACTTATTTGTTACCAGTATAAAAAGCCTATAAGAAATCTTATTTTAAAATATAATACAGTTACATCTAACCCCGATATTTCAGACCCTATTTCTTCGTCGTGTTCTTGTGAAAATTCTAAATATGTTTATAAACCGGCAGGTCATATTATTACTGGTGACCTAAACTGTATTTCGGACAAGGAATTGCGTACCCTCTTCGGAAAAGACCTAAATATAGGTTACCGTCCAGTACAGATTTCAATAAATGCCGTAACGTTATACAGGGTGCTTTAACTACATATTGTAAACGTTGGTGTAAAAAAGAACAGGTAAAGGTTCATGCTCGTAACGATTGGAAATACGATATTTTAAGAATTGTCGATATCCGTATTAAGAACTTTACGGAAAATCCGCATTTATTTCACAGCCTAATATATTGACGGCAAATTCTATTAAAAAGAGGATAGCTGACTTGCATCCTAAATATGTCTTTGTCCCTGCTGATAAAGCAGGTAATAACATAATAATTGTTTCAAAACTATATTATATTGAAGTACTTAAAAACGAATTAAACTCCACTCATACTTATGTGGAAAGCCCTAGCCCAAAAGACAACATCTTGCACGATCACCTCATGACCATGTCCGCCTTCAAAATTAAAACTGATAAATCTGATCTACCAATCATGTATTGGCTCCCAAAACTACATAAAAGTCCATATAAATCACGTCTCATGTCTAATTCTAGCCACTGCTCCACTACGGTACTATCGAAACATATTACGTCTGCTCTAACTGCCACAAAAGATCATATTATCAAATATTGTGATTTCGCATTTCATAATAGTAACATCAATTACTTTTGGTCAATTAAAAATTCTCATGAAGTTATAGACAATTTTTTTTCATTAAATGTCAAAGCGACTGAAATTTCTACATTTGATTTTTCTACACTTTATATATCTCTTCCTCATGATTTGATTAAAAGCAAGTTGCTGTTTCTTATAGAATTGTGTTTTCACAGAGAATCTAAAACTTACATATGTACTTCCAATAACTCCGGATTCTTTTCCAACAAACAATATACTTCATATAAATACTGGACTTGCAAGGAATTGTGTAAAGCACTAGATTTTCTCATGAATAATATATTTGTGCTAGTTGGGAGTCCTATAGGTACTAACTGCGCGCCTCTGATAGCAGATTTATTTCTTTATTGTTATGAGAGGGATTTTATGGTTTCTATTCAAAAATCAAAACGTTTTGACCTCATTGACAAATTTAATAATACTTGCAGATCTCTGGATGACATTTTGGTTATCGACAACCCTGAATTCGAACAATTCATATCAGAAATATATCCACCAGAGCTCAAATTGAATAAAGTTAACGCTTGAGATAAATCTACACCTTTCTTAGATTTGAACATCAAAATTATCAACCACCTAATATATACTAGTATTTATGATAAACGTGAGGATTTTGGATTTCCTATTGTAAATTTTCCTTACTTGGATGGCGATGTCCCTCGACTCCCATCATATGGTATCGATATATTTCAATTAGTTTGATTTGTCAGGGGCTGCACCGATGTTTTGGACTTTCATAAACAAAATTTACAAATTACTACTAAACTTTTAACTCAGAGTTACAGATATCACAAACTTAGAAAAACATTTGGCAATTTTTTTAGATCTTATTCAGAATTTCTATCTAAATTTGGAAATATTTCTTTTCAACACTATGTATCCAATGGAATTTCCCATCCTAATTTTTACGGTGATCTTGTATATAAACTAACGAAAGTAAACGTCTCCGATAACGTTATTTTATCATGTAATAAAATAGTCAAACGTCTTTTAAATAGACAATATGACATTGAGATCATCAAAAAGACTATAGGTCTCGTATTTGGCCCCTCTACAGCCTTATGCAGACTTTCATTTGAACGTTGTACGCTGACTAACAGGGAGGTGGGGACTATATGACGGGCCTTGTCCACACCCCTTTCAGAGGAGACATGGTCCTGAACCTCGTCCCCTCTGACTGCTAGTCGGGACTCCTAAGGATCTAGAGTCTTAGCCCGCTTTCAGACTGGCAGAGCACGGTTTATCATGGTGATGTCGCATATATTTTTATATCATTATGTGTTTTACAATATCTTACGTGTTTATATTTTTATGACCTCTCAATATGCGATACATGTTGACCCTTGTTCTTTACATGGAGGATTATCTATAAATTTTTAAATGTACGTCCTTTGATTGTTCTGCTGTTACGGTGAGTGGGAAGGTGGGCTCGTAAACCGGTTAATCACACCATTTGTTTGGCTTTTCTCAAATTAAATTACCGTCGGTGACTAAGTCGGTATTGGAATTGCACTACAATCAACTATTTTTGTAATGCGTTATATGTGCTAGTATATTATTGATATTCATGTATTGTATATCTCCATGGTGACTTCTGCCACATAACTGAGCCAGTAACTCCTCTTTTCTCTTTTATTCTAAAGAGATTTAATGCTAATTTCATGAATCCCCTTCAAGATAATGCAGAAGACATCCGAACAAGCTGTGTGACAAAAATCACCAAGAACATGCACATATAACATGATAATAGTAAAATATACAAAGGAAACAATACAAAATGTCCGATTGTACTGCGGTTACGATACCGACTAAAGACTGTCATTTCAGGTAACAAACGTCACTTACATAAAGTGGTTAGCTGGTTTAATGGCGCCAACCTTCGCACTCACAGAAAAATCAACACAATCAAAGGACACACATTTAAAAATTTCAGAAACAAGAGAACAAGGATTCAATATGAGAATATCGTCTGTAAGCGAGCATTGATCCTTGAGCAAATATCAAATAATATAAAACATTGCTGGAATGACATGTAGTAAAGTAAACATGTAGAACTTATTTCAGCTGCTACAGTTTAGTAATTAGGGTTTGTATTTACGTGTCATTATCATACTTTTAATTATTTATTTTATTTCATTTTCTTTTATTGTTATCATTATTGTTATGTTTATTACGAAATAAAGATAAAGTCTTTTTCAAGCTTAAAAGTCAGGAAATTTCGCTCAGCTCTGTTTGGAAGGTATCTGATCAGCTATAGTCCAACGATGTTTGATTGCAACAGGGTTGCAATGGATCGAGCACGACCTGAAAAGTCATTTAGAGCTAAAGAAGATTTAGAAGTCTTAAAAGAAGACGAGATGATTCCTTGTTCTATGCATATCGTGAATAAGACGGTATTGCAGCTTGGACATCGGGAAAGAGCATTGGTTGATGGCACTTTTATCAGAAATGGTCCAGACCCCAGTGTATGTTGAATAGGATTAAATTTATCCCCGCTGCACCGACTTCATACTGTAGATTTATAAACGCTCACCAGAAGTAGCACAAAATTTGTCATTAACCACTCTCAACTGATACCAGAGGTATTCAAGATCAAGATTCTATGTGAAATCTTGGTGAGCTGTAGCTATGTAAATCGTGTTGCATTTATGAACAAAGTTGATGGAACATGGGTGATTAACGTTCACATCTTTCATTGACAGAGACTTTAACTTTCTCAAAACTAAACAGAAATCCGAGAGGAACTCTTATTCGACAATGTCAAATCGTGATCCAGACTGTTGAATGGTATGAGAAGTATTCCGATCATTCCGGAAATAGCATGCAAACGCAGTATGTATAGGCTATCTCCAACAAATTGGCAAGGTCTTCATTTTGTAGTGAATAGATCGAGTACATCAGCAATCACGTGATTGCTATAGAGGAACTTCTTATTACAATAGACACCAACTTTCATTTCATCGGTGTATTAGCATATTTTCATAAACCTAATAGTTCTGATATTAGATGCATGTTGCATCAACATCTAATGGAAAATATATGTATTCATATATGTTTGTAGAGAAAGCCAACCATGTCCCTTCACACCATGCGTGTTAACCTGAAGCAAGGTAATTTTTCTGCAGAAACAGATCTGCCACAAGCTTATAGGCCAGTACCTAGTTCGTCTAGAAATTTCTGTACAATAAGATTAAAGTGGTAATTTGCGGGTTACAGTTAATACACATACATGTACGTTTTGGTGCTTCAAAAGTCCCAGATATAATTAAGCGTAACATGCTTTGTGAAATAGAGAGGTTTTAATTTCATGTTTTTATTAGACGATTTCATCACTTATCATTGTTGCTGACTTATATGATGATTGTTTGGATGCAGTTTTTACACAGTCAGGCTAATAGAATTTATCACCACTATCAATGATAGAGCGAGATATCCACAACGAGGGTAAGGATATCTATGTCCATCATTAATGCTGGTGTTGATTTTTCCTCCCACCTGTCTTAAATCTTTAAATGGTTACTCTATCATAGTAGATAATATAAAACCGAGGGTCTATATAGCAGCAGATAAAAAGATAATGAATGAAGTCGATTTACTCCCTACGTCACCGCCTCACATTCCATTTGCCGCATTGGTAAATAACACTAAAAGTCGAAAAAAAGGTGTAAAAGATATATCGAAGGATTGAACAAATATCTGAATGAATTCTATACTAAATATCAATTTTCAAATCTTATACAGTACAATTATTTGTTTTTATCACATTCTATCTAACGTATTCAACCGCTGATATCACATCTATACATGGGAATTTGTGAGTTAGCTTTTAACATTGCAGTGCAAGTGTACAAGTACATGTGACGTGTAAAATTGAATTATTTGAGTGTGAACAAAATGACATTAATATTGAAGTGCCTGCGATATCCTTTCCCATTGATGTCTACGACATATGAGCGGTTTCCGATATCTTTGACAATATTTCCGAATATCGAGTTTTTATTGTTTTCTCCGGGTAGAACATTCATTCGTATGTTTTAACCGGAAGCGCGAGTCGGAAGTTCGTCTGAGTGTGTTTTGTAATGTGCTTTCGACTTCATACGTTTTGTATAACTTTCGGCTTGAGCAGGGTTTTTGATGTAGAAAGCGAGTTTCTGGTTACGGGAGACATAAATCTTTGAACAGGACTGGAATCCAGTGAAGCAGTAGGATTGTTTCGCCAGTCGAGTAAACTTTTCAAGATGTTGCGCCTATTGCCTTGTGCTTTCTTAAGCATGGCTGATTCGACCTTACCGTTTCTCTGACTGTGACACAGTGAGCTAGTAAGATGCTGGAATTCCCATTCGAACGAAAATTGATGAAATTCTGCACAACAGAATTGAGGTACGTTATCAAATATAACTATTTCCATGTCATGCAAAATGTTGTGACAATTAATAACCGTTTTAGCTGTTGTATCTGGGAGTATATCGATTTTCAGAAAATCTGAATAGTAATCATCCCTTACAAGCACGCTGTATGCATGATATTAAATAAGTCGACATCTACTTTCATCCAGGTTGAAGCATCTACTTCGTGTTGAATCAGCACCACTGACAAAAACAAAAAAAAAAAAAAAAGAGTTAAATGAATTGGCATACAACTGGTGTACAAAATAAAGAAAAATATAAGACTAGTCTTCTACGTATTTAACGTATCTTTAAAACTATATATGTTAACATATTACTACGACGTAAAAAACCAAGAATTGTATAGCAATTTAATGATAAAGATGTGAGGAAAGCAATAAACAAGAAAGACAACACCACTCGTCAGTTTGTGAACTATTTTGTAGCTTAACAGTGACCATTGTTTTATTAATTAGCGCATTTCTAATAATAATGAAGTATAATCTAAGATAAAAATTTTATCGGTTTGCTAGAGCCTGCACCAACGTTTTGGATTTTCACGCAAATAAATTCTCAGATTACTTTTAAACTTTCTTACTCAGGGTTATAGATATCATAAACTTCGAAATCTTTTGGTAAGTTTTACAAATCCTATTCAGACATTTCATCTAAGTTTTGAAATGTGACTTTTCAACAATACGTATCCAGTGGAATATTCCATCTCAATTTCTACGTTGATCAAGTGTACAAACTAAGGAGGGTCAAAGGTTCCGATAATTTCATATCGGCGGTTCTAAAATTATTAAACGCCTTCAACATCGACAATATGACCCCGAGATTATCGCTATGACCATAGTTCTTGTAATGAGTCCCTCTACAGCCCAATGCAGACTTTTGCTTGAGCGTTGCACTCTGACTATCAGGGCGGTAGGGACTCTATGACTGGCCTTGTCCAAACCTTTTCAGAGGAGACAAGGTCCTGATCCTCAGGGCCCCTATTGATCAAGGATTTGAGCTCGGCTTACAGACGGACAGAGCACGGTTTACTTATGTTGATGTCGCCTTACATATTTTTGATAGCAACATATTATTCTATAAACTTTCCTTGTGTAATAAACTTTTTATGACCTGTTGATCCTTGTTCTGTATATGAAGGATTATTTATAAATCTATAGATGTGTGTCCTTTGAATGTGCTGCTTTTGCGGTGAGTGAGAAAGTTGGCGCCCGTAAACCGGTTAACCACACCAATTGAATGCCGTTTGTTACTTCAATTGACCGTCCTAAGTCGGTATCGTAACCGCAGTACAAATATATTCTATTATTGTCATTTTTGTGTGCATGGCCTTGGTGATTTTTGTCATACAGCTCTTCCAGATGTCTTCAGTTTTCTCTTTCAGACGTAAATAAAATCTAAATTTTAGAATAAGTTTCATTTATTCGCAAAATTTTAAATTTAAGAATATGTTTAAAATATGTACATTTATAGCATGGTTTACTGTTATGTATTATGTTATTATTATATTATAGATATGTGTACACATTTCATTTTCTGAGAAGTGTTTAAGTTTTTTTAATTTAGATCTACAAAGACATTAATGATTTTTTTCTAGTGTATATATAGAAGTATCACCTGAAACATTTCCGATAGATGTCTGTTGCATGTTGGTAAATACACTTGTAGAAGAATAATTGGCAATGTAATATGTCGGAAAGATCGTACACGTTCTTTTTCTTACACTAGAGAATGGCGTAGATTGTGTTGTAATTATAGAATTATTACTGCAAAATGTCGCACAGTGAATACTAGAACAAACATCCACATTTAAGGTATGTCTGTCTTTTTGTCTAGGTTCATGGGGAATGAACTTGGGTGAGAAACAAACAAATCACGTGAACCGCGAAGCGGTTCTCGAATGATTTGTTTGTTTCTCATCCAAGATCATTCCCCATGAACCTAGATAAAAAGACAGTCATTCCTTATATTTACAATGTATTTTAAAAGGTTCTTTTTTGATAACAAAATATCAAATTCCCCGTTATCAAACTGACAAGGTCCGAATTTTTCCTGAAGTGGAAAAGTACTCCCGCCACGCAATGTGGTGCGTGTCTAGAATGCAAAAAAATACTCTATCTGTCGAAGTAATTTCTTTAACTGCTCAAAATTATCAGATTCATTCAAGTAAAAAACAATAATAGAACATCGGCCTTGAACTTGAGTAAGCCCCGCCTCTTTTTATATTACTACCCATGTGATTTGCCATACGCCGGGTACTACTTCCATGACTAAAGTTCATGGGCGGATGAACCGAGTCTGTTTAGCATGGTTCATCGAAGGAATTAGACTAGCATTGTAAATATATATAAACACAATACATGCATCCTCACGCAAACAGAGGTACATACACACACATACAGACGCAATAAGTTAATGTTGGATAAAAGTTATTCTATTTATCTCCTACATAGGCTCTTTTCAGGAAGACAATGTATACCTACATTCAATTATTCCTTGTTTCAGCGGTTAAACATTCTTCCAAACTAAGACAGGAAAAGAAAAATAGTCCAAATAGGATTTGATCGTTCACCCGCCTAACGTCAATGTAAGATTAAATATCATATAAAACAGGATATTTATCAAACTGTCTAACTCAAATATATAACACAATCCACCATGAACGGATAGTAGAAAAACATGTTGAATGACTTAAAGGACTCCAAAGGACGTTACATTTTCTTCGTAACATTAAAATTATGATACTGTAATTAAACATTGATTTTGTCATTAACTTCTTTCTTCTTATTACGAAGAAATCGTTACATTTTAAAATGAAATGCACACATTTCTTTGATTTTTAACTTTAAAATGCTTTAACATTCTTGCAAGAAAAAAGAGGAGTTACTGGCTCAGTTATGTGACAGAAGTCACCATGGAGCTATACAATACATGAATATAAATAATTTACTAGAACATATAACACATTACAAAAATATTTCATTGTAGTGCAATTACGATACCGACTTAGGACGGTCATTTAATTTGACAAAAGCCAAACAAATGATGTGGTTTACGGGCCCACCTTCCCACTCACCGTAACAGCAGAACAATCAAAGGACGTACATTTAAAAATTTATAAATAATCCTCAATGTAAAGAACAAGGGTCAACAGGTATCGCATATTGAGAGGTCATAAAAATATAAGCACGTAAGGTATTCTAAAACACATAATGGTATAAAAATATATGCGAAATCAACATGATAAACCGTGCTCTGCCAGTCTGAAAGCGAGCTAAGACCCTAGATCTGTAGGAGTCCCGACTAACAATCAGAGGGGACGAGGTTCAGGACCATGTCTCCTCTGAAAAATGTGTGGACAAGGCCCGTCATATAGTCCCCACCTCCCTGTTAGTCAGCGTACAACCTTCAAGTAAAAGTCTGCATAAGGCTCTAGAGGGGCCAAATACAAGACATATAGTCTTTTTGATGACTCAATATCATATTGTCTATTTAGAAGACGTTTGACTATTTTATTACATGATAAAATAACGTTATCGGAGCCTTTTACATTCCTTAGTTTATATACGAGATCACCGTAAAAATTAGGATGGGAAATTCCATTGGATACATACTGTTGAAAACAAATATTTCCAAATTCAGATAGAAGTTCAGAATAAGATCAGAATAATTTGCCGAATGTTTTTCTTAGCTTGTGCTATCTGTAACCCTGAGTTAAAAGTTTAGTAGTAATTTGTAAATTTCGTTTATGAAAGTCCAAAACATCGGTGCAGCCTCTGACAAATCGAACTAATTGAGATATGTAGATACCATATGATGGGAGCCGAGGGACATCGCCATCCAAGTAAAGGAAATTTACAATAGGAAATCCAAAATCCTCATGTCATCTAGATATCTGCAAGTATTATTAAATTTGTCAATGAGTTCAATACGTTTTGATTTTTGAATAGAAACCATAAAATCCCTCTCATAACAATAAAGAAATAAATCTGCTATCAAAGGCACACAGTTAGTACCCATAGGAATCCCAACTATTTGTTGATATATTTTGCTATCAAATTGCACAAAAATATTATTCATGAGAAAATCGAGTGCTTTACATAATTCCTTGCAAGTCCAGTATTTATGTGAAGTATATTGTTTGTTGGAAAAGAATCCGGAGTTATTGGAAGTACATATGTAAGTTTTAGATTCTCTGTGAAAACACCATTGAATAAGAGACAGCAATTTGCTTTTAATCAAAACATGAGGCAGAGATGCATAAAGTGTAGAAAAATCAAATGTAGAAATTTTAGTCGCTTTGAAATTTAGCGAAAGAAGTTTGTCTATAACTTCATGAGAATTTTTAATCGACCAAATGTTATTGATGTTACTATTATGAAATGCGACATCACAGTATCTTTTATAGCAGTTAGAACAGACGTTATATGCTTTGATAGTACCGTAGTAGAGCAGTGGGTAGAATTAGATATGAAACGTGATTTATATGGACTTTTATGTAGTTTTGGGAGCCAATACATGGTTGGTAGATCAGATTTATCAGTGTTAATTTTGAAGTCGGACATGGTCATGAGGCGATCGTGCAAGGTGCTGTCTTTTGAGGGAGGGCTTTCCACATATGTATGAGTGGAGTTTGATTCGTTTTTAAGTACTTCAATGTGATATAGTTTTCAAACAACTATTATGTTATTACCTGCTTTATCAGCAGGAACAAAGAAATATTTAGCATGTAAGTCAGCTATCTTCTTTTAATAGAATTTGCCGTCAATGTATTAGGCTGTTGGAATAAATGCGGATTTTCCGTAAAGTTCTTAATACGGATATCAAGTATTGGCGAGACCTAATTACCCACAGCAAGATTTATGTCATGATGGCTATTAAGAAAAAAAAAAAGTTTTTATAGTTTTCAGCCATTTGTGAAATAAACTGTGAAAAGAGAAACCTTCTTAAATTGGGAAGACTCATTCTGATCATAAATAGAGAGCAAATAGTTTCTCAAAAGTCACTTATATTAGTAGTTCTTGCCCAAGAAAACAAACAGGATCTAAGAATAAAACATGTTACCATATCTTTATTTTCAAGTATATTATAAGTATATACATAGATAAAAAGCCATATATATGTATCAATGAATTGCACCATATGCCCATTTCGACAAGAAATGTCTCTTCAGTGATCCTTAAGACGGTGGAAATTCAAGCATGTATATTTGTTAAATAAAACAATTACTAGAACTATTCTACAAAGGTAGAGAAGTCAGCGTGGCCTAGTGGATAAGGTGTTCGGCTCGTGATCGAGAGGTCCCGGGTTCGATTCCCGCCCTGGATATACCGGTTATCTCTCTTTCGGATGAGACAGTAAAAACCGAGGTCCCATGTCACGGTGGGCGTCGCACGTAAATGATCAGTCACTGCTTCGGGTGGATTCAATGCAAAGGTCTAAATTTGTATGTAATGCATCAGGCAGATACCGTCACCGTATACGTGAAATAATGGATTGACGTAAAACAATAATCATTCAAAGAACATAGATATGCATACAGTGGGTAATCTTTTGTTTTAGAATACTTTACAGTCATCAAAATAAGTAAATCACACTAAAACTAAGGAGTATCTCCCTCGTGCAAAGCTCTGTCCTTAGATAGATTCTTTGGTTCACTTTTTCGTCATTTTTGTTTCAACAGTGCTCTTTAAATATTTATAAATTAGCAGAATTCCAATCATTCGGCCACAAACATCAATGAAGAGATATACGTTGTAGCAATGCGCATTTGTTGCACAAAATTAAAATGTATATATGTTCTATATTTATTGTAACCACTTGGCTGGTGTCACTGCTGGTGGATTGAAAGTCCTTGAGGGCATCATAAGTCTAGTTTTCAGTGCTTTTGTGCTGACATGAAATATATACTTCCAATTTTCAGTCATCGAATTAAGTAAATTACTCTAAAAATAAGGAGTATCTTCTTCATACATAGGCCTGTCTTTAGATAGATTTTTTGGTTCACTTTTCGGTCATTTTGGTTTCAACACTGCTCCTCAAATATTTATATATTAGTAGAATTCCAATCATTCGGCAAAGAGTTTCCCTGAAAAGACATAATTTGTCGAAATGCGCATCTGGTGCACAAAATTAAAAGGTATATATGTTCTATTTTTATTATAACTACTTGTCACAGTAATTATATATCTCCCGTTCAGTACAGAAGCACTGAAAACTGAGCTTGTAATTACCCTTGGGAACGAATCGCGGAGGGTGATAGCATAAGCTTCCCTGATATCATGAGAATAGCTAAAAAATGTCAAGGCTAGCATCTTTACCCTTCATCTCAAAATTCTTAATCAGGATATTTGGATGTGACAGGACAAAGTTAATAAATAAAGGTGCATGTATATGATTTTCATTAATTGTAATGGTGTTTTCAATTACTAAGCAATACTTCAAATTCAGGTGACATAATCCTGATATATTAAAAATAACCCATCCAATAAAACAACGGATCGTTTATCCAATTAATCGATCAATAAATCCATCTGTTTCAAATCATATACAACTTTTATTTATATTAAAACTTCACAAGTTACTACAACATGTAATTCATTCAAGCGTATGAATCTTTTCGTATTTGATATTTTATAAATGTCCAAGAGAGAGAGAATGTCCAAGAGAGAGAGAGAGAGAGAGAGAGAGAGAGAGAGAGAGAGAGAGAGAGTGTGTGTGTGTGTGTGTGAGAGAAGAAAAGAAAGAAAATGAAAATGTAAAAAAGTAATAAATAAATGAATAAAAAGAAAAAAAAAAAGAAATAAAGAAAAAAAAAAAAAGAAAAATAAATAAAAATAAAAACCACAAGTTTTAGAGGTTATCTCTCTTGGCGTGGTGCGTTTTGTTTATCATCGAGATAACGGCTACAGCGATCATCGTGAGCGGATCGAAACTCTAGTTTTGGGGATCCCAAATACGCGCTACGTTAAGGGTAATGTCAAAGGTCACGGGGGATAAAGAGTTAACTGCCATCGTCTGTTTACATTGAAGATAATTATTTAAATTCTGAAGGTGACGCTGTAAAAGTTCAAAATCTCACGTGATATGCCGGAAAATATCATGAATATTAATAACGGTTTGAATCCGTTCATTTATGTGACAATTGTCTTGTGTTTCTATGTCTGAAGTTGGGAATGTCGGCAAATGACTTGTGTAAAACGTTATTTTTTCAGATGTGTATGGAAAAAAGAAAGTTTACTTCAGTAACTACAAAATGGAATATAAATGATGAAAGCCCAGAAAATATCACCCTTCATTTTGTACCTCTTGTCATTTTGCAAGATATCAATAAGTGATCTTCATAAACTTGTTATTTATATTAATGAAGGACAATGACTTATTAGCAGGTTTCCTATTTATAAGATATTGTGAAGGATTATCATGGAGGAAATGTATAAAACAGGAATTGAAATCAACTGTCACCAAACTTTGCAACATTTTGTAGGCAAATATATCATTTTTTTCATAATTTTCACACTTATCAAATTGTCATGACAAGTTCAAGATTTTGAATAATTAATCAAGGAAATACATAACTGTGTCAATAAAACAGGGGGTGGTTTAGTGTAATGTTACGCAAACTATGTATATTTTTTACGACTCGAAATTGATATATGAAAAGTATTTGTCGTCAGCACTTTGGAAAATACCTGATGATATGTCGATAAGGCAGGTGTACATCTGTCTTATTTATCCCGGAAGTATATAAGTGGCATCGCCGACGTGCGCAAATGAGATCCCGAAAAGGCTTTTTAGATTGTCTGTTTGTAGATATTCTCAAAAGTAAGGGTTGAAATAATTGTAACAAGCACCTGTGAATTTGTTGAAGTCATTTCCATTCTGTCGTCTCTAACATCAACACTGAACATTGTGGATATCTGGTTGAAACATGGATATAGCGGTATAAAAGCGCCATCATTTACATTACTGTCTGACGGAATCCGGAATTAGCAATTAATGCATCTATAGATATTCTTTTAGGATGCAACGCAATATTACGTTTCTCATTGAGGCATAAAACATCATGTATTTTTTTAATGTCGCCGTTATGTCGTTGGCTACGAATATAGCAAATATAGGTGATGTCACTCAAGTAGAAAATTTCATATCAGATTTTATATTTGCGTAAACACTTTATAACTGTTGTGGTTCCACCCGCATACATTTCGGTATAGAAAGTGTTTCACGTAAAGTAACCTCCCGTATTTATGGTACTGTATAGAAAACTATATCAAGTGCAGTAACATTCTAATATGTTAATATAGAACGACTGTGAAGCGTAGTCATCTCCCATCTTCGTTTTAATGGCCAATAGCACAAATACACCTCCCATTTAAGACAGATTATATTTAAGATTTAAGATATCAGGTGAATCCATCTCTGTTCGAGGTGTGGAAACTTTAGCACTGAAATTTACTCATATTCTTGTGTAGATCATGTAAGTGACTTTTTCTTAATGCGTCTTTGTAAAATAAGTGTAAGGAGATATATACAAGCATCAATTAATTGTACTCTAAGCGCATTTTCACAACTAATGTCTCTGTAGAAGTACATAAAGAGAAAGCTGTGGACATCAAAGGGTTTATACTTGAAGAACGAACTAGTACTGAACTTACCTTAAAGTACTAACCAAGTAAAAAACGAAGAAGTTCCGACGGGTAAACCATATCTCATAGTCCATGGAATAAAAGGACAATGTCGTGTTTAGTGTCATGTTCAGACAAATGCGAACCCCAATAAACTCGAGGTGAGACCAGGTGCCCGGGAGGAGTAAGCTTACCCTGGTTGTATACAACACCCGTCACAAAAGTCCTGCAACAACTTTTCAAGTCGATGACGTCAATAGATAAATATACATGCATGGACACATGAAGGAGACAAGAATACAGAATCAAATTTTCCTATTCAAGGTATGAACTGAAAATTCCGGCGTCGGAAATATGAGATTCTAGAATCACCTAACGGCTCGATTGGGATTATGTCAAAGTATGTCACCCTCGACTGATATCTTTCGATCTGGGACGAGAGGTAATTCTTGATTCTGTTTGTCGCCAGATAAAGCCCCTTTCTACCCCCTTTCATTGCTTCTTCGTTCCTGACACTTTACACATCTTTATCCTAGTTTCAATACTACGCTAAAATAGTTCCAGATAGGAAAGTTATTTTAATAACAATAATAGAGTGTAACAAGAACATGAAACCAGTCAACATAAGTAAACAAACATATAAATATAAAAAGAGTTAATTTAAACTTTTTTTGTATCTCAATATGTATAGTAATAATTACGTAGTAATATACCATACTAGATCGATGTTCCAGATCGATTGATCTAGAACCCCACTCCCGATAGAATTCTTCAGTCTCGTATACAAGAATGCACATAAACAAATGTCTTTATATAAACGTATTATGTCAAATCAAGTATAGTCTCAAAAAGTCAAGGTAAGAACCCATTTAAGGACAGGGTTATGTAAGAAGGAAGATACTTTGGAATGTATTTCAGGTCAGTACAGAAACTCTGAAAACTAGATTTGTGAGTACCCTGGAGGCTAACCGTCCACCTGCAGTAGTATTAATCCAGTGGTTATAATAAATGTAAAAATATGTATACAATGTAAAGATGATGGATAAATCCAAACCATAAGTCTAAAAATCATGAAACCAGAGGACATACAAAATCAGTGAAAATAATAAACAAGTGGAAAATAACAAAATATGTCTACTTGAAGAGCATATGTGAACCCCTGTGATGGAGTGAGATCAGGTGCCCGGGGAGAGTGAGCATCTCCTGCTTGTTAAGTTACAACTTAGTGTACCACATGCACATTTCGACAACTGATATCTCATCAGTGAAGAGAGGTCATATTCATTTTATATTTCCGTAGACACGATCGAAAATGGCTATCAGGCGAAGTTACCCATATCCCTTTTAAGATACCATCAGTATATATTGCGTTTATTAGACGAGTCAATACTCTTCTTAATGTTTGTTTAAAATGCCTATCAGGTAACTTACCTGCCTTTTTTATTCGCATTGAATATTACTTCACTCGTCAATCAATTCGAGCAAGGAATCCTCCATGGAAGGCTAATCATACTCAGCCAATTTATAACATACATATAGAACATATATACCTTTGAATTTTGTGCGCTATATGCGCATTTCAACAAGTTATGTCTCTTCAGTGAAGCTCGTAGCCGAATGATTGGAATACTCAAAATATATAAAAATACAAAGAGCAGTGTTGAAGCTAAAATGACCGAAAAATGAACCAAAGAATCTATCTAAGGACAGAAGTATGCATGAGGGAGATACTCCTTAGTTTTAGAGTGATTTACTTAATTTGATCACTGAAAATTTGAAGTATATATTTCATGTCAGTATAAAAGCGCTGAAAACTAGACTTATGATGCCCTCGGGAACTATCAGTCCACCATCAGTGACACCAGCTATCACATGAGTTCATTTCCCGTACACGTGTGTATGTCCATGCATAAAGTGAATCAACCTCCAAATTATGTTCTCGTGTAGCAGGTTTATTAGGTAAAGATACCCGCTTTTCAGTATCCAATATAGAATATCTATCAAATGAGATCACTTCCCGTATATGTCCATATATTATTAATTATATAAGGTAAAGTCGCCACATTTTATATTGCCGGGATCTTTAAGTCACCTTCTAAGAAACTTTCGACATAGAGGGTATAAGTATAATTACCTCCTCTATATGTTACCGAAAAGAAAAGTTATATCAGTAACCCCTTTTATATGTCAGTGCAGAAAGTCTATTAGTTAAAGTAAGCTCCCATTTACATTCCATTCTGGATGTTATACGAGGTGATGTGACTTCCTGCATATATGACTATATATGACGTATATCAGGCAAAATCAATTCTTGTCTTCATTTTGTATAGGAAGTGTATTAGGTGAAGATATATCCCTTTACAAATTCCATACTGCTTTTCTATCAGGTGAAGTAACCTCAAGTTATATGTCCGTATAAAAAGTCAATCAGTTGAAGTCACATTACTTTATATTCCTGTAATTCAGGCGAGATAGGTGACGACATTTCTCTGCAGATATGTACGTACGTATAAATTGCAGTTACCTCTGGTATATAGCTATTTCTGGTGAATTAACCCCTTTTATATGTCCGTATAGAAAGTTAGGTAATGTTTCGTTCTCTTTATAGTCAAGCACGAATGGTTCAGTGGATGAAGTGCTCGGATCATGACCGAGGGTTCCAGGATTTCGCCGTGTGCACATCGATGTCTTATCTTTCAGATGAGACCATAAAATCAAGGTTCCATGTCATGGTAGGCGTGGCACGTAAAATATTCTTCCATGCTTAAGGTGGTTAGGTTGCAAAGGTATAGATTTCTATGCAATGAGAGAGGCAGATGTTGTCACCATACGTGAAATAATCGTGGAATGATATAAAACAAAAAGTTAATCAATCAAGTAATGTAAATTTATGGTCCAGTATTAAAGGTAACTTTCCGAATACACTGCTGTATAGAAAATCGTATATAAAGCAATTGCTTTTAAAATATCCGAATAAAAAGTCAATGAGGTGTGTTCATCTCCCGTTTAGATTCGATTCCCTAATATATTGGTGATTAGAAAAAAAAAATGCCCCCTTTTATATTCCTATAGAGAAATGCTTTGGGCTGATGACTTTTCCCGTATATCTGTTGGTATATCAGTATATCATGTCTACCAATTGACGTCATCTGTCCAATAGATTTAATTCTAAAGAGTGCATTGCGTTCAATGATATCCGTATTGGGTACGTGTTCAGTATACGTACGTAGTTAAGTACCTGAGATCGCCTGTCTTCTCTGAAGAGACATAAGTTGTCGAAATGCGCCTCTGGTGTGCAAAATTTTAGCATATATATATTCTTATATTTATTTTACATGTTCATGTATAAGGTCCACCAGGTGAAGTCACCTGCTATTTATTTCCCACTATTGAAGGTCTGTCACGTGAAGCCACATCTCTTTGACATGTTCATGTTTAAGGTCTATCAGGTGAAGTCACCTGCTCTTTATGTTCCCATCTATTTAATGAGGAAGGAAAGATATGCCTGTAGAGAAACACTATCACATGTATAGATGTATTAGGAGTCCATGTAGAGTTTCTATCAGGTGAAGTATTTAGTATCACGTTCAGGTCTATCATGTGAAGTCACCTTCCCTTATATGTTTGTAGAAGACGTCTATAAAATGAAGATGCCTCTTTTATATATTCCAGAATAGAATAAAACATTTATCAGGGGAAGTACTATTCATTATTATTCAAAACAAAACGTTGCACATGAAGTTACCCTTGTTCTACATATTCGTAATAAAGCCTATCAGATGAATTCGCTTGCCCGTATATTTTTATTATTCTCTTATCAAAGTCATATCAGGTATTTCCCTTATAAATAATCGTATAGAGAGTTTGTAAGGTAAAGTAACATTCTTACACAATTCAGTATAGTATTTCAAATAGGTTAAGGTATATCTTTTTATTCGTAAAGATCTGCGATACCGATCCGATTTCTACAACTCGGAGTCCAAAGAACATGACAATACATATGTATAAACATAAATATGACACACACAATCTCCAATCTCACATTGTTAAAACAGAGGTGACATCATGTGCCATGGAAAAGTAAGCATCCCCTGCCGACCGGTCATGTCTGAATAGAAAATCTATCAAAAACGTCACTTCCTTTATATATTCCGGTTACAAATCTTTATGCGATGAAATTCTCTTCTCACCTAGTCCTTCTCTGGACACTAAGTGTCGAGTATCCGACCGAAAATTGCAAAATTAAATTTGAATTTATACCTCGAAAAATTCGACTATATCTGATGGTCTATGTTCAAGAGTCTACTGTTTTCAAGTTCGACTTACAGACAAACGTCACGATATCGATATCAGTAGAGCGTATTAGCTAAATGATTCTGAATTGTCCAGAAGTGCAGCGAAAAGTGATATGACTTTTTGTTCCACATTAAAATTAACTGTTTGACGCAATTTCACTTTTAGTTTTCTCCAAGAAGAGTTTGATTATCCAGGACAGCATTTCGGCATTTTTTCTTCTTTCCGTATCGTAACCGCAGCACAATCGAATATTTTTGTATTGTCTTTTTCCGTGTATATTCTCCTGTCTTCATTTTTTGTGTGCAGGTCCTTGATGATTTTTGTCATACAGCTTTGTCAGATGTCTTCAGTTTTCTCTTCTTGTTTTGTTTGTTGTAAAAACAACATCAATTCTTCTTAAATAAGTATGTATTTACATATGTACCTAATTATCCCATTATACAGGATTTATTAAGTAGGTACTTAACATGCTATAGTGGGCCAATTGACGAAGACAATTTCCAAACAATTATCAAAACAAACCCTACTCAAAGAAGAGGTCGCATTATTACGTAGAAAATATGTAAATTTCAGAAAACACTATTCATTACAAATATTGGATTTTTTTCATCTCTGACAAATATATATTGTTAATGTTTGATTTTCAAAAATATTTCTTCACAGTGATTTTCTTCCTTTTTTTCTAAATTCTCCAGTTTTAACCCACACTTAAAAGATGTATAACTTTGTAACGGAAATTACATTGCATGTGATCGAGGAAGTTATCACGTAAGATTTATTATTCTGTCTGCTTACAGGGAAATAGACAAAACTTGTACGAGCTTAATTGAGTGCACATTATATGTACATTAAAATTAAGTATTCCACTAATTATCAATTATCTGTAGAACTATGAGACGGCGTAGCTCAATCCCTTGAGTATTTCGTTCGTGAACAAAATGTATCAGGTTCGAGTCCTACCGATTGCTCGTTGGTTTTCTGTTGCTTAAATGAGACAGCAAAACTGATGTCCAGTGTCACGATAGGAGTCACATAAAATATCCATCATTATATAGGTCGAAATTTATGAATCAGACAGATATCGTTCCCATATAAATGTAATAGTGTGACGTAAATCAAGATAACAGAAGTGTAGAATATAAATCCGTAATATGGAAGACTAAGGGGTCAATGAATGCCATCCATTGGATAATTACGTTTGCAAATCAATTACATTAATGTTCTTGATCACACTTTATATTTCAACAGTAGTTGATCCATTTAAAACATATAGGTGGAAAAATAATCTATTAAGTGGATGAGCAAGCACTCAGTATTTCCTAGAGCTAACAACATTTCAAATACTTATTACTTATAGTTAACTCTACCTATACATGAGAATTATAAACTGTAAGTTCTATAGAGCGCTACATGAATGTTGCACGCCTTCCATCACAATAACTCTGTTAGAATCCAAATGGTCATATGGTTTATCAGTATTAATGTCATCATCATCTCCCTCCTCCATTGCAGGTGGTTGTAACGCTAGTTCTTTTATACATTCATACATATCCTCTTCGTTTATCTCCTCAATGTCAAAAATCCTGTTTCCATTTTGTACTTCGCTTGAAGTAAACTTTTTACTAGAAATACAAACCAATAAAAATTTTCTATTATCTGCATCGTAATGTATACCAGACATCATGTGATTTGTATGAAACAGCCTTTACTTAAGCCAGTAAATGAAATTTTATATTATTGGGGCTCTCTACTTAGAATATTCATTATATCTATTTCATTTTCTATAAATATATATATATATATATATATATATATATATATATATATATATATATATATATATATATATATATATATATATATATAATATGAACTTAAATGGAAAAAATGTAATAATCAGTACATCGAAAACTTACTTCTTTTTGCGGTTCAAGCAGCAGAATACAAAAATATTCATTGTTAAGGCGATGATAAGGAGGGCAACTAGAAATAATTTATATTATATAATTTATATGGTATACATTTTAAAATGTACTTCATGTCATGTTGGCCTTTTGGCAAACCCGCTATCCAGAATCTCATTTGAATATTTCACCAAAGTCTAGTCTGGATTAAAATTATTGCAATGGAAAGATCGTTACAAGACTTTACCCCTGATACATCGGGTTCCTTCGCCACTTAAAACTGATAAATATTATATAGGTAAGATAATCTTAGTATGAGGTAGAGTGTGATACCCAAACAGACTGTACATAATTGTACATAGCATCCACTTCGACATATTATATCAATCGTATTTATACTGGTGGAAGGGGGAGGGTACAGACCACCACAGATGCACAAATGCAGAAGATACTCGCTATGAAATCATTTATATCTTGTTAACTTTAAATGAGGAAGCGCGGACAGGATATCTGACTTAGTCTTTTTCTCATAGAAATAGGTCACAGTCTAGGTTTGAAGTGCCGCATTGCTATTGAATCCTTTTAATGTACTATCATCACATCATATGTATATAATGGTTAACAACGAATATCACGGAGAAGACTATTTGATCTGTACATTGTGACCAGTAACAGACCCGACCCGCATTTTTAACCCGTGTGCACAAAAACCAGCCCCTTTCATTTATTACCATCATATCATTTATTAACATGTAAGTGGGGACACAGAGAAAAGTTTATATGAACAGTTATACGAACAGAGGTAGGTATCATACCATAATATTTCTCACATTATATTTTGCATGTGTCTATATATTGTAAGAAATAACATGTAACCACATTTAGTGTAGTGAGATGAAGAGCAGGTTTTCTCTAATAAATTTAATTTTAGAAACTTACACCGTAACAATTAATGAGCGGGAAAGGAGTTGTTACAAAATACATTATTGCGGATACCTTTAGCCATCAATTATTTGTAGTCACATATGTGCATACTTAACTGATACATCATTATAATTCAAAGTCATTCGACTTAGTGAAAGTTTTTTTTCTCTTATTTACCAATAGCTGATATTATTGTGATGTAAATCCATGTTTGATTCTCGGATCCTGAAATGAAATATTAGTCATTTAAATTCTAATAAATTTTGTCAAATAAATCATGAAAATAGTTATATTCAAAACTGTAGTTTATTTAAAGTAATACTATTACCATTTTCTGTAAGTTGTACATTTGAACTTTGTTCAGTGTTCTTAGTTACATTCGGTGAAACATAGCTTGGTGTACAAGGTGTTGTAAGGTTGCTATCTTTCTTTGATACTTGGGTGAATTCAGCTATTGTTGATGACTTCTTACTGCAACGATGATATTCTAATTAGTGAAAATACTTTAAATGACTTCTTATCTAACAGAAAAGAAAAATTATTTAAATTGAGGGCAGAGAAGTGTTTTTATTGGAACTCGCAGTATTAAACAATTCACTTACGTTGAAATCGTATCCAGTTTTTTTCCGAGAAAACAGACTGGATCTTCAAAGATAAAATATATTATGGTCATGATATTCGATAAAATCATTTGAACAATACATCAATTTTAAACACAACTCCTATATGGGAATGAAATTACTCATTCCTCAATATAACACATGTGAAAATCCCTATCTAAAATGTTTGAAACGCTATAGCTATGGTAAGCCGTTTTTGAAATGTAATCAAAATATTAAGGTCAAGATCACAAGGTAATGAATTTTAGTATCAATGTGAAAATCTCACCACAATGAATACACGTAAAATATGAAAGGCCTTACATGTGCTATGATTTAAACGTTATGGATGTAGTAGTCATTTTCTAAAGTTAGGTGAAAGTTGAAGAGTTCATCTGATGGCATCAAGATACAAGGTCACATATTGTGGGGTGAATGGAGATGGTCAAACCATAAGGAAAATACATATGAAATAACAATGCCCTCTTACCCATAGCTCAAAACTGAAGGCAAATCGATGTTTTCACTTTGTGAATTATGTCAAACTCAGATAAAACTTGACATTAATGTTGGAAATGTAAAAATGTATGATTTCAATAGAAATGATTAACCACAAGAAACACACATATGAAATGTCAAATTCAAAGTTTTCATGGTCCAAGAGTTGTGGCCAAGAATACTTTGTTTATGTAAATAAAACATTAATGTATATGTCATGGAGTCATTACTAATGTAATGATCACAATGAACACACAGGCGAACTATGAAAGGGCTGTTTGATATGGTTGAAGATTATGTCCAAAGTTTTTTTGTCAATTGAAAAATATACATTGCATTGAAGCAATGATTTTCTCACTGTATAGTAGCTTTATGTTATCTTATACTTTCTATGTCTTCCTCATTGTATTCATTTTACCAAAATGATCTTTAGTGATACAGATAGATTCTATATCATCCATTGGCGTTAAAAATTCCAAGATAATGGACAAAGTTGTAAATATGAACTCTATGATATGCATTTTGACAGCATGTTGATACACAAAAACTAATTTGTCTTTTGAGGAAACTATCAATATAGAAACGGAAAATATAATAATAATCATTACAATTAATGTTAATGTTAATGTTTTTGAGATTGTGCAGAAAATATAACGTCTCTTGCTCGATATATTTCAAAATGAATTAATATTTGTTTCTTGTATATTTCAAATATTTATTATGCTTTAGTAAATTTATCATAAATAAGACATACTCGCTCATTTAGACTCCTATGTCACGATAAATAGTAAAATCTCTTTTGCAGTAATAAGTATATGAGCTCTTTTATACACATAGCGCTATTTGACAATATACATTCATCACGAATAATTTTCACTTTTTATATTCTATGATTTTCATTTCCTGTTATAAGTTTTTACACTTCTATAGCGTGTGGTAATAAATGGTACAATATTTATGTCTTACGTATTATCATAATCTACAAATCTTTGAATATTATAAACTTACATTTGTACAATTCATTACTTCTGAAAGGTTTCTCTGGTAGATAATTTTTACTGCAATATTTGGTTGTTTTGGGTATTTTGTAGGTACAGTTCCAGTGAAGCAATACAATTTCTAAACCGAACTGAAAAGCAGGGCAATCTGTAATAAAGCACTTTCCGTTACCTGAATGTTTATAAATGCTCTGTTTCTCTGGCACACACACACACACACACACACACACACACACACACACACACACACACACACACACACACACACACAAACACACACACACACACACCTACACACACACACACACACACACACACACACACACACACACACACACACACACACACACACACACACACACAGATATATATGTATACATTTACCTTCCATGTTTTAAAATTCTATCACATCTTGTACTACAAATCATTGGTATCTCTCACGTTAATGATATGTATCGGAATAACTGATTTGGTTATCGTAAAGATTTGCTATTTTATGTAGTTTCGACTCTAGGTATGGTGGGGATGCCACTGCGAATGTTTAATGGAACTACGTATATAAAAACGTTTAGATAGGACTCATGTGACTAAAACAATTTTTGAAGTTCTACATAACCAGTTCAAATTTTTGCCATAGTTACCAAATTGTATATATGGAAGATGAGGTTTGAAGCACCATTCTGCACTATTGTGATACGTAATGGACTGGCGTTCTTTTTTTTCTTCTTCTTCTTCTTCTTCTTCTTCTTCTTCTTCTTCTTCTTCTTCTTATTATTATTATTATTATTATTATTATTATTATTATTATTATTATTATCATTCTAAGGAGCATTTTAAATTACCTGAAGTAATATTTGAACTTTTAAAATGCCATTGCGTTATCAAAGTATGTGTGATATGAATAGACAATTAAACAGCCAAAATCAAATGTTTATTCTTACATGTGGAAGGCACTAGGCGTGGTTTGAAACAAAACTCCTTCAGAATACCTTTGCCCGTAAATCCACAGTGATACAATGTACTGTTAGAGCAAGTAAACTCCTGACTTCTTTTCATCCACGTTGCTAAGTCAGTTGGACATGTGGACACAAGATATACAAAAAATAAAATGTGAACAATGTATATGTTACTCTCATAAAAACATCCACGAAGTTTCATATCGGAGTGCATGTATATCCGTCAGTAACGCATGTTCTCTAACCAAGAGCTATATATTGAGTTTATGTGACGAGCTGCTTGATAAAACCAGGAAATAAAATGATTTATCTGATACTTTCATGTTTTGCTAACCTGGTCGCCGAAAGCGTCACGGGAGGTATTGCTATTAAGAGGGGTCCAGCTTCGTACGTGGTCCGTCTTCTCTAACACCACCAGGCAGACCGTAAGCAACTTCGGCATGTGTGGTATATGGAATAGATTCTGATCGGACAGTTTTCAAAAAACTTCTACTATAAAACTACAAGACAAAATGTTTTCATATTTTGTAGAATTGATAATTGGTAGACTTCTTCAACTGTTCCATCGTTGTTTCCCGTCACGAGGTAAATATGACCGCAATATCTATAAATATAACATAGACTTAGAAAGTAGCAGATTTGATTTTTATCTCAAAACAATAATGCATTTTGGAAAAACAAGTGAGCTATTCAGAATTCTTGGAGCATATTTTGTCTCATACATTGAAATTTCATGTGGGATGAATATTCCAAGTTGTGATCTTTAAGTTATCGTTTCATTGTAGTATATGTATATATTTATGGTAATATGTGATGTTATCATGACAAGATGATAAATCCAACCAAGTCATTTATCTAAAAATCATGAAACTGAAAGGGCATTCAAAATAAGTAAGATCGAAATTCAAATAGAAAATAAACCTAAGAACATCTACTAATGAGTTTAAAGAACACACAAAAAGGACATTTTAGATAGTCTTTTAATTCTCAAAACCGACTATTGTGTAAAGTGTTTTAAAAAAGAATGATGTTATAATTACTATGTAAGAATTCAACGGCATTAAGAGGACTTACTGGAATTTCTCAAATTTCCATATAGTAGGCTTTCCCCCGGAAGGCTGACTATATAACCTTTTCCCGCTACGACTAAGTACATCGTGCGCACAACATAATTATCTCATGCACACGATTTTTTATCTCGTCTGCACGATTTTTTATGTTGTGCGCACAACATAACTATCTCGTGCGCACGACTTACTAAGTCGTGCGCAGAAGGTGGGGTTTTTTTTTCCACATGTCCCTTTCATTCTTATGCATGGTTTGGCAGGGTCCGTTTCAACGATCAAAATCTGTATAATTGTATAATGTACAAGTAGATTCCGTCACCACACACGTTCTTTAAGCGTGAACAGATGTTTAGCATCAATCAATCAATCGTTTTTCTATGCAAGATTTACTGCATTGTATCTCGTTTGTAAGACTTAACACTTAGTGCGTCTGTGTCCCATTTAGTTTTGCGTATGTTCGACTCCAGTAATTGGTAAAGATCATTGACTAAGTAATTTTTCCTTTGCTCATAGCAAATAATGTGCTACAGCATATATACATAAGTAAAGTCAAAGCTAAACTGAAAAGGGGTAAATTTAATTGTATTTGCAAAATTTGCATTTAAATCGTGTCATAGTTACAAGGATGTAGAAAGTTATAAAACTATCGATTAACGAAGAGGGGAAGACCTAGTATAGGGGGAAGAGCTAATATGTGAGGGGGAAATGCTGCTATAAAGAGGGGGAGGCCTGTCTATACAGTAGGATTTCCCACATGCGAAAGCTGGCTATATGGGCAGTCTTCAAGTGCAGGGAGGGGGGAGGCTACTATATAGCTAGTCTTCCGGGGGGACTATCTAGGGACAAGAGCTACTATATGATACCGGAACACAAACATACATATTAGCGCGGTTTTTTTTACCAATCTGAAAAATCAACTATTTGAATTTACCACCTAACATTACAGCCTCAACACCGGGTGTATCATGCTAGCAAGAGATGCTTAATCCTTCGGATCTCTCTCATTCAACATTCGCAATTGTTCTTACAGAGATAATCAATGCCGGATTCGAAGTCTTAAATAGGATTCTGAATACCGGACATCGAATGATACGAATGGTATTGAAACATGTGGACCTTAAATATTCTAACTGTTCTTTTGAATTACTCAGAACTTACATTTCATTAATTTCGATTTAATTTTTTTTCACGCTAACAAATGCCAGATTTGTATTTAGTAACGATGAAAGAAAAAATCATATGGTCGAATTTAAATAAGAAATGTCCATTCCAGGGTTATAGCAAGTATTTCAAAAGTGTGTGTATGTCTGTTGGGAAGAGATTGAATTTCGTCTCTTGTCGAAGTAAAGGAATGAAAAATCGGTCCATATAACTGGAACACACATACCCCGGTGTCTACGGCCCTGAGCACTCCTTGTCAAATTTTCTGGACTCGCTCGTGATGATTTTTTAAATTTTAGAACAATTTTATACATAAACTTTGCGTTGCTCTGTTCCTCTTAGAAAGTCTCCTATGTATAATTTTAAAGGTACGTATTTTCAACGCATTTCTCCCATTTTAAAGAGCATTCATCATCACGGCATATAGCACTTATATATGAGACTTCCATATGTTGTATCGCCATTCCCATTTACAAAAAGAACCAGGATGAATTTCATTACTACTTGCATGTCCCGTTTCATGACTGGCTATCAGCATAAGTTATGAGTTTCAATAAACACCAATGTAAATATTAAAATATACGCACAAAATATAAAATGCTTTTCATATATATCTTCTACTCATGTGTACAGTGTGCTTAAAATTCGGCTTAAAGCTGGCCTCTCGCCATAAAAATCCGAGGTGTTTCGAGAAAGTTTTTACGGGAGCGAAGCTGACCTAGGTCAACTCACTCCTGTATGTTTTATGAATATTAAATGAACGTCTGACCCAAATGCTCGAACAGAGCTCTCGTCCACGGTATAAATGAAACAGGCGGAGTCATGCAACCGTGACATTTGATCGAAGACACGACAAAGGCAACATAGCGTCGCAAACAGAAGTACATGTAATTATCTTTATATATTTCATTTTTTGTTTCTTTATTTTTTAAAGTAACATACATAAATAATACAAAGTTAGTTATAACAATATATCACATGATACTGTAATGTTGTACGCAATTTACCTCGAAAATGCCAAGCATCCAACCGTGCGTAACGTAAATAAACAAATTTTAAAATTGAACGAACAAATTACATGTACAAGTTATTGTAATATGACCAGGAATGACATATATCATAATGTACAATTAGTATCGTCAGTTGTACTTGTAATGAACCCACACTCTCCAGGCAAATGTCAAAATGCAAACGAGATAAAGGTAATTTGAAAACTTACGATATTCAGGTAATACTACCCTTTCTCCAAATTACAAAAGCCAAATTCCAATACTCTACAACAGACCACACATTTGGAAAGTATCATATCATTTACACATGTATACTTTACTGTAAACAAATACACATCAGTTTACACGTCCGTTTGCTGACACATCTTTTGGATTGTTCGAATAAGTAACATTCAAACAAGACACGGTAAAGATTGACGACGAAATCTTCAAAATTATACACAAGATTCTGTTTACGATCCTTTATAGTGGGTGCTTACTGAATAATATTATTTGTAAAGTATGAGACTCATTGAACTTACACATCAGGGGCGAATGTAGCGATTTTGAATGAAAAGGGAGGGGGTTACCAATCAAAAGTGTAATGTGGTAACTGTACAACCATGAAAAGGATCTGTCTTTTATATTGCCAGGAAAAAATTTTATGACATAAGGGATGTATGTGCAAGGGGTTAGGGGAAGGGGTGGGGTTTCTATCATCCGTATTATCCATGCCATTTTCTTTAGATCTGCCAACGAAGAACCAGCCAGATTAATTACCTTTTCGATTTGGAAAGGGAGTATTTTTACAGTTTTGCCCCAGCTCTTTCATTATTTATAGCCACATTCCACGAGATTTATTAAAGACATCGACATATTTGATATAACACAAAATACACCATATCATAACCTGAACTCAGTTGTCACGAAAGACGGACATCTACATTTTAAAATTAGAGCTCTTTCAAACACGAATAAGTAAACAGTAACAAGAATTTATTGTTCGTATATTATATTTATTGCTTATTATACTATATGTGGTTTGGCGATATTTCGCCATGACTGCATTAATGAAAGAGCCAAGACCCAAATTGGATCTTATGGGCATCCAAATAAAATAGTAGAAAATTGAGATTAAAATCATATTTAGATGACATAAGTGATCAGCAATCTTAATATGATATCCGAATAAAAGTTAAATGAAATTCAAATTGAATCATTTAGCAATAATTAGAATTTAAATGTCAATCAATAGTAAATCTGTTCCTGGTGAAAGCACAAAAACTGTCATCATTCATAAAGTCCTTGTAAACACACACTATTCTATGCCAACTGCAGCCATGACGATTACAAAAGGATCCATCAGAAGATATATGGATATCCTGTAATTAAAAATTCAAAATCCAAGCAGTATCATAGTTCTGCATATAATGATCTTGGGTAGGGTGGGTGGTTTAAAGTTTTTTTTTCCAAAGTGAACACTCCTTGCGAATTATCACGCTATTTAAATGCTCCGGTCGAGTTAACAAACACGTGTCATAAAACGTGAGTTATATAAAATGTAGAGTTATCACACTTTGATATATTAGAGTTGTCTGGCGTTAATAAATCGATTTAATTTGTAGTATTAAATCTAAATATGCCTAAATTGAGAAAGAAGAAAAATATCTGCACCAGACACACAAGTTCCAGCCTCAAAATTAATCAATAAAACTTGTGCATAAAAATTTCCGAAAGAGTATGGTTATTCCGTCCCAAGATCCCCACCCCCTCTTCTGACGTCTGGACTTGCAAAGGTATTATTCTATTTTGTTTTATTTTATTTTATTTCAAGTAAAACATTTTTCAAAAAAACTATTTGACACTTTTGTGATAATTTATATTATTATTGACGGGCTAGTGCGGTGAATACAAATTCAAGAACTAGTAACATCTAAAGCTAAACAACCTGCGTTTTTGAAACACGAATGCCCCAGCGGCAAATAAACATAGCTGTCCATGTTCTACTCCGGGGTCACATGATGACGCTTAGGGGATATATGTACTGTTGAATTTTGGTACCTGTAACAATATTCTATTAAAAGTTATCAGGTTTAAAAGTCATATATCAATTAGAATTAATAAAAATGCTGTTCGTTTATAACTATTCGACTTGACATGGATCCCCATTAAAACGTACATAATCGTGCGGAACTTCTTACCCACCCACCACTGCTGTCCCACCCCCAGGAAAGAATAAATAAAAAGGACATATATTGTTTGAAGAACCAACAGTTTTTTTCTTCTCTCCATCATTTTCTGTCTCTGTAAATGTAAAAATACTTATAATCGAACACTCTGAATTCAAGAAAGTGTTCTTGGGAATGCTGTATTTTATTTTTGAGGTGAGGTGGGAGGGAGCAAAGTGGTGGGATGCAGGGAAAAATGTAAATTTGAGGGCAGTGAACTTGGGCGAATGCCACCCGGGTAGAATATGGAAAACGGGTTTAAAGGATAAGGCAAGAAGAGGTTTAGTCAGACAAGACCTTTGTGTCTCCTATCTGCAGTGGATCATGTTATGAAATGCAATAACATACAGAGAGGTGCAGTCCTAACATAACATTATGTTAACGTCGCGTTAACGTGAAGTTTGCTCTCTTCGTGCGCTCAGGACTGCTAAGCACACGCGTTTGCGTTAACGCAGATTTCCACGTGAACTTAATTTCGAGACCGTGTGAACGCGCTCCTCGGCCGCGTTAACGCGCTGGACTGCCGCGTGAACATGCTTGACAGCCACGTTCACTTGCTTACAACTTAAAACTTGTATTAAAATGTTTATACAGAAGGATTTGAAAATGAATCGATATATACATTGAATATTTAAATATAAAAACATATTAATGTGTATTAATATTAATAATAATAATAATAATAACGAAAAAAAAAAATAAAGATAATAACAATGATGTTAATTAATATATTCATATATTATAGAAAATAGCTTAATCAAAAATAATAATACTAAATACATAAATAAAAAATATCTGTTAATACATAAATAAATTAGTTATAAATGAATAAATAAATGAGAAATAAATCCATAAATAAACTAATTAAAAATAAATAAATGAATGAAATTAGAAAGTAATCATGCTAGTAAAAACTGACGATTTTTTTTTCATAAATACCTTATTGCATGTCTACGCGATAATTTCCTTTGTTATATTAATATGAAATCCTTAGTACAGGGTGTTATTTAACATTACATTTAATACACGTTTTATGGCGACATTCGCGGTAATATAATTAGATCCATTTATTTTTTCCATCAATACTGCGTAGAGAATCATAAATATGTGAACGTGCGACTGGACCAAGCGCACGCGGGAATAAATCGCGTTAACGCGAATTCCCTACCGCGTTAACGCAAGGAGCGCACGCGCGTCCGGTCGAGCAATCCTAGCACGTGTGCTAGAGCAGCCCTTGTGACCGCTTTTCGCGTTAACATGTATGTTATGTTAGGACTGCACTCATCTGTATGCATGTTCACACTATACATGTAGACTTGCATCTGTAATGTATAAGATCGGTCAAAACTGAAATTATAGACACATGACTAAATTGTTGTAAAGGAATTAAATAAATGTAAAAATGTAAATAAATGAATCCGTCTAGTGCTGTAAGTGTTAAATATCTATGTAAAGTGCATAGTGAGGAAAAACGTTTTTATACGTTTTGTACAGCAATGCTGACCGTCCGTGCAGGTCGCCGCCAGTTTAAGGATGATCCTCTGTTAAGAAATTCTAACTGATACATGGGTGCAAACCTAAGAATTCTTTCTTTTTTTCACTCAATACAATTAAAAGGTAGAAATATGAGACAAGAAAACAGTACCTTTCCATATTTTAATATTTTGCATTGACATCACATTGATGCATAAAATGGCACAAAATGGTAATTATTTAATCTATACATAATACACTTGCATTTGACATGTGAAATATATTTTAGACACTGACAGATACAAAATTGGTTTGTTTTTGGCCACACATCATATTTTTTTTTCAAAATTGCTTAATTCATAGCATATTAAGAGCCAAGTGAAGAAAAATTTGTCCATTTTGGGTGTCTGGTAATGTAATTTGGTATGGAAAAAAAAAGCAATGAGACATGAAATAAAGATCTACAGCAAATTGAAAATGTTTTCAAAATGAGTTAAATAAGTTTAATCTTATAGAACAACATAATAAATGATGTTTAAAAGAAAAAAATTGATATGCACCCATATTAAAATCCAAGTTATACAGCTTTGTTGTGTGCCCCCCCCCCCTTTTTTTTCACCTAAAATGTGCCATTACAAGATATAAAGGGCTTTGACAAGATAAAACTGTGTACAAACCCAAATTGATAGGTCTGTGTTATGAAAACCATGTAGTATCTGTTGTTTAAGATAAGGAAATTTATAGGTATCCTTATTAAAATCCAAGTTATACAGCTTTGTTGTGCCCCCCCCCCTTTTTTCACCTAAAATGTGCCGTTACAAGATATAAAGGGCTTTGAAAAGATAAAACTGTGTACAAACCCAAATTGATAGGCCTGTGTTATGAATACCATGTAGTATCTGTTGTTTAAGATAAAGAAATTGATAGGTATCCTTATTAAAATCCAAGTTATACAGCTTTGTTGTGCCCCCCCCCCCCCTTTTCACCTAAAATGTGCCGTTACAAGATATAAAGGGCTTTGAAAAGATAAAACTGTGTACAAACCCAAATTGATAGGCCTGTGTTATGAATACCATGTAGTATCTGTTGTTTAAGATAAAGAAATTTATAGGTACCCTTATTAAAATCCAAGTTATACAGCTTTGTTGTGCCCCCCCCCCCTTTTTTTCACCTAAAATGTGCCGTTACAAGATATAAAGGGCTTTGAAAAGATAAAACTGTGTACAAACCCAAATTGATAGGTCTGTGTTATGAAAACCATGTAGTATCTGTTGTTTAAGATAAAGAAATTGATAGGTACCCTTATTAAAATCCAAGTTATACAGCTTTGTTGTGCCTTACCCCACCCCCGTTACTACGAAAAATACATTTTAGCATGAACCCTTAGTGGCACTTTACTTCAGCGTAATTGCAAATGTTTGATGTACAATAACATTATTCACATATTTATTAAAAAATGCACAAGTTTATCAATGACTACATTTGATTTTGAGATTCTGGGTGTCTTGGATGTTTCACTGATACATTCACTAAATACATTTCTGATGCCATTCTGTGGGTCACGTTGGTGCGCAATTTTTAACTCAGTGAACCCAAGGCAGTTTTGAACTAATTTTCTCATGATTCCTGTACTTATAACTTTTTTTCACCAGTGATTCCAATGAGGCTTTACATGAGAAATATTTGAAGCTGAACACGTTTTGGGAAACAGCTTCACTATCAAGACAAGTTTTTTGTCATACAGTTCCTTTAATGTACACACATCCTCTAAAGCATTATGGGCTTGATATTCTCTTCCAAGATACAGTTTAACTAATGTTTCCTGCTTATAATTTTCTACTTCGGACTTCGGAATTAGTTGTTTGGCAAGCTTTAGAGTATCTAAGAAAAAGGGGGCAGTTGCCTGAAACTCCTGCATGAGGTTGTACTTTTTCAACTGGTGAAACAGACGGGGAAGGTCAAAGGCCTGAATATTATTACCAACAAGCATTGGTTTATCAAATGATTTACGAATGTCAGAAATTGTTTCAAGCCATCTTGAATTGTTGTTGCTGTAACTTTTTCACCATGCAGTCGTAAAATCCCGCCTGTGAAAGTTAATCCAGTAACCTCTGAGGCTTTTAAACCAATCGGCTTTGATTGATTGATGTAAACACTCCTAGTTTTATTTTCACATACTGCAGCAACCTGCACAATGTCTGCTGTTGTTTCTGAAATTGAGCAATATGAAGAGTTGAAAATAAGATTTTGTGTTTGTATCTGTTTGATAAACAAAAAATGGAAATACATTACTATTTATGAAAATGAACTTTCCACTTGTGATGACAGTGTGTACAATATACTAACCAAAGTCAGTGGTTTCTAGATCGAATAATATCACTGAGCAGTCTGCATAATTTGTTGGTCCAGATGCTGCATTTACATCCTCTATGTCTGTTGTTGGTTGAAAACTTATATTGGTACCATATGTATCGCCTGAAATTTTAAAGGAAACTATCATGCTAGAAGGTAGATGTTACTTATTTCGCTATTAGGATTTACCGCTAGTTCATTAGTTCACAATGGACGTTGAATCTAAAGGTCATGGGTTCAAATCCTATGGTTGAAGACATTCTCTCTATAAAGAATTTCTGTACTCTGTTTTCATCATCCATACTTTTTTCACAAACATATCTTTCCGTATTGTACAAATAGAAGAGGCAATTTAATGTGAACAATGCATTATTTTCTAGTTTTATGACAAAAAACTTGCATTAATGAAAAAAATAGCGCACTGCTAATGGGTGCATGATACGCTCGCATCATATTTTAATGTGGTCTACAAGCCACATCCTTTCATATGATACCATCAAAAGTTTTGTTCACCCTTTAGATAAGGAGTAGAAGCCTGGAAAACCTTTCTGACCCTGCCCATTTTCCCCCACCCCAGGGGCTTGACCCCAACTTTGAAACCCACATGCACAACTACAAGTCACACCCTTTCATACGACACCATCAAGAGTTTTGTTCCCCCTTTAGTTAAGGAGGAGAAGGATGGACGGATGGATGGACGGACGACAGCAGTATAGCATAATACGCCCTCATTTTTAAATGCGGGTGTATAAAAATATGGTTACCTTCTAATACAGACTGTGCTGCATCTTTCGAGCATCTTTCGGCTTTAAGTTCTAGACGCCTCCGTTTAAATTTGCTCTGCTTCTGCATTAATCGCTTTTTTCTCAGTTTGTTTCCCATTTTAATTATGTGTTGCTTGGTGTATTTACCTGGTGACATTACACACTTTTTGTTCAACTGAAAAGAATAAAACAATATTATGCATGGTAAAACAATTAAAATATACACCAGAGTATGTAATAGTTGCATATTAGATACTAGCATATTACACAATATAGGACACAATTTATTTCAAACTGTCATGACCTTGAACTTGGCTGAATGATTTGACTACCAGGCCCCAATTGTATAAAAAATCTCAGTTGAGTATTTCCTCAACCTCAAATCCATTTGAGATTTTCCTCAGTTGAGTTTTCCTCAAATTTACATTGTATAAACCATCCTCAAATCATTTGAGTATTTCCTCAACTGAGGAAAATATTTGAGGAAATTTTTAAATGGTATACGCGACCCCGACGAAAGTGAAAGTACATTGTTTACGTCGGAAGAGTGATAACAACATTGATTTTCTGCCTTTTAGTCAATAAATATTTATTATAATTCATTTAGAATGAAAATCTTTGTCGCAATTTTCGGTTTTTTAATGATCACGGATAAAACCAACGGATGCCGAAATGTTACAAAGCCAGCGTGAATGAATCGCACCTGTTGCATGGCACAGCCTCAAGTAAGTACAGTAAAGTAAAAGTTAAATCGTCTGCTACTTGGTATACTACACGTAAAAGTATAGTAATAGGCAATGGAGGGTAAGAAAGTGAGATCGGCCAACTGGACAGAAAACGAAAAGCTTGTGCTGGCGCAGGCAGTCATTGAAAGAGAAGCCATCCTCTTCGGCAAATTCAAAGGCCCGGGAGATACTACAGGAGTATCCTCGGCCGAAAAAGAAAGAGCTTGGGCTGAAGTCCATAGTGCAGTGAATGCGTAAGACATTTCTATGCATGTGGTTGGGGTGCTATGACAAGATTGTCAAGGTTACATTGTACTGTTCAACATATCATTGAATTAATTATCATTGAATTGATACTCACTCCTACAGATTTCCCCAATAGTTTTGACAACAATAAGCTGTTGGATATCATTATTAATCTATATCTTTCATGCTGTTATTCATCCAAAAAAATTTTTTTTTAATTTTCATTGGTCTTGCCAACATTTCACTGCAATGAGTCTTCAACCACTGGTGCTTAGCCAGGGAAGACAGCTTGTAGGCTATTGTCAGTATTGATAATTTAAGACAATGATACTGAATACTGGTGCTCTTGATTCAATGGGTGCATTTCATATTTCTATTTACCAATAGGAGTGAGTAATGATAAAAGCATGTGTATGAGTGACACTTTTTGTTATGGTCATCACTTCATGATCAGTGGACTCTGATCTCATCCTCCAGTGATTGCAGTCATGTGCATGTGTAACAGAGCCTGCAGGAGCCAGTTTACTAGATAATGGGATTGAACCCAGAACCCTCTGCTATTATGTCAAACACTTTAACCATAAGAGCTGTCTAAATTGACTATGCCATACATCACACATAACTTGATCCCAAGTAGAACATCTTTTATATCTTCTATATAGTCTTACTTCAACCAGCTCTTCATGTTTAAATATGAAACATTAAATTATGATCTAAAATGGATGTTGTCTTTAGATATAAGTGGCGGCCAGGGAAGCTATGCATCCACAAACACGATGTACTGTTCTACACACCACGGCCTCGGATATCCCCATACAGTCCCCGATTACACGGAACATCGCCCCAGTCGCCAAAAACCGCAGTGTAACCAAGATTTGCTGTTGTACCGTCAAGGCACAATTTCGTAATGTACCTTGTTGCAGTTGTGGCCCAAGTAAATTTACCAAAAAAGTGATGGTTGCAGGCAAAAATCGAAATCTTTGAAAAATTTCGGCACTCCGGAAAGTCTGTATTTCCAACCGAGGTCTAAAAACCCTTGCCCTACGCCTCCTTCTCCTCCTTATTGCCAAAACACGTCTGCCGTTTGCCATTTTCCTCAAATTTGAGGCTGGTCCCGATCTACCTAAAATATTTGAGGAAAATCTCAAATATTTGAGGAAAATATTTGAGGAAAATCTCAAATTTTGTTTTATACAAGTCGATTTGAGGACGCCCTCAAAGTTGAGGAGAGATTTGAGGAAAATCTCAAATTTGAGTTGAGTGGAGCTTTATACAATGTAATTTGAGGGAAAACTCATATTTCTTGAGGAAATACTCAAATTTGAGGAAATACTCAACTGAGATTTTTTATACAATTGGGGCCAGATGAATAAATACATATTATATTGTAACACATAAACTAAATACTATGCACCTATGATCATTCAATTCTAATTCAATTGTTTCTGAAAAATCAAGTAAATGGACAAACCAATGGGCATGCATAACATTTCATAAAATTTCAACAAAATAAATATACAAGTGGTTAACTAACAAGATTTTATCATATAAAAGTGTAACATACAAGCACACATCAATGTAAATCAATGAAAAATTTGAAATCCAATCTTAACAGAACATTTACAACCTCTGCAATGTAACCATAACCATCATTCTTCTGACATACGGCTGCTGACACTAGTTTTCAAACTTTCTGAACCACCGTAATACCTGTTTTGATTGTCATTTGTCATAGGAGAACATTATAATACAAATATCTTTTATATTGCAAATGAGTTACATGTACATTATCATATATTTAATATATTAAACAAGATAATTTCCATCAATAGTCACAAGATGACACATTAACTTAACTCCAGGCAAAATACTTACAATCTTTTTGGGGCCTTCGTAGCAACCATCTGGTTGAAGCTCTCATTTGACTGGGTAGAACCCATGTTGGCCAATTCTCCAGACGTTGAACTGTACCTCGCAAACAGAACACCCAATGCTTCACGCAGACTGTGGTCAGACAATGGTTTCCCATATGGCAGATTTTTTGGCTTGTATCCAGATTTCTCACTTTTACACCATTCACCACATGTTGCATGCTTACCTAGAAAGAATAATTTTTATAAAAATATATGCAAAAATCAAACCCCTAATCAATGAATAAAATGAAATGAGAATCAAATGTTTCTAAGTTTCCTAATAAAATCAGGTGCTACAAAAGAAATTCAAGCAAGATGTGTTTGTGAAACACTAATGCCCAGAGTGGCACTTAAGTTCAAATAAGGCAAATTTTGAAATATAGCTAAAAGGTCACAGTCAAGGTCACAAGGTCATTGACCTTTGTATTATTTGAAAGTGTTTCTTTAGTTGAACATGAATGCCAAATATGAAGTCTCTATGGCAAATAGTATTAAATTTATTGTATTCTGTGAAAAGCAGGACAGAATTACGGGCAGACAGACGGACGGACAGATAGACGAACGAACCAAACGCTACATGCCCCCGGACCTTTCAGACTCAGGACATTAAAATACAGATACTCCACTAAGATGGATGATAATAAGGAAATTACCATAGAGATGTGGAACTATATTTCTCAATGCTGATGATAGTTCTTTTGAGTTTCCCTTGTGTTGATGTACACAGTACATAAAGCATCTTACAATATGAGTGCGCAGTTTCACATTTTTTTAACATCTTATGTGCATTCCCCATTTCAATAAGTGCACCAGTGAGACCCTTGTTTGTATGGTTACTGTCAGATTTCTTCTCTATTGATGAATCCACTGTGGCTTTCACTCTAGCAATAGTGGTGGAGTCATTATCCATGATAAGTGTGGATATCTGAAGAAAAACTCAAAATATTATTGTCTATAAAATACACACAATCTACACCATAATAAATTTAAAAAGTTATTGAAAAGGTCTTTATTCTAATGTTGTTCAAAATATATGCATTATACATGTTATAAATCTAAAAAGACTAAGACTAAATCACCAGTACATACATGCTTGCCTTGGTCCTTTACATGTTGTATCATCTCGCACGCCATAGCAGGTTCCATCGATTTTGCTGATCCTGACCAATTTTTCATACACATATGTGGTCTGGGTTCAGTCTCCATTTCTCTGGCCTTATCACACACCCTGCATTTCTTGCTCTTGACAGCAAAATTTATACATTTTCGTGTTTTTTGCCCAATCAAAGTAGCATGACCTATATGTAACATAATATACATAAAATTAATAAGTACATGAATTACCAAATATTCACATTCTCAGGATTGAATATGTGTCACTTACATGTCACACCGATTGACAGACAAATGGGTAAACATGAAAAATGAAGTGTTGCAAACAAAGACATGATGCACATACCACCTTGCAAGGATTATAACACCATATTAACTGCTAAGCACAGAAAATACTGATTGTCATCTGTGCTTGTATATCAAAAAAGTAGTTTCATATCAATTTAACTACCTGCAAGACTATTGTAGGCACGTCCAGTTCCCCTCTTCTGCACCATCAAATCCAACTGATATATCATTATCACTCCTTAAATAAAGATATTACATATAGCTTTAAAGAAATTTAGAGACTAAAGACTTACACAAAACTTTCCAAGTTCAAGTACATCATTTAGTATCAGCATAATTAGTAGCACATTTCTTAATTATTTATTAATATTGACTTCAAGGCTTTAAGCATCAAGAGTAAACTTTAGCATCTTTAGATCATAAGTTTGAAAAAAATCCCTCTGAGCGGATCTAGCCGAAAAACTCATCACTAATGTAGGGAATCATGCACACTTCGTCCCTCTATCAAGGTTCTCGAGTACAATAGTTAAAAAATAATCACTGATGGATGAATGCATTGACAACATGGGTTGTGTGATTACAATGTATGTGGCTCAGTAATGCTTTTGGTTCCTGTGTGCTTAAATATATATAACAAGAATCACTTACAGAATCGTTTCCTCAGCACGTTGTTTGTTACAGGAGTCTTCTGCCATCTGTATTAGTTCACTGCTGATCTCTCTTTCTCTGTTTTTCAAACTTCCAGGTGTGATATTTGGGATGTTTAAAACTGCCAGAAGAGAATTGATCTGTGTTTCTCCAAACCCACAATTTATCATTCCTATTTATGAAAAATATGATTCAGAATAATTTTAAACATGTTGAATATGAAAAAAAAAAAAAACTGATACATGTACATATCAGGAAATCATTTTCCATCCACCCTTACTCAGATCATGTACATTTTAACAGAATATCAATATATGTTATATCAATTTTGACAGAAAGTATCGAGGCAAGATTACTTGCAATTGATTTTTTCATTATTGATGATTACTATGACAAGTTAATCAAATAACAGTATAAAAAATAAAAAGATGCAGCTGAACCAGGTTTTCGAACCCAACACCTTTGACTTACTATGAAGATTCTCTTATCACTGAGTTATCAAAGAGGAATTATTGAACTTCACCAGACAGATAAATGAAACAAGTGTTTTACAGCTGTTTTATACATGTAATGATCATGTATGCACTATTGTCATGTTTATAAAAATTATTACAGAGTCAATATTTAATTACCTGCAGCTAGCTTTGTATTGGCATCCCAAACAAGTCTACCTTTTTTTGTTCTATGTCTGCTACCTGTGGGGACATCATTAATGAGGCTGCAATGTTTGCATTTGATCTGAAGCACTGACGACAATCCATACTTTTTTTCGCCCACACAGTCCGTCCAATGCAGGGGCTGGCTACATAATTTGCATCCACTCAAAGCATCTGCCAATACTCCCAGCTGCACAACTCTTCTCCCTTCTCTCCAGCTGTTTGAAGCCTCTGAACGTGTCGGTTTTTCCGTCTCTAATGACTCTACGCAGACTTCTCCCCCTACGCCGATGTAATCGTGATCGACTACCGTGTTACAAAAGTCGTAATCTTTCTCCACATCAAGCTCGATGATTGTCTCCGAGCCAGAGTTCCCCCAACGCCGAGTTCTTCCTTTAGAGAGCGAGTCAATACGTTTTTGGTAGCCTTTTTTGACAAACCTGCCTTTAAGCGTCTTAGGTCGTCCAGACGACATTTTCACCGGATAGCGATTACCGCGTATAGTTTTAAAACCGATAGCGGTCCGGAAAATCTATTACGTCACCCAAGGGGGGATTCACCTTAAGGTCACGGTTTGTCGATTTGACATTTTTTATATGGCAGACGATAGCATTTGGGTCAGACGTTCATTAAGTATTCATAAAACATACGGGAGCGAGGTTGACCTGTGTCGACCGCTCTCCCGTAAAAAAATTTCGAAACATTTCGGCTTTTTATGGTGAGAGGCCAGCTTTAAGCTGTTAAGCGTGGTACTAGGCTCATTAGTATGTAATTAATATAAAGACGTTGTAAAACTCCAAGTCTCGACAAAATGAAACCTCATTTTATAAATGCATGTACTGTATTGGCATAGGAAATTACTTTGATATTAGCTGGGTTATACATGTATTTGTGTAATGTAAATATGATGGATATATCGAAACCATAAGTCCGAAAATCATGACACCAGAAGACATACAAAATCAGTGAAAATGAAAACCAAATAGAAAACAACGAAATATGTCTACTTGAAGAGCATATGTGAACCCCTATGATGGAGTGAGATCAGGTGCTAGGGGAGAGTGAGCATCTCCTGCTTGTTAGCAACATACGTCACACATGCCCAGTAGAAAGTGTCAAATCGTGTATATTCCATATATATTTATATATGGAGAAGTCAAAGTAGGTAACCTTCTAGTATAGAAGGTATCAAATCTATGTAAAATGATCGAAATGGGTCTCAGTCCAGAACATCATTTAAAAGTCTGGATAACGAGATATCATATAGAGTAATAGTCTCGTAACGACCATAGAACTTCCTCGCTGACGTTGTTAGTCTAGCACATATATAACCCTAGTTGAGTTGCTTATCTGAAAGTCGCCTAGCCCTCAGAACAGTCATTGTAATTTGAACATGCTCTGGAATAACGTATTAACTGAGATATGAATACACCGTATGCGGGCGATGATGAAATGTTGCTATTTATGAAAAGATAGTTTGTGATAGCGAAATTGAAACCGTCACGTTTGTCATAGATTGAGGTGTTCAATTGACCATTAATGTCGAAAGAAAATATAATATCTAAATACGAAGAAGAATTACTACTTTCTGTGGTTTCTTTGACCTCCAGTTCACTTGGATAGATGATGCTAAAGTAATCCGCGAATGAAGGATTGTTAATTGAAAGCAAGTCATCTAAATATCTGTAAGAGAAATTGAAGCCAAGAGCCATTTGTTTCTTTAGTTACAAATGCAAAGATCAAATGAATTCAGTTTTGCATGAGTAAAGGACTATGTCAGCCAGAAGCGGGATACATTTAGTGCCCATTGGAATGCCGACAATTTGTTGAAAAACCTTTCCTCCAAACACCACAAAAATGTTATCAATAAGAAAGCTCAATATCTTGTTTCAGTGTGTTTATTTTTGGAGTCAGAATTTTCTCTAACAAAGTAAGCTTTATCATGGCCTCTAACTATATGTTTGAATTTGCGGCTTCCATTTTTACTAGTAAATGCATGTTGAATAATTTCCACTAAACTGTCTTTTCATTTCTGATGAGGGATCGTTGTGTAAAGAGTCGAAAAGTCAAAAGACTTGATGGAGTAAAACTTTTTTTATTTTAAATGTTTTAACAACATTTTTGAATTTTTAAGGATCCACATTTGATTAATTCCACTTCTGGTATAAACTGTTTCGCAATACCTATGAAGGCCAGATTTAATTTCTGATAATATTTTTGTGAGTCGCATCGATTCAGATTTTGTGGAACACATCGAGGAACCAGCGACAAAGCGTTGTTTGTAAGGAATTTTGTGCATTTTTGGAATGCAGTACAAATATCGAAGTTCTAGATTTAATTTATTTGTGTCAATTCCAAACGTATTGAGGACGGATTTATGATACTCAAGTACTTCCGAAACCAAAAACTTCGTGAGAGTATAAGTAGGATTTCCTGGAGCTGAATTTAATCCTAATTCTTTCACTAGGCTGTCAAAGTCATATTTCTTAAAAGTAAATGTATAATTATGAGAAGCTTTATCTGCTAGTGTAATGATGTAATGTTCTTGGAGGAAGGCAAATCCTCTGATAACATCAGGTTCTTTAAAAATAGATTCAAATCTGGTGTTTATAGAGCCTTGCAATCTTTTAATTTTTTTTTTTTATCTCAACAGTACTGCAATAGATTTTATCCATTCCGAAAGAGTGTTGACCTGTACTTCCTTTCTTTTTGTCCATCTGGTAGCATATTCCTCGCAGGAGTTGATAGTATTCTAAAAATTTTGGCTCCATGTGAATGATCTGGTTTCTCTGTATTTTGGACCTTTAAGTAAAGGTTCTCTTAATTTGGTGTTTTAACTATCAAGATCACCAGTAATGACATGGCCAAAAGTAGAATTATAAAATCAGATGAGGAACATGCACACCGTTGAGGATGGGATGCAGAGTTGCTAAGACACTGTAGAAACCCTTTGTATTTATAAATTTTCGACGCAACTGGCGTGTATCTACAGAAAATACATGGCGGATCTTTGTTTTTGAAATATGGAGGTATTTTCTCTAATACAGACTTATGATTTCAAATTTGGCCAAAATTTAAATAACCACTGCCTTTATTTGCAAATTTAATTTTGATGAAAGGGCGATTAGATTTTTCCATAAATATGTCTGACTTGACTGGACGAAAAAGTCTAGCGGTCGTTATATCCATGATAATGCCATCTAGTCTATACTCTGCAGAGCGTATATCGGTATATATACGTTGTCTGGACGATACGTACAACTCGTGTAATTTTCTGAGTGAAATAGAATAATGTTTTATACGTATGTGATGAAGGCCCAAAGGTTTATTTATAAATGACAAAAAAAGCATCAAAGGAAATATTATGTATTATTATCGTGTACCATGACTTCAATGCCTCCTCTGGCTTTTGTTGAATAAACCGACTACGTTAACAGATTGACACGCAGGACTAGTTAGGTTACCAATACTATTAATATTGGCATTGCATCCATATGATGAAGCAGTGTCGAGACGTCTTATCCAGTATTTTACTTTTTTCCGACGAGCAGGAGTACTCAAATTGGAATTGTTTGTGGGGTGATATATATTTTTTTCTATAATTCTAACAGAGTGGTCAGGCTGGTTGAAATGGCGATAGAGTAATTGGTTTCCGCTACAACTTATTTTGGATCTGTGACCTGATACTCTTGTTCGGATTTGTCCCTTTGTCTCTCCAACATATATTAACCCACAGAGTGACCACTCAATACCGTATACAATATTTGAACTCTTATAATTTAAACAATTTACAACTAATTTCATCCTCATCTAGGAGGAATTACAGTCAAAACGGCTCAAGAAAGAAAAAAAAAAAACGGTCCACACCATAACGGCCCAAATAAAGAACGGTCCACACCAAAACGGCCCAATTTTGTTTTACCAAATCGGCCCAACTTGTATTTTTTTTTACAATGGACATCGAATTTGATTCCGAAATAGATTTTTTTCACCCCATGTTTATTTTACATTTGATACAGATAGGAAAAGAACGAATAATTTGACGTTTTGTTTGTAGATACATTGAAATCAATTAATCAGTCAATATTTAATGTTAAATTGAAATTGCTAACCACTAAGTTGTCACTACATAGTTAGGGTTTCCAGCTCTTGCCATATGAAGGCCACCTCAGAGAAGAGCCACAAAAAACAACGAAATATTTTGGAATAAAATGTAATAAAGTTAAAACAATAAAAAATATATTTTAGAAGACATGGCTCTTATAGACAGAGATATTTTTCATTATTCTCACTGGTTTCGTCTTAAATTGTCTTTTAAAAATGATTCTTTCTAAGAGTGAGAGTCTTTAAAAGCAATTGTTAAAAAGTATAGTGGAAAAAATCATGATTAGCATACATAGTTGTAGATTAATAAGAGAATACTTAAAGGAGCTGTGCACCTTTCAACTTACAATAGTTGAAAATGAAATATTACTCTCTAAATCTTGACCATTCGTAGATCTCATTTATGTGAATAGACAAAAAAGTTCGACTCTATTATAAACTTTTCCCTTGTGAGAGAGAGTCGGATTGTGACATGCTTCCCTGTTGATTTTTTCCCCGAATAGACAAATTCTGAGCAAAAGATTTAACATCCTGCGCGCCTGTAGCATTTAGGTGTGAATTGTTAAAACAACACTTTAATCGATATATGTAAGCGGGAATGTTCGTGTTTCATATCCTTCTTGTTTATAAGTCCTTGCTATAATGCTGCCCCTTTTCCAACTTTTACATTTAGGTTATCTTTGTTACACGTATAACATATATAAGTATACTTTGTGTTATATCTATTTTAAAACATGTTATATGTTGTACCTATAGTCCAAATTGCATTTGCATTGCAATTAAAAACGAATACAATTAGATAAGCTAATATCAATTTGTCTCATTTTGTGGCTTATAAGTATGTACTTCTTGAGTCTTTGATATTTTACCGTCTTCTTGACTCCACTTAATGTATATCTGATTTGCATATTATTAAATTCTTATTATTAAATTAAGCAATGATATAAATATTAATATGATTTTATTGTCAAAATCCATCATTATTTAGTGTATACTTCAATTACAATAAGACAACATAATCATTCCAAATTGCAGCAATGTCATCTATCTAAAAACAGAGACATATGGGGTATATGTGCCTCTGCTAAAAATATAAGACATATTTATGAAATATTAATTAATACTGTATACAAACGAAAATAGAAAAAAGAAAAACAATTTAAGGAAAAGTTGGGCCGTTTTATCTATCATTTATATATATATATATTAAAAATAAAATTGGGCCGTTTTATCTATCATATATACATAGTGAAAAAAATTGTGCTGTTTTGGTAGTGGATTTGGGCCGTTTTGACTATAACAGACTGACGATGACCTAAATGTAAAGTGGGTTAAGGATTGATATTGGTTTGTAACTATCTATAAAATGTAAAGAACATATTCTATAGTCAGGTTTGGGAGTCCATATCTTCGTTGGGTCATTTGGATGTCTACAATTAACTGTTTTCCCCAACACTGCTGTTTCACTGCATTATCCTCTGAAGGAAAAGTAAATAATTTGAAAGGTGGGTCACATACACAAGAATATTTGCCATATTTTGTATTATGTATAACAGAGATGTAGAAAAGTTTTAAACATGTTAGTCATTTTCAATAATTTTGAAAATTTTGTCAGTCAGTACAATGAAATATATAGAAAAAAAATTAGTAATACTGAAGTATATACTATATGTGTCGATACTCTGCGATAAGGGGTACAACCTCGCATGTGAAAGAATGACTCATAATTATGAGTACTTGTCTGTCAGGCTGTCAAATGCAAAATCCCCATCCTGTCAGCACCATTGGCATTGCCTTGTCCATGCCAGTTTATTGAGGATTACGGGGATTGATTCACATTATTTTCCAAGCATCTATGAACAAATATACACGACATTGTATTTTCTGTATCTGTAGCTACATTTTTAATCCGCCATTATTGTTAAATGTTAGTGGAACAGTCATACATTCGCGTTTTGTCGTTGTTTTGGAAGGTGTATAGATATTTCAAATGCATGGAAATCGAAACCGGAAGTAGCGTTTAACCGTTCAAGAAAGGTAACTCTTGTAAACAAAAATGGTGGTCGTAATATTGGATTGGTCTATGGTGCTAGTGCTGTAGTACAGATATATGTATGTTGCTAGTCATGTACAACATACATGTTTATATGAATGGTGCTGGTTATGTAGTGTATGCATATGCATTGTGTTAGTCATATAAAACAGATATATTATGTATGTTGCTTGTCCTCTCAGACAGATATATGTAGGGTGCTTGGTGGCGGATTTAGCAGGGCCCACGTGGCCTGTCCCTTTCATTTTTAACCACAAATGTACAAGGCAGGTTGATAGGATTGAAACACTCAAAGAGTAAAACTGATGATTTGGCCAACACAATGGCTGAGTATTATGGATAATGCTTGACTTTGACATGCGGGCCCAGATTTCAGAAATCGTGGATCCGCCACTGGTGTTTGTCAGTGTACAACTGTGTACATCAATGTTTTGTTTTGGCCGTACTGCACTGCACTACTAGTAGAAGCATTGCTGATGCTTCTATTAAATTTTCCGCATAAAATCGTAAAATGTGTGCATCGTGATATTTTTTGCTGGACAACTCGTCCCAGAGACAATTCGTCACAAGAAAACTTTGTTTTTGTTTTTGTTTTGTTTGGGGGGGGGGGTGTCTTTCTTTATTTTTTTTCTTTTGCTTTTCTTTTTTCTTTTTTTTTTTTTTTTTTTTTTGGTGACGAGTTATCTTGTGACGAGTTGTTTCGGGGACGAATAGTCCTGAAGCCTTACTAGTTGACCATTAGGAGATGTGATTTGTCAAAGATGTGTATAAAGATAATAATAATTCAAGGTTATGACACACCCTTTGATCCTTAGCAACAATTCTGTGAAATATTATTGAAATTCGTGCAGAGGGTGAGAAGTTATGGCCCGGACAAGGTTTTACTTATTGTGTTTATTATGACCTTGACCTTTGACCTATGACCTTGTTTCAAGGACCTGATACACTGTTGGATCCTAAGCAACAATTCTGTGAAATAGTATTGAAATCCATGCACAAAGGAAGAACTTACGGTCCGGACAAGGTTTTTCTTATTGTGTCTATTATGACCTTGACCTTTGACCTATGACCGTGGTTTAAGTCATGACTCATTCTTGGATACTATGCAAATATTCTGTGGAATATTTTTGAAATCTGTGGACAGGGGAAGAAGTTCTGGCCCGAACAAGGTTTTACTTATTGTATCCATCATGACCTTGAACTTTGACCTATGACCTTCGTCTAGATCATGACACATCCTTTGATCTTAAGCAACAATTCTGTGAAATGTTATTGATATCCGTGCACAGGGTGAGAAGTTATGGCCCGGGCAAGTTTTGATGGACAGACGGACAGACAGACAGACGAACGGACAGACAGGGTGATTCCTATATATCCCCAGATCTTTGTTTGCGGGGGTATAATAAAACATTTTACTTATACCTTAGATTGATAGGTGGCCATAATGAGATATAATTTTTCAAAGGTATCTATTTAAAAAAAACCTAATAATAAAACATTTACCAACTGAATCCTGAGAATTTGTTGTTATTAATCAGTAGCGGATCCAGAATGTTTGAAAGGGGGTGGGGAGGGTCCACATGTGTATCAGCCAAAATACTCGGTCATTTTTGGTGCCAAATCTGTTTTTTTTTTTAGTGCCGGCCCATCCTTTGATATAAGTTTGGGAAAGTTGCATGCGTTTCTGCTGTACAGTAAGACCACACACCCCAGGATTTTACACCAATGATAAAATTAGGATTTTATTCACAGCGGGGAGAGCATGAGTCACCTCTCTGACTCAGTTTGACAGATATATGTAAATGTAGTACGTTACAGCAGAGAAGTATTAAATTTGTTGGAATATTTTCTGGGAAGGGGTGTTACCTTACAATTTTTTTAATTTTGGACATGCTTTCTTCATAAGCAAAATTATTATTCGGTTGCCTAAGTGAATTTTGGGTAATAGCCAATCGGAACATCTTTTTTACAAGAAATATATCTTCTTTTTTTTTGCGTACGGAAATAGTCGAGTTGTTATATTACGACTGAATGATAGTGTGACGTAGTTCCTACTCAAACTTTCAAAATACGGACCAACTATATTCTACAATCGTTTCTTCTAGCAAGACGATAAACCTTAATTAGTGTTTATAAATTGAAACTTGAGAATAAAAGGATTATCCACCAGCACGGTCACACCACTATCAAAAGTTAACCAGTGAAGGGTTGGTTACCTCAGCAAATCTCCAATTGCTTATCGGTTATGTTTTGTTGTTAACAATAAATAGTCGGTTGATTGATTAACTATTGTTCACGTCTATCACGACTATTTCACGTACATGGTGACGGTATCTACCTGATGCATTGCATAGAAATTTACACCTCTATAACGGACCCTCCCGAAGAAGTGGGGAATCTTTTACGTGCCACGCCTACCGTGACACGAGACCTCTGATTCTACTGTCCAATTTGAAAGACAGGTCACCGATGTGCCTACGGCAGAAGTCGGACCCGAGACCTTTCGGTCACCTCATCCACAAAGCCCACCGACTTAAAACATATAGTAGATGATATGGCTAGTAATTTTAAAAGTACATTTCCATACTAAATGCAGGCTAATCTGTGCGTCTGATAAACTCGCTATTGCCATGCCTTATGTACTGAATGGGCTAAATGGACCCAAATATAAACTATTAGCTGAATAGGAATTGATACTGGAGATTTATATGTCTGTGGTCAATCATCATGGTCTTTATATGTCTGCTAATTATCAGTCACATGGCTGTACAATACAAATTTAAAAACGTTATTCTGTTTAAAATTCTTTGCAGTTTTATCAAACATCCCATTCCGGCCCACACTCACCAAATTGTTTCTTGTTTTACATGTAAATATGTGACGAAAACGGTCGTCCCTTAGGAACTATGTACACTATAATGGAAAGCCGCATTTTTCGACAAAGAGAAATTGTTTATTAGGTCTTGTATACTTTTTGATAATTTTACTTGATTTTTATATAATATATGGACGTTTACAATATGGATCCCGGAGACCAAGATTATAGTTTAGATGAATTTTCCCACTGAAAAATAGCGGTTTTCGTACAGTTTTTATCACTATTAGTCCAGGGTTATCAGTAAATACCTTGAAATGGAACAAAATGAGAAATTATAGCTCTGTCATTCGCAGCACGCAAAATGAAGATGCCCATTCTACTAAGATTTGGAGATGGAGAAGTCAAAGCTATTTACTTATGAGAGCTTGTTGTAGATAATAATTTGCCAGATCCTTTGTACTTGTCTTTGTTTGAGAAGTGGAAATGTGAAAAAAAATTATTACTGACATAACTACCTTCTTAATGAAGACTGAAAAAGAAGAAATTGCCTGTAAACACTTGAACCAGTACAATATTGGTAAAGCTTATGAATATTCAGTGATGTACATGGCTTTAAATGTTGTGTTTTCAATAAAAAAAAAAACAAAACAAAACAAAAACCCAGTGCGCCATAAAGCCCCATGTGGGTCCAGGGTGCATGGGAATTCATAGTAAGGGGGAGAGAATCAGAGTCGAAGAAACTTCATCGATGTTAGCATTGGATATAAACAAATTCCATACCAGAAATCCGAAATGTAAAATTGTACAAAACTTGCATACATGTACATTCAAATACATGTAACAAAATATTAATTATAATAGACCTATGTTCTACAAATTTGTGTGTATTCATTTGCATTTGTCACTGGTATTATGCCTCAAAGTGCACGTACGTGGATGAAAGAAGTTTTTTATACGTCTATATCCAGTAACTCTATATACTGCAATTTGTGTGCCATCACCCATTCTGTGTACGTTTGTTGTGAGAGAGCAAAAGGAATGTCAAGAGTACATTCTGTTCTTTTACCTCTGGGTATGTATATATATATAGAATATGAAGATCTTAAATCCTTTGTAGTCTGGACAGAGTGAAAAAAACAAAACAAAAACAAAAACAAAGGAGACTGGACTTTAATACCCTTACACACTAATAAACTCACACACTCTGACTTATATGTAATAGTGTAAAAATATTAATGGTGTATGAAGCAGCTCTGAAACAAATAGAATATGTAAATGAATCACTGTTATTACAGTAAGTGACTTTCCTGAGGAAAGCTTAATAGTTTAATATATACTTTTCATTCCACCCTAATTATGGTGTCAAAAATACGGAATGTTCATGATCAGTATGACAGTTCATAATCTGCAGTTGCATTGTTGTATCATATTAAGTCAAACTGTGTTTAAAACACACCATACCTCTACAAATACACTGTGCAGATGTTTTAGTTAAGTACTGTATATATGTTGAATTCAAGTAACGCAGTCCCATAGTTAACCAAATTTCCCTATATGATTGTATATAACCACCTTGAGTATATTTATTCATTCATCTATTCACTTATTTAGATGAATAATCTCTGCCACAAAAACGGCTTTATCTAGTCATGTATGGACAAACTGCCCCCACTCTGAAATTGCCCTCTACCTAGAATTAGATAAGTGTCCCCTACATGTTATATATTTCGGAAATATATAACGTGTAGGGGACACTTATCATCCATATTATTTTCCAAACTGCAGCTGTAAGATAGATAAATTGTGCCTACTCTGAAATTACCCTCTGTCTAGGATTATATGTCACGTATCCCCTACATATCATAAATTCCCCTACAAATTATAATTTCCCCAACTGCACTTGTGAATATAGTTCCAAGACAGTGACCTAGACGCAATGAGGCTAGCCCCATCCCCATCAGCCCATTTAACTTAATATTATTGCTCTTTATTTATGCAACTTGGGTGCTGCTGACCTAAAACAATATAATTATTTTTTTACCACACATACTCCTTTTATACATTTTACTTTTGGCCCTTATTTTTAGTTTTATTCGTTACTCTTATGTGATATTTAGCCCTTATGATTATGTTCTTACCATTGTATATATGTTCTTAAAACCTGAAATAGATCCTTATTTTACCCATTTGAGAGGAGGAGGTTCCAAACTGAAACTGAACAGGCATTGCCAGTCTAGTGAACTACTTCCGAATGAAAACACTGTGTACATGTATTTATTCTGACATTGTAAATTTACGTTAAGGGAAACTATGTACAAAATATGCAATTTCGGCACCATATCTAAGTTAAAAATGAAGAAATAAAGTGACCAAACGGATATGATTTTATGACATACGCTTCTGTGGTACTGTAAAGGCACATCTCCAGTAAGGTGGGTGGTAGTGTTATCTTACAATTTTAGAATATTTGACGCGCTTTCTTCTTAAACAAAATTATTATTCGGTTGTTTAGGTGACCTTTGGTTAATCATAGCGTGATGAAAGTCCTACTAAACCTCCAGAATACAGAAAGCTACACTAAGAAGGACGTACCAATATAAACAATTATATTCTAGAATTCTTTCGTTTGTTAATGAATTAAAACGTGAGAATAAAAAGATTGCCAACCAGCACGGCTACACCACTACCAAAAGTTAAACCAGTAAAAGTTGCTTGCAGATTGGTTATATTTTGTTGTTAAAAATATAAAGTAGATTGATTGATCGATTATTGTGTTACGTCACTCCACAATTATTTCAGGTATATGGTGACGGCATCTACCTGATGCGATGCACACAAATTTAGACCTTGCAACGGACCCACCTGAGGCAGTGAGGGATCTTTAATGGGCCACGCCTACCGTGACATTGGACCTTGGTTTTTACTGTCTAGTCCGAAAGACAGAACACCAGTGTACTCAGGGCGGGATTCGAACCCGGGATCTCTCGGTCACGAGCCGAACATCTTCCCAGGTAGCACAAAACTTTTCAAAACATTTTCAAAGGGTCGCAAAGAGGTTTCTATGAAACATTTTGAGCATAATATTATAATAATGTTTTTAAATGTTTTCAAATTGTAGCAACATGTTTTCAAAATGTTTTCTAAACATGTTAGTAAATCTTGAAAAATAATCTAGAGGTGATTTTCGAAGAATTTTGTAAATATGTTTTTAAAACATTTTCAAAATATTTGCCTACAATGTTATAAAGAGGCTTTCAGAGAAATATTTCAGGTAAAAATTTCTAAAATGTCATTAAAATGTTTTTCCGTTTATATGAAGAAGGTAGGAAATTGGTTGGAATGTTATGTTATTGAGAAATGTTTTAAACATGTTTTAAAACTAATTAAATGCAAGATTTGAGTATTGATTAAATATCAAAAAGATATATAAATTGCAATGTTATGCATTTGAAAAACTTTTGACACATCAAATCACTCATTATGAATCATGTAAACGTCATTTCGAGAGAAGGCAATTGATATTTCATATCACTTTCACGTTTTTATAACATTTTTGTGAAATATTTTATACGATGTTCTTAAAACATCGCAGAAACATTTTTACACCTCTACGGCGCTCTCCTATAAATCGTTAATATTTTGAAGATATTTGCTAAAAATGTACAAAAAAGCTTCAATACACACATTTCAACAAATACATGTATTTCGAACAGAAGTCCCACCTTTCCAAAGGAAAGAAAACAATCTTTTATCATATGTGATGGATTTGAACAGGTATTTTATAAGACAGTAATTTATTCTTGAAAGATTTACACAAATATCATGTACATATTTTATATATAAACACAGATCTTGCGGATGTGATCTTTTCGAACTCGTCGGAATCGATATATGAAATTAAAGATAGTTTTCACTTTCTAAAATACGCGGGATGTGTTGCATAACAGCTCTCGCTAGTTTCGGGGAGGGATAACGTAGTAATTCACTAATCTAAGAATTAGGTCAGTTTCTCTCACAGTATGGGATTGGCCAGTTACTATGATAACCTTGATTTTTTTTCTTGATTCTTGACCATCCCTAAACACATATTAGATGTGCGGTCAAGACATTTTCAAACGCACCATTCCGTGTACTCTATTATACGAGCCAAGAGGTGTTCACTAGAACAAAGAAAACTACGAAGATAATTGTAAGTATTCAGATTATGTATTTACTGCTTACAAATCATTTAGAATTTGTTGTTTAATGTGTATGCAGATTATGTGTTTAAAATTAGTTAAATCGCACGAAAACTACTAGTTATAGGAAGTGTTATTTGACTCTGAGTTGGTTGAAGGGACCGAAACACCGCCGTTTACTTAACTGCTGACGGGAGGGAGTGGGATGCGGCTAATGACAGACAAAGCGACAGACAGAGTTTTGGGTTTTAATGAATTGGACAGTAAAATAAGACGTTTTAATTTCGATTAAATATAGGCCCTTAAGGTTTACTAGCCGCACTAAAGGCGTCTAAAAAGACGAATGACAAGAATGGTATGCATGATTTGGCGCAGCAGTAATTAAATCATTTAGAATTAATATTGTCAAATTTTAAGGTATTACATGTATAATTAGCCTCAACGAAATAAGACATCAACATATGTACTGTGCATTATGGTTCTATGTCATAGTGATATCTATGTTGTCTTAGACGGTATTGATGTTATTGTCTGTATGATTGGGCATTGTACAATATAAATGTCCGTATTAGAGTTATTTCCCCTTGTTGAAAATATGAAAAATTTAAAATGCAGAAATTGTGATGGGTGAGCTTTTCTAGGCTTTTATTCGTGAGTCTTGATGAATAAAGATATTACTGAGCTAGTCTTCCACCGGGAGGTATTTATAAATTTTGTCCTTTTTTAAAAAATATAAGCAAAACATAGGTACTTCCCATAGGGTTAAATATAAACTTTAACTTTAACTACCCCTTTGTCAATGGAATAATGTTATTTTTAGAAAATCTTTCGGTGAAAGGCTTTCTTTTATAGAATGCTTTAGAAAGATATATTAACTTTACAGTTCAACGTTATATTTATGGAGATCTAAAAAGGGTTCAGTATACACCCAACACCTTAATCCTTCTTTCAGAGTAAAAGAAGGAAAGGAGGGGTACTTGTCCTGAGGTGGAGCAAATGGACGACTTGGATTGAAAGTTGTGTTAAATTAGTTTGAATAAAAATTCAAGTGATGAGATGTTACTATTATTATTTTAAAGGAAAGATATACTAAGATATGAGCTAACTTAAAGTAATTCTAAAGCACTCTGCCTCAGTTCTCATCCTAGCTTTTGTTGTTCAAAGTATCAAAAGAATACTATATTCTCTCTCTACATGAAATGAAATGTATATATATGAAACATTGTTTTTAAACTTTGACAAACTTTTGTCCAAATGAAGCATTTAGAAATTTTTTCTTGCTGATAATGGGAGATGCCGGTGTAGGATTGAATTTGGACCCCACTGAATTTAGACCCACCGGGTCTAAATTCAACGGGCTGCGATCAAGATTCCACAGATTTTTCATGTTGAATTGTGACCCTAGAGACGGGGGGTCATTGTATTACGACCCTACCCACGGATAAAATTTTGACCCGCCGTTGAATTATGACCCCACCTTCACAGTTTCAACTTACTGTGTAGATATAGATACAAATCTATCCGTTTCCTCCTGAAAATGTAAAACACAGAGAAATTGATACTATGTCACTTTGGTAATCACAAAAGAGTACCACAATGGACATCAATTCCTCCCTATTGCCATACCGTCCGCAATGAGGTTAGGGGTATACTATAATCACGTGTCTGTCTGTCCGTCCGTCCGTCTGTCTGTCTGTCCATCTGTCTGTCTTTCTGTCTGCCTGTCGCCCACATTTGGGCTTCCGGACCGTAACTTCTCTCCCTTTTCATTTATCTTTATGACACTTGGTACATGGACTCCCCATGAGTCAAGGATGATCGCGTGGATCTAAAGGCGGCCGACAAACCCCCTTCTAACGCACAGTTTGGTCAAACGCAAATGCGTTGAATGGGAGATTTTTAAAAAAATATTTTTCACTCGTTATATGTAATATACTAGATCTACTTTTCATAAATAAGTACCCATGCTTTAAAGTTCCTGTATCATGATACAAACTGAATACTAGTATGTAAAATTGTAAAATAAGGAAGTAAAAATCCACATTTCTGTTTAATCCAAGTTAGTAAAGCCAAAAGTAAAGGCAAATTAAACTTCAATAAAATATAAATTTATTGACTTCTTATTATAATACATACACTTCACCGGAACAAATAAAAAAAAGAAAAAGAATAAAGTCAATTCTGTGATGATGATTCATACATTTGCATACACTTGCTCATAACTACTTGTGCAACATATATAGAAAAGCCTACATGTACCTCGAAACGAGCCACGGACGACCGAATGCGTCGTTAACCTTATAATGAGAGAAAAAAGAGGAGATACCGGCTCACTTATGTGGCAGAAGTCACCATGGAGCTATGCAATATATGAATATAAATAATATAATAGAACATTTAACACATTGCAAAAATATTTGATTGTAGTGCAATTACGATACCGACTTAGGACGGTCATTTAATTTGACAAAAGCCAAACAAATGGTGTGGTTAACCGGTTTACGGGCCCACCTTCCCACTCACCGTAACAGCAGAACAATCAAAAGACGTACATTTAAAAATTTATAAATAATCCTCCATGTAAAGAACAAGGGTCAACAGGTATCGCATATTGAGAGGTCATAAAAATATAAACACGTAAGGTATTTTAAAACACATAATGGTATAAAAATATATGCGACATCAACATGATAAACCGTGCTCTGCCAGACTGAAAGCGAGTTCAGACCCTAGATCTGTAGGAGTCCCGACTAACAGTCAGAGGGGACGAGGTTCAGGACCATGTCTCCTCTGAAAGAGGTTTGGACAAGGCCCGTCATATGGTCCCCATCGCCCTGTTAGTCAGCGTGCAACGTTCAAGTAAAAGTCTGCATAAGGCTGTAGAGGGGCAAAATACAAGACCTATAGTCTTTTTGATGATCTCAATATCATATTGTCTATTTAGGAGACGTTTGACTATTTTATTACATGATAAAATAACGTTATCGGAGCCTTTTACTTTCCTTAGTTTATATACGAGATCACCGTAAAAATTAGGATGGAAAATTCCATTGGATACATACTGTTGAAAAGAAATATTTCCAAATTTAGATAGAAGTTCTGAATAAGATGGCCGAATGTTTTTATTAGCTTGTGATATCTGTAACCCTGAGTTAAAAGTTTAGTAGTAATTTGTAAATTTCGTTTATGAAAGTCCAAAACATCGGTGCAGCCTCTGACAAATCGAACTAATTGAGATATATAGATACCATATGATGGGAGTCGAGGGACATCGCCAACCAAGTAAGGGAAATTTACAATAGGAAATCCAAAATCCTCACGTTTATCATAAATATTAGTATATATTAGGTTGTTGATAATTTTGATGTTTAAATCTAAGAAAGGTGTAGATTTATCTCAAGTATTAGCTTTATTCAATGTGAGCTCTGGTGGATATATTTCTGATATAAATTGTTCGAATTCAGGGTTGTCGATAACCAAAATGTCATCCAGATATCTGCAAGTATTATTAAATTTGTCAATGAGGTCAAAACGTTTTGATTTTTGAATAGAAACCATAAAATCCCTCTCATAACAATAAAGAAATAAGTCTGCTATCAGAGGCGCGCAGTTAGTACCCATAGGAATCCCAACTATTTGTTGATATATCTTGCCATCAAATTGCTCAAAAATATTATTCATGAGAAAATCTAGTGCTTTACATAATTCCTTGCAAGTCCAGTATTTATATGAAGTATATTGTTTGTTGGAAAAGAATCCAGAGTTATTGGAAGTGCATATGTACGTTTTAGATTCTCTGTGAAAACACCATTGTATAAGAGACAGGAACTTGCTTTTAATCAAATCATGAGGTAGAGATGTATAAAGTGTAGAAAAATCAAATGTAGAAATTTGAGTCGCTTTGAAATTTAGCGAAAGAAGTTTGTCTATAACTTCATGAGAATTTTTAATCGACCAAAAGTAATTGATGTTACTATTATGAAATGCGACATCACAATATTTGATAATATGATCTTTTATAGCAGTTAGAGCAGACGTAATATGTTTCGATAGTACCGTAGTAGAGCAGTGGCTAGAATTAGATATGAAACGTAATTTATATGGACTTTTATGTAGTTTTGGGAGCCAATACATGGTTGGTAGATCTGATTTATCAGTTTTAATTTTGAAGTCGGACATGGTCATGAGGTGATCGTGCAAGGTGCTCTCTTTTATGGTAGGGCTTTCCACATATGTATGAGTGGAGTTTAATTCGTTTTTAAGTACTTCAATATAATATAGTTTTCAAACAACTATTATGTTATTACCTGCTTTATCAGCGGGAACAAAGACATATTTAGCATGTAAGTCAGCTATCTTCTTTTTAATAGAATTTGTCGTCAATGTATTAGGCTGTTGAAATAAATGCGGATTTTCCGTAAAGTTCTTAATACGGATATCGACAATTCTTAAAATCTCGTATTTCCAATCATTAAGAGCATGAACCTTTACCTGTTCTTTTTTACACCAACGTTTACAATATGTAGTTAAAGCATCTTCTATAACGTCACGGCATTTATTGAAATCTATCCTGGACGGTAACCTTTTCCAAAAAGGGTGCCCAATTTCTTGTCCGTAATACAGTTTAGGTCACCAGGTCACCAGCGACAGAAGATACGAACCAGCGACCTTCCGATCAAGAGTCCGATACGCTAACAACTCATGGCGTTCTTTTTTTTTGTAATTTTAAAAGCTATAACATATTTTCATAGTATAAGGATTTTTCGATTAGGGTATTTATTTGTGGTAGGTAGTATATTTTAAATGTAAATGTTATCTATATTACCTATATGTGTCCAACATGCAGTCGGGTATATGGACAATGTTTACACATGAGAGGCTGATTTCTGCCATTTCGTTATTTCGTTATGGCGCCCGCCATAACGAAATGCTTCGTCTTTTCACCTTCGTCCCGTCATAACGAAAAAAAAAAAAAAGAAAAAAAACTCGGATGTTATGTTGTTATGTCGCCGCGCCATAACGACATATGTCTTTTCGTTATTAACGAAACATTTTTATGGCGCTATGTCGTTATGGCGGGGCGATAAAACAAAGTCATTTGTTATCATTTTATGGCGGGGCGCCCAACTTATTTTGTTGTGGCGGGCCGACATAACGAAGGCGAAAAGAAAAAGTATTTCGTTATGGCAGGGCACCAGAACGAAATAACAAAATGGCAGAAATCAACCACCATATTTTATTACCATGTTTGCGGTACAAGAGGTCCCGGCTTCGATACCCGATCTCCTGTCGATATCGGTTGAAGCGATGTAAATTCAACCAATCTACTACCATTGTTTTGTATACAACAGAAGAAACAATAGTGTACCTTTTTTCGATGTCAATCTACATGTAATTGATTTTTATGCTTACGGTCTGAAAGATTCGGGGGCATATAGCGTTTGGATCGTCCGTCCGTCCGTCCGTCTGTCTGTCTGTCTGTAATTCCGTGCCGCTTTCAAAAATTGCAATATCTTGCCTTCGATTGGTGAAACATTCATCAACCTTTAACTATAGAAGTATCTTTGGGGGGGGGGGGGGGGGGGGGGCGCTCAAAATTTGATGACGTCATGTGACCCTAGGGCTGGGGCTGGGTCAAAATCTAGGACATAGGCGATTTTCCAAAATTTTTACTTCGCTTACCTTCTGATGGTGTTACATATTCTTAAATTGAAGTATGAATGTATTTCACATGTCTGTGACATGGGACCCAAGGGGGGGGGGGGGGGGGTTCAATATGTAGGACATTGCAAATTATGCCTTATTTTGACTTTGTTTCCGCCGGGGGCATTAAATAATTTTCAACATTTTGTATTGAAGTATATAATTGAATATATATATGCAGTATATAATTGAAAAAGTGCGCGCAATTACTGAATTCCTTAGCGTAAAAAGCGGGCAGTTGAAGAGTTCTCTTGATTACAAAGGACTATTGAGCTCATTTTCGTAGGTAATAAAATATTTTTCGCGATATAACGCGAAACTTTCGCAATATAACGCGAAACTTAAAGCAAGGGTCAAGGTAACGAAGTCATTTACCTAAGATAGCATACCAAGTATGAGGCAATATTCTATAGTTATGTTGAATTTATGATTAATATTTATGTGGCGGACACATAGACAGGACAAACCTCTCTCCTATTATTGATCAAGGGAATAAACGATCAAGATGTTGTGAAAATTTATACATTTTAAAAGGTCACATTTCCGTTTCAACTCTAATTCTATTTCAGAGCTCTTCAAGTGATATTATGAGCACTCTATTTAATTAGAGAACTCTCTTAATAATTGAGGATATTTCAAATTGGTTTACCATACATTTTACTAGCCATAATAGACAGTTTATGTGTTCAGCATGTTTTAAACTAAAAGTTCTGTGGTCAGATACGATGGAAATGCAACCTTTTAAAATGTATACATTTCAAAACATCTTGATCTTTTTTATTCCCTTGATCAAACTAGAGCTGTCCTAACGAAATTAATACCCCCGGGGCAACCCATGTAGTTACACAGACCTAAACCATGCTTTTATCCAGAGTCAATGAAGCATAAAGTTAAGGTCAGATGCAGCATCTGCAGCATGCATCCAATTCAGCATCCCAGAATACATCACTGGTGCAAGTTTGGTTGAGAAAGCACTTGTACTTTGTCAGAAATTGACATTTCACAAACTTCTTAACCGGGTCACTCAAGCGGAAAATGTAGGTCTAGCACAGCATCCGCAGGCTAGCATGCATCCAATTTAACATCCCATAGTACATCACTGGTGCAAGTTTGATCAAGATAGCACTTAAACTTCCCGAGAAATTCACTTTTGAAAACTTCTTAACCGGACAGACAGACGGACGGACAGAGTGATTCCTATATACCTCCCAAACTTCATTTGCGGTGGGGAGGGGTATAATAATCGGAGAGAGGTTTTTCCTGTCTATATGTCCGCCACATAAATATTGATCTTAAATTCAGCATAACTAGAGAAATTTGCCTCATATTTGGTATGCAATTATATAGATATCATATGGCAGTTCGGGTAACAGTGATATTGTCACCCCGTGAAACGAATGTCACCGGAGGCGCAAGCCGAGGGTGACATTCTGTTTTCAAGGGTTGACAATATCACTGTTACCCGAACTGCCATATGATATTTATTTTATTATACCGAAAACTGTATCAAACTGATATTTACAACAGTGGTTGTCGGTTTCAGTCACGTGATTGAGTAACACTGACTGTTACTTGATCACGTGATTAGGTAACAGTGAATGTTAGGTCAATCACGTGGACTACTCAAAGGCAATGTTACATGAACTGTATTGACATGCAAGAATGATACATGATACTCTAAGATTGAGGTATAATAATTATTAATGAAACCCTAGGTAAATGACCTTGTTACCTTGACCGTTACCTCATGTTTCGCGTTATTTCACAAATGTTTCGCGTTATATCGCGAAAGTTTCGCGTTATTTCGCGAAAAATATTTTTTTACCTGAGCTCAATAGGCTTTCGTACCTGATCGAGTCGAATGCTCAGATAACCTATTTTGTGATCTCTCCATCCGTCGTCCGTCATGTAACTTTTCTATTTGTCTACTTCCTGTCTGAAACAACTGCAGTGAGTTCAACGACACTTCACAGAAAGCAAACAAGAAACAATTTGCTGCAAGCACCAAAGTGTGGGCCGGAATGGGATGATAATAAAACTGCAAAGAATTTTAAAAAAAACCAAAATAATGTTTTAAAATATCCAGTATCACTTCCTTTTCAGCTATAATAGTTTATAAAATTGGTTCATTTAGCCCATTAAGTACATAAGGCAATAGCGAGTTTATTAGACGTACGGATTAGCCTGCATTTAGTATGGAAATGTACTTTTAAAATTACTAGCCGTATTATCTACCATTTGTTTTAAGCCGATGGGCTCAGTGGATGAGGTGACCGAAAGGTCTCGGGTTCGACTCCCGCCGTGTGCACATCGGTGAACCGAGGTCCCGTGTCACGGTAGGCGTGGCACGTAAAAGATCCCCCACTTCTTCGGGAGAGTCCGTTACGTGAAATAATCGTGGAGTGACGTGAAACAATAATTAATCAATCAATCTACTATTTATTTTTAACAACATAACTTAACCAATCTATAAGCAAATGGCTGTTTGCTGGGGTAACAAACCTTTACTTGTTAAACTTGTGGTAATGGTGTGGCCGTGCTGGTAATCTTACTATTCTCAAGTTTTAATTTATAAACAATAATCAAGGTTTCAAAATCGTCTTACCATAATAAACAATTGTACAATATAGTTGGTTATGTTAGTCCTTCTTAGCGTAGCATTCTGTATTCAGAAACGTTAGTAGGACTTGCATCACACTATCATTCAATCGTAACAACTCGTCCATTTCAGCACACAAATAAGATCTATTTTTTTTTTTTTTTTTTTTTTTTTTTTTAAAAAATAGCGATGATGTTCCGATTGGTTATGATTAACCGAAAGTCACTTAGGCAACCGAATAATAATTTTGCTTATGAAGAAAGCGCGTCAAATATTAAAAAATTGTAAGGTAACACCCATCTCCAGAAAATATTTCAACAAATTTTTTACTTAAATCAGCGAAAACCTCGAAGATACTACTCTTACATTAATACATCAAACTGGGTCAGCGAGGTGACACATGCTCTCTCCGCAGTGAATATAATCCTAATTTTATCATTGGTGTAAAATCCTGGGGGCGGGGCCTTGCTGTACCGCAGAAACGCATGCAACTTTTCCAAACTTATATCAAAGGATGGGCCGGCTAGTGCCCACAATAACCAAAGTCCCCACCATGTTTGTTAATGTCAGTTAGTTCGCTTCAGGGGTGGAACCAGGAGATGGGGACAGTATAGGTTGCAGAATAGGCAGTTCTTGGCAATTCTTTTTTTTTTCTTTACAACAGCAGAATCAGATGCCGACGACAATTTACGAAATGCATCGGAACTATCTAAAAATTGTAAAAAAAAAAAAAATAATAAAATACAAAATTCTTTCTTGTATTCTTTATCTTAATTGGCATATTTTGCACATTTGCTTACGGTACTGAAGTGAACGATTTATATCCTCTTGGCCTCATGTTTATTAGGAATGAACTCTATCGATTTTGTCTTTCAATTGTCGCAATTGTTTTATTGTGCCAAAATTTCTTAAATACGTCCAGAAAAAATACCAATATCTATGATATTTCACTTGTGATGCCATTTTAAAATGTTAATTTGTTTTTCTTTCTTTAATTTTACGCAGTTAATCGGTAAAATATATTTCTCGTGTCATTCTCTATAATAAACGGTGTTCCAATTTTATTTTTGTACATGTACTTGAATTTTAACATTTACATATGGGAACAGTCACATTTCAACGTAGAATTATGACCCGGGTCATTATTCAACGTTGAATTATGACCCGGGTCATTATCCAATGTTAAATTATGACCCGAGTCATATCTATGTTAATATACTTCGCAATATCTGAACTCTTAACCTACTTGTCTTTGATCAGATATATGCGTCTTTATGTCGGTTTAAGTACACAATGACATCTTTTAAAGGGCAGGTAGGTAGGGTCTTGATTTCACGTTGAATTATGACCCGGGTCAATATTCCACGTTGAATTATGACCCGGGTCAATATTCCACGTTGAATAATGACCCGGGTCATTATTCAATGTTAAATTATGACCCGGGGTCATGATACAACGTGGAATTTAGACCTGTCGGCGGATTTTTTATCCGTGGAATTTTGACTCAAATTGGTGTCAAAATTCAACAGCGTGATCAAAATTCAACGGCCAAGGCGGGTCATAATTCAACGAAAAATCGATTGAATATGGACCCGGGGTCAATATTCAATGGGGGGGGGGGGGGTCCAAATTCTATCTTACACTTGGTCTTCATGCAGTGGCTTTATTAGTTAAATTTAAAGCATTTACCATGTTACATTGAGTTTTAATCGGGCTTCTACATGAAATCAACCCTGGATTTATACCGCAATATATTTTCTCAGAGTACAAATCAGCGTACTTATATAATACAGTTTGTCAATAACACTAACATTTACACCTATCACGTCTTGTAATTTCTGAATGAATCCCTCATTGTCTAATTTTCGCCTAGATAACTTGAATACGAAGATATTTTCCCCAAGACACGCAAAACATTCTATATTTTCTGCCTTCTGACAGAGACATATATGTGTCTCTGCTTCTGACTAGGTTGGCAGAGATTAAAGGGAGTGCAAGGACCGTAACTCTGCTTTGGAGATTTGCGCGTTTGCTGGTGCTACGATGTAGCAGTACTGAGACTGGCAATGGCTGTCTAGATATCTAGCCACCTCCAAACCTTTAGGTTTCAATACTTTTATATCTGGTCACCTGCTAATTAACAAAACTCCGGAACCAGTTCAATGTAAAGGGATGTTACGTTGTTGATGTCTAGCGAGATCCGTAGCAAGGTCCACAACTAGCTTCAATATTTCGCCACACCAAACGTTATTTATATCTGCATCCTGCATATTGCTAATCAATGGACTTCTTCCACTTTTGACAGTGTCTGGATCAAAATTTCCTAAAATACGATCCCTCAGGGTGGTTATAGGAATATTATATTGTTTAGCTGCTCCACACACAGACTTGTTCTCATCTCTGCCTGCTTTATAATTATTTGTCAAGGCTGTTGGTGAGTAGAGCCTGTATTTTGGGGTTGTGGACCGAGGATTGACCTATAATATAAAAGGGCTTTGCTATTCTGTCGTGCATAATTTGTTTATTTCACATCAAGCACTGTATGTAATATTAAACTAAATACTAACTTGGGCTTGGCCTTACATTCCATTTATGATCACGTGATCTCATGCAGACGATACATTATAAATCTGTTCTTAACTGTTTGCATTATATTTAATTGAACGAAGAATACGTGTTTTTAAAAATGATATGCTTTTATTTGAATCAGATTTAAATGAAATTAATTTAAAATAATATAAAAGGTTAGTTGAATAAAACAAAACATGTGATTTCTTATTTTTTAACTCTCCATCTACTCTAGCCTGTTTTCCCTGTCGAACTTCCTTTTCTTTGGAGCACTCCTGCTTTTGCATGATTTAGTCCTCTTAATTTGGCCTGGCTTCTTGGCTACAGCAGCTACTTTTGGGATTTTAGACAGCCATCAGTTGATATGACGTAGTTTGATGGTTTGGTGTAATTCAATAGACGAGTAACTCGTCGGTTTCTCTGGTCCGGTGTCATGTTGGTCCAAACTTCGTCTGAAACTCGGAGACTTTCTGCAGGACCTTTGATTGTAAAATCTCCTCTATGGTGTAAGGCATCTCTCAAGCTCTGTGTTTGGGTGTTATCCAGCTCTTTCAGTTTTTCAATTAATCTTGGAAGACGCTGTATAGTCCAGTTTGTCTGCAGTTTGATGATGTTGTTGTATGATTCATTGTTGTTATTCGTCCATAACATGGGTAGTTTAAACCATTTACAGTGGAGGCGAGGCAGAAAAACGTGATGTCTGATATTATGAAGAAATCCAACAAGGTATGGTAGGTTATAGTTTTCTATGATCTCTCTCTCCATTTCCTTATACGTTGTGTCATTATCCGCTACTAGTAGACCAGACTGTTTGTTGAAAACCTTGTTGACTATTGTGGTAGCCTCTGGCTGAGGGAGATGTTTCCTCAAATTGTGTATCAGGTTTTCCTTCAAATGGCGAGTACACTGTATATGGAGTGAGTGTGGGAAGCAGGTTTCGATGGCATTCACAAGTGCCTTTTCTCCCTCAGATCCAAAGATGATTTTGGTTTGGTCCAAGTCTACCAATTTACTCTGTATGTGCGATAAGAATCTTTGGTAGGTGTGGTAATGAGCATCCCAATGAAGGAAGACTGGTCCTAACATGATTGGTGTCTCTGAAGTTTCATCTCTCACTACATTTGGGTTCTTGAAGGTAATAACAGTCAGGTAGCAAGGGCCAACATTGAACGTCCGATCGATTCCCATGACACATCCATTACGTATGGAACTTCTTAGGGACAGTAGTTGCTCTTCTGTATAGCATATCACATTTGGAGGCTTTTGGGTAGAGGAAGTGATGACTTCTTTGACAAATGTTTGATCATCATACGCCATATTGAGTAATGTGATGACGTCGTCTGCTACATTTCGTTTGTCTTCTGGATTCTTCTGCTTCTCATAATAGTATTTGGCATTCAGTATCCCTATGCACTGGTCAGATGGTCCATTTACCACTGGGTATACGGATTTAATTGCTGTATCTATGACGGATGCAGCAGCATGCATTGTCCATGATGATGAGAAAGTCTTATTCTTAGTACAGTCACGGACTGCCACATCAATGTCAGGTGAACACAAAACTAACTGTGTACTCTCATTTGTTGAAATGTAGTATTCTTTGTGTAGTATCAGTTCAATAGCAGTGTGCAGTCTCAATTCTTCAGAATGTCGTTCAAAGCCAGTTGTAGCCACTGATACAGCATGGAAAAGGCAATTACCATCTCCTGAAACTGATACTGGCCTTGGTCCTTTCCATCTTGTTCCCAAAAGAGAGGCTGCGATGCAATCTTCAGTAAGGGCCGAATCACATCTACGAAAGTTGACCTTTTCTGTTTCATATACACGATTGCGTAAAAATATTACCTCCATTCTTGCAGCATCTTTCAGTATTTTGTCATTAGATGAACATCGGTGCAACCTTTCCAGGGAGGCTTTGAAATCAAAGATGTTGTTACTTCCTACCGATGTACATTTACAGCATAAATATGGGAGATCTGTTGATGCGAGGAAGTCAAAGTCGATGGTTGGGATTTGTTCACATTTAGTGTGATACCACTGGTGACATCTTTCGCACCAAATGTCGTCATTGCCTTGGCACTCCTTTCTACATGATCCACAAGGATAATCAAAAGGTGATGTATGTGATATTGGGCTGGCAGTTGTTAATGCCGCTGTGGGTGAGACATCTGTAGGTCCTCTCGTTGGTGTAGCTGTTGGTCTCCTACAAAATAGTTTAAAGAATATTTATATACACACATACAACATATAATAGTTATTATATCTATCATATATAAATAACCATCATAACCATCGAAAATAAAATTTCAGCAATCGGTTTCGCCGATTTCAGTATAATAGAATAGAACCTGAAATAGCCGCTTCTCAATCTTTCACAGTTCCGCAACGGAAAATCTCGTTTCGTGTTTCAACCGATAATAATCACCATAAACATGGATAATACTTATAAATTTGGTTATAAATTATGTAAATATATACATTATATCACATTAATGCGAAATAAAAGCAATACGATCATTCCCGTGGTTTTAAAAGCTAGAGTTCTCTGGGGTTCTCCAGGTTTCTCTAGGGTTCTCTATTTAGTAGGACCGCATTATAAGACAAGTTACTCTGTAATGCTGAGAAACGTAAATACCATTATGAAAATAGGGATTTAAAGGGAGTTAAGAGAAGTAGACATTTTAACAAGGACCATATTTAAGACATAATTGTTCTTACCTGTTTGAAACGCATTGTTTGGTTAGGACTGTGGGAAAGTAGGCGGAGCCAATTTACTACGTTTGCTACGATGATGGTTGAAATCTCGCACGAGGTCACGAGATATATACAATGCAGCACTTCCGTTGGTGACCGTCGACTTTAAGACCTCCAACATACGTTTGGAGTTGTAAAAACGCCGCTTGTGTGTCTGAAAAAGAACGACTTGCAACAATTTGACTGCATGATACGATTTTTGTATATATAGAGGTATGACATCACAGCAAAAGATTGCAAGATAATATCATAGATATTGTTTTGTCTCGTCAGAGTCAGTACTGTAGTACTGGTACTAGTAGGAGTAAGTTACAAAGCATCAGTATGATGTTAACCTAAGCCATGTGCTCAAAGTAACTCCGGCTTTTCTTTTACGGAGCATAAAATAGACTAGTAGTCTAGATAGACTTGAAAGTAATGCCTCATCGAACCAACTTTGCAGTTACTTATCATAAAAGAGACATAAACATGAACGTTAACTGATGACTTTATCCCAGGAAGTACATAATTCATCTCGGTATTCATCTCACTCAGTTCCTATGACATGTTCCTATTCCTGTCCATCTCTGCATCAGGTTATCTACAAAAAATTAAATGATAATATAACTATAAACACCACAGTTCAGTGTGGGAGGGAGGGGAGGTTGTTATATTTCACCTGTATATGTAAATTCTATAAAGAATAGTTATACTTATCTCTCTTGCTGTGGCGTGCATTGATACATGCTGTTATGACGTCATGGCACCAAGAATGTGATGTCCAAAGGGCTTGTCTCCTTGACGTTTTTCTGTATTGCTGTTGTATACTGTTATTGTTGTAGTGCTGACGTCTTGCGTGGTGTTACGTTCTACTGCAATCCAGCCAGTAGATACCTAAGCTCTGTTTATTCGCACCATACTGTGTTTTTGTATTAAGTTGTTTACTCCAAAAGTCTTTTTCTGTAGTATTATTATATTTAAATCTTAGATAGAATTGTTTTCAGAATCAAAATGGATTGTGGCTGCTTTAATGTCTCTCTTCTGTTTAATATCTGCAATGTGTTCCTTGATTCGTTCCCCTGCAGTACTCTCTGTTTCCTATACATACACAATTTTTTTTTGCATGATGAACAACTTAATCCGTATACAACATTGGTGGTTACGTAGTTGTTTCTTTTGTCTGTGTGTATTTTAGTGGCTGTGGGAACCTCACAGGTTTAAAATGTGGGAACATATCGGTCAAGCTTGTTTATAGGACAGTAGCTTTCAGTTTTATTTTTAATTTTGTTTTGTTTTCCATGCACCAGTATGTCATTGAGGTTTCTATCGCTTCTATGAGCAATTAGCGGGGGTAATTCAAAAATAGTTTTCATCTGTGTCGAATTGTGTAAGACTGACATATGCATGGTCCTGGATTATTTTTTCAGGGCTTGAAATTCCCACTCGCCCGTTCGCCAATGGCCAGTAAAAATGCCTCCGGGGCGAGTTGTTTTCCATCTGAACCCGCCTGTTTGGCGAGTAAAAAAAAAACGAAAAGAAATTATCGGGTTTTGAAATTTATATATATATGTGGTATTTTTTTAAATCTTGATCTCTTCGGTGTTTGAATATATATCCTATAATATTGAGAGCTCCATATTGACCATGATGGTGTATGCCCATATTTACAAATGGTGGAGTTTTCAAGTCATTCTGCTGTAAATGCAGAAAGTGAGAGCTACAAGTCAGTCTACTGTAAATGTAGAGAGTGAGTCTCAATTTCAGTGTTCTGTAAATTTAGCATGTGAGTCAAGTCAGTCTAATACTGCAGATTTAAAGGAGTGAATTGGCTGTTGTTGAATTTCAATGCAGTGAAGACAGTGATTCTGAAATGTCAGAGAATGAAAATGATTCTTGAAGTCGGACCAGTCACATGACACAATTTGCATCATATTCGTTGGGGGATAAGTCTTGAGATTTATCATTGCTTTCTACAAAGAATCTGATAATTTGAAATCTCATTTGTGCAAACTGCGGTCATATACTATTCATAGAAGGAAAGGGAGTCAATTGTCGTGGGATTTCTCAATGAATTTCAGAAGTTTTAAGACTCATTTAGCTCTTGTGCTCAAAATATAATTCAGCAAAGTTGCATTATGGTCTATGTTTAACACGAGATGATCCCCCAGGTCATCCTTGGAATGTTTCGAGGATTATTTCCATTTAGATCTTAGTGTGACTAAGACTTCGAGAAAATGTTCCAAAGATTATAGAGTTAGGCTATGAAATGGAATTTAATAGAATTAAATCAATTATTTGCATTTAAATTGTTGTTAAGATGTCTGTCACATTAAATAGTTGGTTTTATCAATTCTCTACTGTTGTATTGAAAAAAAAAACCACTTTGAAATTTACGTGCTCCTTGATTTTGTTACAGGCTCCTTGAATTTGTTACAGGCTCCTTGAATTTTAGATCTAGGAGCCCATATGGCTCCTTAAGAATTTCTCTGAATTTCAAGCCCTGTTTTTGGATGTTTCGTAATTGTCTCTCGCATGTAACTACTAGTGGGACTCTGTTTTGCTTGTTGTCCTTTGTTTTGTATTCAAGAAGATCCACAAGTTTCATTAAATCCACTTTTGTCAGTTGCGTTTCTATTAACTTTGAGCTGCTTATCCATGTTTCCGAAGGTACAACTTAAAGTTCTAAAGGAATGTTCACAGTTTTTCTATACAATATGTGTACCTACACACACAAGTCACTGACAAAAAATTACACTGCTGCATGATTCCAATCACAAGATATACATGTTTACAATAATCCCTAAACAGCTCGATGGATTTTTTCAGTTGTTAATCTCCGTAATATGTGACGTCCGAAGTTGTACTAGTGCTGCTTTTCCTTTGGTTTTAAGTATGACTTTAATGTTTGCATTGTGACGTCACAGTAAAATGACGTTAAAAGTTGTACAATAAGTTTTACAGGGAAACCTTTATTTTACCCGGGTATTCCCATAAAATCGGGCAAATAGATATTTTTAGATATCTTTCAGAGAAATACTGAAGTAGAAGGATTAACTAATTTTCATGAATTTTATAAGAATTCAATTAGGATTTTAAGAAAATGCAAAATGAACATTTAACTTACTCAATCATAGCGATATCTTTTCCAAATAAGGTCTATAACCTCCGCTTGCTGTCGTTTTATCCACAAACAGGACAATAATCTCATTTCGCCATTTTACCCTATAGGGGCATAAAAGATGTTTGCTGTGGACTTACAGACTTATATGTAGGGCTTTTGTGCATGTTCAATTCCGTCCTTTCTGGGGATTGAAGGGTATAATTTTTCAATAACAAAACAGAAAATAATTGCATGTTGTGGTAGTTCTTGTTGATTTCCTCTAATTTGCATGAAAAGTTTATAGTATCCCTTATATAGCTGAGGGACTGTCAGACTTACTACTCAAATTGCTTTAAATTTCGCATCTTCCGCCATTTGTGCTTTTGCTGTACCAATACCATTTACTATTGTGCGCAATGGTTTTACCTTTTTAAGGAGCTTAGGGTTGCCCTTATGTTGTCCTCGATTGATGCGTTTTAAAATCCGATACTTTTTCATATCAGTATTAATATGTCCATTCTTATTAACTGTTTTTATCACCAATTTCTCGACCCATTGATGTGTCATGTCGTTCATTTATGCGTATGATGCTTCTTTTTCGAGTCCTGCTATATATTATTATATTTGTTAGTGTCTAGTATAACAATCCCCTAACCTTTATCCACTGGTCTTATCACTATACTGTCGTCCAATAGAATTTCAGTGCCTGTTCCTCTTTGTTTGTGATATTCATTTTGATTTTTTTTCTTTATGCTCTCAATTATAGCCTTTTTTTTACAACTTCAGTATATGTATCTAGCCATATGTAAAAATACACCCCTTTCCTCTAATACTTTACAATTGACATTCCTCAGTATCAGTAAATATGAAAATCAAATTGTAAAAATATTTACAGGACATTCACTCTAGAAAACTAGAACAATTCACCAGACCGAAGCAGTTTTTACAAGACTGAAAGCAAACTATTTACATCATGAAGACATTATAAGTAAGTTTGAAACCGAAGTTGCTTCTGGAAACTAATCTTAAATATCAGGACAATCGGTCCAGAAATTTAAGATTATTTACTGGACTGGCCTCAGTATAACAAGACTTGTCTGTCGATCCTTTGTGAGATCTTAAACAGATTCTTGTGTATAATTTTGAAGATTTCGTTTTCAATCAATACCATTTACTGTTTGTATCTTATTTATTTGAACACTCCAAAAAATGTGTCAACAAACGAATGTGGAAACTGACATGTATTCGTTTACAGCAAAGTGTACATGTATGAATAATATTATGCTTTCCAAATGTGTGGTCTGTTGTGGGGTATTGTGGTATTGGAATTTGGCTCTTGTAATCTGGAGAACGGATAGCATTACCTGAATATCGTAAGTTTTCAAATTTCTTATATCTCATTTGCCTTTTTATGTTTGCATAGAGAGGTCGGGGTTTGCTACAAGTACAACTGAACACATGATACTATTTGTACATTATGATATATGTTATACCAGGTCATATTAAATTATCTAAATAACTAGTACCTGTAAAATAATTTGTTCGTTCAACTTTCGTCTATTCATGTCATGCACCGTTGGGTAGATGGCATTGTCGTGGCAAAATATGCACAACATAATTGTATTATATCATCTCTTGTTATAACTAACCTGGTATTATTTATGTATGTTACTTAAAAATATTAAGAAAAAAAATTGAATACATAAAGATAATTACTTCTGTTTAGGACTCCATGTTGTCTTTGTGGGTCTTTGATCAAATGCCACGGTTTCATGACTCCACCTGTTTCTTTGACACTGTGAGCAGGAGCTCTGGTTTAGAATTTGGGTCAGATGTTCATTTAGTATTCATAAAATATACAGGAGAGATGTGGACCTGGGTCGACATCGCTCCCGTCAAAAATTTTAAAACCTTTATGCTTTTTATGGTAAGAGGCCAGCTTTAAACAATAACAGAGACTTTGTGTGTGATTCTGTGGTGGATCACGACTTTATTACATTTGTCCCAAAGCTACAAGAAATTCTCGTTCAAAAGGGAGGATGGGAATGTTTAAAAATAACGATTTATTATCAGATATGTCATGGAATTTAAAAAAAAAATTCCTAGAGGAATATTATGCTGGAAGAGATACAAGTCAGTGGTGTACTATACATGTATTTGAACCTGCAGTTCTGACCTTGAGGACTATCAGTCCTTTCATTTAAAGTTTTAAAGATGTATAACCACTTTTCTTAGCAAAATTTTCAAATCTTAAAAGTGAAGAATTACTCCTCTTTTCTAAACTTGCTAACTCACGCACTGCACTATGGTACTTCAGTATAGAATAACATGATTTATACTTGTAGAAATGGTCGAAGGTCGATATTACAGTGTAGTTTCATCAAGAGTATTTTTAGCTCTGAATTTGTTCAGAGTATGCAAATGATGAGTTGAAATATTTGTGTTTGGGTTGAAACTATAAGGATGATAAGTGGTAAAAGTATTACCTTTTTCATTGTTTTCCTCAATTCCTGTTTTCTCTTTTGGTGTTATATACAAATATAGTCATGTGAGTTACAAATTGATGGCATTTCTATTTCATTATTTTACTTTTGACAAAAAATAAAAAAGACTAATTTCACCAGCTGCTTACTTGTATGTCAGAACAGATGATACCATCATTCTGACTTGTTGGCAGCATTAGTTGAAAAATGTTGCTCAGTTTTGTATTCATGATAATTCAAAATAAATTACTATATATGAGAGAGGTCAGGTTTGGCATAGTGGTCCGGGTTTGATTCCCAGATTGAGCCAGTGTGTTTACAAGTTTGAGTACTGCCTGCTTCTATGTCATGATATTTAAGTGATCTGAAACACCAAAGAAACAACCAATCAGTATAACTGAAAGATTGTGGAAAGCAATTTGAATCACCAATCAACCAACCAACCATATTTGAAGAATGTCAATACATGTAATGTTGTGGTCTCTCTGTAGTTTTCAGGAATGTGAATGATCCATGCCATGTAAGAGTGTGTTCCCTGAGTGCTTCTGTACCCAGAAAATTCCTATAACATATTCTCGTCAAAGAAAATAGAACGTTACAAGGTGCTATGAAAAGAAATAATGTAGTCTTTTGTAAGTAATACTTCACTTATATAAATAATATTGTTTTGTTACATGTATTAGTATTTGTACAAATTACATGGCTTTGAAAAAGGTCTGACAATGTGGTAGTGTTTTTAGCTCACCTGAGCCAAAGGCTCAAGTGAACTATAGTCATAGTGCGCCGTCCGTCGTCGTCGTCCGTCCATTGTTAACTTTTTCACATTTTCGACTTCTTCTCTGGAACTACATTGCAAATTTGGATCAAACTTTGTGTAAATGATGTACTCAAGGTTCCCTACTACTGTTGTGTTCGGGATCCAGATTCCCTCAGGGGTGGATCCAGGGCGGGGCCAAAAGTGCCCAAAATGGTACTCCTCTTCAAACATCTTCTCCTCCTGAACCAGTACATAAATGGGGAAACTAATTGCATTTCAACAATATATAAAGATGGGTTATTAAAAGTTGTGTTTGGGGTTAAGATCCATCAAACAGAAATTTACGCTTTTTGATGTGTTTCTGGACTTAGTCATTTTAATGAATAAAGTGTCATGTTTTTCAGTTAATTGATATTGATGATTTCTTAATGACTATTTTGATCATAATTGTGGTAAGGAATATCATTGCAAAAGAATTTTGTCATTATCTCAATTTTTGGATTTTTTATGAATTTTTTAAGACTTCCAAAAAAAAAAAGGGGGGGGGGGGGGTTGGCCATTTTTCACATTTTCAACTTTTTCTACAAAACCACATGAAAGATTTTAATGAAACATGGAATGCATGAAGTACTAAAGGTCCTCTATCAATTTGGTAAATTTCATCTAAATTGGTTAACAGATAATGCCACCATGTCTAAAAAGTAGGTCTCACAATGGTACATATACCACTTGGTAATTGAAATATGGAGAGTAGCGGTTCAAATCCAGCTGTGGTCAAAATTTTTTTTTCATTTCTTTACACATCTAAATAAGTTTTTAGATGTTTCTCAACACTCAACATATGAAATTAGGCAATTTTAAGTTAGATCTGGACAATATTTGAAACAATTGTTGTTCATGACCCAAACTTGAAATCAGTCAACAAAAGGCCCACCTAAAGAAAATGACTAACTTGTTGCCCTGAATGGCATCTTGCAGAGACAAAGGAAATGCTTAATATCAAAATCACCTGAATGGATGTGCAAAAAAGTGTTGTTTTTATTCTAGTCTGAAAATAAATTTGACATATTTTCAACATTTGTGTTGACTCAGTCACAGTAATGCAAAAATAAATGAATTCTTCCTTCATGCATGACTGATCATCTAGGTACTCAGGTGAGCGATATAGGCCCACTTGAGCCTCTTGTTATGCCCCTGCCATGAAATGGCCAGGGGCTTATTGTGTTACCCTGTTTCGTCATTCTGTCATCATTGAGTTTCTGCTCATTTTCTCTTTGAAGGTTTGATGCATTAAATTGATATTGGGTATAAATATTCATCAAAAGAAAATGCAGGTCAAGATTGAATATGGACGTGGTCTATTAAATTTTGAGGGAGTTATTTCTCTTGAAGATAGGAAATTTCTTAAAAATAACAGTTTCCACTCATTTTCTTTGTGGTGTGATGGTGCCTGTACCTTTTCACTTGGCAATTTTTGTCCCATTTGCAAAGTTTAAAAAGATCAGTGTTTTGGGAAAATTTAGATTAATTTTGGGAAAAACCAATGAAATTTCCACTGGGAAAGGTCCTTTTATCTTAATCTATGTGCTAATATGTAAACATTGTAATCAAACTTCGAAGATGACGGTTATAAGGACCTTGCTGTGGCAGTATTAGCAAGGAGCAAGGATGTGTACAAGAAGTATAAGGAGGGCTGAATTATTTGTGAGTATTAGCAAGGATGTACAAGGAATATGAGGAAGGCCGAATTATTTGTGAGGACAGATGGATACAGAAATTCGATACTAGACTTCTGAACGGCTGTAATATTCAAATCTATAAGACTTATTTATAGAGGCACATATTATTTAATGTCATTTTTCGCAAATATTCTTTTGTTTTTATTTAAATAATTAGTTGTAATGTCATGTTTTTATATAATTATGTGTATGTAGTTGTTATTTATTCTCAATGTTTCTATTGCTATCTTGGATTGTACTTCTAAAGATAGATTTATTTCACCATTAAAGCACTTGAAAATGGCCTGGTGGCAAAAAATTGTAGACATTCAGGGATTGAAATTAACTGTTTTGATCACGGGCTAATTTTAGTCTGTGGAATAAAAATCGACAGGCTAAAACAAAATTTTACAGGCTAATAAATAGAAATCAAGAAAAAATTATGTTTTCAACATTGTAATTCAAATACATCATGCACCATGTTACTATGTCCGATATTTTGTCCGACTCTTGACTCAGAATCTGTTTTTCTTTTGAAGAAATTAGTTATCATCATGTATGACATTTCGCACAATCAAATCGAAATTTACAATGTCAATAGGTATATGTATTGTAAACGCTTTACTTACTGCCTAAAAGATACAGGATTATTCAAGCATTTTACTAATGCAGATGTGGTCCAAACCCCGTAAAACGGACATCCTGATAAAAAACAAATTTGAAAATTGAGATTGAAGATTGTATGACACAATGTAAATTAGTCACTCATGATTTTTTCGAGTTTCTAAATTTTCAACTCGCAATTTCCAATTTTCACTTGCATTTCACGAGTATTTCCCATTGATTTCAATCCCTGACATTGAGAGCTTTTTGTTATTTATATTAGCATGATTTCACTCCAATCAATCCTTTATAGTTAATCTTAGAGTTGCAATTCCTAAATAAAAATGAGAAAAATTTTAAACACATACAAGTCCAGTTTACTGCAAATTCAAATTTATTCAGTTGTGCATCAAACTATTTTACCATATTTTTTTTTCAGAATATTGAAGATGGAGAAGATGGTTTACTCTGTATATGCCTTTCTGCATGTCCTGCGTTTAACCGTCGCAGTTCGCATTATGGTGAAAGAATGTCCATTTACCGAGACAGCATGGCAGGCCAGATCACAGATGTTTGAATGTAAATCTCCCCTAGTATACCATTGTATCCAAGATGAAGATGGGAATTTGATGGAAACATGCATGAGGACTTATCTTATAAAACCATTTTATGAAGGTACAGTATAAATGTCCTGCACTCTTCATTATAGGTTAAGTTTAAATGTAAGCTCTGAAAATTTGTCTTTTTGATTGGACAGAAACATAAGGCTGTTTAAAAAATTGTTAAATGTTTGAAAAGAAATCTGTTTTTGGTCTGAATTGCATAGCAATTCCAGACCCTAGTCATTACAATATGCTGTGGGGTACGCGTGGAACACAGAAAATACCTCCTCGTGTATAAATAGTGCGTCGATATTTAGAATAAGCGTGATTAGATTTACTTTTAGTATTTATAATTCATATTGTATGAGTCAAATTCATATTGTACGAGTCAATGCAAGATAAGTTTGATCAGATGAGAAAATAGATGTGCCGTTATTCCATTGATTTAGACGAGTTATATTCATGCGCTGGAGGACATGCAGTCTTTCCGAATACTCGACGGAAAGTCCAGAAAAAGTACGATTTAAATTATTGTGCAGCTGTGTTGTAATAAGAAATACACTACTAGTCCGTACTAGTATCCTTTGTATTATAATTAATAAAACTTGAGAATATCGCTTCTTTTTATAGCAGTGGAATTCGAAGTACTCTACAATCTTCTCGTCACAACGATAAACAAACGTCTTAGCAATTGTTGATGTGTAATGCTTCTAAAAATAGCCAGTTATTTATAGATCTGCATGTGTAGACGTCATTTTCCCCACATGTACAGCGTCAGACTTTGTCCAGATTGCTAATTTCATACTACTGTCAAGGTCAAAAGTGATTAGAGAGAATGATAGCGGATTTGTTTGACAAAATCGGCAAATGAAAAGGCGAATGACTTTGATTTGCAATTTCAGGCAAAGAATTCAAGTCAAATATGCTTTAAACATGACATGTATAGTTCATTCGTCTGTTGCATTTCCAAAATGGACCGTCTTTCCCCATAAGATCGGATGTTTAGCTGGGTCCATGGCCATGTGGATTTGACCTCGTATATCTCGGGAAGTGCTTGGAGTTTTTAAATGAAATTTGGTGTCATTGTACATTTAAAATTCTTTATGTGTGAATGGGCGAAAGCCCGAAGGTGATGCATCAAGTCCTTCATTGTTTTTGTTTGTTCTGTTCAATGCAGACCGTGTTTTTGTCAATACTGATCCTAAACATTACACGCTTGGTGTGTGATCTCTTGGTGGATCACGGCTTTATTACCTTAGATGTACTTGACCATGCAATTCCGACCTTGAGGACTTTCAAGTCCTTTCATCTATCACATTGTATATATGTATTGTCATCATTTTTATTTTTCTTGTATATATATGTATTATGTCTTTCTATATACTGTATGACATTGGAATAAATTGAATTGAATTGAATTGAATTGAAAAAAAGGCATTATATGAAGTAATGGAAATGTTTCAGAAGGTGCTACTGGCTTGGAGTTAACAGATCTACATTTAGTTTGTTCTGGATATGCAGCACAGCTGGTTCCATTACAATGGGGCTGAAGCATTTCTTAGTGCGACACAAAACCATTTCATCTTTCTATATTTGACATATGAAAAGTATTGATCAGGGGTTAAAATTTTCCCCAAGTATTCACTTGTCAAAGTGTTACCAAAATATGAAAAATCACTAGTCTGCAAATAAAACTTGGTTGTCCAGATATAAAAAGTTAAAATAAAGCGTTAAAAGACAAGACATTGTTTACTCTTCATGTGATATCTTCAAGTTTTTGTCCCCCATATAAAGGCATTCGATTTATATACAAACTTAGGGAAATTACTACAGAATGAACAAAATATAAGTTGATTTTCATCCTGATCAATCCATGGGAATCTTTCCTTACAACCTGCCTACAACATTCTTTTTCTTTTATTTTTCATACTTCCTATCTTTGTTTTAATTTGTCATTTGACCATTATCATGTTTCTCGCTTGAGAATTTAATATCAAACAATCAATTTCAGGCCCAAAGGACGACTTGTTTTAATGCTGACTCCACAGGGACAAAGCTCGCTTGAACCCGGGATCATTTTTCATATGTATGTGGAGAAGGGTTTGAACTGCCTCAATGGTAAAATCGACCCATCTTCGATCAACAGTCCTTAAACACTATAATCAATTGACGCACAACTTTTGACTTATATGACTCAATAGATAAATAAATTTCCTATAATTTCAGCAAGTTTCAAATCTGTATCTCCCATGGAGATACACCACCTCAAATATGGTCATTTTCTTGTAAATTCACTAGTGGGACAAAAGCCCGTCCAGGGGTTGACGCCGTGATTACAGACAATATCAAAGGAAACAAAGCATCAAGAAAGTCTCTCCTCGTAGAGTTATTTCAAACATGTAAAAGTATATGCACTTATCCCACTCTGCATCGAATAAATCCTCATCATACATCTACGTCACATAAAAAATGATATCGAGAGGTGGATTCAGAATACCAATGCTGAATTATCATGAATAAAGAAGGAAATAGGGATTTATTTTGATGCTGAGAGGGGTAAGTGGATATACTTTCACATGTTTAGGATAACTTTAGGAGGAAAGACTAGCCTGATGCTGTAGTTCATATGCTATTGTCCTGTAATCACACTGTCGACCCATGGACGGGCTTTTGTCCGACCAGTGAATTTAAGAAAATATGATCTTATTTAAGGTGGTGTATCTCCGCCATTACTGGATATACAGATTTGAAACTTGCTGAGATTATAGGAAATTTACTTATCTATTGAGGTATATATAAAGTCAAAAGTTCAACTGATTATAGTGTTTATTGACTCTTAATCGAGCTTGGGTCGAATTTTACCATCAACTTCAAGAGAGTTCAAACCCTTCTCCATATACATATGAAAATCCATCCTAATCAAGTCTTCTAATCAAGTGTTCTAGTGATTAAGACAATGTGGTGTCTGTGTTGAAAAAGTCAACACAGACACCACATTGCAGTATTACTTATAGTGCAATTAGCACTGCAAAATCTGCAATATCTAGTTTATTTTTGGTCGGAATTGCATAGCAATTGGTCAGAATTGCGTAGCAATTCCAGACCCTAGTCGTTACAATAGGCTGTGGAGAATGCGTGGAACGCAGAAAATACCTCCTCGTGTATAAATAGTGCGTCGATATTTAGAAAAAGCGTGATTAGATTTACTTTCAGTACTTATAATTCATATTCTACGAGTCAATACAAGATAAGTGTGATCAGATGAGAAAATAGATGTGCCGTTATTCCATCGATGTAGACGAGTTATATTCATGCGCTGGAGGACATGCAGTCTTTCCTAATACTCGACGGAAAGTCCCGAAAAAGTACGATTGACATTATTGTGTAGCTGTGCCGTAATTTAAGAAGTACACTACTAGTCCTTACTAGTATCCGTTGTATTATAATTAATAAAATTATCGCTTCTTTTTATAGCAGTGGAATTCGAAGTACTCTACAATCTTCTCGTCACAACGATAATCAAACGTCTCGGTAGTTGTTGATATGTAATGCTACTAAAATAGCCAGTTATTTATAGATCTCCACGTGTAAACGTGGTTTTCCCCAAATGTACATGTACAGCGGGAGACTGTCCAGATTGTTAATTTCACACTACTGTCAATATCAAAAGTGATGAGAGAATGAGATAACTGTATAGTACGAGACGGAGACGTACAGGGGTGTTCAGGGGTGGAGCCGTTGTTTATATGAAAACGAGCACCTGTGCGCAGACCGTGTTTTTGTCAATACTGATCCTAAACACTACACGCTTGGTGTGTGATCTCTTGGTGGATCACGACTTTATTACCTTTGATGTACTTGACCATGCAATTCCGACCTTGAGGACTTTCAAGGCCTTTCATTTTTAAGTAGTAACAGATATCAAAGTGTTGAAAATCATCCATTTATATAAAGATTTATCAAAGGTGTATACATATCCAGACCTATGATGCCAAAACATACAAAAATTTTGGATGTTTCGCAAGTACTGAACAAATAACGTTCTATGCATCCCTTAGAAGAACTGTCTGTACGAGATTTGACAATGAAAACCATGTTTTTGTTTAGTATTTTAACTGGTCAAAGAGGACAGTTTATTCATCTTTTTAAGAATTTGTTATGTACAGTTGTTACCAGAGTGTTTACAAATTAGTCATAGCAATTAATTGAAAACATCTAGACCTAGTCATCAAATAGAAAAAAAAATTATCAATGTATATAATCATGATCAAACTTTATGTTTGTATACCATTATGAAATTTTATATGCAAAAAGCAAAAGATATGAGAATGAATGATAGACTTTTTATAAGTGCAATGAAACCTCATGGAAATGTCTCATGTGACACTGTCAGTAGATGGACAAGAATTATATGGAAAAATGTGGTATGCACATATCCACATTACACTAAACAAGATCAGCATCTACTAGTGCAGCAAAAGCAGTAGGTGTTCCAGTTTCTAACATTATGAAAAACGCAGGATGGTCAAATGAAAAGACTTTCATTATATATTACATGTATTTTAAAGTGAGAGATGGAACGCAACAAAATGGACAATTCTCAAATAGTATTTTGACTTTTTGTACTAGTAACAAACCATGAATTAAATTCATATGGCTGGATTGTTTAATATTATAGCTTACTTGTTTCGAATAAATCGTTGTTCCTTGAAGTGATATTATCTGCATTATTTTGAGCATTTATGCTTTTGAAACAATTGCACATCATCTCTAAAATCTCATTGGATCCCCAGTATTCACTGTGGATTTTGATAGAATTTGAAAATTAAATGAATATTACTCGTAATATGAAGTTTGATTATGATTCTACCAAAATCCAATAAATACTGAGGTATCATATTATATATCATAAGAACTGTTGAGGCAATATAAATTTCTGATACATGTTTTTATTATTATTTGAAATTAAAAAAAATTTATATGTTTCAGTTGGCTGTCCTTGGGCTTTATATTCTGCAGATGACACTATCTTATCAAGTTTTTTTTATCCGTGTGAAGGAAATGGATGTCCACAAAAGAATGACTCAGATTACTGGAGTAATCAGCTGTATAAATGTATGTACTATGGTAACCATGGCAACCAAGTTGATAATATGAAAGATTTATTTATTCACTTTAAGTGAAGTATTTTCATAGTGATGTGTTCAGTGTCCTGCTGTCAAACATTCATTTATTTATTTATTTTTTTTAACTTTTTCAAATTCCTGATATTTTCAATTTCCACAAAAACGATGAATGATTCATTGAAACCAAAAGGTCCCGTTTTTAAGACATTGAGCATTTGCTCGACAGTCTTCTAGCGATCGTGCAGATTTTACCTCTTCACAGCCAATCTCAGTTCACGTAACAAAGTAGTACCTTCTATAAAGTACTTAAACTAGTAAAAGTTCTTGCAAAACCAGCTTTGATATTCTTGTTACTGACATTTCATTGCACAGAAATAGGTTTAAGCATAGGTCTGCTTAACTTAATTATCAATATATTGTGCTAACACACTTGTTATTATTCTGTCATTTATTGTTTGTGTCACCGTAATGACGCAAGCCAATTATGAATTACAATTGTGCTTCATGAAAATTTTTCCAGATATGGGGAAGACCATGTGACATATTGCCTTATTTGGAGAAATCGTAGTAAAATACAGGGAACACACTCGATCATGCCCGGATTTGACATATAAGCGCCAATATTGAAATAATTTGCTCAATTTTTGAAATATATATATATATATATATATATATATATATCAATAATATATTTAGATATAAATTTCAGTTTAAAAAAGAACAAATAAAACATTTCATAGAATCCTAAATATAGACTGGCAATGCCTGTGTAGATCTTAGAATATTTAGACAAGTGACCACTAATTCATAACAAGACTGACCCAGGTTCAAGTGATGCAATATTTGTCATTTTTATCAAATATTGACAGAATTAATGACACATCCTCGAGGCTTAAAATCACAAGCCTCATAAGCTACATCAGATATTGTATACATTTGCTGTGTACGCTACTGCAGATGAATTGAAAATCTACATACAGTGTCAGGGACTAAAAATAGCGGTCACCCGAGACGACCACTTTTGCTTCCGGGCCCCTGAAATCCTCCTACTTGATCGTCTGAGTGGCAACTTAAATTCTTGAGTGTTAGTAAACATTTATTGAGGTATCATTGATAGTACAATCATATTTTGAATCCTTTGAGTGCTTCTTTTGTTGATATCAATGTTCTTCGGGTGCTTACATTATCTCTGTCTGTTGAATGTTTGAAGTCCCGGAGGACCCACACTAAAACCAGTACTCTGACGCTGACGCGGACTCGGAAAACAAAACTATTGATTTCTCTAAAAGTTCGAAATGTTTTTTCGTGAAACTTTATGCTATAGCACTATTGTGGTAATATTTAAAAATATTCACTTTACTATATCTTTAATAGCAATAAATCAAGGTTTGTTTGGTTGGACTTTTACAAGTCAGCATTGGAATGCAAATGTGTAATGGTCTCGTAGACCAGAGTTAGAGTGCAAAACGTCAAGATTGACAGTAACGAGAGACGGAATGAAGGGGAAGATGTCCAGGAGATATGTGAGTATGGCGTGCAAGATAAAGAAAAAGAGCATACAGAGAGAAGTAATGGAGAGAGAGAGAGAGGGACAAGGATACATGTAGGAAGAGACTGGAATAAGACCAAGAGGATAATGACTCAGAGGTGTCAGAGGATGTAAGTGATGTGATTAAATATATTTTTGACAATGAAGAGGAATAGAAAAAAATTATTGTTTAAAGTAATTGAAGTTAAATTTAAGTAAGTGCACAAACATTATATCTGAGGAATTGAACAAAGTTTGAAAAGTTAGGAAAGTCTGCATTAATTTACTGGCTACTAAACGCTACTCCGGGCTAATAATTTTTGAAATCTAGGGACCTGGGTGGCTACCATGTCAAAACAGTTTTAGTCCCTGTAGTATGTACAGCTTGTTATCTGCCCTTACCACCTGTGTTATAAATAACACTAGCTGGAGAGGGAATAACCTTTGCAAAATGGTGTTGGTCATTTGTCTTTTCGCGCAGCGTTAGTAGGCAAGAGCAGGTACATCTAGCCTATCCAAAATGGAGGTGATGTGTATATCTAACATGGTCTTCCCCATATTTGGAAAACTTCCCACTACATCGTGCAAAATGGCAGCTGAGAAAGTTTTAAAATTTCCCATAAAATTTGATGCAGATATAAAAGATGATTGCATGGATTAAGACAGAATTTAAAATTGGATGCATGAAAAATAAATTAAGTAGAACTCACATGTGAAGTTTTTATTCCAAATCAACTGATAAATTGTGACAGATTCACAATCGGTTTATGTCATTACGGTGAAAGGCATGGCATTGAAGGCCTACACATGTGCACATACAATAAACAACCGAATAATACCCAGTGTGTTAGTACGATATATGGAAGCTGGTAGCCCTAGTGTCAGCGTTAGTAGCGTAGACAAAAACTGTAGCCTAGACCATATCCTAATACAAATTAAACATGAGGATTCCATATATCACATGCAATGGTAACAACTGGTCTGTTTCTATCTTTGTAAAAAAAAAGTTAGCGATGGTGTTCCGATTTCTTTCACATGTACATTCCTTGTGAATACTAAAATTTTTGACCACTGAATTTGCCCCACTTCTCATTAACCTAACCCTTGCCCGTGACTGGTCCACTACTAGGGTAAGGGCTTTCATATCTCAGAAGAATGTTCCTAATGAGTAGATTTTTCTGTCTGCTCCTGCAAATTCACGGTATGATCCATTTTTTAAAAATTTATCTTGTTTATCATAATTCATTGATCAACGAATAGGAATAGCAAGATCGAGCTTTACTATTTCACATATGTATTTCTTATGGTTATACCTTTCTGTCTGTACCTACAGTTTTAAACTTGCAATCTTGACCTTGGATGTGGTTCACAGCTCTTAGCAGCGGTCCTTATAAATAGGAGGGAAATGAAACATATTTTTGCAAGAATGACGTAAAGAACAATAAAATGTTATTATGATGCTGTAATCAATACCTGTTATAACCCTTGACTTGACCTCATTACAATGGAGCCCATTAAAGAACTGTTTAAAATGCACATACCTTTCTAACAAAGACCCACCCGAGAGCTATGTTGCCCACTGAGAAATTTCATTCACATATTGATATTATATGATATATGGAAGTTGGTGCTAAAGGTTTCATCTTTACTCTATTCCAAAAATATTGGAGTTCAACAAAAGAGATGAACACAACTGCTCAATTTCTCCTACTTTTGACAGATTTAAATCAAATTTGGCTCGATGCTTTTGATTAGTTAAATGTTATTGAAATTCATGTTGATGGCATTTTTAATGAAATCTTAGTAAAATTGATGAAGCTGGGTAAACCCATAACCCTCCTTTTGGATAAGTACTGTACAGAAGCCCCAATATCTTGGATGACTATTCAATGGATCATGCCAAGACAAAGAGGCCTATTGTTTTTCAAGGTCAGAGGTTAAAGGTCAAGTTGGATCCTCACCTTCAAACTAAGCGATGGGTGTATTTCGCCACGCTAGGCTCTTGTTTAAACATTTTATGCAGTAGTGTCCCTTGCACCTTTGGAATTCCAACATTTTCGCCTTTGGGTCAGAGAAAAATTGTTTACACTTTTCACATTTTCATGCCTCTTCGTCTCTGTTTGGTGAATTTTGTCTAGAATTATTTCTAGACCTTTTACCTGCTGGTCTACCTTTACGTTTTACACCTGATTCTTTATCAATCATGTTTTTCAATATCGCTGACCCTCAGATAGTAAGGCAGTCAAATCAATCTATTGTTCAGTCCCTCTATGGCTATTTCACCCTGTGAACAATCTTAATATTTATTTTTATAATTCTTGTTTTAAGCACTGATCAAACCTAAGCTTCTAAATTTTCAATTTGGTCTTTGACTTTTTCTTCAGAAAAAATTTTCTGTCTGCCATAACCATGTCACGTGACTCAGTCAGGTCTGTTGCAAAAGCATCAGGTAGATGCTGTCACCATATACGTGAAATAATCGTGAAATGATGTAAAACAATACTTGATCAATTACTTGAAATGTTGTTTTGATTTTTAGATCCGATCTGTCTTCATTATAAGCAGACCACAGAGAAGAATACAACATCTACCACACCTCTACCGGTCCAATCGACTATGGTTTGTAACGTTATAAATATAAGGTGAGTACAGTGAGGAGGTGTTATTCTCTTTTGAGTGAAATTTAAATGTTGTCATTTGTTATGTAGCTATCAGTGTACATGTCAGCATTATACAACTGTGAACTTTAGAGGCAGAGATTGACCATAATGATTGCCCACTGTCCAACTGTCCAGAACAGGTAGATTTGCTTGTCCGACAGATAGAATTGTACCTGACCTGTGCGACAGGACAAGTCAAAATGACAAATCAGAGCATTTGTTAAACTCAAAATACATCCTGTTTAAATATTTTGTTGTTGTTTTGTAAGAAATACACATCTCCGTATTAAATCAAATACCGCCATTGTAAAAGATGTTGTTGTAATGTAGCCTTATCATTGTCTTCAAAGTGTTTAAATAAGGCAACCACGTGCTTAAGGGCTCAGATGATCCAGATAATAAATCAGTCATTATGAAGTGCCATATTAAAACACTTAAGTATTTTGAATTATAATTTAATTTGATAAAAATTGTCGGACAGGTGAAAATATTATACGGACAGGTCATTCTTGTAATGGCTTTGTACGGCAGGATAAGTGTCCAAAAAGTTTCCCTTTTTTTGTTGTTGTTGTTGTTTTGGGTTTTTTAAAGTATGGATTAACTCAAATATATTGAGAAAGCTCGACATGAACCAAATTTGTGACATAGATGAATTTTGTGACACATACTTGAATGTGTGTTTGGATTATCATGTATGCATGATAAAGCCATATGACCTGTTTACCTTTACACGTGCTTCCCTGTGTGTCTAACAAGTTCCTCTTTGGGGGAGTTTCTTTGTTAATTACTTGATATTTTTCATGTTCCCCCAAAGACTTTGGAGGAGCTTATAGTGACTGCCTCTTTGTCTATCAGTCTGTCTGTCCATCTGTCTGTATGTCTCTACTCTTATCTCTTTAACTGTTCTTCAGATGCCATCTTTACTAAAATTCATAACCTTTAAGATTAATCTTGAGTCATTTGTAGATTAATGAATGACATTATACCTACAAAGAGACTTTGACATCATTCACATGTGGTGCTGGTCATAAATCTATTAGTTCCTTAACGGTATATGAAGTTATCTGTAACATAATAAATGCATGTGTTATCCTTACATACTATACTTGTTAACCTTATAAAGAGTTGTGAGGAACTTAATGCAATTAATTCATGCATGCATTAGGTCTTATAATTGGTTACATCTTAATTTGAAATGGTGTGGCCTAGTGGATAAGGTGCTCGGCTCATGATCAAGAGGTCCCGGGTTCTACTCCCGCCCAGGGCACACCGGTGTTCTGTTTTTTGGATGAGACAGTGAAAACAGAGGTCCCGTGTCATGGTAGGCGTGGCACATAAAAGATCCCTCATTTGGATAAGTCTGTTGCAAAGGTCTTAATTTGTATGCAAAGCGTCAGGCGGATGCCGTCACCATATACGTGAAATAATTATAAAGTGACGTAAAACAATAATCAATCAATCAGTTAATCACCTTAATTTGCTGCATTATTTGTAGATGGCTGTTGTATGAATTAAACAATTGATTTATTTCTATTATTTATCTATTAGACAAAAGTGATAGTATGCTCATAATAATATTTTTGAATCATTCTTAATGCATCTCTGAGCAACATTGATCTTCATATATTTTTAGAGTGTTTTGACACTTACTTTCTTTCATAGGCAAGCCAGCATGGCTCTTGCCAAGTTAGTACAGTCCATCATGTTAGCTGGGCACAAAGCTTCAGTAATTTAATTTGTGAGTTTCAAGATACTGATCCAGACCAACTTATTTTAGCTCACCTGAGCCATAGGCTTGAGTGAGCTATTGTCGTCTGTCATCTGTCGTCGTAAACTTTTCACATTTTTTGATATCTATGAATTGGCGAAAACCGTCTGTCCGTCCGTCCGTCTGTCCGTACGGCGTCAACATTTTGCATTTAGCATTTGCGTTTAGCTTGGTTTCTCTCATACCCTAAATGGTACTTATGTCAAAGTTGGTAGGTTTGTAGATACTTGAATGTTCTATCCACCCAATACAAAAATTTAGTGACCTTGACCTTGACTTTACGCTTCAGTGAACTTGGTAGGCATGACATACTTATGGTGCCCTACAAGTGTTGTTGTTTTAGTCCGGATCCATCAACAGGTTGACATCACCTCAGACAGAAGTAGGTCACATAGGGTACCCTCCTTTGACAATCTTCTTCAGACTGGCTGCTTTCAGAGAAAAGTGAATGCATAGGAATGATCTAGAGGGAAGTGTAAAGTTGTTTTTGTTTCTATTCTGAAATCAAATTTATGATGTTTTTTCAAACATTTTTTTTTGGACTTAGTGATTTTAATATAAAAAATGCAATGTTTAACTCCTAGGTGATAATGATGCTTTAATTTGTTTTATTTTCACCGTAATTATGATCATGTAGAGATGATGGATAAATCCAAAGCACAAGTCCAAAAATCCCGTAATTAGGATCATGCTAAAGAATGTTACTGAGGAAGAATTTTGTCAATATGTCAATTTTTGTATTTTTTGGGGGAGGAGGGGATTTGGGAGGGGCGTTTATTCATTCACATTTTCAAATTCTTCAGAATTACTTAAATGATTTTCATGAAGTGTTGTAGGAATGAGGTATTCTTGGTCCCCTACAAAAGTTGTTGGTTTTCATCCAGGTCTGGTGCTACCACAGACAAAAGTAGGTCACAGATGGTACCCTTCTTTGACAAACTTCGTTTTCAGACCAGCTGCAAACAGAGACAAACTAAAGCAAAGGAATGATTTAGAGGGATGTGTGAAGTAGTTTTGTTGTTTTTTTTTTTTTTTTTGGTTCCGTTCTGAAATCAAAGTTTTGAAGTTTTGTCAATTTGTTTTGGACTGGGTGATTTCAATGCAGTAAAGTGCAATTTTTCTCCTTTAGGTAATACTGATGCTTTAATTCCTTTTATTTTAGTCATAAATATAGTAAAGCTTTTTAAGCCTTTCAAACAACAACAACAACAACAAAAAAAAAAGGGGGGGGGTATTCTTTCACATTTTCAACTTCTTCAACACCAATTGAATGATTTTTAATGAAACTTAGTAGGAATTAGTGCTCATCGTCTATTTGCAAGTGTTGATGTTTTTCATCCAGATCTGTTGACAGGTTTTTGAGCATTCATTTCCTGTAAATTATTATAGATTTGAGGGTTATGTATTTTAATTTCGCCTGCATAAACAATAGCTTAACGTTGATGATGATTCAAATTCTACACCCAGTTTTCAGTACAAAATGTAGATAACAATACAGTAAGCATTAGGAAATATGAATATTTAACTGCAAATTTGAAAAGCAAACTGTGTTCAGTTCGAGCGATATATTTTCACTTGGGCCCCTTGTTTTAATTCTACACCTAGTGCTATCGTGTCGGACTCCTGATCGGGAGGCCAGGGTTCGAGTCCCGCTCTGGTCATGCCGGTGTCTTGTCTTTCGGATGAGACAGTAAAAACCGAGGCCCCGTGTCGTGGTATGCATGGCACGTTAAAGATCCCTCACTGCTTCGGGTGGGTCCGTTGCAAAGGTCAAAATTTGTATGCCCCGCATCAGGCAGATGCCGTCACCATATACGTGAAATATTCGTGGTGTGACGTAAAACAAAAATCAATCAATCAATCAATCATTTTAGCAAAGGTGAGACATGTTGACTTCCGTCACTGTAAAGTTAATAACCTGTGTTTAAATGCAAATAAATAAAAAAATACATGGATTTATGTAGGGATAACAGTACATGTTTAAAAAAAATATTTAGAAAATCAAAGCCAGACCTAGGAGTTTCATGAGTGAATTTTTTCCACTTTTTGGAGGCAGTTGAGATTTCTAGTACAGTGGATCCCATTGGAGATTAGCTTCTATGTAGAATTACAAAGATTATCAGGGAAAATGTAATACATGAACATTGACAATATTAAATAAATAAGTGCTGTTGGTTTCATTGAAAAACTCCTTATAGCTCATTAATATTGATATATCTGTTACTATATCTGCAATCAGTCCTCCATCTTTGCTTCATTTTGAAACAAAGGAAGTGCATAAAATAGAAAAATGACTATCTGAATTTGTATCTTGAAACTGACATGTTGAGATCAAATTAATCTAGTTCTCCTTGTTAACAGCAGTCTGTGTTCATCAATTTGGACTGTATGCACATAGCAAATTTTAACCCGAATATCATGATGTAATGCTGTTATGAAAGGATTGCACCAAAATGTACATTCCTGCGTTTAACATTGTGTTAGTTGCTGTGACTCGTCACTACTTTTGTCAGTTTGCAATCAACATTGTATCTATATTATAAAATATAAAAGATACAATTATTGATTTAATGAGGATTTATTTGCAAGTATTATGGCAGGATTTTATTTACAATTTCATTTACAGTTGGCATATATTTAATCTTCCTTTAATGGATAATACTTGAGGGAAGTTGATAATACAGTAATTGTTGCACATTTATAGTTCATTCATTACGTGTCGTAGTTGTATCAATGTAAATATTTTTTAATCTGTTCATTCAAGTGATGGGATCATCATTGCCATAGTATTAACAACAATAGTCATGGCAGTGATATATACTGTCATCATAACAGTATGTAAATACAGAGGAAGATTATATTGTAAGTTTCACATGTTATTTTAACCTAATCCAGCATGTCATACTCAAGCATAATACTTTGGTTTGATTTCTTCCTATAGAGAGAATCGACAGAAATTGAAAAAAAAAAATCAAACAGATTTGTTAGAAGAAGAATTTTAGTCATAATTGCTTAGTTGTTTACTTCTGTACATCCACATCAATATACTTCTATATCAAAAAATTAGATAGAAGCTTCATAGCAAGCTATTTTTATACGCCCGCATTTAAAAATGTGGATGTATTATGCTATACCGCTGTCGTCGGCCCGTCCGTCCATCCGTCCGTCCATCCTTGTCTGGGTTTCTCCTCCTTAACTAAAGAAGGCACAAAACTTTTGATGGTGTCATATGAAAGGGTGTGGCTTATAGTTGTGCATGTGGTTTCAATGTTTGGGTCATGCCCCGGGGGTGGGGGAAAATGGGCAGGGTCTGAAAAGCTTGTCCAGACTTCTCCTCCTTAACTAAAGGGGATGCAAAACTTTTGATGGTGTCATATGAAAGGATGTGGCTTGTAGTTGTGCATGTCGGTCTCAAAGTTGGAGTCAGGCCCCTGGGATGGGGGAAAATGGGCGGGGTAGGAAAGGTTTTCTGGGCTTCTACTCCGTAACTAAAGGGGGAACAAAACTTTTAATGGTGTCATATGAAAGGATGTGGCTTGTAGTTGTGCATGTGGTTTTCAAAGTTGGGGTTAGGTCCCTGGGGTGGGGGAAAGTGGGCGGGGTCATAAAAGCGTATCCGGGCTTCTCCTCCTTAACTAAAAGGGGGACAAAACTTTTGATGGTGTCATATGAAAGGATGTGGTTTGTATTTGTGCATGTGGGTTTCAAAGTTGGGGTAAGGCCCTTGGGGTGGGGGAAAATGGGCAAGGTCGGAAAATTTTCCTTGCTTCTACTCCTTATCTAAAGGTGGAACAAAACTTTGGATGGTGTCAAATGAAAGGATGTGGCTTGTAGACCACATTAAAACATGATGCGGGCGTATCATGCACCCGTATGCGGTGCCCTATTCTTTAACATCCTTTTGCTGAGTTTTTCCCAAGATTTCTGATTTAGACTATGGTAAATTTTAATTTGAATGACACAGAAAGAAATTCGGTGATAGAATGTTAAAGATAATCTGCTACAGGACTATATAGAATTTTTGGAGTTTAAGGCATTGTAGTTTAGATGTAAACATGTTAATGACGTAATGAATTGTGAGTAGAAACAATTTCAGTTATTTATTTTTTAAATTCTTGTCAATTCTCTTTATGTGAGGAATTCATACCCAAGTCTTATGCCTGAGCTATTGCGATTTTCTTTGTTTGGTGTACAGCCTTTTGTCTGTCTCTCTGTCTCTCAGTCTTTTTATCTTTTTGTCTGTCTATCTGTCCGATGTAAACTTTTAGCACACCTTAGCTGAAGTTTGGAGGGAAGTGGGGTTGGATATACTATTAGTATGTAATAATAAGCTCCAGGCATTGTACTTGCTGTACATGTTGTAAACAAGTTAATGATGTAATGAATCGTGAGTGAAAACAATTTCGGTTATTTATTTTGAGCTCAAGTTAGCTATAGTTAAAGTGTGTCATCTGTCTGTCCGTCTGTCTGTCATAAACTTTTCCATTTTCTACCTCTTCTCCAGAACGGTAGAACAGATTTCTATGAAACTTGATAGGAATAAAATACCCCCTACAAGTGTTGTTTTTGTCCCAATCCGTCAACAGTTTGTTTCACCACAGACAAAAGTAGGTCACAGATGGTGTCCACCTTTAACAAATTTCTTCTTCAGACCGGATGCATACAGAAACTGAATGCATAGGAATGATCTAGAAGGATGTGTGAAGAAGTGTTGTTATTATTGGTCCTGTTTCGATATCGAATTTTTGACGTTTCAACATTTTCTTTTTTGGACTTAGTAATTTCAATGCAAAAAAGTAATTTCAATGCAGAAAAGCGTCATGTTTCTCAGTCAATTGTACCCTGCTTTTCACGAGGCCTGGAGACATTACATCTCATTCGTCTGTCTGTCCATCTGTCTTTCTGTCACAAATTCTTTAACATTGGTCATAACTTTTAAACTGTAAGACATAGGGCCTTCATATTTGGCTTGTGTGTCTCTAATGGCAACACCTTTCCCCTGGTACCAGAATTTTTTATTATATGACCTTGACAGTGAATATGTCACAGATCACTGCACCCTTACTGATAGAACTCTGAATGCAGGGGACCACAATTCTCTGAATTTGCTTGTTGATAATGATTTTTTATGGACTATTTTGATCATACTTATGGTAAGAATTTTATTGTGAATGAATTTTGTCAATATCTCAATTCTTGGATTTTATGAATTTTTTAAGACTTACAAAAAAAATAGGGGGGGGGGGGGAGGGGAGGGGGTTGGCCATTTTTTACATTTTCAACTTTTTCTGCAAAACTTGGTAGAAGTAAATAACTTATGACCCCCTTCAAATTTTGTCCTTTTCGTCCAGACCTTTCTATATTTGGCGCCACCACAGTCAAAAGTAGGCCTCAAAAGACTACCCTCCTTTGACAATCTTCTTCATACTGCCTGTATATAGAGCAGGGCTGTCACACTCTTTTTTGGGACAGAGGCCAGGGCCAGTGGATTTGGGAAAATCGCATAGTTTTTAGCCAAATTGGGAATTGCCTTCCATATATATATTTTAAACGTTACATACATTTACTTATAGTGAAGCATTTTTGTAGATTGTCTGCATAGATCTTAATAAACATATTCATACTACATATGATGTAAGGGGCCTTATGCCAGTGATGCTACTTATTTCTGGGGTTTTCGTTATGACGTTGATGATAGCATAGTGATGTCAGAGTAAAATGATGCAAATTTTAGTTTGTCTGGCAATAGAATGAAATATAACATCAAAAGGAAAAAGGTTTGTTCCATAAACATTCACATCAAAACTTTAACATTCTGTTTTTTCTATCATCTGAACGAGACATATGTGTACAAATGTCTCTGTCTGAACTCTAGCTACTTTCATTACTGAATGAAGTCTGAGCTTTCATGATCAACATCATGAACAAGAGACAGGCCAGACTGAAATTTAGTATTCTCACCATTATGTCCATCTGAGTTTTCGACTCCATCATGTCAGACTTTGTCACTGCTGTTTTCTATTTTGATTGTTTTTTTTTCATTGGGCTCCCCATGCCATTGTACTGTAGCTCGTTTTTTTTTAAAGAGTTTTTGATTCACTTTCTATTTTCTTACTAAGCTTCCTTGTGTGCTAGTCTACGAGTAATTATCGTGTATAATGCACACTTTTTTTTTTCAAAATTTCTTGTTGATTTTGGTGGGTGCGTATTTTACATTGGAACTAAAAATATTATATATAAGTAATGCTGAATGAAACTGTCATAAAATCATTGCTAATAAGTCCATTTTGCAGAGTGTTTCCATACAACTTTGTTTTCCGTAAAATAGTTAGTGTTATTTCCCTCACTGGACTACACCTCTCAGACTATCCATCACTGCCCATACGAAACTGCTTGATTTAACTTAATTTTGTAAGATAATCGCATTGTATATCTAAATATTTTCTTGAAAATTGTCAACTGATTGATTACATTTACTGATTAACTGAAAGTGAAGTCATGAAATCTGCCTTAATAGTAAGCAAATTTCTCAAAATTTTAATAAACTTTACATTGTAGTAATGGTTAAAGTCCGAGAGTTGTACTCTAACATGGCCCCTAATGCTAGTCATGTGACAGCACATGGGGAGACTCTATACTTTTCACTAACAAAGTTAGAATTTAAATACCCGCTGTGCTTTCTGTAAATGTAACCTTCTAACAACCGACTGGGAAATGTTGTACACACACATCAATCAGATAGGAGCATGGCATATACATGTATCTCTAATTTAATGAAGATCAATTTTTTTTTTATTGGTATAAAGTTTAACACATACATGTATAACACAAATAACAAATACATACATGTACATATACATATACATACATACACACATACATACAATATTAACACATACTGGTACAGGACAATATATAATTCTCTCATATGAATACATTTACTTACAAAATGAAAGGTACATATAATATTATCTTTCATCCATCATGCATTTATATATATTTATATATATATATATATATATATATATATATATATATATATATATATATATATATATATATATATATGCTCACAAATAATATTGTCAATAAATATGTATTGATATAAAACTTGGAATCTACATTATATATCTTAAATTAAAGTGGGAGTTCTCTCCATATATCCTATCTTGTATTGAATTTCTGAAATTTCCATTTCTATGATACATGTATTTCTCGCTTTCATAGTAACTTGACAGATATTTTCTAAATGAGTGGAATGATATACTTGTACTAGCACTACTTTGTCTTGACTTTGAATATATGAAATATTTTATCAAAACAATGATAAGATTTAGTATAATAAAATTCTTTTGATGGACACCGAAAAGTATATTAGAAGGGGTTAAGAATATATTGATATTTGTATTAAGCCGAATCCAGTCATTAAATTCTGTCCAAATAACCTTTACAGGTGTACAAAAGACTAATAAATGGGCAATGGACTCTGTTTCTATTTTGCATAAATTACAAATTGGAGAGTCCTTGATTTTAAATATATATATATCATTTTATTAGTAGCTAATATTCTGTGTAATAATCTGATTTGAAACCATCTAAGTTTAGTGTCACTAGTAATTTCAAATGGATTCAAGTATGTTTGTTTCCAAAAAATTGTATTTACACAATCATTTACCATATTCAATTCAGGGTCATTCAGCCATTTAGGTTGACATTTTGGCTCTTTATACTTAAAACTGATGAAAAAGTCATAAATATCTTTACAGCCTTTATCAGATGCGAGAATAATTTTCAAATATGAAGGAAAGTATGGTAAGTTACATTTAAGAATATTGTTTTTTAGGATTGGCCAACACTTTCTTATGCATCCCACCATACCCAAATATATTGTAAATGGTAATTCTATTGAGTAGAAGTTGATTAAATCTTGATGAGAAAGGATTTCACCATTATCTTTAAATAAGTCCTGAACAAGAAGAAATCCCCTTTTGTATAGTTTTTCAGTGTAAAATGATTCATTATTTATTTTGAGTAGGGGATTGTACTAAAGTGGGGAGAGCAGAATATCTTCTAATGAAGTGGAAAATGATTTTGATTGGAGCTCTAAAATCTTTCCAAAAGGGATTCACAGTATTTTGGGCTAATTTCTTTGTGGAAGATGCACCAAAGTGACAAATGGTCTGCATATCACTTTTGACTATAATGTTAAATAGTTGAATCCAAATGCATTTTGAATTATTATAAAGTCTGCGAATCCAGGTGACTTTCATTGATTTGAAATTTTCTACATTAATCATTCTGCACCCCCTCTCTGGAAATCTTGAATAATAATGCTATGTGAAATTCTGTGTTTTTTGTTGTTCCAAATGAAATTGTAAAATAATTTTTGAAAATAATTTAAATTATTAAGGGAGAATTTGGTAGTGAAATAAAAAGATGAGTTAATTTAGGTAAAAGAACGGATATTACAACTGTTATTTTACCCAGAGTGGTGAGATTTCTTCTTGACCATGATTTAATGTTTTTATTGATATCTTGTACACTCTCATCAAAGTTTATTTTTTCAATATTTTCAAGATTGGCAGTAAATGTTGGCAGGACATTAAAGGATTCATTTAGAAAATTGAAATAAAAGATCTAATGCACTTTTAAGACTTTTCTCGGTTCCATCTAGAAACAAAGCTGTATCATCAGCATACTGTAAAAGACATATATTACAAGTGCCTATGTTAATACCTTTTATATAAGGGTTTTGTCTAATAAGGATACCCATGATTTCTACACAAAGCAGAAAAATATATGGTGAAACCGGACGACAGCCACGCCCAATTTTGAAGAATTTGGAGATAATACCATTTTGGAGGACACATAAAGAGGCTTCATTATACAAAACGTTTACCCATTTAATCAGATTGTGGCCAAAATTAAAGAAGGAAAGAGATTTATACATAAATTTCCAAGAGACAGAGTCAAAAGCTTTTTCAAAATCAATCAATAAGAGCATTCCAGGAAATTTGTTTTCTTTAGCTGAATATAGGGTGTCATAAATAATGCGAGTATTTTCTCCAATGAATCTCCCTTTCAGGAAACCTTTTTGATGTTCATGGATGAGGAAGTTTAACACAGATTTAATTCTATTTGCAATACATGATGATAATAATTTGTAGTAACATTTAAAAGAGATATTGGGCGCCAGTTCTTCAGATATTGTCGAGGTTTGTTACCCTTGGGTAAAACTGAAATGATACCTTGTATTTGAGTTTGGGATAAATTTCCTTTACTCAAAGCCACATTTATTGAGTTAATGTAATATGTTGATATGTCTTTCCAGAAAAATTTGAAAAATTCTACAGTAAATCCATCAGGGCCGGATGACTTGTCGTTTTTCATGTTTTTTAATGCCATTGAAGCTTCTGAATATGTTATTGTGCTACTCTCCAGAGAATTAGCTTGAACGTCCGATAAAGTATTGATATTTTCCCTGTTAATAATATTTTCTAAATTGACATCTTCAAGGTAACTGTCTTGATTAGAATACAAATTAGTATAAAAAAAATTTCATTTTCTTCAAAATATTTGCCTGATCCATAATGACCTCATTTGCAGAGTTTACAATTTTTGTTACAATTTTGTTCACAAAATTTCTTTTTTCTAAACTAAGAAAATATTTGGAAGGTTTCTCACCATCTTCTATCCATTTTGCTCGTGTTCGAGTGAATAGACCTTTAAAATAATCTTGCCGAGATTGTTCCAAAAGTTCATAAAGCTGAGATATGCGTGTTCGAATAGATGGATCATTATTTCCTGAAAGCTTTTGATTGAGTTCTTTTAATTCTTTTTCGATATTTTCAATATTTTCGTCTTTTTCCCTTTTCTTAGCTGAGGAATAGGAGATGGTGAAACCCCTTATTTCAAGTAGAATCATTTCAAACAATAGCTGATCATCAATAATATGTTCGTTTTCGGGGTTGGTAGCATACTGTTCGAGAGTTGTAGATATGATAGATTTTACTTTATATATATAATCCTTGTCATTTAAGAGAGAGTTATTAAACTTCCAAAAACCTTTTCCTTTTATAAAATCGCTAAGTGTGATGGAAAATTCAGTGATGGAATGGTCTGTTCTATAACCTGGTATAATATTAGTGTTACCAATTAGTGACATTAATTCATTTGATGTTAAAAAGAAGTCTAACCTTGCCTTTTTGATGGGATTGTGGCAAAACCATGTGTATATTTTAGAGTGTTCGTGTTGTATACGCCATGGGTCACACAAATTGGCGTTTTCTGTGATGTTAAGTAATTTCTCCCTCGATTGAGGATTATTAATATGTTTATAATTATAGCAATCTATTTCGGGATCTTGTACCAGATTTATATCGCCACCAAGAATTATGAAATCGCCATCAAACTTGTCTATTCTATTTTGTATATTATCAAAGAAGTGTGGACAATCTTTGTGCGGTCCGTATACATTTATTAATAGAATATTATACTTATTTTCGATATGGACCTCCAGGCAAATCATATTTCCATTGTGATCGGTGTCCTCCTTAGTGACTTCAAACTCAAAATTGTTATTAAACAGTATGGCACCCCCCCCCCCCCTCCTCGCATTAGATTTACCGGGGCTAATATATATATTATATCCCCATAGAGATCTGACCAGGTTCTCATCTTTTGCTTTGAAGTGGGTACCCTGAAGAAAATATATTGAGCCATTCATTTGTTTAATATAGTTAAGCACATCTCGTTTTTTCTCCAGGCTACCCAGTCCTCGGCAATTCATAGACATACATTTAATACTCACTTAAGGGTTGAAATAGATAAATCATTAATACACATAACACGAAATTATTCTGAGTGAAGTCATAGGAAGGCAAAGAACAAAACGAAGTGTCAGCACACTATCACAGAAGTTGTATAATATTGTATAGGCACATAGGATACAGATGTACAGTATAGGGGTTGATATAAGGTTGCAAAATGTAAGTAACAATGCGAGCGATAAAATGTAGTCAAATTGTTGTAAATAATAGTAATAAGTCATTGACATATAAAGTTTGGAGCTTATCATGATCTGAGAAATGTTAATTCCACACACAAACTAGTAAAACACACACATTACAGAAATACATAAAGTCACGATGACAAACAACACACATGTACTATTAAGGTCACATGTACTTTTCATTGCCCTACATACTCAACTGTTCGTGGAATATTCCATTTATTAATAGGTAGATTGGGTTTAACCATACATACGTTTATCTCAGTTTTGCGTCTATGTCATCACATATATGAAAACGTATGTATCTGACTTGCGATAACCATATTATCATAATAATGAATACCGGCAAAATTAATCCCTTAATTGATATGTCCAAATAGATAAATATTGTCAGGGACGTTTTAAAATGTAAGGAATTTTGTCCAGTTTGTATTAATTTCTGTATGAAAACGTAAAGTGCCAGATAATTCAGCTACTGTACATCAACAGAGATGTTAGCTTCACTGGCGCTCGCTATTTATGTGTTTTTAAATGCGATTTATATATGGGAAGTAGGTTTTCCCTTGAATCTTTCTTTTTGTTTGTTTTGATTTTGGGGATGCGCATTATAAACGGATTATTACAGAACATTGGAACATAGTCGAATCTAAATCGGCATAACAATACTGTCTTGGCTCTTTTTTAGCTACTGCTGTTATACCACATGAAAAAATTTGATGAAATATGGTATACATGAAGTACTAAAGGTCCTCTATCAATTTTGTACATTTCATCCAAATTGGTCAACAAGTGGTGCCACCATGGCTTAAAATATGTCTCACAATTGCAATGAGATTAAAACCATATTTTTATTCTGCTGATCTATTTGTCCCATTGCTGATAAAGATCTGGCGAAAACCCGCAATTGGTCATGTTCTGGTGAACTGTGATGACGTTTCAGTCACCAAAACCATCATTTCCCATAGCCAATCAATGACTAGGCTGGGCACGTGCAAGTGACGCAATATGTAACAAACATTTTTCAAATACTAGCTGAAAATCAGAGTTCACCAGAACATGACTCTTCACGGGGTTTCACCAGATCTTAAGTCGCAATGGGACATATAGAGAAGCGGAATCAGATTGTCACAATGGTACATATAATACTTGATAATTAAAATATGGAGAGTAGCGGTTCAAATCCAGCTATGGTCAATTTTTTTTCCATTTCTTTACACATCTAAATAAGGTTTTAGATGTTTCACAACACTCAACATATGAAATTATGCCCTTTCAAAAGAAACATATCTGTAAAAATTCTCATCTTTCCATTTTTTGGTCGGAATTGCATAGCAATTCCAGACTCTAGTCTTTACAATATGCTGTGGTGAATGCGTGGAACGTAGAAAATACCTCCTCGTGTATAAATAGTGCGTCGATATTTAGAAAAAGCGTGATTAGATTTACTTTTAGTACTTATAATTCATATTGTACGCGTCAATGCAAGATAAGTTTGATCAGATGAGAGAATAGATGTGCCGTTATTCCATCAATGAAGACGAGTTATATTCATGCGCTGGAGGACATGCAGTCTTTCCGAATACTCGACGGAAAGTCCCGAAAGAGTACGATTGACATTATTGTTTAGCTGCGCCGTAATAAGAAGTACACTACTAGTCTGTACTAGTATCCGTTGTATTATAATTAATAAAACTTGAGAATATCGCGTCTTTTTTTTTAGCATTGGAATTCGAAATTCTCTACAATCTTCTCGTCACAACAATAAACAAACGTCTTGGTAGTTGTTGATGTGTAATGCTACTAAAAATAGCCAGTTATTTATAGATCAACATGTGTCGACGTGGTTTTCCACAAATGTACATGTACAGCGGGAGACTTTGTAGAGATTGCTAATTTCATACTACTGTCAAGGTCAAAAGTGATAAGAGAGAATGATAGCGGATTTGTTTGATAAAATCGGCAATTGCGGTCTCGATCAATTGGAAAAGCCGACTTCGGTTTCAAACGGACGCGTACGGCGGACTCGAGAACTACACAGACTTACTATATCGCCTAAACTAGAACGTGGACTTCTGTATTCGATTTAGAATTTCTAAGATGTACATGAAGAAAATTCTTACCTTATTACTTTAGTTAGTGTGTATGTTTAAACTGCGAATAAGATGTAGATAAAGCCTAATGTGTAACATTGTATTAAAAATGGTCATAATGCCTCAATTAGTTTTAATTACAGCTTGATTTTATTATGTTAATAATGTTAACGATTCCGTTTGAAAAGCGAAGTCGGACTTGTTGTGTTGGACCGCCTCTATCACAATATAAGATATGTTTTAACATTTAACTAGATATGGCAATTAATTAAATCATTAAAATATTTAAATTTCTTGTTATGATATGGAAATAAATAGAAAATACACTGTATCTTTATATAGACACAGAAGTGGTTTTAGTTCTCGAGTCCGCCAGAGACTCGAGAACGTTTGAAACCGAAGTCGGCTTTTCCTAGTGATTGAGACCGCTGTCACACAAGGTAGACAAACCTTGTTTTATCGCCGATAAAGATGTCATTAAGCATAATTAAGAAGTATTTACATTTCTTTACACTTACACTATTCATAACAATTAAGTTTATGTTGTTGCTTATCAAAATTAGACGAATATTCGTCTTGACATCCCAAGTCGGCCGTCGAAGTCCGCGTACTAGTTTTAGTGAGTTTGTAACAGATCAGTGCCTCAAATGATAAATTTAGGACTTAAGTTGTGAATATCTGGCATTGATAAGAATAAACATGTCCATTACAATGTCTGTAGAAAGTTTCACAAAGAAATATTTGGAACTTTTAGAGTAATCACTACTTTTCATTTTCAAGTCGGACTTTCTCAAGTCCGCGTCGGCATCCGCGTACTAGTTTTAGTGAGCACCAAATGAAAAGGCGAATGACTTTGATTTGCGATTTCAGGCAAGAAGTATAACGCTCAACTTTTGAGTACACTTCGTATTGGAAGAAGAAGAAGAAGAAGAAGAAGAAGAAGAAGAAGAAGAAGAATTCAAGTCAAATATGCTTTAAACATGACATGTATAGTTCATTCGTCTGTTGCATTTCCAAAATGGATCGTCTTTCCCCATACGATCGGATGCTTAGCTGGCTCCATGGCCATGCGGATTTGACTTCGTATATCTCGGGAAGTGCTTGGAGTTTTTAAATGAAATTTGGTGTCATTGTACGTTAATTTTTTATGTGTGCATGGGCGAAAGTCCGAAAGCGATGCATCAAATCCTTCATTGTTTTTGTTTGTTCTGTTCAACGCAGACCGTGTTTTTGTCAATACTGATCCTAAACATTGCACGCTTGGTGTGTGATCTCTTGGTGGATCACGACTTTATTACCTTTGATGTACTTGACCATGCAATTCCGACCTTGAGGACTTTCAAGTTCTTTCATTTTTTTATTGAGAGCATAATGGCAGTTTCTATGGGATATAATAACTTCAATATTCATGAATTGATTTTCATAACACTTACATAGAATACTCTGAAAAAATAAAAGTATATACCTTTCGATTTGAAAATTTCCTCTTTGTCAGTACAGAGTTATGGGTCTTTGTGACATGAAGTGTTACTCTGTTATCATCGCCCTTCTGGGCCCGGCCAAATTCAGTAATTTTTGATTCACCCCTTTGCTCATGTATTCCTACACTAAGGAAATAGGTCTATTGTGATGTGCATTAAATATGCATATATTCATGAAAAATTGATACTGTTTATATGTTAAGAACTACATATTAATCAAATTATGTAGGAAGATGTATGGAAAGTTTATACTGGAACTGAGCAAACACGACGATTATGTTTTAGACTTACCGGCATGTCACCTATGTTTTCATTCACTAGTTGATTTCTACGCACTGATCCCATATTTTCGGGCCTTTCTGACGGCACTTTCCAACCTCAATAACAACATGCTTTTGAGGACGTTATGCTGAAAAATTGATGTTTTAATTGATTTAAGTAGGACAACAGACTGTATAAGTTACATTTCTTCTATTCCATATTGTAAACATTCTACGTAAGCTTCACCAGAGCTAGGTGTTAACGTGACCTACATTTGCAGCCTAAGTTTTTCCCATTTGCATATATAGAGTGACATGGCAATGTCGTGCAATAATGTTTCATATCAAATATTTGACGCGTTAAATATTTATAATTTGTTTGATATATAATCATTAAAATAACGATAAAGGGTCAATAAAACATTGTACATTGTATCTATTATGAAGGTTTTAAATTTTTTTCTTTTTAAAATTGCCCCCAAATTGCTCGTTGCTAGGGGACGAATAGCGCCATTTTTAAAATCCTTCCGAGAAACGAATTGATATTTAGTGCATAAGAATTTTTTTTTAACCCTGGTCATAGCTTTTTACGGCCTTCATATTTGGCATGTCTGTGCCTAATTGCAATACCTTTATGTTGGTACAAAAAATTTTATCATGTGACCTTGACCGTGACATTTGACCTACTATAATATAAATTTTTAACCGTAAGACGTAGGGCCTTCATATTTGGCATGTGTGTCTGTAGACATGCACAACCATGACAATATGACAGATCACTGCACCTTTACTGATAGAGCCCTGAAAGCGGGAGACCACAATTCTCTGTAATTGTTTGTTCCGTTTGAGTCATTTTGGTAACCTGTTTGGGGCAAGAGTATCTCAGGTATGGACAGTACAAGTACCAAACTTGCACCAATGATTCATCTATGGAATGCACGATAAAGTACCTGGTTCGGTTGCTCATGTGACATTTTTTTCCACTTGAGTGATTTGGTTAGCCTGATGGGGGTACCGCAGTGTTCGACAAACTAGTAAAAATACTTGACTTTTAACTCGGCCTTATGCCAAGTCACCTCAAATAAGCAGTGTGTGAAAATTCCCAAACTTGAGCTAATGGTTCATCTTGTGATGCAGACTTGTATGCATGTTCGTATAACTATTCCCACATTTTGTTTCATTAGAAGAAAATTGATTTTAATAGCTCAATAATGATTCAAGAGTCATTTTGAGTTTGTGCCGTTAATTCTAAGAATGAAACTAGTCCTGAATTAATACTATTGATAACACTAATTCCTCTTCATCTTCATATGAGTGTCACTCAGGACCTTCTGTTGTTTGAATTTAAATTTGTGCTAGAATTCTACTTGAACTTTAATATAAATATCTATTACTGGTTTTTGAGTCGGCTTCGGTAAGCCGTAATCATTGCAATTACTTTCTTTTCAGGGGTTATAACTTTCACTACCGATATAGAGCTTACTACGCCGCTGAAAAATAAAGTGCCGAAAAATTACTGATGTTGTCTTAAAAATTCTTGATCAGCACAATGTACCTTTAGCTCAGTTAATTTAAGCTAAACATAAACTAGTTTCAATAACCCGAAAAAGGAGTTGCAATAATGTTTTCAAATTTCGCGTAATAATATGTAGTTGTGACTACTTTACGATGTGTTTACCACCGACACCGTCGGATGTACTCGATTGTGTAATTCTCCGGACAAAGCATTTGTCTTGATCTTGTATCGCTTGTTTTTATCGAGATATTTCAATTAAAGTTTTCCCCAACATGTTCTGGAACTTTAGTTCTTTTTCACATATATGACAAATTTAAAGATCGATCTTCCCGCATTTCCTCTGATAATGAAAATGCAATATAGATATTTAGGTGAAAATTTTCCTGAAATCCTGAATCCGCCACTAAAATGGTAAAATGAGTACATACTTAAAATCAGCAAAGCCGACTCTCAGGATTTTTGAGTCCTTTGATTATTTCTTCTGTATTCTTACATATTTGCCGTAAAAGAAAAAAAAAAGAGGGGGGGGGGGGCTTTAAATTATTCTCTTGACCATAACTTATTACTGCCATTATGGATTTCAATAATATTTCGCAGGTTGTTGCCCAGGACCATAGCATGTGTTATCTTTAGTCTTGAATAATTGATGGGGGAAGCCTCCACACTTTAAAATGTATTCCTATCAAACCAAGTGACGGGCGCATTATGCCACACTAGGCATTGCTGTTGTTGAGCATTCATTTCCTGCTAATCAGTATAGATTTAAGGGTTAGGAATATTATCTGCAAATTTTTCAAGTTGTGAGTTGATTAAGCCAATTAAGGTCGTACAGGATTACTGTATTAAAGAGGAGGAGCGGGGTGGTTATATAAAACAAATTTGTACGTCCACACTTATTATACCCTCCGCAAACTAAGTTTGGGGGTACATAAGAATCACTCTGACTGTCTGTCTGTCTGTCCATCTGTTCACATTTGTCCGGGCCATAACTTCTTATCCCCTCGTCGGATCTGGATAATATTTCCCACAACCGTTGTACATGACCCATCGGTGTATCATGGCCTTAACGCATGGTCATATCTTTAAGGTCAAGGTCACAGTTCACACATAGCAAAAATCCTTGTCTGGGCCATTACTTTTTACTGCCAACATGGATTTGGATAATATATCACATAATTGTTGTCTATGTCCCAAGAATGTGTCATGACCTTGATTGAAGATTGTATGTTGTAAGTCAAGGTCAAGGTGCATGCATGGTCAAAATCCTTGTCTGGGCTATAACTTCTTACTGCCAAGTTGGATCAGAATAACATTTCACACAATTGTTGATCATGACCAATGCTGTGTCATGACCTCCACCGAAGATCGTATCTTCAAGGACAAGGTCACTGTGCACACATAGCCAAACGTTTTGTACATGCCATAACTTCTTACTGCCAGGTTGGATCTGGACAATATTTCACACAATTATTGTCCATGACCCAAGGGTGTGTCATGACTTTGAAACAAGATCATGTCTAAAAGGTCAAGTTCAAAGTGCATGCATTGTCAAAATCTTTGTACGGGTCAAAGCTCCTTACTGCTATGTAGGATCTGGATAATATTTCACTTCATCCTTTTTTCATGATACAAAGGTGGGTATCGCATTGCACAGAGCATGTTGATTGTCTGTGTGTCTGTACGTCCGTGTGTCTGTACATCTGTCTGTCCTGAAACTTGTCCGGACCACAACCTTCCTTTTAGTTTTACCTTGGAGGGAGTTAATATTTTACACAATTGTTGTTCATGACTTAAGGGTGTGTCATGACCTTGAACCAAGGTCATATGCACAATGTCAAGTTCACAGTGCATAGATAGCCAGAATTCTTGTGTAAGTTGTAGCTTCTTCCTTTAATTTGGAGGGAGATAAAACATTTGTTGTCTCTGACATAAGTTGTGATGACCTTGAACCAAGGCAATATCAACAAGGTCAATGTGACAATGCACACATAGCCAGAATTCTGGTCTGGGCCATAACTCACAATGCACAAATTCCAGAATTCACAGTTTTCATGATTATACCTAAAAAGTTGAAGTTCGACATCCATTACACTTATACCAGTGATGTATCTTGTGATAAATTATTGCATGTTTCAACTTTGTTGCCGCGGATGGTGTTTGTTTAGGTACTCTAAAAGTATTGATGCTTTTCAGTCAGATCTGTCAGATAATGGATTCAGGGCAGGGGAATCCTAAGAGGGCACTCTTCTTTGACAAACTCCTTCATAATGGCTGCTTTGATCAACAAATGCCTTAAAATGCATCAGACTGATCTATAAGCATGTCTGAATAACCGTTGCTGTTTTTGTTTATGTCTTTCCAGACTTTGTCATTTCTGCTTATTCTGAAGTGATATCTCTGATTTTTCTCATTTTAGGTTTCTTTTTATGTATTAAATGTGTGCATTTATCCTGAATTCATAAAGATAAATGTAACTTTAGAGGATTTTTGTCTTCATCTTTGAAGATTAAAGAAAGGGGGATAGAGAAAACTAAAATTACTGTATCTGCAATCAAGCTTCGTGTTTAGAACTGATAGACAGATTTTGATGACACTTTGTATATGGGATGTAATGGAACTTCTTTTGTAATAAAGAAAGAGATTAGTTGATAAATGAAATTGATAATTGGGTGCAGTACAGATTGTACATTTCAGATTCTGCTGTTAGCAGTGATGTAAAGGAAAATCCTAATCCCACTGATTCACTAATTTGCACAGCTATGTTTATTTACAGTCAACATCATATTGAATGCTCCCATTCTATCTTGTTTTCCTCAAATTGGCTAGAGTTATTTCCCTGATTTCTCAGACTTTGTCCATCTCTGCCCGTATAAAACTGCTTGGTTTAAATTAATTGTAAAGTAAAAGTCATGTGATTTTACACCCACAACAATGTGCCATAATATATACATGTATTGATACCTAATGTAACCTCTGTTCCTGGTATTGATGAAGAAATGAATCCCACATCAAGATTTCCTTTTTTTTTCGATTTATTTTGTATGTCATAAAAATGACATGAATGCTTTATTTACCTATTAATGCCTGGTCTGATGGGTACCGTGTGTTCATAGGGTTGCTTTCCAAAGCATAATACCCATCATAGTACAAACATAATATATGTTTCTGTACTACCAGGATGGTAATGGTGGCAAGACAGTACATCACTCGAAGATGTGTATCAGAGTTCCAAAGTCAGGCTTGGGGAGGGGCATTTTGTTGACCACACTAAAATATTTTATATAATCCTAACCCGAAAATTATCTGAAGTAACTACACATTTCATTTAATACTGTCATTAATGAGGGATACAAGGATACATCTTCATTAGAGGCAAAATGTAGATAATTGTGATAACATTAAATATCATGGTATTATTTTTTTTAGATGAAAGAACAGGTTTAATAGAGATGATGTTAAATTTCCAAAGAAGTGGACATCAAATGGAGTCATCAGAAGAAGGCCTTTCAAAAACAGTAATTCCTTATTTGACACAGGACTGCGATGGGCGTACTTTGGTACATAAGGCATGTTTTGAAGGGAAAACATCCTTGGTAAAAAATTTGTTAAGCAGTCATGAAGACATATTCTACAACATTAAGGACAACAAAGGAATGACACTACTTCATCTTGCAGGATTTTCAGGATCAGTAGAACTTGTACAGTATCTGATTGATAAAGGCTGTGATCAGTATAGTAGGGATAATGATGGTCAGACTATTGTACATATTGCATGTAAGAAAGGACATATTATTCTGTTAAAGTACTTGACAAACATTTATGATTATGATATATGTACAGAAGACAAGAAAGGTATGACAGCATTTCATTGTGCAGGATTATCAGGTTCAGTTAAACTTGTGAAATATCTCATTGATATTGGGGCTGACGTTTGCACTCAAGATACGGAAGGGCAAACCATTGCACATATTGCATGTGGTGAAGGACATCTCAATCTTATGAAATATCTAATAGACATAGACAGAAGTTTATTAGAGAAGCAAGACAAGAATGGATTTACACCTTTGCATTCTGCAGGATTATCTGGTTCAGTTGAACTAGCGCAGTTTCTCAAAGATAACGGCTGTAATATATATAGACAGAATACCAGCGGTCAAACCATTGCACATATTGCATGTGGTAAAGGACATGTCAAACTTATGAAATATCTAAGAGGTTTAGACAGAGATGTATTAGATATGAAAAACAATAATGGATCAACGCCTTTCCATTCTGCGGCATGTTCTGGATCAGTAAAGCTGGTACGATATCTTTATGATGAGGGATGTGATATATATAGTAAGGAAACTAATGGCCAAACAATTGCACACACTGCTTGTGGTAAAGGACATCTCAATCTTTTGAAATATCTTATAGACTTAGACAAAGGTGTATTAGAGATACAAGACAATGATGGGTTAACACCTTTCCATTTTGCTGGATTTTCTGGATCCCTGGAACTTGTACAATATCTCATGGACAGGGGTTGTAATTTATATAGTCAGAGTTCCAGTGAAAAACCATTGCAAATATAGTATGTGGGGAATGATGTGTCAACCTTATGGAGTATCTAGTAGGCTTGGACAAAGGTATACTACAGATACAAGATATTAATGAATGCAGACCTTTTTATTTTGGTGGATTTTCTGAATCGGTAAAACTCAGAGAGTACATGTATCTGATGGATTTGATGAAGAATAAAAATGTGACTGACGTTGAAGACATGAAGGAAATTGATAAAGACAGGCACAGTTGATAAATACTTAACATAGGATGATATAGGCTTGCTTAAACGAAATAAAGATGTGATGGATATTAATGTTCAGGTGATAGAAGATGGTAAAGAACTGATCGAAGTCGAAAAAGATGAGGTAAATACTGATGTAAACCCAACAGAAATTAATATATACATGACAGAAGAGCATAAAAGCTTGCTGGAAGGAAATAAATATGTGACTGATATTGGTAAAGACATGATGGCAGTTGATAAAGATGTGAAAAAAAAAATCATAAAGATTTGGTAGAAGTTGGTAAGGTCTGACAGAAGTTGATAAAGGCATCAAATAGTGACAGGAACATCACAGAAGTTGATAAAAACAACATAGCAGAAGTGGAAAAGGCCAAATTTTATCTTGCGGAATTTTCTGGATCAGTAGACCTTGCACAATATCTAATTTCAACTTCTTCAGAGCAGGTGCATAATATAGCAAACTTAATGTGCCAGAGGGATTCACAAGGGTGTTTTAAGAAGTGTTATTGTTTTGGATTTGATGTTGAATTTTTGACCTTCACCATGACCTTTGAACAACATTTCAAAAACTTAAACGTTTTAGTTATAGCTATTGAATCGTACGAGATAGGTCTTTCCTATTCAACATGCTTATTTTTGTGACTTTTCCCTCAGTACGATAATTTTGGACCTCGTTACTTCTACCGTGACCTTTGATGAACATTGGGTATATCTTTTGAATGATAAGTGATGCTATCATCATTTTGTTTTCTTTTCATTTTCATTTTAATGAATTTTAGCGAGCCAGGACGAATATCTGGGGAGCTAATGTCAAAGCCCAGGCTATAACTTTTGAACCACGAGAGGTAGAGCCTTGAAACCTCACATATGGATACATTGTGGAAGGAACTGTTATTTGCGACCTTAGATTTTTACCTACTTTTCAAAAACTTTAATCTTTTTATTTTTGACTATGACTTTTTACCTTGACCTTAAAGTTTGATCTTCTTTTCAATAATTTTTACCTTGGCTATAACTTTTGAACCAAGAGGGGATTGGCCTTAAAATTTCATTCATGGATACCTTGTGGAAGACCCTTACATTTGGGAGCAAGACTTGATCTTGCAGTTTAACCTACTTTTTGAAAACTTTAACTTTAGCTATAAGTTTTGAACCAAAAGGGGTAGAGCTTTGAAATTTTACACATGGATACCTTATTTGACTTTGTGAGTTTGACCTCGCAGTTTGACCTAATTTCCAAAAACTTTTACCTCGGCTATATCTTTAAGCAAATTGAGATAAGTCTTTGACTTCACTCATAGATCCCTTTTGACTAGAAATTTCATTTAGCACCATGGTCTTTGACTTTGTGAACTTGATCTTGGAGTTTGATGTACTTTACAAAACATTTTACCTGGTCGTTTTCTTTTGAAATATTAGAGATAGGGATTTCACTTGTTGATTCATGGTGACCAGAGCTTTCATTTGGTTAACTTTTGACCTTTATCTTGACTTGAACTTGAATTGAGAGAAAATTAAAATGCATGTTTTCCCTCTGACAATGCCCTGGCGGCAAGCTATGTTGTCTTCTGACAACTCTTGTTTATACAAATATAACCCAGTTTTGGCATGCTGAATCGTAGTACGTTGAACCCCACTGTAGGCAAGAATTCATTGTTCACTAGAAAATATTTTTAAATGTTTTAACATGGTTAACCGCACCATTTGTTTGGCTTTTGTCAAATAAATGACCGTCCTAAGTCGGTATCGTAATTGCACTACAATCAAATATTTTTGTAATGTGATATATGTTCTAGTATATTATTTATATTCATGTATTGTATAGCTCTATGGTGACTTCTGCCACATAACTGAGCCAGTAACTCCTCTTTTTTCTTACAGCATTCATTATGTTGAATGAGTTAAAACAGAAAATTAGATAAAAGAATTCTTATTTATTCTTTTTTGTTTTAGACATGTTTGTATTCTTGTTTTGATTTAATCGGCGTAAAGGTGCATTTACTGTCTTTGTATAAATGTAAGTATTTCAATAGTTGTTTAAAAGTTTTATGTCAAATTTGAACATACTTAATTTCTTACAAGTTTTTCAACAATAACTGTTAATTTTAGCCATGCAAAATTGTTGCATTTTGCCTGCTGGGTTAATTTGTTTTATTTTTGTTTGTTTTTTGTTTTTGTTTTGATTTTGAAAAATATAATTTTGCATGTATTCAGGTAGTAGAACAATCATAGGAATCTATAAATTCAAGGGCAAAATTAAAAATTTTAATTTGATTTTCATGATTTTGTATTATTTTCAGCTGAACAGAGCTGAAGACTCAAGTGAGCTTTTCTGATCACCCGTTGTCTGTCTGTCTGTCCATCCTTCTGTCTGTAAAGGTTTAACTTCTTGACTTCTTCAGGACCAGTTGAAGAATTTTATTGAAACTTCGAGCGCATGAATTGCTGTAGGTCCTCTAACAAGTTTGTAAATTTTGTCCAAATCTGCTGACAGGTGGTGGCACCATGGTATACCCTCCTTGTAAATCTTGGTGGACAATAAAACTATTGAAATCTGAATGATTTAGGTTTTAGCAAACTGTAGTAGTAGAGGCCTTTATTGTACCCCCCCCCCCCGATCAATTCAAATTAGCTTTTTATTTCATGTACGTATATATATTTTTTTCGTTCAAATTGTCTTTCTATTTTATATATGTATACATTTTCATAAAGTAATTATATATGTCTAGGTATGTTTTAGAGGTGTGTGTGTGTAGGTGTGTGTAAAGCTAGTGTGTATCGATGGATGAGGTGCCCTGGACACACCGGTGTTTTTTTCTTTCTGATGAGACATTAAATACAGAGGTCCCTTGTCACGGTAGGCATGGCACGTTAAAGATCCCTCACTGCTTCTGGTGGGTCCTAAGCATAGGTATTAATCTGTGTGCGATGCAACGGGCAGATGTTGTCACTATATACATTATCTTTATATGCAGTGACGCAAAACAATAATCAATATATATATATGTTTTTGTTTGGTTTCTCTTTTTATTATTTTCCTATTATTTGTAATGCCATTCTTTTTCTTTTCAATTATCTGGGACTGCAGTATGGAAAAGTTGATGTTAATTATGTAATCTTGGATGGAAAATGATAAGAGAAAATGTCATATTCTATTCATATTTTTATTTTTATTATTAGTGTATTAGTTACAGTTTAAGTTAATTTGCATAACTGTACATGTTACATCCACCTTATATAACGTTTAACAAAGTTATTTTCTAATTTCATTCATTTGTATAATTAGATAATTATTTTTAATTTTGCATCATACTCAGTTATTTCATATCTGACAATGACATTCATTCCTCTTTGTATTTGTATGTCTGTTTTGTACTATTTTCTTTTATTTCGCAGGAAATGTGTAGTGCTATTGCTCTTTTCCTCAATATATATTTATTTTCCATGAATACGTAGACAGTTCTAATGAAATATTTCGAACTTTAAGAATTTGCAACCATACGCAGTTTTTTTTTTTAAATTACACATTTTCCAAAATCTATATATGTATTTATCTGATCATTCAGCTCAGACTGTTATTAAAGCTGTTATTGTTATTAGTATGCAGTGTAAAAACTGGAAAGTTAATTCATAAAGAATGAAAATGAGGTTTTGTAGTATTTTATTGTACTGTTTAAGAGAAGCGGGCCCTGTCAACTGTTTTAAGCTCTTTTCTTATTTGCTCATTTCGTTTGTAGGAGTTTTTGCAATTTTCAGAAGATGCAAATATAGGAAGAGAAGGGGGTGGGGTGTGCTTAAAATATTAGTATGTAGTAATAAGCTTTGATGCACTTCTTAATTGAAGATGTTGATGAAACTAAGTAGGTATGAAGTTTAATGGGTCTCTCCCTGTTTATACCAGCTGGAAGGTCATCAAACTGAATACATCAGATTGACAAAGAGGGGTGGAAATCCAAAGTACAAATATTTGAAGAGCCATTACTAGATAATTGAAATTGATAATCACCTATTTTTTTTATTTAAGTCACTTTTCTCTAAATGCACAATGTCTATGGCCACCAAATGTACAGATCGATAATCTATTGAAAAAATAAGCCTATTGGTTTTCGTTTCAAAATATTGTAGATCAAGGACACCTATTGAAAGTGTGATATTAATTTTCTTTCTTGTCACTTTTCTCTCTCAATATTTATTGTCTATCGCAACTAGAGGGATGTTTTATTGGAGATAAACAGTATATAAATTTTCAGACTTCTGTTTTTGTGAACTATCAGAGAAGAAGCTTGTGTTGTGATTCCAACCCTGCAGACGTTGTCATTTGAGAGAATTTTACTCTTTGTACAACCTTTCGCCGAATTGTGCGTGGCCACCGAACCTGTAGGATGTCGGTCTACAGGAGATGGGAAAACTTTGATTTTAAGGAATTAGAGGTATAAATTCAAAGTCGTTGTCGCTGAAACTACGTTTTTTCCTTTTTAGGTCTACTGGTCTCGACCAGTCGAGCTCATGCGATGGTCCTTCGTCCGTTGTCTGGCCGTCCGGACGTCCGTCCGTAAACAATTTATTTGTTCCCTCTTCTTCTCTGAAGGTATATGAGACTTAATTATGGTTTCATCTTGTTCGATTGGTGGTCTAGTTGTGCATGTGCAATTTTGGTCCAGTTCGGACCCCCTGAGGTCCCACAAAGGGGCGTGGTTCCAAAATCTTGTTCCATCTTCTTCTCTAAAGATATTTGCCTCAGAGACTTAATTATTGTCTCATCTTGTTAAGTAGATGGTCTAGTTATGCATGTGTCATTTTGGTCCGATCCGGACCACTTGGGGTCCTAACAAAGGGGCGTGGTCCCAAAATTGTGTTCCCTCTTCTTCTCTGAAGGTATATGTTTCAGAGAGCTAATTAGGGTCTGATCTTGCTGAGTAGGTGGTCTAGTTGTGCATGTGCAATTTTGGTCCAGTTCGGACCCCTTGGGGTCCCACAAAGGGTGTGGTCCCAAAATTGTGTTATGTCTTCTACTATAAAGGTATATGTTCCCGGGACCCAATAACATTCTCATCTTGTTTGGTATGTGGTTTAGTGGTACATGTGCAATTTTGGTCCAGTTCGGACCCCCCTGGGTCCCACAAAATGGGTGTGGTCCCAAGATGTTGTTCCCTCTTCTTCTCTAACAATATATGTCCCACAGACTAAATTATAGTCTAATCCTGTTTGGTAGGATGTCTAGTTGTACATGTGCAATTTTGGTCCAGTCTGGACCACTTTGGACCCCCACAAAGGGGTGTGGTCCCAAGATTCTGTGCCTTCTTTTTCCCTGAGGGTATAAATCCCAGAGACCTCTTTGTGGTTTCTTCTTGTTTGGGTGGTCTAGTTGTGCATGTGCAATTTTTGGTCTAGTCTGGACCCCTGGGGCCCCTCAAAGAGCGTGAGTTACCCATACAGAAATGAGCCCAATTGTTATTCTCACTACAGTGTACTGTAATTTGAAAGGGGGGGGGGGGGGTTATAGCTTTGTAGACATATGTGCTACACCTCAACATTTGTATTTCATGTATGTATTTTTATCTTCCAACTATCTTCAATTTCCTCTCTTAATTATTTCCTGTATGGTTGACTTAAGATCGCAGTGTTTGTATGCTAGTCAGAATTGATTTTGGGCGAGTTGTCTTCTAATGTTTATATAACAGCGGCCATTTTAAATAAATTATTGAGAAAAGATCATAGTCCTAGAAAAGAAATAAGCACTAGATAAGAATGGAACAGTGTGAATAAAACCACCAAAAAGATAAATTGTGTATATTTGTAAATAAAATAAACACATTAGCCTACAGTGCGTTTATTATACTATGTCAAGTAATCTCCAGAATTTCCTCTGATCATGGACTTTATGATGGCCCTATATATATATATATATATATATATATATATATATATATATATATATATATATATATATATATATATATATATAGCACCATGTGATAAAAATTTTTACGACACTTTTACAACCAGATATTGGCAAAAAAGAAAACAGACAAAAGACATTATTAAACATATAACAGTGCCGTAAACTCCTCTTAAAATAGTATGAAGTCATTTCTCTAAAGCATTGACGGGCAATGAAAAAAAATTTGATAATGATTTATATATAAATGTATATATGACTAGCAAAAAAAATTAAGCTAGTCGGAAGAAAAACGAGTGTTTGCATACTTTGTTTCTACACTTGAACCGACATTGGAAAATATCGAAAAGGGGGGGGGGGGGTAATGTTACAAAAATACTTCATCCCATCCCCTGTTTTGAAAGAAGAGGGGATGGGGCACATGCCCCTTTTGCTACCAGAAGAAAAACTAGCGTTTTACTGCTTTGTTTCCACACTTTAACTGATATTCTAACTACTTGATGATAAAAAATCTTAAAGATTAAAGGGGGCGGAACATACCCCCCCCTTTTGATTTGAAAGAGGGGCACATTCCCCCGCTGCTGCCCCACCCTTTTAAAAGATAATAAGAGGAAACCAGTAGAGCTTCAGTCTTGACAGAGACTTCTGTTTTTTCTGTCAGTTTTGTCAGTCAGTCATGTTGTCAATTCTTGGCAAATTTGCAGAAAAACAAAGTACGACAGAAGAAGTAAAATAATTTTCCATTAGTTTCAATACAGTTGTTGCTTTAACTGCATATTGAGTTTGTATTAGGGCGTAGTACTGTGGCTACCAACCATGGAGAAGGTCCACATATAAAAGAGGAAATACTATACTGATATTTAGGTCTATAGTTTGAAAGTCAAGGTTGTTGTTGCTTAAATAACATGCTTCGTTTTTGTGAAATTAAATTGTTTTACAGAAGGGCAACCTGAAATTGAAATTGCTTAAATCATACTTTTGGTTTCAACCATTTTTCTCCTAAACCGATTTGCCTGTTTGGTATAAAAACATTCTTGCACCAATAAGAACTAAGTCAGAATAATAAGCCAACGAGAAAAACTTATGTTGATCTCTTGGATCCAGAATGTCAAAATTAAGGTTGTTATTGCTAATCGAGGATTTTTGTTTCTCAGTATTCTCTGAAGCCGTATTATGTATGGCCACATAGAAAGATGATCACGAAAATGAAAGACATCTATGGAATTTAATATTAAACATGGAATGTGAAAGGTACTGTTGTTAATTATCTTTGATAATCGAACTTGTTCACTGACGACAGATTAGAAATGAATAATTATGCAGAACATATATACATTTTAATTTTGTGCACAAGATCATTTCGAGAACTTATCATTGATACTTGTGGACGAATTATTGGAATTCACAAAAGATATAAATATTTGAAGAGCAGCGTTGAAACCAAAGTGACCGAAACGTGAACCAAAGAATCAGTCTAAGGACAGAGCTATACATGAGGGAGATATTCCTTAGTTTTAGAGTGATTCACATAATTTCATGGCTGAAAATTTTAAGTGTATATTTCATGTCAACACAAAAGCACTGGCAAGCAGACCTTCAGTACAAAAGCACTGATAACTAGACTTATGATGCCCTCGGGGACTATCGATCAGTCCACCAGCAATGACACTGGCCTAGTGGTTATAATAAATATAGAACATACATACCTTTCAATTTTAGTAATGTATAAAGGTTGACGGTCAAGGTCACTTTTAGTAAAAGAAGATGTTTTTGTCTTCCGTCATTTTGTGTACGACAGACTCAGTTAAAGAGACAAATCCACCAAAAAACGATTATCTAAATGAGAGGGAGACACCTATTGATCTTGGAACCCTTTTTATCAAAGAACTTAGAAGAACAAACAGTAAATTTTGAATTCTTTAATCAACAGAACTTTCGTTGAATACTTTAAAGTAAATGCAGATTTTATAAAGATGTAACAAATCTAAATTAATATAAGGAGACAATGAGTCATTCTGCAATTATCTACATTTAATGTAACATATATTTCCAATTTGTTGGAAGTCTCTAGAGAAAAAGTTCCCCTAGGTCTCCAAGTCGCTGTTACCTATACTATATTGTGGTTTCCATCACTTTGCTCTGAAACCATATTTCATGTGGACGACATAGTTGCTGAAGTGATACATGTAATAGCAAAGAAGCTGTTTTTATTTTTTGAGGATGAGGGGGTCGGATGTCGAATGAATAAAAGTCAAGTTCTTCGCAAATTTGATATTTGTCACTTTTCTAGTAAACAGTATTGTGCATGACCAACTTGCACAGAATGTTAATTTATGAGTGCTTCTGATCATTATTGTCTTAAACCTTATTGTCTATGGCCACCATAATTAGAGATGAGCAATCATCAGGGATATCATGAAAAGTAAATGCTTACCATTATTTGCCGTCAGTATGTGTTCAATACTTATTCTACACGATACCACACGTATTTCATCTAAAATGATGAAGTCAATCTTTTGAAATGAATGAAAACAGAAGTTGACGAATCTTCAACCGGGAAAGCAAGCCAGATGAGATGGCGTGTACCGGAAGAAACCAGAATACCTTTGAAGAAACATCCCCTCCCCACATTCCCAACCTACCAAGTGAATGAGAAATCTGTATGTGCCGTTACGTCTTCTTTAACACGAAACCTCGGATCTGACTAAATATATAGTTGCTGCTACATATCATTATATCATCACAACTTGATATTAACTCTACTTGCTGAAGTCAGTTTATGTGATTCCCTCCGCCGCCTGTGTGTCCTGTCTACTGGTCGAGTAATGTTATCTGATAACCCGCCTTTCTCATGTTTGCTTTTCTGTTTGCTTTTGTTTTAAATTTTGATTATGTTACGTAATCCAATATGACGATTTCTGTATAATTTTCAAGGCAGTTGTGGTATAAATAAGTTATTATGTGTTCAAGTTTCACGCATGTGAAAGTAAAATGGTATTACATAATCAAATGTGTCACATTAAAAATCGTACAATTACATGTTTTCTCTCTGTTTTTCGTAAATTGAGTTTCTCATTTTCACACGTGTTTCAGATATTATCTCTCAAAAACTCTAAATAGTGTTATGTAATGCTATGACGGTCATCTTGAAAACTTAGTATATTTCTAAAGAAGTTTTCATGCAATGATTCCTTTAAATATACGAAGAACTTATTTGATAAGAGACGTAAGTTCATATCCTTCGAAATCTTGACTGGATTGTTGTCCTCATTTTCAATTATGATAAATTACATATCTGACGATACCTAATGAAAACATTTAAAACGATGGTGTTACATAATACTATACTGACACCAAGATAGCTATCTTGTATTTTTTTTTTTCACTTTCATTTCTTTCTTAGCAAATGAGTCTTCACGGGAATGAGGAATTTAAGAATATATTTTTAAGACCTGGTATAACTTAATTCATTACATCCACCATGTCGGCCATCTTGAATTTCTGTAGACTGATATATCGATAGCAGAGAAGAAAATACACTTGTAATATAACAAGACTCGTAATGTAAGTAATTTAAATGCCGAATAGCTTAATCGCTCAGGTGCACTCTTGACTGATGCGCATCAGAATCGAGTCCCCATGGTCGTTCGGTGTCCTGTTAAGATGAGACAGTAAAATCCACTTGTAAATGTAGACGCTATACGTAAACATAACTTATTGTTACGGGTGGGTCCATTGCATAAGTCTAAATGTCTGTGTATTTCACCAGACAGGTGCCGTCATGGTATAAGGGCAATAATCTTCGAGTAACGTAAAACAAGATTCAAACAGTAAATGATTAATAGCAATGTATCTGAACAGATAATGATAAGGTTACGTATCTATATAATATTATAATCACCCCAGGCGACGGCCAGTAGAGCTAAAAAAAAACTCGATAGAACCTCTGGTTAGTTTGCTCTTTACTTTTTTATCAAATTGTGGTTGGATGGTTGGTTGGTGTTTTATGTCGCTTTCAGCAAATTTTCAGGTATATCACGACATGGAAGTAGGGGGTTACGAAGCTTCCAAACATAGTCGGCGCCGCAAGCTAAGCGCGTAACCACTACACCAAGTCTATCCCTTGCAAATTCGGATTTGCATGTGTGTACTTGATATAAAAAACTCGACTGCCTCAATTATATATCTATTATTAGACTAGTTTGGCAGTACAGAGAATATGTATAAATCAAAGATATGTAAATATAATATAAACAATCATGAACCTCTGTCAAAATAGAGGTGGGATTAGGTGCCATGGAGAAGTAAGCATCCCCTGCCGACCGGTCGCACCCGTCGTGATGCCATAAGTATAAGCGAAATAGTATTAGGAATTAGGAAACGGCACAGCCGTAGTCAAAATAAGTATGTCATAAGCAGTAAGAATACTGCTGTATAGTATAGGTAATACAGATGGTTTAGTTACTGTGAAATAAGGAAGTTAACATGTCAGATAACGATACATTATATGAGCAAATAAGGTCTTTATAACGACCGTAAAATTTGCAAAATGTTGACATAAGTCGTGATATCTCATATCCTTGTATGAGTAACTTTTCTCCTAGTAACTGGCTTCGATAAATGAAAGAGTAATACTCAGATGACGTTCGCGCATATCGAATCAATTGGGATAAATAAACATCATACGCAGGTGATAAAGGAATGTTGCTTCTAGTATATGGGAAGTTAACAATGGGGAAACTAAAGCCATCACGTTTGTCATAAATTGAAGTAGTAAGTTTACCATCTCGGGCGACATCAATAAGTAGATCTAAATATGAAGCACATGAATTGGATATTATAGTGTCCTTAATTTCAGGTTCCTTTGGATATATTGTATATACGTATGTATCAAAGATTTGTTATTTATAGAAAGTACATCATCAACATCTCTGAATGTAAAATTAAAGGACAAGGCCAATTGCTTCTTATTTTGACTTGTAAGAGATTGTATAAAATCAATTTCGTACGACGAAAGGAACAAATCGGCTAGCAAAGGAGCACAGTTAGTCCCCATAGAGATTCCGAAGGTTTGTTGGAAGACCTGGACACCAAACACAACATATATATTATTATTACAATTATGTTTATGTGAAGGGTGATCAATTCAAATGATACATGTGATATCATGAAGATGAGCTAAGCGCCTTGATACAGCTTGAAATAAAGTACTTGTCAATGTTTTACAGTATTTCAGTTATAAGAGCACAGCAAATAGAATAATGCTCAAAGATACAGAATCACGGAAATGGCCCTTTATGGATTGCTCGGTCACGTTTTTAGCTCTACTGGTCTCGACCAGTCGAGCTCATGCGATGGTCCTTCGTCCGTTGTCCGGCCGTCCGGACGTCCGTCCGTAAACAATTTATTTGTTCCCTCTTCTTCTCTGAAGGTATATGTCCCAGAGACTTAATTATGGTTTCATCTTGTTCGATTGGTGGTCTAGTTGTGCATGTGCAATTTTGGTCCAGTTCGGACCCCCTGAGGTCCCACAAAGGGGCGTTGTTCCAAAATCTTGTTCCATCTTCTTCTCTAAAGGTATTTGCCTCAGAGACTTAATTATTGTCTCATCTTGTAAAGTAGATGGTCTAGTTATGCATGTGCCATTTTGGTGTGGTCCGGACCACTTGGGGTCCTAACAAAGGGGCGTGGTCCCAAAATTTTGTTCCCTCTTCTTCTCTGAAGGTATATGTTTCAGAGAGCTAATTAGGGTCTGATCTTGCTGGGTAGGCGGTCTAGTTATGCATGTGCAATTTTGGTCCAGTTCGGACCCCTTGGGGTCCCACAAAGGGTGTGGTCCCAAAATTGTGTTATGTCGTCTACTATAAAGGTATATGTTCCCGGGACCCAATAACATTCTCATCTTGTTTGGTATGTGGTTTAGTGGTACATGTGCAATTTTGGTCCAGTTCGGACCCCCTGGGTCCCACAAAATGGGGGTGGTCCCAAGATGTTGTTCCCTCTTCTTCTCTAACAATATATGTCCCACAGACTAAATTATAGTCTAATCCTGTTTGGTAGGATGTCTAATTGTACATGTGCAATTTTGGTCCAGTCTGGACCACTTTGGACCCCCACAAAGGGGTGTGGTCCCAAGATTCTGTGCCTTCTTTTTCCCTGAGGGTATAAATCCCAGAGACCTCTTTGTGGTTTCTTCTTGTTTGGGTGGTCTAGTTGTGCATGTGCAATTTTTGGTCTAGTCTGGACCCCTGGGGCCGCTCAAAGGGCGTGAGTTACCCATACAGAAATGACCCCAATTGTTATTTCACTACAGTGTACTGTAATTTGAAAGGGGGGTTATAGCTTTGTAGACATATGTGCAACACCTCAACATTTGTATTTCATGTATGTATTTTTATCTTCCAACTATCTTCAATTTCCTCTCTTAATTATTTCCTGTATGGTTGACTTAAGATCGCAGTGTTTGTATGCTAGTCAGAATTGATTTTGGGCGAGTTGTCTTGTAATGTTTATATAACAGCGGCCATTTTGAATAAATTATTGAGAAAAATCATAGTCCTAGAAAAGAAATAAGCACTAGATAAGAATGGAACAGTGTGAATAAAACCACCAGAAAAGATAAATTGTGTATATTTGTAAATAAAATAAACACATTAGCCTACAGTGCGTTTATTATACTATGTCAAGTAATCTCCAGAATTTCCTCTGACTCATGAACTTTATGATGGCCCTATATATATAGCACCATGTGATAAAAATTTTTACGACACTTTTACAACCAGATATTGGCAAAAAAGAAAACAGACAAAAGACATTATTAAACATATAACAGTGCCGTAAACTCCTCTTAAAATAGTATGAAGTCATTTCTCTAAAGCATTGACGGGCAATAAAAAAAATGGGATAATGATTTATATATAAATATATATATGGCTAGCCAAAAAAATTAAGCTAGTCGGAAGAAAAACTAGTGTTTGCATACTTTGTTTCTACACTTGAACCGACATTGGAAAATATCGAAAAGGGGTGGGGGGTGTTACAAAAATACTTCATTCCATTCCCTGTTTTGAAAAAAGAGGGGATGGGGCACATGCCCCTTTTGCTACCAGAAGAAAAACTAGCGCTTTACTGCTTTGTTTCCACACTTTAACTGTTATTCTAACTATTTGATGATAAAAAATCTTAAAGATTAAAGGGGGCGGAACATACCCCCCCCCCCTCCCCCTTGATTTGAAAGAGGGGCACATTCCCCCGCTGCTGCCCCACCCTTTTAAAAGATAATAAGAGGAAACCAGTAGAGCTTCAGTCTCGACAGAGACTTCTGGTTTCCATTTGATTTGTACAAGGCATAGGCGAAAAAGGGGGTTGCAGTCTCACATGAATAGTGTTTTGCACTAATCGGTCTGGAAATAGGGGGGGGGGGGGGAGTTGCAGCCATAAACGTGGTCGAAAATTTTACCGACCAAAAAGGAGGGTGAATTGCATCCCCTGCGACACCTCTCAGCTCTAAATCCACCATTGTACGATGTTGCTTGGTTAACTTAAAAAGATATCATAATGCAATCAAATATTTGCCATGGATTATTCATTAATTTAGCGGCACCGATTTTTAAGGCGTCGAGCATTTGCTCGACAGTCTTCTAGCGATCGTAAAAATTTTACCTCTGCACCGCCTTTTAATTCACGTAACAAAGTAGTACCTTCTTTAAAGTACTTAAAGTAGTAAAAGTTCTTACAAAATCGGCTTTGTTATCCTTGTTATTGAAATTTCATTGCATAGAAATAGGTTTAAGCATAGGTCTGCTTAACTTAAATTATCATTATATTGCCCTAAAACACGTATTATTCTGTCGCTTATTGTGTGTGTTAAAATATTCATTGACGCAAGCCGATTATGAATTACAATCTGGGAATTTTTCCAAATATGGGGAAGACCACATGACATATTGCCTTATTTGGAGAAATCGTAGTAGAACGCTTGTAACACACGCGATCAAGGCCTAATTTGACATTAAGCGCCAATATGGAACCTGATCGCGCGATCTTCGAAATATATATAATGATATAAATAATATAATAATTTAATATATGTAGATATAAATTTCAGTCTAAAAAGAACAAATAAAATATTTCATAGAATCCTAAATATAGACTGGCAATGTCTATCATAAAGATATTTAGACAGGTGACCACTAATTCATAACGAGGCTGACCTAGGTTCAAGTGACGCGTTGTCGGTTATTTTTATCTCACTGGATCTTACAGAGATTACCATGGAAATACACATAAAATATCAGGCAGATATATACTAAAGTAAAGGGATCATGATTATGCTTATGCATTAGTCTAGGGTATAGCTTTTTATGCCCCCGGAATGGAATTCGGGGGCATATAGTTTTTGTCCTGTCTGTCTTTGACTTTGTCTTTGACCCTATCAGATGACACCAAGGTTGATGACCTTGTGACCTTGACTATGACCTTTGTTCTAAAAATAACCCATTCTAGATATTGTTGCTGTGGGGGGGGGGGGGGGGGGGATCAGTGTTTTACAAATACATCTCTTTTTTGCAGGTCAATTTCTCTGAGAAGTATATAATGTAGCTGTGTCCCTCACTTTTTTACACCAGTCACATGTACACCACTCAGCCACTTTACTAATATTTGAATTTTTTTGTAGGTGTACATGTGGTAATTGTGTTGTCATGCCAACTGACAGAGAAAACATGTGTTGCCAACGGTTTACCTTGTGTAGGGAGAAAATGGAGGCCAACCAGCTGAAATGTGTAACATTTCATGATGCATTTAGAGTTAACTGTTTGAACAGAGATGTCTTAGAGTTGGCTTTTTATGATTATTTGGACATCAATGGTCACATAGGGGATAAAGAACTAGTGCATCAGTGAGTACAAATAATTGGGATATCTTTTACATGTACTTAAGCATATAACAGACAAAATATTATGACATGATTGCATTCTGTAAATTCAGAATTATTTATTGGGCTGTTTGTCAGAAACATCATTATCTGATCTACATTTCATGTTTAACTTCATATTTTTACAAATTGTCTCTTAATTGTTTTACACAACACTAATATAATGTAACTTTTTGATCTTCAGATTATACAGACACATTGCATATAGAAGATTTGCCCATTGGCTTTGGCATAGATATGAGTAATTGTCTGACTCTCAGCACTACTGGTATCTTCCACAATTTGAATTAAATATATTATAATCAAGTACACATAGATAAAATGTAGATGATATGATTTTTTAAAATCATCATTGTTCTGAAAAAATGTAACATTCTTCTCGGATACTTCAATCATCAAATTTATAATGAAAATTGATTAAAAATTAATATAAAATCAAAATTTGTTTCATTCTTTGAATGGTCTTGTCCTTATATGAAAATATATAACATAATGTTGTATTTCAAAAGTTCTCCACAGGGAAGTTAGTATATATAAGTAAAAAAATAATAATCAACTCTGTAATGCGATCACAATAAATGGTACCACAACCTTCAACTGTGAATGCAGAAATTGGTATAAATCCATCATGCTCAAATGTGAACAAGATAAAGTATGATGGATTTGCTGTACAAATAGTTAAATATATATGACAATTTAGTATCAGTATTGAAGAGATACAAAATGTATGATATGAAATTCATTACACTTTGAAAGAGTGATTGTTGACATTCATCAGTTTCATTTCTTGGTTCACTTGAAATTGTATGGTTGATGCCAGACTCCTCATCATTTTTATCAAACTCTGCAAAGGCCTCTTCAAGGGTCTAAAAAAATAATCATTATTATCATACAGTAAATGTTTTAAAAATCTTATCATCAGCAAAAATATTACCCAAGGGCAATGTCACTCACCTGAGCTGCATTTCAATACTTTTTCAAAAGGAATATGTACATGTATGATGTTATAACCAAAATCACAGACAATGAAATCAAATGGTTGTAGAGATTATAAAACTTTTGTAATTTTTTGTTGATTTCTCCACTTATTTAGTGGTAAAGCTGAATATATTATGGTTATGTAGGCATTTACATGTTTAAACTAAGCACAATGACTATATGTACATGCAGTGATGTAGGTAAGCACCTAAATCTAAACTTTTTAAAACGCATGTACCAGATCTATTCCGATTATAAAATACTCGGATTATATCGATGTATAATCCAATCTAGTCCGAAATGTAAGACCCAAGCATGAGACTTGGGTCTGAATTTCTCCTATTCTGCTATTGAGAGAATCGACAGGAATGGAAAAAATCAAAATATTTAAGTGACTTGTATTGTTGTAACTTACATTTCACTGTGTCATCTACTTATTTACATCCAAAACATAAATTCTTCCTTACCAAAAACATAAACAAAAGGCTTGTAGCAAGCAATTTTAAACTTTCTCTTAATCTCTATCAAAAATTCCCCCACTATAGTAGTTCTATTTTTAGATTACGGTAAATTCCAAATTGAGTGCAATAGGAGGAAATTCGGTGATAAAAAGTAACAAATCACTTTATTTTGAACTGATCTCGGTCTTTGTGATATGAAAGGATTATAGTATAGATGTAAACGAGTGAATGACAAAGCAAAATGTGAGTAATATAAAGTTTTAATATTTTTCAAATTCCCGTCGATTCTCTCTGTACTGTATAGACTAGTATAGGCTATATATACGAGAAATTCAGAATCAGTATTGGGTCTGATATTACGGACTAAAAAGACAGAAAGTATGTAAAATGTATTAATTGAATTTAAAAGAAAAACTTACCCTACGATTCTTCCTTTTCTCAAAGGCTCGTCTTTTCGGCGTCGAATGGTAAGGCCTAGCAAATGGCGATGGAGTCGAAGAACGCTTCAGCCGATTTAGATTTTCCACATATTTGAATACTGTTGGGAAGGCTTCCTCCTCTAGTCTCAGTCTTTTCTGATCCATAAATCCACAAACTAAAGCAATGTCTGGATTTTGGGTAAAACTTTCTGGTGTAAAATGGTCTGAACACACAACAGAGTTCTTGTGAGGTGCCCATAACTTGCCAGTTCGTACATCCACACGATTAATTTTGGTAATCCATGTTTTTAGTAACTTCTTTTTATCAAACGGAAAACGAAAAAAAAAAAACTGCAGTTACTCCCAGGCCTATTTGTACACCCAACCACACAGCAATTCACCGTTTCCCCCAATAAACTTTAAAACATTAATTTTTTCTCAGAACTTACTGTAACTAACTTATTATTTTATGTTTGGCGCTGGGTAGATATGACGTCACAACTACTTCGGAAAGTACGAGTCACGGAGAGTTGCGAAAGTTCCCGAAGTCTTGATAAGCAAATCGTTGCATTTTTACACCTTTATAAGAACAAATCGATAAAATTGGAATTACAGGAAAGTTTTATAGTCAAAGGAATTGTCATAAATCTAAAATTAGAAAATCGTAAATTCATTCTTCCGGTCCCCTTTAATGTTGAATAAAAATTAATCTCTTTATCTCCTATGTAGGCTCTTTTATGGAAACAATATTTAAGATATTGCTTGTTTTAGCACTGAAACAATCTTCCAATCTAGACATGAGAATCAATCTAAGGACAGCGCTACGCACCAGGGACATACTCCTTAATTTTAAGGTAATTAACATAATTTCCTGACGGGAAAAAGTACATGTATATATTTTATGTCAGTAGAAATAATTAATGGACCACAAATAATGTCACGATTATTCGATATTTAGTTCAAGATGTCGACCTAAGGAGTTCGGCATATAGATGATATATGTTTATGTCTACCTGCTTGACAAAGTCCTTGTGTATGCATCAACAGTTCATTTCACCTATGAAACAGACGCAGAGATACACACCTCTTTTATCTTTTATCTTCATAATCAGCTCTCTAGTACGTTATTTTTCCATTCAGATGCTTTTGAAAGAGTTTCTTAAAGGAAGTTATAATACTGTAAGTGGACATCGATTTTTTCATTAAATGCTCTCTTACATTTTAACAGAGAAAACAGAAGACATCTGGCTAAGCTCTATGACACAAATCACTAAGGACCTGCACACAAAAATGATAATAGTAGAGTATACACGGACCGACAATACAAAAAATGGCCTAAATTTCCCTCTGACTACTTTGATATGGCTGGTGGTAGAAAAGGAAAACGTAAAGGTAGTGACGGAGCTAAGTCGCCAAAAGACACTCAAATTGCCAAAAAATAAATAAATAAATAAATAAAATAAAATAAATAAATAAAACAACTAGAACTACAGAGCTATGACAGTGACAATGACAATATTTATACTGACGCTGAAGATTCACAAAGGGTGAGTAAAGCAAAAATGGCCGACCACTCTGAGTTAGTGTCTGCGATGATTATAGCCCTGAAAGATCGTTCGGTTGTGGCCACACTAATGCACCAACTCATCGCGTGGAAGAACTAGAGCAATACGGGCGCCGGAATAGTGTGCGAATCCATGGTATAAAGGGGGAGAAGGGAGAAATTACCGACGAAATAGTACGTAAACTTGCTGAATCGATCGGAGCCGATATTCCGAAAATTGCCATAGGGAGGAGTCACAGGGTAGGTCCTGAAGGAGCCTGCACGCCCCGCCCAATAATTGCAAAGTTTATTGGACACAATGATAAAGTCGAAATTCTTAGAAACAAGAAAAACTTTCGTAAACTCGGCCCAAAGGACAGCGAGGGCAAACCTGTAGAACCAATCTATATTAACGAGGATCTAACCAAGACTCGAGTAAAGTGGGCTAAACGTGCAAGAGCCATGAAGAAAGACGGGGAGATTACTGATACCTGGACAAGGGATGGAATTATTTTTCTGAAGTATAAGGACGGTGACACTTTCCACATCGAACGAGTAGATAATGAGAAAAAAAAACTATCAGATACTGAAAAACAATTCCAGCTTAAAATTAACAATTCCGAAATCTGTATATTGATTTATCCCTACCTTGCTCTTTTTTGTCAACTTTTATATCAATGAACTCTTCAGTAATTTGATGCATTTTATCGTAAATTTCTGCTGTTGAGTTTTTCTAACATTGCACGAGACCATAGTGCTCCACGCGCTTATTTTTATAAACACTCTACCATGTGACAGTCATGTGATAATCTCAAACCGGAAAAAAATTTTCAATTTATGACTCATTTATTCACATATTTCTCAACATTTATTGACATATCAATTCAATATATTACCTCATGTTTTTCCACATATCCCTATGAATTATTGTATTAGGAGCTGTGTGGTATTTCAAACAGTCATTTTCTCTACAATCCCTTATGCGTATATCACAAAATCCGGTATGATTTTTTTGGAAATGGACACATGTGTGTGATCGAGTCACACGCATATGTATTATGGACCAATATCTTCTGTAAGTTTCGTAATATCATGTTGTTACTGACCTGATTTGATAAATATCTACCTATCTTTACTTCAAATTCAACCTTACACTTTTTATTAGCACTTTTTTGTCTTCACAATGTTTTCTATCTTTTCAATTCCCACCCTTCCTCTGTCTTTTATTAGCACATCCTGCTTGTCTACAAATATATATATATATCCAGAAAAGTGAATTGAATAACCTTGTTGCTGCCTCTATAGTGCGCTTGCTGAGATATCTCCTCTTGCTAACTACCAACTCCCTCGTCCCAATATGTGTATTTATACACAACATCTATGTTTTAGGTATTACTGAGTGCAAGGCGAGGGTTGGTGGCTATCATGTGAGGGCAACTCTACTCAAAAAAGTACACCGACTACAATTGCATGGCATACTCCTTGCCATATTTATCATCACATATGGCAGCTTTGGTTTAACTCTCATGATATTCTTTTTAGCATGCAAAGGAAATATCCTAACAAACTACTATAATTACCAATTGAAATTATATTGCAATCATTGTGAAAATATACATGTATATGCTGGTCACCAGTACATGGATATCCGTGCCTGAACGGACCATCATCTTTTCATATTTATTGATTTTATTACTCTTCTTTTAATGTTATCAGGTGATATAGAAACTAACCCAGGACCATCTATAGTAAACCACGAGGACCTAACCATTTGTCACCTCAACTGTCAAAGTATGTTAAATAAAATTGATCTTATTGCATTGGAGTTAAGTAAGTATCATATAATTTCACTCAGCGAAACCTGGCTTGACCAATCAATTAAAACTAAGGAAATACTCATTCCAAATTAACAGGATCCCATCCGTCTCGACAGAAATAGACATGGGGGGGGGGGGGGGGGAGTTCCTGTCTATTTTAGTAAGTCTGTACCTTTTGCTGAAAGAAAGGAGCTACTAATACCAAATTTAGAAGCAATTTGGGCTGAAATTACCCTATCAAAAAAGAGAGTTTTGGGTGGTACCTTCTACACTCACCCAAGGTTTGCTGATTGGAATCTTGTAAATCTTGCTATTGATCAGGCCATGCAAATTTGTCCAAATTTAATTTTGACTGGTGATTTTAATGAAGACATGCTAGATTACCAAAATTCAGAAATATAAAAAACATAATAAATATATACAGTCTCAGCCATCTGATTGATACTCCAACAAGAATTACCAATCGTACCATTTCTTTGATAGATCTGATATTAACCACTAATTCTATAACATACAAAGGAGTATTTGGCCCCTTTTGTAATGACCATAGTCCTATTCATATGTCTACCAGTATAATGAAAGTAACCCACAGAATTTACTCACGTAATATATGGTCATATGAACAAGCTGATTATAATTTGTACAGACAAAACTGAGGTAAGCGTGAGTAGAATTTTGATGAAAGGTTAATAGAAGAATGTGTAAATAAAGCAACATCAAATATCTTTAAAGCGGCCAAAATTGCCATTCCAAACAAAAAGGTAACTATTCGACCAAAAGATGTATCTTGGATGCATAATGACATTAGAAAAGCAATCAGGGAAAGGCGAAGGGTACATAAAATAGCTAAGATATCAAAAAGGGAACATGACTGGGCCAAATTTAGGGAACAAAGAAATTCGGTAAATAATCTAGTAAGAAATGCTAAAGTAAATTGTTTTAAAAAATTGGCAACTTCCTTGCAGCAGGGAAATTTGAAATCAAAACGATGGTGGAAAATAACTAAACAATTTTAAAAACTAAACAAAGACATTGATATCCCCACAAAAATTCACAATGGATCACAATTCAACTCTTCTACAGAAAAAGCATATTAAATGATTATTTTTGTAAACAAAGTTCAGTAGATGACAGCCACGCCTCCCTACCTCTCTGTATTCCCCCAAATGATTCACTTAGCACTATTCAATTAACCAACCAAGATATAGAGGATGTGCTTAAGTTGTTAGATTGTAGCAAAGCCAGTGGACCGAATTATTGGAGCCCAAGATTACTCAAAGAAGGCTCTCCAGTTTTTTCCCCTTATTTAACTGTTCTTTTTAATAAATCTCAATGGAAATTAGCCAATATCATTCCTGTTCACAAAAAGGGAGATAAGTCAGATACCTCAAACTATAGTCCTATATCTCTCATAAGTTGTCTAGGTAAAGTGTTTGAGAAAAGTGTATTTAAATATATATACAATTACCTAGTACAACAAAACAATATTACGTCTGTGCAATCTGGTTTTAGACCAAAGGACTCTGCTGTTTTCCAACTAATTGACCTTTATGACACATTCTGTCGAGCCTTGGATGATGGAAAGGAAGTAAGAGTAGTATTTTGTGATATCAGCAAGGCATTAGACAGAGTGTGGCATAAGGGTCTTCTATTTAAGTTGAGGCGGATGGGAATAAGAGGCTCATTACTAGATTGGTTTCAAAATTAACTTGAAAATCGGCTTCAGAGGGTTGCTATAGAGGGATGTTTCTCAATTTACCAAAACGTACAAGTCGGGGTACCACAAGGATCTATATTAGGGCCTCTTTTATTTGTCATTTATATAAATGGCATAGTAAGTGACATTAATAGTAATATAAGGTTATTTGCAGATGACACACCCTCTATTTAATCGTGGAATATCCGGAAACAGCAGCTGAGATGATGAACTCTGACTTCAAAATCAATCAATGGGCTAAATCATGGCTAGTAAATTTCAATCCAAAAAACTCCCAAAGCACAGAACAACTGGTAATTTCAAGAAACGCTGTTCCACCTAGGCATCCAGTTTTGGAAATTCAAAAAGTAAATTATCACAAACATGTGGGTATAGTAATTAATAAAACATGCATTTGGTATGAACACATTTCGGACATCACAACAAAAGCTTGGAAAAGAATAAATATTTTTAGGTCATTGAAATATAAACTGGATAGAAAAAAACTTTGGAAACTGATTACCTATACTTCATTAGGCCTACTTTGGAATATGGAGATGTAGTATGGGATAATTGTTCGAAAACTGAAAAAGATGAAATTGAAAGTGTACAATATGAAGCAGCATAAATTGTTACTGGAGCAACCAGATCCTGTCCAAAAGGTAAAATTCTGGAAGAAACTGGGTGGGACAGCTTAGAACAGAGAAGATATAAACATCGTAAGATTACTTTTTTTTTTCAAAATGGTAAATAAAGAGGCACAACCTTATTTGAAAACTTAGTGCCCCAGAGTTCATCAGGTCAGCGAAAGACAGCTGCGGTGATGCTCTCACATGCAAATACCAAATGCTGGTACAAACATAACAAAATTCTTTTATTCCCAAAACTTCAAAGGACTGGAATTCTATACCAGAAAATATTTTTTTCTAATAACTCACTCCCAGACTTTAACAGGTATTTGGACAAAGATAAAACTACAATTCCTCCATATTATTACTTCGGGGACCGCCGCTGTCAAATACTCAAATACTAGGAGAGAGCTTAACATCAGTATTCTATACTTGTTGCTTGATCCTAAATTTTATTAGTCTGTAAATCGATATGTTCTGTATTTGCCTCAATAAATAATGTTTAAACCAAATACTCCATACTTGACTAGGATTGGGATGCAGTTCTCTGAATGCAGATCTTTTTAAAAATCATCTTTCAGAATCAGATAAATGTATGTGTGGCAAGCCAGAAACTGTAAAACATTTCTACTTTGAAGGTGTCAACTATAGTATGGTCCGAGCGGAATCAATCCAATTGATACCTCACTGGATAAACATTGATGTCATCCTAAATGGATGTCCTTTATTATGATCTTAGCGTAAACGAGGAGATATTTCTTCAAGTGCAAAATTTCATAAAAAGTAGCAACAGATTTTGAATACAATGTGAAATTCATTTATTACCGCATAGGATACATAGTAGACAATCCTATCCCCATCTATAACACCCTTTCATTACTATCTCTCAACTATATACCTACACCCACATGTTGATTGATACAACATCCCTATCAATTTATCTATTTATTTGCCTATTTATATACTTATTTAATTGTTTACCTTCCTACAATTAAAGAATTTACTTATGTATTTATTCATAAATTTGTTTATGCATGTAAGTATGTGTATATACATATGAATATAAATACATTTTTTACATATATACAGATATGTATGTATAATTTTTACCCACCCAATTCTCTCACTGCCTTTCATTACCCTCTCTCTACACTCATAAAGGGTTTTAACATATCACAGCTAAATGTTTACTGTCTGTTCTCTTGTTTTGTTCCTGAAAGTCAGGTATGTTTCCAGGAGATGGCTTAACATAAGATCACTATCCTGTTGTCAACTCCTGATAGTTTTTAATTGTTGATTGATTTATGTATATGAAATTAATAAATAAGGTTTAAACGACATTACAAAAATATTCGATTGTGCTGCGGTTACGATACCGACTTAGGCCGGCCAATTGATGTAAAAACGTCACTCAGTTGGTGTGGTTAACCGGTTTACGGGCGCCCACCTTCCCACTCACCGGAAAAGCAGCACAATCAAAAGACACACATTTAAAAAAAAAATCATAAATAATCCCCCATATAGAGAACAAGGATCAACAGGTTTTTCAAGGAGAGAGGTCATGAAAATTTATTACACACGAAAAAATTATAGAATTATATGTTGCTATCAAAAATATGTAAGGAGACATCAATATAAGTAAACCGTGCTCTGCCTGTCTGTAAGCGAGCTCAGATCCTTGATTAATAGGAGTCCCGACTAAAAGTCAGAGGGGACAAGGATCACGACCTTCTCTCCTTTAAAAAGGTTTGGACAAGGCCGGTCATAGAGTCCCCACCGCCTTGTTAGTAAGTGAGTAACGCTCAGAAAAAGTCTGCATTGGGTTGTAGAGGGACCCAATACAAAAGCTATGGTCTTAGCGATGATCTCGGGGTCATACTGTCGATATCAAAGGCTTTTGATAATTTTGGAACCAGCCGATATGAAATTATCGGAACCTTTGACCCTCCTTGGTTTGTACGCTAGATCAGCGTATAAATTTGGATGGGAAATTTCGATGGATACATATTGTTGAAAAGTTACATTTCCGAATTAAGATAAAATGTCTGAATAAGATCAAAAGTTTTTTCGAAGTTTATGATATCTATAACCCTGAATAAGAACATTAAAAGTAATCTGAGAATTTATTCGTGAAAATACAAAATGTTAGTGCAGGCTGTAGCATACCGAACCCATAGACTAATATAAATACCATATGATGGGAGTCTGGGGACATTCCCATCTAGATAAGTCATCACGTTTATCATATATGTTGGTATTAATATTGTTGTTAATAAGTTTAATATGGAGGTCCAAAAAAGGTTGTTCCTGGTCGGAAGTATTGGCTTTGTTTAATTGAAATTCAGATGGATAAATGTCAGTGATATAGTTTTCAAACTCAGGGTTATCGATTACTAAAATTTCGTCAAAATATCTAAAGGTGTCATTGAACTTATCAATAAGGTCGAGACGTTTAGAAGTTTGAATAGAAGGCATAAAGTCTTTTTCACGACAGTATAAAGATAAATAAAAAGGGGGGGGGGGGGCGTAGTTAGTGCCCTTAAAAAGTTTTAACATTCTTTCAAGTATAGGTGAGATCCAATTACCCACAGCAAGTATAATGTAATGACGACTATTAAGAAAACTGTTTTTTATTATTTTCAGCCATTTGTGAAATAAACTGTGAGAGGAGAAACCTTAAAAAAAAGGGGGGGGGGGCGTAGAATCATTTTCATCATATATAAAGAGAAAGTAGTTTCATCAGTGATCTACATGTGTAGTTCTTGTCCAAGAAAAAAAAAAACAGAATCTAAAAATAAAAGATGTAACCATATCTTTGTTCCTTTAGGTATATAATAAGTATATAAATACCAATATTTATGTATTCATGAATTCCACATTTTGACAAGTAATGTCTCTTCAGCTATCCTTTAAGCCCTAAACTGTGGAAATTCAAGCATGTATATTTGGAAATCAAATCAATAAACAGAATTATTCAAAGAACACAGATATACATGAAGGGGGGGGGGGGGGGGTAATATTTAGTTTTAAAATAACTAACAAATCTTCCTCTGAATAAAATATATATTTCTGGTCAGTACAGAAGCACTGAAATCTGGAATTGTGATTGTCCTTGGCAACGAACAGTCCACCAGCAGCGGTTTCGACAAGTGGTTATATTAAATATAAGAAGATGTATATTTTGTGCATAATACGTGCATTATATTTGAATTTCTAGCAAGTTTATTGAAGAATTAATTTTCACTGCTGAAAGATAAATAGCTGAGTTAAAAACGAATTTAGCTAATACACGTCAGCATTGAAGAAATTATATATCGTAATTCCTTTTATTGATGATTTCCCAGATTTACGTTGAATTAAAGTACAGATAAAATGATCTTATTTCTGATCCTCAATTCATCTCATAAGAAGATGCACATATTGAACTAAAGAAGATACAACCAAGGTAGCCATAGGTCGCCTTGCAATGATCTGAATTTCAGCGCCACACAGCGTCTTTTCTTTCGCCATTTTCAGACAACAACAACGCGAAAAAGATAAAGCCAATATTGATTCTCGTAGCCGACGTTAAACGGGATTCACGTTCCCCTCATTTCATGAGGTGAGCTATAATTGTCAAAGCTAGTTTTTCTACGCTTGATCTCAAAATTCTTTTAGATCTAGTGAGTGTGGCAGGGCAAAGATGATAAACAAAGGTACATGTATATGGTGTTTTTCATCAATTTTAATAGTGTCTTTAATTACTAAACAATACTTCAAATTCAGGTGACATAGTCCTGATGTGTTAACAATAACCTATCCAATAAAACAGTGAATCGTCACTCCATTTAATCGATCAATAAATTCATTCTTTTAAATAATATACCACTTTCAACTACATTAAAACTTCACATTTATGATAAGTCATTCATTCTAAATTGTTGAAATACGTGAAGTTTATTGTATTTTGATATTTTTATGAATGTGTTTATGTGTAATGAAGATTTTAATTTTAATATTGTGAACGCAGTTGTTTCTGTGTGATTATTTTCGTATCTGTAATCTACACTTACTATCCATTAGTTTCAGTACCGTAGTACAGTCTTTGCTTTCGCAAGGAAAATAAAAATTGGCTTCAATTTTACTTACAGATATATAGATGACCTGCTTTCAATTAATAATCCTTCAGTCGCGGATTACCTTAGCATCATCTATCCAAGTGAACTGGAGGTCAAAGGGACCACAGAAAGTAGTAATCCTACTTCGTATTTAGATATTATGTTGTCTTTCGACATTAATGGTCAATTGAACACCTCACTCTATGACAAACGTGACCATTTCAAATTCGCTATCATAAACGTTCCTTTAATAAGTAGCAACATTCCATTATCGCCCGCATACGGCGTATTCATATCTCAGTTAATACGTTATTCCAGAGCATGTTCAAATTACAATGACTTTGTTCTGAGGGCTAGGCGACTTTCAGTTAAGCTGCTCAACCAGGGTTATATATGTGCTAGACTAGCAACGTCACTGAATAAGTTCTACGGTCGTTACAAGACTCTTATTACTCCATATGATATCTCGTTATCCAGACTTTTAAATGATATTCTGGACTGAGACCGATTCCGATCATTTTACACAGATTTGACACCTTCTATACTAGAAGGTTACCTACTTCGACTTCTCCATATATAAATACATATGGAATTTACACGATTTGACTCTTTCTACTGGGTATATGTGACGGGTATTGCTAGCAAGCAGGAGATGCTCACTCTCCCCGGGCACCTGATTTCACTCCATCACAGGGGTTTACATATGCTCTTCAAGTAGACATATTTTGTTATTTTCCATTTGTTTTTCATTTTCACTGATTTTGTATGTCCTTTGGTTTCATGATTTTTGGACTTGTGGTTTGGATTTATCCATCATCTTTACATTGACCCGAAGTGCATACCTCATATTTACTACTATAAGAGTTTGCAAATTGTTCTGAAAAATAGAGCATAGGTCTTACTGGTGAAGGTATATCCCTCTTAAATTACCGTGTAGAAAGTCTAAAAAGTGATATATATGTAACGTGAACTTGTCCGAGCGGATTATTATGATTATTATACAGATGTTTCGCCTCTAATTTACATAGAGAACTGCTGTACAAATGTCTACAAATATGACACATACCAATTTTCCTAACGATTATATGTATTAAGCAAATGATTATATTTATTTGAATCAAATATGGACATACAATGATCGGATTTGTAATCAATGCAAACTGACGTGCCAAACAAATGACTTGCCACCAAATGGCCCGTCACTACCTGATGTGTCACTCCGTGGCGTGCCACTTTATGACATGCCAGTAAGTACTGACGTGCCAAACAAATGACTTGACACCAAATGGTCCGTCATTCCCTGACGCGTCACTCCGTGGCTTGCCACTGTATGACTTGCCAGTAAGTACTGACGTACAACTGGTGTGTTCGTGTCTGGGTGACTTTCCAGTCAGCCTAACTTTATCAAATGCAGTTCACTATCAAAATAGAAGTTTCCTACTGGTTGATAATCTGACTTATAATACTGCTGTGTAAATCTACTCGAAGTGTCACGCCGTGGCATATCAAACGCTTTACCTAAATTATTATGATGTATAGTCAGCTATTTTCCACTGTTAGGTAAGTTGGCTCTATTAAAGGCCCTATTCGGACATTTACCTAATAAAGGATTCCGTTGGCTTTTACCCATTTCCGTTCTATGTCCTCTCTTCACCAGCTTACAGCATTCTACTGAAAGTACATGGTGCAGGGTTTATATAGTCACTGGTTTATTCCATTGAGCATTATAGGGATCAAGTGGTAATGGTGCATTCTATTTTGACAAAGTATATAATGCCTATAATAAGGTGTATGCCATTAAGTCACGTTCTTAGTGGTTTCCTGTATAGACGATCTATCATTTGCAGTCACCTGCCGTAAATGTGTACGTATGAAATGTCTATAAATTGGAATTATGTTTGTGGACGATCCACTGAGTTCACCAGAACCTGACCTATTACAGGGTTTCGCAAGATCTTTGTACGCAATTGAACCATAGAGAAGCAGAGTAAAGATAAGGTTTTAATCAGATTGCCATATACACGTCTGCATAGACGTATAGAAAATCTCTCATGCGCGGTTACATCTATTTTACACCATTATATAGCAAATCATTGAAGTGGAGACACCGTCTCAATAAAGAAGGTATATTAAGTGAAGTCAGCTTTTCTGAAAATCCCTATTGAATGTTAAGAAGGAACACATTTACCTCTTTTTTAAACTCGCAAACTGAATGTAGATCATGTGCAAAGGCCCACTTTCAAATTTTGTACTCACCATCCACTGAATTAGACCATCTCCTTTTTGTTATATTTCGCTAAAAATGTTTGCCATGTGAAATCTTCTCACAAGTTAATCAGCTCAAGACATCTCAATTTAGAATTCTCGTGTAGAAAGTCTCAAAATAAATTAATTTTGGCTACGAGCATCACTGAAGAGACATAACTTGTCGAAATGCGCATATGGTGCACAAAATTAAAAGGTATATATGTTCTATATTTATTATAACCTCTAGGCCGGTTTCACTGCTGGTGGCCTGATAGTCCCAGAGGGCATCACAAGTCTAGTTTTTAGTGCTTTTGTACTGACATGAAATATATACTTCAAACTTTTAGTCATCAAATTAAGTAAATCACCCAAAAACTAAGGAGTATCTCCCTCATGCATAGTTCTGTCCTTAGATAGATTCTTTGGTTCACTTTACAGTCATTTTGGCTTCAACACTGATCTTCATATTGTTATATATTTTGAGAAGTCCAATCATTCGGCTAAGAGCATTACTGAAGAGACATAACTTGCAGAAATGCGCATATGGTGCACAAAATTAAAAGGTATATATGTTCTATATGTATCAGTTCAATTAACTTAAACATGTCCATGCATAAAATGGATCAACCTCCAATTTAGGTTCTCGAGTAGCAGGTGTCAGTATCCTGTACGGAATACCTATAAAATGGGCTAACTTCCCGTATATGTCCACATATTATTAATCATATAAGGTAAAGTCACCACTTTTTTATTTAGTCACCTTGTATGCAAACTCCAGATAAAGGGTATGTTAGGTATAATTACCGCCCCTATATTATACATAAAAGAAAGCTATATCACTAATCCCCTTTATTTGTCAGTGCAGTAAGTCAGTAAGGAAAATAAGCTCCCATTTATATTCCCTTTTAGATATTATATCAGGTGATGTGACTTCCTATACATATATATGCCCATATAGAATGTATATCAGGCAAACTCACCTCTTGTCTTCATTTTGAATAGGCAGTGAATCAGGGGAAGACCCATCAATCTCAAAATTCCATATAGAAATTGTATTAGGTGAAGTAGCCCCATGTTATATGTCCGTATATCAATCAGTCGAAGTCATCTTACTTAATATTCCTGTAATTGAGGTGTATTGTGTGACGGCATTTCCTGCAGATATGTACGTACAGAAGTATATGAATTGCAGTTACATCTAGAGTATAGCTATTTCTGGTGACTTAACCCCGTTTATATGTCCGTATAGAATATTAGTTAGGTAAAGTTTCGTTCTCTTTATAGTCAAGCAGCTTTGGTTCAGCAGATGAAGGCTCTGATCATGACCGAAAGATCCAGGATTCGACTGCCGCTGTGGACACATCGATGTTCTGTCTTTCAGATGAGACAGTAAAATCGAGGAAGGCGTGACACGTTAAAGATTTTTTCGTGCTTCAGGTGGATCCGTTGCAAAAGGATAGATTTCAACCCAATGCGTCAGGAAGATATTGCCACCATACGTGAAATAATCCTAAAATAATAATTAATCAATCAATGTAAATTTATGGTCCAGTAGTAAAGGTGTTTCAGAAGAGGTAAATTCCCGTATACAATGCTGTATGGAAAGTTTTAAAATGTCCGAATAAAACATCTATGAGGTGAGTTCATCTCCCGTTTAGATTCGATTCCAGTAAAGATGGGTTATTGGGAAAAATGCCCTAAATATTACATTCTTGTACAGACATGCTTTGGGCTGATGTCATTTCTCGTATATATGTTGGTATACCAAGTATATCATGACTATCAATTAAAGTCACCTATCACATATGTTTCCTTTTAAACAGTGCATTGAAAACGCCTCTCTTCACCGATGAAGCATTAATTGTCGAAATGTGCTTCTGGTGTACACAATTGCAACGTATATATCTATTAATATGTATTCAACATGTTCAGATATAAGGTCTATCAGTTCAGGTCACCAGCTATCTATTATCCACTACTGAAGGTCTATCTCATGAAACGACCTCTTCTACATGTTCGAATATAAGTCCTATCAGCTGAAGTCACTCGCTCTTTAAACTACAATTTTGAATATGTATATGGTGAGGCAATCTCTCGAATATATGCCTGTAGAGAAACTCTGTTACATGTATTAAGTATTATGGGTCCCTGCAGAACGTTTCATGTGAAGTCACCTTGTATTTAGTATCCCGTTTAGTCTATCATGGAAAATCACCACACGTTATTAGTTTGTATACAAAATCTATCACAGGAAGTTGTCTCTTTTATATATTCCAGAATAGAATATCTATCAGGTGAAGGACTATTCCTTTCCATTTCAATGTAAAACCTTGCACGTGAAGTTACCCTTTTTCTACATATCGGTATAAAAACCTATCTGATGTAATTTTTCAAGTTCGACTTGAAGAAAAGCTTCACGATATCGATATCAGTAAATCAGTAATAACCTACATGATTCTGAATTGTCCAGAAGCTTCGGTAAATGTGGTATGACTTGATTCCGCATTGATATTAATCATTTGACGCAATTTCACTTGTACTTTTATTCCAGAAGAGCTTGATTATCCTGAATAGCGTTTCGGTATTTGGACATCTTTTTTTGTCTGTTGTAACAACAAGATGAATTATTCCTCAGCGAGTACGTTTTGTGCCCCACTTTCGCGAAATTGTGGGGACATTAAATCTCATTCGTCTGTCTGTCCGTCTGTCCGCCTGTCACAAAATATTTAACCCTGATCATTACATTTTTACTGTAAGACATAGGGCCTTCATATTTGGCATCTTCCTAATTCCAACACCTTTCCATTGGTATCAAAGTTTTTTAACATGTGACCTTGACCGTGACCTTTGACCTACTTTAATGTAAAGTTTTAACCGTAAGACGTAGGGCCTTATATTTGGCATGTTTGTCTCTAATTGCAATACTTTTCCGTTGGTACCAGAGTTTTTTTTTATCATGTGACCCTTATCGTAACCTTTGACCTACTTCAATATGACTTTTTAACCGTAAAACGCAGTGCCTTCATAGTTGGCATGTGTGTCCCTAATTGCAATACCTTTCCGTTGGTACCAGAGTTTTTTATCATGTGACCTTGACCGTGATCTTTGACTTACTTCAATGTAACTTTTTAACCGTAGGACGTAGGGCCTTCATAGTTGGCATATGTGTCTCTAAATGCAATACCTTTTCGTTGGTACCAGATTTTTTTATAACATGACCTTGACCGTGACCTTTGACTTTCTTCAATATGACTTTTTAACAGTAAGACGTAGGGCATCCAGAAAAGAAAAGAGAGAGAGAGATAGAGAGAAAAAACCCCCCAAAATCAAAAAAAAAGAAATCATAATAATAAAAACCCAAATCAAACCAAAACAAAACAACAACCCCCACCCCAAACAAAGGAAAAAAAAAAAAAAAAAAAAAAAAAAACAAGAAACAAAAAACCTACTCAAACAAAAGATTTATTAAGTAGAAAATATGCAAGTTTCATAAAACACTTTTCGTTTCATATTGTGAGTTTATTTATGAACAGATGTATTGTTAATATTTGATTTTGAAAAATATCTCTTCACACCGCTCTACTTCCTTTTTTTCTAGTACTTCAGTTTTAACATACATTTAAAAGCTGTACAACTTTGTCACGGAAATTACATTGTGTGTAATCGAGGAAGTTATTACGTAAACATTGTTTTTCTGTCCTCATAAAGGGAAATAGACAAAACTTGTACGAGCCTAAACGAGTGCACGGTATATGTAAATTGACATGAAGTATTCCAATAATTATCGGCGTATTGTAAAACTATGAGCCGGCGGAGCTCAATCGGTAGAATGCTTCATTCATGACCGAGAGGTATCAGGTTCGAGTCTCGCCAAATTGCTCTTTGGTATTCTGTTGTTTAAATGAGACAGTACAACTGATGTCCGGTGTCAGGATAGGAGTCACATAAAATATCCATCATTGCATAGGTCGAAAATTTCTGCATCAGACAGATATCGTCACCATATAAATGCAATAGTCTGAAGTAAAACCAGACAAAAGAAATTTGAAATATAGAGGTTGAACAAGAGAAAAAAGTTTGAAATTTCAAAAAGTCATATATAAGACATTGGTTTACTTTAACAAACTTTATATTTCAACAGCAGTGGATTGAAAAGACCTTGGTGAAACAAGATCTCTTGAGTAACTAAGCAGGCACTCAGTACATTTTAACATTTTAAGCACAGATTACTTATACACTTAAAAACGACCTATACATGAAAATCATATACTGCAAGTTTTATAGCGCGCTACATGGATGTTGTACGCCTTCCATCACTATAACTCTGTTAGAATCCAAACGGTCATATGGTTTATCAATATCAATGTCATCATAATCTCCCTCCTCCATCACAGGTGGTTGTAATGCTATTTCGTTTATGCATTCATACATATCCTCTTCATATACATCCTCTGTGTCAAAAATCCTGTCTCCATTTTGTATTTCACTTGGAGTAAAATTTTCTCTAGAAGTAAAACAGATAATAGAAAGTTTTCTATGTCAATGCACGGTAATGTATATCACACATCATGTGATTTGTATGAATCGCTCATTTCATAAGCCATTCAATTCGATAATATTCGGTCACTCTACTGTGAATTCTCATTACATATCTTTTCATTTTAGGAATATTTCTAAAGTATAAATATAATAGGAAATAAAAAGAAAAAGTAAATAAATAAATTACATTGTAAACTTACTTCTTTTTGCGGTTCATGAAGCAGAATACAAAAATATTCATTGTTAAGGCGATGATAAGGAGGGCAACTAGAAATATCGTATATTATAATTAATAAAGTATTTTGCAAATATTAACATGGTATATATCTTTAAATGTACGTGATGTCATTCTGACCAATTGAGCAAACCAATTCTCATTAAAATACCTCACCTATGTCAAGTCTGAAAAAAATTAATGTAAAGGCAAGTCCATTAGAATACTTTCTCTCTGGTATATTGGTTTCCTTAACCACTTAAAACTGATAAATATTTACAGAAAAGATAATCTTAGTATGAGGCAGAGTATGGCATAGAGTAAGCATAAAAATAGGACAGGGAAACCAGTGGTGATACTCAAACAGAATGTACATAACTGCAAGACATCCCCTTCGACTGTATACCAGTGGAAAGGGAAGGGAGCAAACCACCACAGGTGCACTATTGCAACTTGTATATGAGGAAGCGCAGACAGGATATCTGAACTAGTCTATTCGCTCATCAAAAGAGGTCACACCCTATGTTCGAATTCTAGATGATGTTGGTGTTTTCGAAGTTCCGGCATGTAATCAATTATTTATAGGTGATATTATCCTCTAATTAAATTGCGAAATTATAAAGTAACCTGTAATTATCGGTAATCAGAAAATTATGTCATAGAATACACGTTATTAGGGATGCCTGTAGCCATCAATGTGTCTCCATATTATTATATATTTAACTGATTCGGTTGATTGGTGTTTTACGTCGCTTTCAACAATATTTCAGTTGTATCGCGACATGGAAGCAGGAGGTTACCAACCTCTCAAACATAGTGGCGCTACCTGGGAATCGAACCCGGATCGTGGGCGCCGCAAGCCTGCCCCTATAATTAACTGACAGATCATTAAAATTTCAATGTAAAATAAAAGTAAAGGTTTTATACCAATAGCTGAGATTATTGTGATGATGCTATTCCATGCGTGATTCTCGAATCCTGCAATACAATATTATTCAATTAAATTCCATTAAAATTTATCAAATAAATCACGAAAGGAGTTATATTCTATGATGTATTCAAAATATTGGTGTATATAAGTAATAATATTACCATTGTCTGTGGGCTGTCTGTTTGAACTAGGTTCGGTGTTTGTAGTTACAATGGTTGAAGTATAGCTGGATGTACAAGATGTTGTTACGTTGCTATCATTCTTTAATACGTGGGTGGATTGAGCTATTGGTAATAAGTCCTTACTGCAACAATGGTATTGTGATAAGTGAAAATAAATTAATTCACTTCTTAACTACAAGAGAAAACAAAATATCTAAACAAAGTGGGGCAGCGAACTTGTGTATCGTGTTTTACTGGAACTCGCAGTACAAACAATTAACTTACGTTGAAATTGTATCAAGTTGTCCTCCAAGAAAACAGACTGGATCTTCGAAAATAAAATATTTTATATACAGTCAAATATTTAATAAAATGTTTGAAACAATACATAGATCTTAAACACAACATCTATTTGCAAATAACATTCAACTAGTTCCTCGATATCTGTCAGTAAGATATCACAAATAAACTCTTAATAAGGAAAAAAGAATCAGACTTTGATGCAAGCAAACATGAAAGGTAGTGCAGTTCTATTATTTAAAAATGTTACTGACAAAAGATATCAATTAAATATGCCGATTGGCATACTTATGATAAATTAAACGAGTAAGAGGTATGGCATCATATTTGATTAATGAAGCAGCTGACCGTCGATTAATATTTCATGTTCTTTTGTCTTGAATATCACGGAAATATCGACAAATGCGAACAAAACAATACAAAACATCCAATAAAAATAATCATATAAAGCAAATAAAAAAGAAAAAAAAAAAAAAAAAAAAAAAAAATAAAAAAAAAAGAAAGAAAGAAAAAGAAGAGAAAAGAAAAACGATGAATGTTCGACTCCATGGAATCAAGGTTTTACTTAAGACAGTATTTAGTCAGATAGTATCCTGAATGAAGTGTTTGCATTTCATTTTTCTTCGTGGTATGCAGAAAGGGATGCAACATATATTTTCTATTAACATTTTGAAACAAAATATGATTGCGAAACAATATACTCCGGAGGCAACACTAATTTGATAACATTTTTAAACGTACATTAAGATAGAGATCAAGGTCACAAGGTTATATGTCAAGGTATGAATTGAACGGTTTAACACAAGAAAAACCCTACTTACTTTGGTTCAAACGATATAGCTATGTTAAGCATTTCTTAAAATGTTGGCCAAACGTTAAGGTCACGATCACAAGATAAGAAATAGCAAAAAGAATATACGGAAGTTGTCTCTTTTATATATTCCAGAATAGAATATCTATCAGGTGAAGGACTATTCCTTTCCATTTCAATGTAAAACCTTGCACGTGAAGTTACCCTTTTTCTACATATCGGTATAAAAACCTATCTGATGTAATTTTTCAAGTTCGACTTGAAGAAAAGCTTCACGATATCGATATCAGTAAATCAGTAATAACCTACATGATTCTGAATTGTCCAGAAGCTTCGGTAAATGTGGTATGACTTGATTCCGCATTGATATTAATCATTTGACGCAATTTCACTTGTACTTTTATTCCAGAAGAGCTTGATTATCCTGAATAGCGTTTCGGTATTTGGACATCTTTTTTGTCTGTTGTAACAACAAGATGAATTATTCCTCAGCGAGTACGTTTTGTGCCCCCACTTTCGCGAAATTGTGGGGACATTAAATCTCATTCGTCTGTCTGTCCGTCTGTCCGCCTGTCACAAAATATTTAACCCTGATCATTACATTTTTACTGTAAGACATAGGGCCTTCATATTTGGCATCTTCCTAATTCCAACACCTTTCCATTGGTATCAAAGTTTTTTAACATGTGACCTTGACCGTGACCTTTGACCTACTTTAATGTAAAGTTTTAACCGTAAGACGTAGGGCCTTATATTTGGCCTGATTTGCGAGAATTGCAATACTTTTCCGTTGGTACCAGAGTTTTTTTTTATCATGTGACCCTTATCGTAACCTTTGACCTACTTCAATATGACTTTTTAACCGTAAAACGCAGTGCCTTCATAGTTGGCATGTGTGTCCCTAATTGCAATACCTTTCCGTTGGTACCAGAGTTTTTTATCATGTGACCTTGACCGTGATCTTTGACTTACTTCAATGTAACTTTTTAACCGTAGGACGTAGGGCCTTCATAGTTGGCATATGTGTCTCTAAATGCAATACCTTTTCGTTGGTACCAGATTTTTTTATAACATGACCTTGACCGTGACCTTTGACTTTCTTCAATATGACTTTTTAACAGTAAGACGTAGGGCATCCAGAAAAGAAAAGAGAGAGAGAGATAGAGAGAAAAAACCCCCCAAAATCAAAAAAAAAGAAATCATAATAATAAAAACCCAAATCAAACCAAAACAAAACAACAACCCCCACCCCAAACAAAGGAAAAAACAAAAAAAAAAAAAAAAAAAAAAACAAGAAACAAAAAACCTACTCAAACAAAAGATTTATTAAGTAGAAAATATGCAAGTTTCATAAAACACTTTTCGTTTCATATTGTGAGTTTATTTATGAACAGATGTATTGTTAATATTTGATTTTGAAAAATATCTCTTCACACCGCTCTACTTCCTTTTTTTCTAGTACTTCAGTTTTAACATACATTTAAAAGCTGTACAACTTTGTCACGGAAATTACATTGTGTGTAATCGAGGAAGTTATTACGTAAACATTGTTTTTCTGTCCTCATAAAGGGAAATAGACAAAACTTGTACGAGCCTAAACGAGTGCACGGTATATGTAAATTGACATGAAGTATTCCAATAATTATCGGCGTATTGTAAAACTATGAGCCGGCGGAGCTCAATCGGTAGAATGCTTCATTCATGACCGAGAGGTATCAGGTTCGAGTCTCGCCAAATTGCTCTTTGGTATTCTGTTGTTTAAATGAGACAGTACAACTGATGTCCGGTGTCAGGATAGGAGTCACATAAAATATCCATCATTGCATAGGTCGAAATTTCTGCATCAGACAGATATCGTCACCATATAAATGCAATAGTCTGAAGTAAAACCAGACAAAAGAAATTTGAAATATAGAGGTTAAACAAGAGAAAAAAGTTTGAAATTTCAAAAAGTCATATATAAGACATTGGTTTACTTTATCAAACTTTATATTTCAACAGCAGTGGATTGAAAAGACCTTGGTGAAACAAGATCTCTTGAGTAACTAAGCAGGCACTCAGTACATTTTAACATTTTAAGCACAGATTACTTATACACTTAAAACGACCTATACATGAAAATCATATACTGCAAGTTTTATAGCGCGCTACATGGATGTTGTACGCCTTCCATCACTATAACTCTGTTAGAATCCAAACGGTCATATGGTTTATCAATATCAATGTCATCATAATCTCCCTCCTCCATCACAGGTGGTTGTAATGCTATTTCGTTTATGCATTCATACATATCCTCTTCATATACATCCTCTGTGTCAAAAATCCTGTCTCCATTTTGTATTTCACTTGGAGTAAAATTTTCTCTAGAAGTAAAACAGATAATAGAAAGTTTTCTATGTCAATGCACGGTAATGTATATCACACATCATGTGATTTGTATGAATCGCTCATTTCATAAGCCATTCAATTCGATAATATTCGGTCACTCTACTGTGAATTCTCATTACATATCTTTTCATTTTAGGAATATTTCTAAAGTATAAATATAATAGGAAATAAAAAGAAAAAGTAAATAAATAAATTACATTGTAAACTTACTTCTTTTTGCGGTTCATGAAGCAGAATACAAAAATATTCATTGTTAAGGCGATGATAAGGAGGGCAACTAGAAATATCGTATATTATAATTAATAAAGTATTTTGCAAATATTAACATGGTATATATCTTTAAATGTACGTGATGTCATTCTGACCAATTGAGCAAACCAATTCTCATTAAAATACCTCACCTATGTCAAGTCTGAAAAAAATTAATGTAAAGGCAAGTCCATTAGAATACTTTCTCTCTGGTATATTGGTTTCCTTAACCACTTAAAACTGATAAATATTTACAGAAAAGATAATCTTAGTATGAGGCAGAGTATGGCATAGAGTAAGCATAAAAATAGGACAGGGAAACCAGTGGTGATACTCAAACAGAATGTACATAACTGCAAGACATCCCCTTCGACTGTATACCAGTGGAAAGGGAAGGGAGCAAACCACCACAGGTGCACTATTGCAACTTGTATATGAGGAAGCGCAGACAGGATATCTGAACTAGTCTATTCGCTCATCAAAAGAGGTCACACCCTATGTTCGAATTCTAGATGATGTTGGTGTTTTCGAAGTTCCGGCATGTAATCAATTATTTATAGGTGATATTATCCTCTAATTAAATTGCGAAATTATAAAGTAACCTGTAATTATCGGTAATCAGAAAATTATGTCATAGAATACACGTTATTAGGGATGCCTGTAGCCATCAATGTGTCTCCATATTATTATATATTTAACTGATTCGGTTGATTGGTGTTTTACGTCGCTTTCAACAATATTTCAGTTGTATCGCGACATGGAAGCAGGAGGTTACCAACCTCTCAAACATAGTGGCGCTACCTGGGAATCGAACCCGGATCGTGGGCGCCGCAAGCCTGCCCCTATAATTAACTGACAGATCATTAAAATTTCAATGTAAAATAAAAGTAAAGGTTTTATACCAATAGCTGAGATTATTGTGATGATGCTATTCCATGCGTGATTCTCGAATCCTGCAATACAATATTATTCAATTAAATTCCATTAAAATTTATCAAATAAATCACGAAAGGAGTTATATTCTATGATGTATTCAAAATATTGGTGTATATAAGTAATAATATTACCATTGTCTGTGGGCTGTCTGTTTGAACTAGGTTCGGTGTTTGTAGTTACAATGGTTGAAGTATAGCTGGATGTACAAGATGTTGTTACGTTGCTATCATTCTTTAATACGTGGGTGGATTGAGCTATTGGTAATAAGTCCTTACTGCAACAATGGTATTGTGATAAGTGAAAATAAATTAATTCACTTCTTAACTACAAGAGAAAACAAAATATCTAAACAAAGTGGGGCAGCGAACTTGTGTATCGTGTTTTACTGGAACTCGCAGTACAAACAATTAACTTACGTTGAAATTGTATCAAGTTGTCCTCCAAGAAAACAGACTGGATCTTCGAAAATAAAATATTTTATATACAGTCAAATATTTAATAAAATGTTTGAAACAATACATAGATCTTAAACACAACATCTATTTGCAAATAACATTCAACTAGTTCCTCGATATCTGTCAGTAAGATATCACAAATAAACTCTTAATAAGGAAAAAAGAATCAGACTTTGATGCAAGCAAACATGAAAGGTAGTGCAGTTCTATTATTTAAAAATGTTACTGACAAAAGATATCAATTAAATATGCCGATTGGCATACTTATGATAAATTAAACGAGTAAGAGGTATGGCATCATATTTGATTAATGAAGCAGCTGACCGTCGATTAATATTTCATGTTCTTTTGTCTTGAATATCACGGAAATATCGACAGATGCGAACAAAACAATACAAAACATCCAATAAAAATAATCATATAAAGCAAATAAAAAAGAAAAAAAAAAAAAAAAAAAAAAAAAAAAGAAAAGAAAAAGAAAGAAAGAAAAAGAAGAGAAAAGAAAAACGATGAATGTTCGACTCCATGGAATCAAGGTTTTACTTAAGACAGTATTTAGTCAGATAGTATCCTGAATGAAGTGTTTGCATTTCATTTTTCTTCGTGGTATGCAGAAAGGGATGCAACATATATTTTCTATTAACATTTTGAAACAAAATATGATTGCGAAACAATATACTCCGGAGGCAACACTAATTTGATAACATTTTTAAACGTACATTAAGATAGAGATCAAGGTCACAAGGTTATATGTCAAGGTATGAATTGAACGGTTTAACACAAGAAAAACCCTACTTACATTGGTTCAAACGATATAGCTATGTTAAGCATTTCTTAAAATGTTGGCCAAACGTTAAGGTCACGATCACAAGATAAGAAATAGCAAAAAGAATATACATATGATTTATGAATAATTATGGATAAAGTAATTTATTTTAAAAACGATAAAAAGATAACCATTTCGAAGAATCTTCTTCGGATTATGCTGCTAAAGCCCCAGACTAGATAGATCCTCTGGTTCGATTTATTTAAAAGTGAATTAATACTTGTTCGTTGTATATTTCAAATTTTCATTATACTAGAGCTATCCCAATAATATTTATTACAATTAGACATATTCGCATGAATTCCTATATATTCACATATCGCATATCTTACAATAAACGTTCACTACTAATTTATATTTTATAATATTCATTCATTTGCTGATAAGAGGTTAAATTCTATATGCATTACATTAAATTTCCGCATTTCTAACAATACAAATATGTAAGTCGCACTTATTATCATAATTAAGAGAAGAAATTCATTGCATGTATAAACTTACATTTGTACAATTCATCACTTCTGATAGGTTTCTCTGGTAGATTTTTTTCACTACAATTTTCGGTTGGTTTGGGCATATCGTAGGTACAGTTCCAATGACGTAGTACAATTCTTAAACCGAAATGAAAAAAAGGACAATCTGTAATAAAACACTTTCTACATTACCTGAATAAACGGTCTCTTGCTTATATATATTTTACCTTCCTTATGTTGAAATTCGCTCACATCTTATACTACAAATCATTGGTATCACTCACGTTAATGACATACATATCGAAATACCGGATTTGGATATCATAAAGATTTTCTGTTATATATAATTTTGACTCTCTGGTTTAATTTGGATGCCGCAGTAGATGTTTTATGACAGTACATGCACAAACAAAAGTCAGATATGACTGTTGAATAAAAGATTTGTTTTTCCTAAAATTACTATGAAAATACAAAGAAGTTCCACATCACATAACGAGTGCAAAGGTTTGTCAGGGTTACCAAGTGGCACACGTTCAAGATGAGTCTTTATAAACAACATTTTGCGCTATCCCTATTATGATAATCAATGGACACTTTTTGAAGATGGATAGAATGAAATGAACTACCTGAAGTAAACTATCAACTTCTAAAATGCCGTAATGTTATCAAAATAAATGTGATACGACTAGACCATTCAACAGCTCCCAATTAGAAGTATAACACGTTCGTATTTGTTATTTAGAAAATCCTTAAAATATACAATTTTCTTACATTTTGAAGGCAATATCCGATGCTTAAAACAAAACTCCTTCAGAGTACCATTCTCAGTAAATCCACAGTGATACAGAGTAGCATTGGAACAGATAAATTCTTTACTTCTTTTTGTCCACGTTGCTAAGTCAGTTGGACAGGTAGAGACAATATATGCAACAAACAGAATATGAACAATGTATATATAAATCTCAGAAATACATCCACCAAATTTCATATTTGAATACATGTATATCCAACAATAACGCGTGTTCTCTATTAGGGAACTATATATTGATTGTAGAATGATGTGCTGGTTGATGAAAACAGGAAATGAAAAAGTTTTATCTGATACTTCCCTTTTTAGCTCATCTCGCCTTAAGGACCATGTGAGCGTGAGCGATTGCCTACACTTTGCGTTCAGCCTCGTTCGCCGTGCGTCTCTTTTGAAACTAATGACCTGATTGTAAGGAAACTTTGCATGCATGATATGTGGAATAACCTTTAGAAACAATCGTTTTTCCGGATGTTTAAACAAAATGTCTGGTTGGTGCATTGAAAGATCTCTATCTGCCAACTTATCGATCAACAATTTTATTTGTATCCCATATGGATTCGCAATTGTTAACGTTGAAAAAATCATCACGAAATTTGCAATGGCAAACTGGACTTTGAATACAGGACATCGAATGTTACTCTGGAATTTATACGGCTATAGTGAAAATGTTATTGAAGCATGTAAACGTAAGATGTACCAACTGTTCATTTGAGTGTTACTTAATTTACATGTGAATAAATTACCCCCACCCCACCCCCACCCTTCCGGGTGATCGCAGACGCTAAATGCGTCGCTGCTCTCTGATATCACTTGATACCTGATATAATGTTAGATCTAAATCTCTAGATGTGCAATCAGTTTGTTATCGAAACATCGGCCTAACTGACCCTTGTGAAGGGGCCCAAATGTAGGTAAATCAGATACCGTATAACCAGAAATTTTCTAGAGATACTAATTTTCGCGAGTAATTTGAACACGCGAAAATAAGTTGCCGTGAAAATTTGTACTCCAAAAAATAGGGACCAAACTGGTATTAATATCACCCCCGTTTCTCAATGGACCATGGACGTCTAAGAGGCAAAACGAGTAATCCAGGGGACCGACGGCAAACGCATATTACGGGCATGTACAATTTTAAAACCTTAATTGATAAAGCCCATGATTTCGATATGTCAGTGGTTTCACACATCTGTCGAAAGCTAACAAGCAATTATCAACGCGTGAATGAATACTGCATATGGTAATCAAAGCCATTGTACGTGTCCGTATTCCCTTAATTATTTGTTTACATATATACATCTATTGTTTGAAGGTACTTTCGCTGGATCAATGGACGGAGTGTTCCTTCCCATGCTCATTTATGGCGGGAAGACTGTTAAGTTTCACCCGCAATTCATATTCCCCTCCGAATTTCACATAACTCATCCAAAAACCACTATGCAAACGAGGAAATTATGATTCAGTATGTTGAAAAAAAAAATATATGCCCATATGTGGAATTTTATCTGCCGCTTGGTAAAAAAAACCTCCTCATTTCCGTTCAAGTCAAAGTGTCTCCTTTACTCAACAATTCCGCTCATTGCACCAACAAGCTACATGCCGCGGATTTGAGCGGAAACATGTGCGGTTTTACATAAAGGTGAACTGATTCACAGAGATGCGGTTAGAGCTTGTCGTCTGCCCAGTTGATTGACGACAGACGTTTTTATTTCATAGTTAAAGAACATGTTTATTTTTATTTATTTATTTTTTTTTTTTGAAATCGCGAACAATTGTATTCGCGAAAATAAAAATACACTTTTCTGATACTGAATGCGCAAAATTTAATACTCGCAAAAATTTACGGTATTACATTTTAACTTACAATTAAACTTAAAAGAAATACATTACAAAGAATTACTAGCAGATTTTATCTTGAATGGTATTATGAAAGGCTCTAATTGCCAAGTAAAGCTTTATCCCTGTGTCATATCCACCCTTATACCATATATTTTTATTTCTCATGACAAAACTTGTTGTATAATAAAAGTCGGGATCTCCGGGGTCATTTCCCCGTCCCCTTCATTTCAGAAATCTTCAATTACCTAATACTCTATCCCCACTCTTAAATCACCACAAGGTCGTTCCCCAACCTCTCATTTCAGAAATCTTTGATTATCTCAAAACTGGTTCAGATCCCCACCACTTAACCATACTATTCCTCATCAAAAACTGAGGGATAAAGTTACATTGATTATTCAATACGTCTTCTTTAACAAGAAAGGAATTCGCAAATAAAAGTATATCGTTTTAGGCCACAACGACACATTTTGTATACGAACAGTCTGTTTCCAGCAGCAAGTATACAGAAAAAGAGATCACCCAAATGTTTTGCGATTCTTGATGGAAAAGTGTTCCAGCAGATTGTCATCCTTCCGATGGGTACACATTACGTGGTACTGCTGGCCAATTTTTGTTTTTACTCATAGGAAACCGAATTCATTTTGTCCTTGATCTGCAAATGCAATAAACAATTAGCATCTCGGTTCAACTTTAAATACAGATACGTCGATTAGCCTTGGTCGATATATATATATATATATATATATATATATATATATATATATATATATATATATATATATATATATATATATATATAGATATATATATATATATATATATATATATATAGATACAACTGAGGTATTTTGCATCTTCTGCTTAATTCCACGATATACTCCTTTTAATTAGAGATAACGGTTCATTGATTACCCCTCTTTATGACTGATGATTTCAATTTCATGATTACAAATTTCTTTTTTCTAAGTAGCAAAAAACACCTTACTCTCCCACATACGGCGTCCTCATTTCTCAACTTAAAAGGTATGCCAGGATATGTTCTATGTACGAAGATTTCGTCCTGATCGCGAGGCTTCTTGCTGGGAAAGTATTCTCACAGTGATATACTGAGGAACGTTTGAAATTGTCACTGAGGAAGTTCTGTGGTCGATATAAAGATTAAGTGCAATTTAAGATCCTCCTTTAAAAAATGTCAACCGACATTTTAGGATCTGATCATACAAACTATCGATCTAAAATGTTTCACTACACTTGGTTTGACATTATATGTACATGTGCATTATAACACAAAATTTCAAATCAACAGCATTTCATTCTGTGGTATTTGCTTCCTGGTCTTGAAAAGTTGTTGCAAGACATTTCCTATGGATGTTGCGTGGAAACTTACTTCTCATGGAAACCTAGTCTCACCCCAATTCAAACTGGGGTTCGTATTTGTTTGAATATGACACTATACAAGGTATTGTCCATGTGGCCAATGATCTTCGAGATATAGTTAACACTTCGGCACTTTTTGGTTGTTTGCTTTATTAATGAAATGGCTGCAATTTATAGAAATCAAAAGTATGCCAGTATTTTAAATGTAAGACTGACGCACACACTCCTTCGATGTTGAATTGGCATTCAAATGGGCTAGATAGCTTTCGATTCTATATTGTGTTCGCTCCTTGACTCTAAATTGAATTTCCTGTTCGATTTTGTAGAATCGCTTAATGTCTAGGACAATCTCACATTTGTTTTCTTACTGTAAGTGGGGACTCAGACAGATCAATGGTCTGAGCTGACTTCCGGGGCAAAAAAAAAAACCAAAAAAAAAAAAAAAAAACAAAAAAAACAAAAAAAAAAAAAAAAAAAAAAAACCACACAAAACCGTAACCTCATATTGATGTTGCTCTATATATTTTTGATATCATTTTCTAACTCTAAGTTATTAAAGGTGTTGATATATTTTATGACCTCTCAACTTGGGATATTCGTTGATCCTTTTTCTCTGTGTGGATTATTATTTATTATTTGTCCATTTTTTGTTTTAGTATGTGTCCTTTGGTTGTACTGCATTTGCGATGATGGCAAGGTGGGCCCGTAAACCGGTTAACTAAATCAATTGAGCACCGTCTGTTACTCAGTTTATTGTCCTAAGTCAGTATCACATCTGTCGTACAATCAATACTTTTGCAATGTCATTACATGGATTGCATTATTTACTAAGTTTTATTGTACGTCTCGTTGAAGGCTTTTGTAACTAGGTCAGAGGTTTTCCCCTTCCCTTTGATACTCCCTTCACATTCTTACGTATATATCTATGTATGTTTCAATGGGTATTTATTTTCCTCCTGTATTCACTTTTAATCCTTCAATTTTTAAAACTTTAAGATGCTAGGGAATAGACAAATATAAGTTCATACAGCTTTAGTCCTCTCGATTTTCCTTTGAATTGCTGTAGGCATCCATGATTTGTTTTGTGTTTTGTTCATGTTAATATGTTCAAACTTTGTAGTCATCCACAAACCTGTGCAGATTAACTTTCATAATCATGTATAGGTTTGTGCTATTAGTCATTGCAATATATTTATAACTGAACCCGCATTTCTTTACAATAAAAGAAAAAAGAGGAGTTACCGGCTCAGTTATGTGGCAGAAGGCACCATGGAGCTATACAATACATGAATATAAATAATATAATAGAACATTTAACACATTACAAAAATATTTTATTGTAGTGCAATTACGATACCGACTTAGGACGGTCATTTAATTTGACAAAAGCCAAACAAATGGTGTGGTTAACCGGTTTACGGGCCCACCTTCCCACTCACCGTAACAGCAGAACAATCAAAAGACGTACATTTAAAAATTTATAAATAATCCTCCATGTAAAGAACAAGGGTCAACAGGTTTCGCATATTGAGAGGTCATAAAAATATAAACACGTAAGGTATTGTAAAAAACATAATGGTATAAAAATATATGCGACATCAACATGATAAACCGTGATCTGCCAGTCTGAAAGCGAGCTAAGACCCTAGATCTGTAGGAGTCCCGACTAACAGTCAGAGGGGACGAGGTTCGGGACCATGTCTCCTCTGAAAGAGGTTTGGACAATGCCCGTCATATAGTCCCCACCGCCCTGTTAGTCAGCGTGCAACGTTCAAGTAAAAGTCTGCATAAGGCTGTAGAGGGGCCAAATACAAGACCTATAGTCTTTTTGATGATCTCAATATCATATTGTCTATTTAGGAGACGTTTGACTATTTTATTACATGATAAGATAACGTTATCGGAGCCTTTTACTTTCCTTAGTTTATATACGAGATCACCGTAAAAATTAGGATGGGAAATTCCATTGGATACATACTGTTGAAAAGAAATATTTCCAAATTTAGATAGAAGTTCTGAATAAGATCTGAAGAATTTGCCGAATGTTTTTCTTAGCTTGTGATATCTGTAACCCCGAGTTAAAAGTTTAGTAGTAATTTGTAAATTTCGTTTATGAAAGTCCAAAACATCGGTGCAGCCTCTGACAAATCGAACTAATTGAGATATATAGATACCATATGATGGGAGTCGAGGGACATCGCCATCCAAGTAAGGGAAATTTACAATAGGAAATCCAAAATCCTCACGTTTATCATAAATATTAGTATATATTAGGTTGTTGATAATTTTGATGTTTAAATCTGAGAAAGGTGTAGATTTATCTCAAGTATTAGCTTTATTCAATGTGAGCTCTGGTGGATATATTTCTGATATAACTTGTTCGAATTCAGGGTTGTCGATAACCAAAATCCAGATATCTGCAAGTATTATTAAATTTTTCAATGAGGTCAAAACGTTTTGATTTTTGAATAGAAACCATAAAATCCCTCTCATAACAATAAAGAAATAAATCTGCTATCAGAGGCGTGCAGTTAGTACCCATAGGAATCCCAACTATTTGTTGATATATCTTGCCATCAAATTGCACAAAAATATTATTCATGAGAAAATCTAGTGCTTTACATAATTCCTTGCAAGTCCAGTATTTATATGAAGTATATTGTTTGTTGGAAAAAAATCCAGAGTTATTGGAAGTACATATGTACGTTTTAGATTCTCTGTGAAAACACCATTGTATAAGAGACAGCAACTTGCTTTTAACCAAATCATGAGGCAGAGATGTATAAAGTGTAGAAAAATCAAATGTAGAAATTTTAGTCGCTTTGAAATTTAGCGAAAGAAGTTTGTCTATAACTTTATGAGAATTTTTAATCGACCAAAAGTAATTGATGTTACTATTATGAAATGCGACATCACAATATTTGATAATATGATCTTTTATAGCAGCTAGAGCAGACGTAATATGTTTCGATAGTACCGTAGTAGAGCAGTGGCTAGAATTAGATATGAAACGTGATTTATATGGACTTTTATGTAGTTTTGGGAGCCAATACATGGTTGGGAGATCAGATTTATCAGTTTTAATTTTGAAGTCGGACATGGTCATGAGGTGATCGTGCAAGGTGCTCTCTTTTGAGGTAGGGCTTTCCACATATGTATGAGTTGAGTTTAATTCGTTTTTAAGTACTTCAATATAATATATTTGGTTCCCCTTACCAAGCTATTTTACGTCGGTACGTAGCTGCTGAATCATACCTTCAGTTATGTTATATCTGATGTTTGGCCTGTGGCTTCAGCAGCTGACACAGCCATATGAGGTCGAGTCTTCCTGCCGCTAGGCCTGTGATGTATCATTCGCATATCTGCATGATCTACTATATGTACAACATAGCAGCCAGGATTTTTGTTTTCATTTCAGTCAAAACCAGATTTTTTCTTTCCAGGATCAGTATCTTTATTTCAGAAAAGTGCCACCCCCCCCCCCCCCTAAACCTCGACTGGTTGCCCCTAAAATAAGTCTTTTTTTCAACGAAATTTGTCATAAAATTGATGAGACAAAGTTAGGATTTCTTTTTTGATATTTTGTTCTATTTCGTTGATATCTTGATTCCAGTCTAATTGGGGAGTTTTTTTCTTCTCGTGTCAACACCCTAAATGAATGGTCTGGCAACAAAGAATCTATATGTGAAGCATAAAAGCGTTACCCCTCATGGTTCTAACGATAAAGTCCAGATTAAAATTTTTGAAAAGTACGTGAAACTTCAATATCAAGGTCAAAAGTGATGACCCTAAATAAATGGCCTGGCCACGAGGAATCTATACGTGAATTAACAAAGCCCAAACCTTAATATGTCGAACGATACAATCCCGGTTATAGATGTCGGGGTTTGTCAATAGCTCACCGGACATTCGTGCCCGCGAGCTAATTAAACTATTGCAATAGTTGGAAATAAAAAAAAATTCTCAGAAAATGGTATGTATGCATGTCCTTAGTAATTTCTGTCGTACAGTTTTGTCAGATATCTTCAGTATATTTCTTTTGCATTCACTCACCACAAAACAAAAGGGAATTCATTATTTTTCGCAAACTGCAATATTACCTATGTATTTTCCTCTGCCGGCTTTTTTTCATTAGCCAATTGTTAGTTTATGAAGCAAAAGCTGCAGATATTCCCGGTTTTCGATGGGTTTGGGTGTTTGATTGATCGACATTGAAGTACTGGTACTTTATCACTGGTACTTTTATTAGAGACAATAACATACAAACCACAAAACAATTGAGTATGACAATTTGGCTTGGTCATAGAAGAAATGTTTCCATCTCGTCTCTTTGAAATTTATATGACCAAATCATTGATGGGGATCATATAAATCATTATATGGTGTGTTTGTGATTTACAACTACTTAGCTGTGGTTTATTTTCCAATATTTTCCCCAGTCAAAGGAACAATTAAATTACTCAATCGATTTCTATTCTGCAGACGACATACTTAGTTACTTATAAATCAGTCATTCAGTTTTCAGAAAACTACCGTGACGGAGCATTTTAGAACTGTGCTTGTATAGTAGATGGCCTTCCCATATGGTCTCACTTCTGAATCACAGTGGTCCGTGAATGTCCACTGTGGTACATTGTTGTTAGTGTCACTGTCATATGACATCAGTTACTTTATTATTTTTCATGAACGTCACATTTATTCCCTTTGCAGTGTGGAGCTCAGAAAAAGTTCCCCGCGGAGGGTTTGGACTTAAGTGTTATTATACTCTTTTCCTGATGCTATGTGACAGTGGCACTTTCTACACAGTGTTGGTGTAAATTGGGGAGTGACCCCGCCTAGTCTCGTGCGCGTCGGAATGCGTCAGCACATTTTATGGGAAGTGAAGTCACATCACGTCGTCATCAGCTAGATTCATGGCGTTTCAAACAATTAATTTTCGAGATTTAGATTTTCTTGAAGACGATGCGGACGATTTAATACTTTCGCAAATTTGCGAGGAAATAGAAAAAGAGCAAGAATTTTTCGATAATTTTCAAGGCATAACTCTTAGCCAAACAGTCAGGGACTACGAGTGCGAGTTCGAGATTGACGTCAGTGACGACGAAATCCTGGGAAATTTTGATATCAAACTACCAGAAATCGAACAGATCGAGGAATCTAGCCGATTTGGTGATGCAGTTTCTGACGAGGAAATAAGGGTTTTAATCGAAAGCCAAGAGAATGCCAATACTAAGAAGAACACTCGATGGGCTGTGAACATATTTGAAAAATGGCGGCTCGAGCGCAATAAACAGGGCTCGAACATTCTTCCCTTAGAACAGCTTACAACGGCAGATCTGAACACTAATTTGATACAATTTATAATGCGAGTAAAACGTCAAGACGGCCATGATTATCCTCCGAAATCTTTATATCTTATATCATGCGGACTTTTACGTTACCTGCGAGACAAAGGCGTGCACGATAAGAATTTTTTCGATTCCTCCAATGCTAATTTGGCGGAATTCAGGAAAGTGTTGGACAGTAAAATGAAAGAACTGCTGACTCAGGGTATTGGAACAAAGCGTAAACAAGCGGATCCAATTATGCCGGAAGACGAGGCTACGATATGGGATAAGGGTGTGTTTGGTATGAAAAACGGAGATACATTGCAGTGTACTATATTTTATTACTGTTGCAAAATTTTCGGACTACGTGGTCACGACGAACATCATAATCTGGATTGTAGCCAATTTCATATTGGAGAGGACACTAAAGGCAAATTTGTTGAATTTTTTGGGAAGTCTAAGACATTTAAAGGAGGACTAGGCCAGCGGGAACTGCACAATAAACACATTAAACACTACTGCGAGTCAGGTAGGCAAACTTCATTCATCTCATGATTAATACTCTTTTTTGTAAGCATTAACTACTTATGAGTATTTTGAAATAAAACGCACAGGGCATCCTCTAGTTCCGCGTACTGTAGTTGTGTGTAGTCTGGCGTAGACGTCCTACACTATAGGGAACATATAAAAAGATGTCGCATATCAACATTATTGCAGATTGTTTATTATATTTTTTGCTACATTTTTAGAGACTGATTTATTCTGTTTTAGGTCCACGCTGCTTGGCCGACTATTTCCAAACATACCTAAACGCTCTTGGAAATAATGGGAGGTTTTATAGGCGTCCGTTGACTGGTAACCCAATTCGTTATGGCAATCAAGTTGTCGGTGTTAATAAATTAAAGTGTTTGATGAAAATTATATGTTTTCTGGCTGGGCTTCAAGGGAATTACACCAACCATTCCGGGAAGCGGACCTGCGCCACTGCACTGTATCAAGCTCGTATTGATGAAATGGAGATTATGCAACGTACGGGCCATAGATCCGAGAAGGGAGTGAGGGCTTACAAGCGAACCAATAGTGACATCACCAAGAACGTGTCAAGTGTGTTAAATCCGCCCATGCCAATGGTTTACCATGGATTCCGCAAATTCGGAGCCTATGGATGAAGATGTTGAGCACACGAAAGCCAAGTGTGATTGCCCAGAAAACGTAATTTGCGATGTAACAAATAGACCTTATTTCAACAATTGCAACGTGTCTTTCACCATTACTAAGTGAAATGAAATGAAATGAAAAGTGTTGATGCGATGCCGTTCTATGTTTTTTTTTTATTAATATATTCCAGAGAAATGGAAAATGTTGTATTGAAATAAAATTTTGTTGAATTATGTTTTATTTTCTCAGAACTGTGTCACTTTCCTCTGTCGTCCAGAATGTGCATTATAATAGGAAGTTATTGTACAGTTACGAGTGTACAATAACTTCCTATTCTTGGAAGTTATTGCATGGAGTAGGCGTATCCCATTACAAGGTATTGAGAATTGTTGACCTGGCAATCACAATAGAGACACGCTGAAACCATGATACAACTCAGGTAAAAAGTCATCCTGAGGTTATTAATCCTCTAACGGTAGCATACAATAGGTCCGGTAAGCCAAGCTTAGTTTTAGATTGTAGACACGTGAATCCATACTTGTTCCGATTTAAGTTCAAATATGAAGACAGTAGCGTAGCCAGAAATGTGTTTTCAAAGGGAGACTTTATTTTTAGTTTCGATTTGAAATCGGCTTATCATCACGTTATGATTCACCCAGAGTACTAAACCTTTCTAATGTTTAGTTGGCAGGGATTTTACTACGTTTATAACGTATTGTCTTTTGGGTTGTGTACTGCAAGTTTCATTTTTTCTAAAATTATGAGAGAAGTTGTAACGTATTGGGTAAGTCAGAGCATCAATATTATAATGTATCTTGATGATGGTTTGGCGGGGGCTTCGAATTACGTAGAGGCCAAGGTAATGGTGTGGCTCGGTCTCGAGTGGGACACGAAGATGGGTAAGCTAGGATTGACAAAGGCTCGTGTTGATAAAATCATTAAAAGTATTCATTATTTATTTACTCGTTTAAGCGAGGCTTCCTTAAACTTCGTCAAAGTAAGGAAGCTTGCTGGTATTGTGGGTCAGTTAATATCGACTCAGGCAGTGAATGGTAACGAGGTAAGGTTGCGCACTCGCTATGCATACGAGTGTATTATGAGTAGAGCGTCGTGTAGTGACTGGTGATACGAAATCAGAAATAAACTTTTGGTTGAACAATCATGAAAGCATGAATGAGTTAGGTAGTAGTTTGCACGTAGATGACGAAAATGAAGCATGTGACGTAAAAATGTTTTGCAATGCTTCGGGTTATGCAACCAGTCATTTTTGTGAGTTCCCATATGAAGAACAGATATACGGCAGTTGAAATCCGTATTATCAAACAGAAAGCTCCACAGGGAGAGAGATAGAATCTGTTAATAGTGTTTTGAAATAGTTTTTACCTTTACTTGAAAACAAACGTACTGAAGTATATACTGACAATAAGAATGTTGAAACTATCTTGAATGTTGGTAGTCGTAAACCTCATATTCACAGAGTAAGCATGGAAATAAAGGAGGTTTGCCTCCAGCGCAATGTGTGTTTGAAACTAAAAATACCGAAGCAGACAAATAAAGCAGATTAATTGATTGTGATGATTGTGGTATGCAGACTTGAGTTTTCGAAAAGTTTGGTAACATGTGGGGTAGACTCACTTTTTATCGTTTCTCTTCATTTTACAACAGTATATGTGAACAATTCAGTTCACATTTTTTTTTTTTTTGGTGAACGAGAGATGCTGGAAAAGGCATGAAGGCATGGACGCTGGAAAAACGAAAGCAGCAAAGATGGTTATGTGGTAGACACTCTTGATAAACGCCTTGAAGTTTCTAAAAGTTTGGGATTATAAACATTTCGATTTTTTATCGTTTGCCTGTATTATTTATATTTCGAACATTTAATTTTTAATTCACATATAGATCGTCCAGTTTCCCCATGCTTTGTAAGTCTATTAACAAATGTATATTTGCGTTGATTGTTTTTTTATCGAATGAATACTTAAATTTTCTCGTGTTTCGGAGTATAGCGACAACATGTTGTATTGATGAATGTTTATTGACATAAAAGGTAATTGGTTGATTACCAATTGAATTGGTTAAAATGGAATGTTCCATGAGAGTGTTCAGACGTGCATTAAGTTAAACAATGTGGTCGTTCTCCTACCGTAATTTAAACTGCAAAGTTCAAGTTTGAAGAGTATGTTGATGCATTTCATGTTTGTTTGTGACTACCCAGTTTTCAGAGTATTTTTAGGAATACCTTTACAGGTTTTTATCTCTGTTTTCCCCTTGGTTTTTATACATTTGCTTCGTCCAGATAACGTACGGTCGTTTTCTATTTTAGATTTTAAAATGATATATGTTATTTTTGAATGATTATAACGGACTGTAATCGTATCAAACATCGCAGCCATTCACATTACGGGCTAGTCGGCAAATGTATATTTGCGTTGATTGTTTTTTACTGAAAACACTGAATGAATACGTGCATTTACGGCGGGTGAGACTAATCAAACAGGAGACATTCCTCCTTGGCATCTGGTCTCACCTCTGAATTTCAGGGGATCGTGAATGTCCACAGGGGAACGTTGGATTTTGCCGCCTTACTTTAAAGTAATTACTCAAAGTAAACAACATAAAAGTACCAAAGTGTTAAACATATCTCGAAGTCCATGAAATGAAAGGACAATATCGTGTATAGTGTCATAGTCAGACAAATACGAACCGCAATTTAAACTGAAGTGACACCATGTCTCCGGGAGGAATAAGCATCCAATGTTTGCATGAAACACCCTTCGTAAAGTCCTGCAAAAACTTTTTTATTCACGCACGCACGCACGCACGCACGCACACACACACACACACACACACACACACACACACACACACACACACACACACACACATATGTTGAAGATGATCATTTCAAGGAGAAATTTCAGCATCAAAAAGGCAAACACTTTCCCACAGAGAAAAGCTAGATGGCATTAAGAGAGACATACAACACGTGTATTGTAAATGACTCTGATATAAGTGGGAAGTGTTAAAAACATAAACTGTTGTTACTCCACTTGAAACAATGTCCGTATGAATCGAGGAAGGATGGAAGAACGAAGTAACATTATGACCAGACGTGATATACCCTGAAAATTGATCAATAGTCCCGTTGCATTTACAAGCCAATTCACGAAGTCATACAGAAGTTCAGTTAGTTATATATTTTGAGTCTGGTTACGTTGGGATATGATATCACTTTTTCTTTGTTTCTAATCCTTACGTCCGTCTATCTGTCTAACCCCATATCCATTTGGGCAAATATAGATTAGTCCTTTAACCCCAGGATTTTACATTAAAGACTTACCATATCAGGATGAAGAAGACTTGGTTTTGAAGATTCTCGGCGAGTTTTATTGTCATGGGTCAAGGTCACACATAATATCTTCAGTTCCAATTCGCTACAGTATGTGTTGCTCTTCATCTAATCTCAACTGATGCATGCACATGTTATAAAAACTAAACCGTTTCAATTTATCACAGTTTATGTGAAGCCATGTGGCCCAGTGAATGAGATGCTCGGCTTGTGATCGAAAGATCCCGGGTTCAACCCCGCCGTGGGCACACTGATGTCCTATCTTTTGCATAAGGCAGTAAAACCCTAGGTCCCCTGTCACGGTATGCGTGCACGCAAACAATCCCTCACTGCTTCCGGTAGGTCCGTTGCAACGTTTGATATATTTGTTGTGTTCATCGCAGCTACGGAAAAATTATTATTCGTAATGAATATCTTGCGATAATGCTTACGTTTTACTTTCTCCGCAACGACAATATTGCTTTTTAATAAATTTCTTATTTTCTTTTACCCTAGAACAACGCCGTCATATTGTTTTTCTCGCCTCAACTTTAGTTGATCACGTGATTTCAATATTGGTCGAGTTTTATCACGTGATCTACTGGCTTAGTTCTGTCGATATTGGTTTAGTTTTTAATTTCATATCGTTTTGGGCAGGAAATTTCATATGAGAATCATATTATAAAAGTTAATTAATAATATGACATAATTAGTGTTATGATATGATATACAACTGAAATATCACGATATTCGCATAAACGATTCATACTTTCAGAATGCTTTTATATAATCATATAGAACAATGTATTTGCACATGGTACTTTCGTAATCTAGTAAATCAGAAGAGAGTTCATATATCTGCAACGTATAACTACGATCTACGTGAAGTCTTCTGGATACCGGCGAAGTAATATCCATGACGTAAAGCATTCAGACATTATTAATTTTAGATGAAATTTAATAAAACGATGCTACTTTGTCAATGATGTGAATATATTATTAATGGTTTAAATAGTTATGTGAAAGAATGTATATTTGTCCGAGCAGCCACTTGCCGTAACCGTTGGCAACCATTGTGAGGTTCCTGTTACAAACATTATCTTACATCTTAAAATTCCTACGTCTCTGTGAATTAGTTTAGTGAAAACTTAAGAATTGAAAGCCATTTTCAAACAACACCAACGACGATGTATGTGGTACATCTATACTAGATTCATCATATCTGTCTGTCTATCTGGCTAGTTAGCGCATTTTCACAATCCTTTACAAAGGCTGTGCCTCGTTGCATATCGCTCTTTTCATACACTAACACAATGCACTTTACACAGCATCATATGTACAATCAAACCTTGGGAGTAAAGGGCCGTCCCCATCTCACCATCGTCAAATGGCCATACACACAAAAACAATTGCTTGATCTAACAGCAATTGCAGCTCTGCGGGAATGATATCCCATCTTCTTTCAATACAAAGTGTGCCCACTGCATGAGCAGTGACGTAGCTCGGCAGTTAAAAAAAGGGCGCACAACCATCCAAAAGTGAAAAAAAAAAGAAAAAAAAAGGTGTTTGTGGAACACTATGTCCCGGCGTCAACAAAGTCCGACGAAAAAGCTATTTTTAGCACAAAGGTCACGGTGAAGGTCTCACCGTGACACGGGACCTCGGTTTTACTGTCTCATCTGAAAGACAGAGCACTGGTGTACCACCGACCGGTGTCGAACCCGGACCTCTTGGTCACAAGCCGAACAACTCATCCACTGGGCTACACCTACTTATATCTTTCAGATAAGAGCAGAAGCCGGTGTAACATTAAAAAGTGACCTCATTGAAAACTGACCGACGGGTCAGATTCTAATGTTAAAAACTGACCCACGGGTCAATTTTCAACGGTTTGAGGGTCGATTTTTAATGTGGAAAATAAAATTGACTCGGTCCGTTATTTAATGACCCCACCCACGCATGAAAAAGTGACCCTCGCGTGAAAATGTGACCCTCGTTGAAAATTGACCCGCAGTGGTGGGTCATATTTTAACGTAAAAAATTGACTCTTGCGTATAATGCTCCCTTGAACTATGCAGTTCACACTGTATACTTCCTGTTTGCACACTGGTCATTTACAGCATGGTTTACATTTTACGTTGGATAATGACATCATATGTATAATATTATACAAATTTCGATCTCATTAGACGCATTGTCTGTTAAAACTGATATTTCATTAGCTATAAGCACACTGTGTGCTTTTGTTGAATAAAAAGTGATATTTTGCAGAGACAATGCAGGGATTATAATAGGAAAGGGGGGGGGGTGGGTGGGGGTGGGTGTTTCATATTTCAATATCAATTCATGACTCCATATGATAAAGCTTCGAACCCCTGTTTAAAATATAGTGTGACTTTTAATAATCTTTCGATAAACTTGAAAACTTGTTATTAGAGGTGGAGTCAAATTTCAACATTAAAAAACGACCCCATGTCGACATAGTCTCCTTATTAGTTGTTACAATATACATATTTAGCTAAGTACACTGTATGCTTTTGTTGAATAAAAAGTGATAATTTGCAGATACGATGCAGGGATTATAACTAGGGGATGGGATGGAGGTTCATATTTCAACATTAAATCATGAATCCATAACTATGAAAAAAGCATCGAACTCCAGCTTAGAATATAGTGTGCACACGTGACTTTTAATAAACTTGAAAACTTGTTATTAGAGGTAGGGTCAAATTTTAACATTAAACAAGAGCAACGCCTAGCGTGGCATAATACGCCCGTCGCTTAATTCGGTCATGATCAATTCGCATTTGGCATGATTTTCATGAAAAACACCTGAGGTTTACTGAAGTTAATTGCGTTTCATAGCATTTTATCATAGGAATAAGTCCAAGGGCAATAACTCCTGCAGATATGGTCCTATCCAACCCATCTTGGAACTTGACCTGCAAAAAAAAAAACTTGAAATGCTTTAGTACAAGCCCCCCCCCCCCACCCCCCACATAAATTATAAATTTCTCAAAAATGAAGAAAAAGATATCAATACCTGTAACATACGTGATAGTTGGTACATTTTACTTGTTTCATGGTAAATTTCATAATGTTTTGACAAAAATTAGATTTTTAATGAAATTTCAAAACAAAATCTTGAAATTTATAGGTCCAAAGGCCGTAAATCCGTCAAAAGTAGGTCAATCGTAATAACACTCGAACTGGTACTGACGCCGTTTAAAAAAAGCTATATACCAAATGTCAACAAAATATCTTGAAAGACGGCAAAAAAAGTCCGGAAAACATTACCTAGGACATATGGTCAGCTTCCCCCTTCCTAAAATTATAAATTTCTCAAAAATGAAGAGAAAGATATTAAAACCCATAACATATGTGATAGTTGGTACATTTTACTTATTTCATGAGAAATTTCATAATGTTTTGACAAAAAAAAAAGATTTTTAATGGATTTCTGAAAAAAATCTTGAAATGTATAAGTCCAAGGGCCATAAATCCGTCAAAAGTAGGTCAATCGTAACAAAACTCGAACAGATACTGACGCTGCTTGATATAAAGCTATATACTAAATATCAACTCAATATCTTGAAAGACGGCAAAAAAGTCCGGAAAACATGACCTAGGACATATGGTCACCTTCCCCTTCCTAAAATTATAAATTTCTCAAAAATGAAGAAAAAGATATTAAAAACCGTAACATATGTGATAGTTGGTACACTTTACTTGTTTCATGAGAAATTTCATAATGTTTTGACAAAAAAAACCCCCAGATTTTTAATGAATTTTTAAATTTTGTTTTAAATGTATAAGTCCAAGGGCCATAAATCCGTCAAAAGTAGGTCAATCGTAACAAAACTCCAACTGGTACTGACGCCGCTTGAAATAAAGCTATATACTAAATTTCAAGTCAATATCTTGAAAGACGGCAAAAAAAAAGTCCGGAAAACTTGACCCCGGACAGACGGACGGACGGACGGACAGTGCCATAATATAATACTCCCCGTCTAATGACGGGCGTATAAAAACGACCCCATGTCGATACAATCTCCTTATTACAATACAAGTATTTAGCCAAGTATACTGTGTGCGTTTGTTGAATAAACAAGGATAAGTTGAAGAAACGATGCAGGTATTATAACTAGCGGTTTAGGGGGGGGGATCATATTTCAACATTAATTCAAGACTCCATATGAAAATAAACATCGAACTCCTGCTTAGAATATAGTGTGATTTTTAATAAAATTGAAAACTCGTTATTAGAGGTGAGGTCAAATTTTAACATTAAAAAAAAAACGACCCTATGTCGAGATTATCTCCTTATTACAATAAAAGTATTTAACTAAGTACACTGTCTGTTTTTGTTAAATAAAAAGGGAAGTTTTGCTGAGACAATGCAAGGACAGTAGCTGGGAAAGGTGTGTTAATATTTCAATGTAACAGGGTTACGTTCACATTTGAAATAATAAATCCTGTTTAAGGTCCGATGATTTATTTTGTTGAATCAATCTGTTCTTTTATATTTTATATGAACCCTAAAACATTTAAACAACAATATATAAGTATAATGAAACATGATGATAAAAACATATGCATGATAAGGATTACAATGCCGTTAAAACAATGTAAAATAATCAATACAGTAAGAGTTACTTCCCTTACAACGTAATCCATTATCAATACATGAAATATGATATTTATTTTTCTGATATGATAATATTTCATTACATTAATATAATAAGTATGTATTTTAATACATAGTAAAATGTAGGAATTAATCAAATGTTTAATTTGAGCGAATAATTAATAAAATACCTTATTATGGATCAGGGTCCACACACACCTTCTATATCAGATAAATCTCTTACATTCTGGTAATCTATAGGTAATAAGAACGAACGTTTTAATCATTCTATATAATGAAAAATGCATCAGCGCGCATCAACACATGCGCGTCAAATTTTATAAAACTATACACAACAATGATGTACACTAGTGAATATTAAATCAAATAAAGAAAACTACTCTCACTTTAATAAACTTTTAATAAACAATCATACGATGTTACGAGAATGAAAATTAGAAATAAGAATATTATCAGAAAATATGAAAATTATGCTAAAGAAAGAATGAAAAGCAAACTTACTGTCAGTAGGTAGGTCGTATGTATATATATGATTTATTTGTAGATGTTTTACGCTGCGTGTGTATAATAATTTTAATATGCGTCTCTCCCCGATCGAATCGTTTTAATGTCTGTTCTATATCGCTCGCCAGGGTACTTTTGGCGGGAATCAAGCATGAAAAATAAGTGACCAATAGTATTATAGAATGTATGGAAAACTGACCAATGCATATTCTCCACACACACATATATATATAGGCTAGAACAAGTAACCTTAAGCTATGTAATGGAACAAAATATAAATAAAAGCGAAAATTGAAAACTGATTTAATTGTTTTTATTTGAAGTAGTTTACAATATTTTTATGAAATATATAAATAGACAACATGAATTATATACAATAAATATCGTAAAATTTCACGCTACCACATATGCCCCCTCCATAGGAAATGACGTCCTCGTCATTACCACCGCATGGAAGACATATGAAAAATAAAATCAAACAAATTCCAATAATCAAATAATTCATTTTGTTAAATTTATTTTTTTTATCCAGCAAAACATTTATCATGGCCTTGCAAACCATATTGACAACAAATTCGCCATCCCTTATCCAAGGCGGTTGCTTCCTCTGCCTTTCTGATCTACGAATCTGGTTTGTATCAGTTGGATCATCATTGTTGCAACTATCGTCCATATCTCGCGATCCCTGAGCTCCATCACTATTAAGAACCTCGTGAGAGATATCTACTTCATGTGGGGTGGTGTCAGTCTCAGTTCCAGGCACAGAAGTATTCCTTACGTCACTTGTAGAAAAACAGTTTGAGGCGTCCCTCTCCCCTCCTATATCCTGTCCATTCACGTCATGCTGATCGTCATCAGAATGGTCGTGATGGGTTTTAATATTCTGCCTAGGCCTATTAAGAATCACACAGTTGAATTCATCATCGGACGAATCACTTTGTTGTGTCTGATTTACAATTTCAGATGCAGATCTAGACTCTAAAACACTTGATTTTACACGCTTCTCTACCCCTCTATTAATTTTTCTTGGAGCTGGCACTGGCTTGGTCGACTTTTGATCTGATGTATCACATTTATTAAAATTTCCGATAGGAAGCAATAGATTCCTATGTAGTGTACGTTTTCGACCTTCACCATTTTCCTTTCGTACGATGTACACAGGGATGTCGACGTTAGGTTGACCTAACACAATGTATGGATCCTCCTCCCACTTATTAGCTAACTTGTGTCTCCCATCAAATGCAACTATTTTCACCGTAACTCTATCGCTAACTTCAACTCTTCCTCCTCTAACCCTTATGTCGTAATTTGTTTTCTGTCTTTGTTGTGCTGTATTTGTAACTTTTGATGCTAATTCGTATGATTTTTGCAATCTCTCCTTCATATCAGCGACATATTTTGTCATTGATTGCGTCTTATTTTTGTCCTGCTCCAAACCAAACGCAATATCTACTGGTAACTTTGGTTGTCTTCCAAACATGAGAAAATATGGAGTTTGGCCCGTTGTACTTTGTCTCATAGAATTATAAGTATGTACCAGTGGAGCTATATATTTCTTCCAATCTCTCTTTTGATCTGATGCTAACGTTCCCAACATACTCATGAGAGTTCGATTAAATCGTTCCGTTAATCCATTACCCATGGGGTGATAAGGGGTAGTCCTGCATTGCTTCATTCCGGTGATGGCACACAGCTCCTTCATTAAATTTGACATAAAATTAGCACCCTGATCAGAATGTATTCTTTGAGGAAATCCGTAGTGCACCACAAAGTTGTTAAAGAAAGCCTCTGCTGTAGTTTTGGCTGTGGTGTTCTTAGTTGGAATTGCGATTGCGTATTTGGTGAAATGATCCGTTATTACGAGTATATTTTCATAGCCTCCTTTAGCCTGTTCTAATTTCAAGAAATCCATACATACAAGTTCTAAAGGTTGAGATGTTGTGATGTTAGTGAGTGGTGCTCTATCTTGCGTTGGTGTTTTACGCAGAAGACAAGGCTTGCACCCCTTTATCCAATGATCTACGTCATATGACATACCTGGCCAGAAGAAACGATCTCTGATGAATGATAACGTTCTATCTCTCCCAGGATGTCCCATTTTGTCGTGGGAAAATCTCAGTACCTCATCTACTAACGAAGGCGGTATGACTAATTGGTAACAAAGTCCATCATCTACAGTTATTTCTCGATACAGTATGTCATCCTTGATTTTGAATTTATGGAAATTCTTTCTGAATATCGTAGATTCCGGGCTAGATGGTAATTCGTAACTCCTCGGAATTTGTTGTTTAGCTACAAAATGCAACCAATCAGCTATAGTTGTATCTTCATGTTGAGCTGCTCTCACGTTTATCGTATGCATTTGTTGTACTAGCTGTAAAGGCTCCAGCACATGATGGTGAAAGGCAAGAGTCTCTACCAGCGGTATAGGCTGAATTTGACATATTGCTTTTATAGCTTCTGTAGAAATAACGTCTTGCTGTTGTATACCAGGTAACCTTGAAAGTCCATCACCATCTGCATAAATGCGTCCTGGTCTGTAAATGATATCAAAGTCAAAAGCCGCTAATGCTGCTACCCAGCGGTGACCTGTAGCATCTAAATTCGCTGAAGTAAGAACGTAAGTCAAAGGGTTGTTATCAGTGATGACTGTGAATTTCTTGCAATATAAGTAGTCATTAAATTTTTCTGTGATTGCCCATTTCAATGCTAGAAATTCTAATTTGTGAGATGGATAGTTCTTTTCCGACTTATTAAGACCTCTGCTGGCATACGCTATGACATGTTGTTTAGCATCTTTGGTCTGATATAGTACAGCTCCGAGTCCTACTGAACTAGCATCGGTGTGGATTTCAAACGGAAGGCCGAAGTCGGGATAAGCAAGAATAGGCGGCGACGACAAACACGTTTTTAGTGTTTGAAATGAAATTTCCTGATTCTGCTCCCATTTCCACACTGGAATTGTAGTCTTTTTCTTTGATGTTTTTTTGACCTAGTTGTAGATGGAATAAGGTCAATAAGTGGCCTTGCTATCCTGGAAAAATCTTTTATAAATTTCCGATAGTACCCGACAAATCCTAAAAATTTTCTAACTTCCTCAGGTTTAGTGGGTTTTGGCCATTCTTTCACTTTTGCTATCTTCTCATCATCAGGTTCTATACCATCCTCTGACACGACATGGAACATTTCTTTGGCGATAGCTTGATTCCGCAGTCTTGTAACCGTTGAAATACCATTCGCAGGCGTTCCAGGTGTTCTTCAAATGACTTGGCAAATATGATGATATCATCTAAGTATATAAGGCAAATACGATGATGCAGGTCGCCTAAGCACTCCTCCATTAAACGCTGGTATGTGGCGGGTGCGTTGACGAGTCCCATTGCCATGCGATTGTATTCGAAGAAACCACGAGGGTCAACAGTAAAAGCTGTTCTTTCTTTGTGTTCCTCTGCGATGCCAATTTGATGATAACCTGATTTCATATCAAGAACCGAAAATAGTTTGTTGCCAGATGAGGATTCCAATATTTCGTCAATCCTTGGCAATGCGTAGTTATCCTTCTTGGTTCTGTTATTTAGATGACGATAATCAATGCAGATACGTAATTGGCCATTTTTCTTTCGAACAAGGACAACATTTGATGAGAAAGGTGAACAAGATCTTCTAATCAGTCCGGCTGATAACTGCTGTTGAATATGGTCTCGAACCTCGTCAAACATAGTTGGCGGTATGCGACGGAACCTTTGTTTGAATGGTGTCTCATCAAGTAACTCAATGCGATGTTCGACAAATGGGTAATATCCTATATCTGTGTCCCCTTTCGAAAATAAAGATTCAAATTCTGTAAGTATATTGTTTATGTCTTGTTGTTGTTGTTCATTGAATTCATTTCTGTGTACGTAAACTTTCTCCAAAGTATCCGACAAATCCGCTGCTAAACACCAAGTGGGAAAATTCTGTAGAGTTACAGGTTGTATCTCACAAAGTAAAGCATGTGGGTGTACAGTGACGGTCCTTGTTGTAACATTGCTAATGAGCACTGGTATAACATCACTCTTAGCTGAATCATATGTGATGATAGATGGCTCAATATCCAAGTCTTCCGGAATATGCGAGTTCTTTGTAGCCTGCAGCATCGCACATACTGGTTGATAAGGAACGTCATTATGCATGTATCCATTGACAACCACGTTGCTGTTTGGAGGTATGGTAATGTTCTTGTTCTCTGCTGATCTAACTAATGCTAAAATATCTGCACGCTGAGTAAGCTCCCTTTCGCGTAGCGTCATGCATCTAAACGCTAAATACCACGGTGTCTGAAGTCTAGCTCGTTGTAAAAATCTAACACCAAATTTCTCTTTTATGTTTACTAAAAACACTGATAATACATTTGTACCAATTAAAATAGGAACTGATGCATGGTAAGAAGTATCATTAACAACAAGAGACAAACATTCAATGGATTCTTTATTATTAATGCCCTCAACCTGTAATTCACATACAATAACTCCTTGGTATGGTAACTCTGAACCATCAGCACATTCAAGTTTAAGAATTTCATCAACTGGCTGTAAAGATAAATGACTAAGATATGTCTTATAAAAATCATGACATATTGTTGACACTGCTGATCTGGTATCCAACAACGCTTTTGTGGACACTCCCTCAATCCAGACATCAATTTCATTGGTTGATCCAACTAAAGTTGATACTTTCGCTGACCTGGTTGTTTTCCGTTTAGCATGCACATGGTTATAAACATTCACGTATCTCCTGGAATGATCCATCCTAACTCTGCATACTGTCTCATTGTGACCCTCTTGACCGCAGCGATCACAAAATTCGGAATACTGGAATAATAGTGTAGGATCCGTATTTTGTTGATCATTGTTATCTGGGGCTCCATATATCCCACTTTCTGTCATCATTTCATCCCTGATCTCCGTTAAGATATATCCTAGTAAGTTCATTCCTCTCCACAAGGATTGACTTTGGGCACGGTTATCATTTGCTGAAAGACCTATACCCCAAACTGAATCAAACGGACTAGCCTCTACCAATAATTTAGGATAACTGTCAATCAATTCTCTTGCAAAAATTCATTCTGTGAAAATTTTGCTTTATTTCCTTCTTTAACAATACTGTACTGATGTTTCTGCCATAGTTCTTCATCCCAGTTCTTTATCTGTCTACCCACTGCTCTTTGTAATCGCGGTTCCTCTATAGCCATGATCTCCCTAGCTTTATCCTCATCTCCCATTAACAATGCTTTCTTGTACATCATGTATTGCTCTGTGCAGTTATACCATTCATCATCTACAACAAATCCACATTTGTGCCATTGGCTAAAAACAGAATTAGATCTCCAGAAAAATTCAAGTTCTTTTCCATTCCTACCCTGGTATTTGACTATAGTATCATTTAAATAAGGTTGGTTTGTATTTTCAAATTCATTAGGGCATTTGTTGTTGTTATTATAGCTTCTAATCTGCTCCTGATCAGAAGCTAACGCCAGTTTAAATGGTCTTGTTGACGTACGTTTTCCCTATATCCGCCTCTGTGTGATCCACCTCCTCTTGATCCACTTCTGGATCCACCTCTGAAGCCATAACCATCCCTGGATCCACCATATGATTTATCTCTCCAGCCATCCTCAAGTTCTTGTGATCCACCATAAAATCCACCCTTGTATCCACCACTGTGATATCCACCACTATGATATCCATCACCTCTAGTACCTTGGTAACCACTTCTGAATCCTGGGTTAGCGCTGCCTCGGTTGCTATGGTAACTGCCTCTATGTTGTTTACTGTTGCCTTGGTGACCAAGTGTGTAAACAGCTTCCTTTGTTTTCTTTCATTTCTCGTTCCATGCTATCAATGCGCTTGTCCAGCTTTTCTAGTTTCTTTATAATCACATTTAAAGATGTATCGCCCTGTTTGTTATTTATCTGAGAGACTGCCGCCTTTATTTCTTTTGATGGTTGAGCCTGAGGTGTAGGTGTCACCAGCTCTAATTCAATAGTACGGAGTTCGATTCGCAACTTGTCAAAATCCAGGATAGTATCGTACTTATATCGGCTTGCATTTTTCAAACTTATATCATTTAGGCCCGTCCACAGCTTTGTTCGCAGCATATCATTACGTGCATAGGCGCTGATATCTCCCCTGTCTATGCATGTCTGTAACATGTTCTCAAGGCGTATTCCGTAATCTGCAACATTTTCTTTGTCATTTTGTTTTGCTGCATAAAACTGATGCATCAATTGTTCAGTGGGATACATATTTCCGAAAACTCCTCCCAATTTATCTATAATGAGTTTTGGTGTTGCTTTTTCCGGGAGTGTGAGCAATAAATTGCGGGCTTTTCCTTTTAAGGATGTTCTTATGGATTGGAGAATCTGTGTCTCAGTACAAGCACCTTCACGTATAACACATTTAACATCATTTTTCCAGACGTCAAAGGAAGTTTCCGATTTTGTTTCTCCGGAAAAATTCGGAAAGCGAGGTGGTCTTGTAATATGCGGTTCACACAAATAGCTAGTGCGCAAGTCCGATGGAGGCGGAGTCTTGTCCTCAAATTTCACTATAGGGGTTTTAGGCCGAGCACCCCTCTGCATGGCAGAAGGTGTACTAGGTGTACTATGAGCTAAAGGATTTAATAGCTTAAACTCTTCATTAGTTATGACCTTGTAATCTGTGTGCTGAGGTAAATACGATCATCCGTCGAATTTGATGTTGTGTTAATTCAGTCTTACTATCTCCTTTACCTAAATGAACACTCTGATCTGATTGCTCAGAACTAGCCATGACTTAACTATTTCTAAACTCTACACGATCTATAATGTGTCTAATTAAGACTACACTCCGTAACTACAGTGCTAAGCTAATTAAGATCACTATCCTAAGTATTCTAAGCTGTTCATTTACATAACTAAGTTCTAACTATTGGTGCTTCTAAAGTCACTAAGTACAACAGCATAGATATACATATGCATTCCAAACATAAAACTACATTTAAAATGTGTATTGACAGTCACACTGTAAAATTAAATCATATATTAATTGATTGTCTGAAATATGATTTAATAAAAAAAAAACACAATCTACAAAAGACTAGCAGACCGTTTGAAAATCCGATAACCCTTGACAGTAAACAGTAAACAGATACACGTGACCGACAAGACACGTGATCAGCCAAGCGTGACGATCTTTCCTCTAGCGCTCTCCTACTACCTGTATGTAACATACGCAAATTGAAATAATGTCTCTCTCTATATATATTCACAATGATTTCTCAAGAAATTTACACACAAGCAGTATTTTATTCTGTTAAATGTAAATTCTAACACTGACTTAATTCTAAGAATAATACATGTGGTATGATCTGGCAGGAAGGAATTGTTGCAGCAAACTTCAAAATTACGCGATGCGAAAACACAGAACCACAATGAGATCAAATCAATGGTGTAAATATAATATATGCGACAGAAAACGCATTGGTATGACAGACAGACACTGATTTGGTATGTGACAGACAGACAATACGCTAATACCCGACGGATACTGAATAATTATGACCAACAGACAGACACACGACGGACGAATGCACTATGCAATATATTTCAACAGCTGTTCAATATATGTACTGTGGTGTGGCGTTCTACATGCTATGTATGCAATGTAATGTGATGCAAATCGTCAATATGTTTTATCAAGTATAAGCAAAGATATGCATGCAAGGAGATAAAGCTACACAGGTAAGGGTTTTGTTAGTAATAACTTTCTAGCGATTCACTCGAACTCAAACAACCACCCTCCTTTTTCTCAAAAAGGCTCTTATACACACATTACTAACATACAAAAATTAACGTGCTTCACTAAAGGTTGGGGAAAATTTACACCTGATGCCAAAAAGGTAAATATTAAGGCCTTACCGTGTCGACTACTTTCATATTATTCCAAAAATGATATAACCACAACAACAAACACAATTGAAAAACACAAAAAGGTCACTGTGCACAGTGTAAATGTTTCACTTCACTGATTTCCGAACTGTTTCCACTTCACTGCTTTTGAACTGTCCTCACTTCACTGTTATCGGTCGGACACGAAATCACGCATGCACTCAGCAATGTTCGAATAGTTCGATTTCACCGTCTTTCTCGTCTTGTCTTGCTTTGTCTGTGCCTGTGTATTTGTATGTCCCTATGTGGGCTCCATTTTGTAACAGGGTTACGTTCACATTTGAAATAATAAGTCCTGTTTAAGGTTCGATGATTTATTTTGTTGAATCAATCTGTTCTTTTATATTTTATATGAACCCTAAAACATTTAAACAACAATATATAAGTATAATGAAACATGATGATAAAAACATATGCATGATAAGGATTACAAAGCCGTTAAAACAATGTAAAATAATCAATACAGTAAGAGTTACTTCCCTCACAACGTAATCCATTATCCAATACATGAAATATGATATTTATTTTTCTGATATGATAATATTTCATTACATTAATATAATAAGTATGTAATCGCGGTTCCTCTATAGCCATGATCTCCCTAGCTTTATCCTCATCTCCCATTAACAATGCTTTCTTGTACATCATGTATTGCTCTGTGCAGTTATACCATTCATCATCTACAACAAATCCACATTTGTGCCATTGGCTAAAAACAGAATTAGATCTCCAGAAAAATTCAAGTTCTTTTCCATTCCTACCCTGGTATTTGACTATAGTATCATTTAAATAAGGTTGGTTTGTATTTTCAAATTCATTAGGGCATTTGTTGTTGTCATTATAGCTTCTAATCTGCTCCTGATCAGAAGCTAACGCCAGTTTAAATGGTCTTGTTGACGTACGTTTTCCCTATATCCGCCTCTGTGTGATCCACCTCCTCTTGATCCACCTCTGAAGCCATAACCATCCCTGGATCCACCATATGATTTATCTCTCCAGCCATCCTCAAGTTCTTGTGATCCACCATAAAATCCACCCTTGTATCCACCACTGTGATATCCACCACTATGATATCCACCACCTCTAGTACCTTGGTAACCACTTCTGAATCCTGGGTTAGCGCTGCCTCGGTTGCTATGGTAACTGCCTCTATGTTGTTTACTGTTGCCTTGGTGACCAAACTCTGTGTGTAAACAGCTTCCTTTGTTTTCTTTCATTTCTCGTTCCATGCTATCAATGCGCTTGTCCAGCTTTTCTAGTTTCTTTATAATCACATTTAAAGATGTATCGCCCTGTTTGTTATTTATCTGAGAGACTGCCGCCTTTATTTCTTTTGATGGTTGAGCCTGAGGTGTAGGTGTCACCAGCTCTAATTCAATAGTACGGAGTTCGATTCGCAACTTGTCAAAATCCAGGATAGTATCGTACTTATATCGGCTTGCAATTTTCAAACTTATATCATTTAGGCCCGTCCACAGCTTTGTTCGCAGCATATCATTACGTGCATAGGCGCTGATATCTCCCCTGTCTATGCATGTCTGTAACATGTTCTCAAGGCGTATTCCGTAATCTGCAACATTTTCTTTGTCATTTTGTTTTGCTGCATAAAACTGATGCATCAATTGTTCAGTGGGATACATATTTCCGAAAACTCCTTCCAATTTATCTATAATGAGTTTTGGTGTTGCTTTTTCCGGGAGTGTGAGCAATAAATTGCGGGCTTTTCCTTTTAAGGATGTTCTTATGGATTGGAGAATCTGTGTCTCAGTACAAGCACCTTCACGTATAACACATTTAACATCATTTTTCCAGACGTCAAAGGAAGTTTCCGATTTTGTTTCTCCGGAAAAATTCGGAAAGCGAGGTGGTCTTATAGTATGCGGTTCACACAAATAGCTAGTGCGCAAGTCCGATGGAGGCGGAGTCTTGTCCTCAAATTTCACTATAGGGGTTTTAGGCCGAGCACCCCTCTGCATGGCGGAAGGTGTACTAGGTGTACTATGAGCTAAAGGATTTAATAGCTTAAACTCTTCATTAGTTATGACCTTGTAATCTGTGTGCTGAGATAAATACGATCATCCGTCGAATTTGATGTTGTGTTAATTCAGTCTTACTATCTCCTTTACCTAAATGAACACTCTGATCTGATTGCTCAGAACTAGCCATGACTTAACTATTTCTAAACTCTACACGATCTATAATGTGTCTAATTAAGACTACACTCCGTAACTACAGTGCTAAGCTAATTAAGATCACTATCCTAAGTATTCTAAGCTGTTCATTTACATAACTAAGTTCTAACTATTGGTGCTTCTAAAGTCACTAAGTACAACAGCATAGATATACATATGCATTCCAAACATAAAACTACATTTAAAATGTGTATTGACAGTCACACTGTAAAATTAAATCATATATTAATTGATTGTCTGAAATATGATTTAATAAAAAAACACAATCTACAAAAGACTAGCAGACCGTTTGAAAATCCGATAACCCTTGACAGTAAACAGTAAACAGATACACGTGACCGACAAGACACGTGATCAGCCAAGCGTGACGATCTTTCCTCTAGCGCTCTCCTACTACCTGTATGTAACATACGCAAATTGAAATAATGTCTCTCTCTATATATATTCACAATGATTTCTCAAGAAATTTACACACAAGCAGTATTTTATTCTGTTAAATGTAAATTCTAACACTGACTTAATTCTAAGAATAATACATGTGGTATGATCTGGCAGGAAGGAATTGTTGCAGCAACTTCAAAATTACGCGATGCGAAAACACAGAACCACAATGAGATCAAATCAATGGTGTAAATATAATATATGCGACAGAAAACGCATTGGTATGACAGACAGACACTGATTTGGTATGTGACAGACAGACAATACGCTAATACCCGACGGATACTGAATAATTATGACCAACAGACAGACACACGACGGACGAATGCACTATGCAATATATTTCAACAGCTGTTCAATATATGTACTGTGGTGTGGCGTTCTACATGCTATGTATGCAATGTAATGTGATGCAAATCGTCAATATGTTTTATCAAGTATAAGCAAAGATATGCATGCAAGGAGATAAAGCTACACAGGTAAGGGTTTTGTTAGTAATAACTTTCTAGCGATTCACTCGAACTCAAACAACCACCCTCCTTTTTCTCAAAAAGGCTCTTATACACACATTACTAACATACAAAAATTAACGTGCTTCACTAAAGGTTGGGGAAAATTTACACCTGATGCCAAAAAGGTAAATATTAAGGCCTTACCGTGTCGACTACTTTCATATTATTCCAAAAATGATATAACCACAACAACAAACACAATTGAAAAACACAAAAAGGTCACTGTGCACAGTGTAAATGTTTCACTTCACTGATTTCCGAACTGTTTCCACTTCACTGCTTTTGAACTGTCCTCACTTCACTGTTATCGGTCGGACACGAAATCACGCATGCACTCAGCAATGTTCGAATAGTTCGATTTCACCGTCTTTCTCGTCTTGTCTTGCTTTGTCTGTGCCTGTGTATTTGTATGTCCCTATGTGGGCTCCATTTTGTAACAGGGTTACGTTCACATTTGAAATAATAAGTCCTGTTTAAGGTTCGATGATTTATTTTGTTGAATCAATCTGTTCTTTTATATTTTATATGAACCCTAAAACATTTAAACAACAATATATAAGTATAATGAAACATGATGATAAAAACATATGCATGATAAGGATTACAAAGCCGTTAAAACAATGTAAAATAATCAATACAGTAAGAGTTACTTCTCTCACAACGTAATCCATTATCAATACATGAAATATGATATTTATTTTTCTGATATGATAATATTTCATTACATTAATATAATAAATATGTATTTTAATACATAGTAAAATGTAGGAATTAATCAAATGTTTAATTTGAGCGAATAATTAATAAAATACCTAACTATGGATCAGGGTCCACACACACCTTCTATATCAGATAAATCTCTTACATTCTGGTAATCTATAGGTAATAGGATCGAACATTTTAATCATTCTATACAATGAAAAATGCATCAGCGCGCATCAACACATGCGCGTCAAATTTTATAAAACTATACACAACAATGATGTACACTAGTGAATATTAAATCAAATAAAGAAAACTACTCTCACTTTAATAAACTGTCTCTCAAATCGATCTCATACGATGTTATAAGAATATTATCAGAAAATATGAAAATTATGCTAAAGAAAGAATGAAAAGCAAACTTACTGTCAGTAGGTAGGTCGTATGTATATATATGATTTATTTGTAGATGTTTTACGCTGCGTGTGTATAATAATTTTAATATGCGTCTCTCCCCGATCGAATCGTTTTAATGTCTGTTCTATATCGCTCGCCAGGGTACTTTTGGCGGGAATCAAGCATGAAAAATAACTGACCAATGTATTATAGAATGTATAGAAAACTGACCCATGCATATTCTCCACACATATATATAGGCTAGAACAAGTAACCTTAAGCTATGTAATGGAACAAAATATAAATAAAAGCGATGTATCCTCTCAGGGGATCCGCCTGCGTTTACGTCGGGTAAATTCCTTCACTTTCCGCGGCCGTGTTGTCATGCATGCGATTAGCTAATGATTGGCTATTAAAGCTCCATTTTTGTGGAGCTCGGGTAGCTCAGTCGGTTAGAGGGTTGGATGCATGACAGCTAGGTGATTCGGTACCATAGGTCGTGGGTTCGAGTCCCAGACGGGGAACGAATATAAGTGAAATATAGGGTGCCTTGTTAACTGTAGTGTCTTTGTGCTTTTTATGTTTGTCTAATTTGTCTTTATGTTCTACAGGTATTTCTTCGGAGATCCAAGGTCCATAGTACTCCCAGGTGTTTCACTGATTCTATTTGTGCTTTATATGTTTATTTCTCTTTCAGTGATGTATCCTCTCAGGGGATCCGCCTGCGTTTACGTCGGGTAAATTCCTTCAATTTCCGCGGCCGTGTTGTCATGCATGCGATTAGCTAATGATTGGCTATTAAAGCTCCATTTTTGTGGAGCTCGGGTAGCTCAGTCGGTTAAAGGGTTGGATGCATGACAGCTAGGTGATTCGGTACCATAGGTCTTGGGTTCGAGTCCCAGACGGGGAACGAATATAAGTCAAATATATATATATATATATGGCCATAATGTAATTTCTTCCTTCCATCCTTCCTCCATCTCATACGGACATTGTTGCAAGTCGAGTAACAAAAGCTTATCGTCATACCTCTTCTCACTTACATCATCTAACTTTGGTCTACTGTATACGAAAGCTCACTTTTTGACGCCGACATTCTCGTTTTAATACATCTGCTTTTAAATATGGCGGCAAAATCCTTTCGAAGTGTAAACAAACAGGTGTCATCACGTGACATGACCTTAGAACAGCCAGGTAAATGATCATATACGCAGCAAACGCACATCCGCTATTGTAACTAACGCACGCTACCCGTTGTTTTGCTCAGCGGTATGGCGGAGCGCGTGGATGCTAGTCACGTGACCAATTTGGGAAGGCCATCTATATGGTCAGCTTTCCCAACCCATGTCTAAACATAAATAAACATGAGAAAGGAGGTCGTAATTATTTAGACAACAACCTAGCTAACATCATACAAAAGGATCTTCATTTTAAATTGACCCACAAGTACAAGTACCATTTTCCTCGCAATTAAATATGCTACAGGGTTTGCGCTCTAACCTTTTTTAAAAGCTAAGCTTGTTACGTAGATACAAGTAAAGGGCAAGGTTGTTCCGAATGGACACATGTTTACATTGTATCCCTGGCCTAATTTCCCGGGCAAAGGATCATGGGATGTAGTTGCCTCAACCAGCTCATCATGTCGACGCGACGAAAGAAATGACCCCCTAATTAGGTAAGTTAAGACAATTAAGATATTTTTAAGAAAAACGCTTTTATAAACGCACTGTTACAATATTCAGTAAATACAGTACTGTGTGACAAAAGCGAAGACAAAACCAAATTCACAAAACGAAAGTTAACCTTTACATGGAAATCCCCAGTAGAAACCCATATAAACTTTACATTTTTTGAAAGAGAAGATGAAGCAATTATGAACAAAAAAAAAAAATAAATAAAGATGTATTTTTTTCCATATTCGCATACTGAGTAAGGAAGGTGTTGTGGAATCAGATGTGTGTAGCGGGTACGCGGGTTTAAGATTCAGTTACTTGAACCCTCCTTAGTTCACTTAGAAGGGCGCATGTGGACTGTAAATCCTGGATTCCCTGGATCGAGATCAGGCGTTCATCCTTCATTGTTCATTGAATAACTTCACTGCCATTGGCGACGAGGTCACAGTACACTGGGAGCAGAAGCATTTGGTAACCTCTTCCTTTGGCCTGGTTGCCAGAGATTTCCGACAAATTAAAAACTTATTCGGATCCGAGAGGTTTCGGACAAAATCTGGTTCGGTCTCAGAGGTTTCGGCCCTACATTTTTAAAAATGATTATTGCCAGTTCTGTCACAGAAGTTTCAGCCCTATATTTCGATGAATACTGTAGACATTTTCAAACATTAAGCCATGTGTTTACTATGATATGTTAACTATGCAAATGAATTCATAATTGTCATAGACAAGTCAGTTTCAATGAAATGTTCTTAGAGCAATGTAACTTGTAAGGCCAAAAAAAGATGTTTGTTTCCTGTAACATGATCTAAAAAGAAAGGGTCGGTAGGTAGGCTTATCTTTTTTTTTTTTTTTTTTTTTTTTTTGCTATGGAAAATGTCTTGACTTTCACATGGACATAATGTATAATAAAAGGTATTGTTCAACATAATTCATCATGTACGACGAGGCTTGATGCCATGGGGGTCGCCATATTTGTTTTAAAAACACTGGAAATAACAACAGTGGGAAGTTTCAGAAAACCGATTCCGGAATTTCGTTCCGGAAATGGCAGCGCTTGTAAATGGCGAAAAAAAAAAAAAAAAAAAAAAAAAAAAAATTCAGAGTCGGCGCCATTTTTGAGAAGTCGGTCGGGTTACAGGAAACAAAGATATTTTTTTAAAGCCTAATTAAGATACCACAGGACATTTTCCAGAAATTTTAGTTTTTATGTCATAATAAGGTTGATTTTTTCATAAACCCAAAGGACACTGCCAAAAAACCCCAGAAATTGCGAAAATACATAATCTTATTTCATTTAAAAGAGTATAATTCTAAAGATCATAAGTTGACAAATGAATGATATGTGAGAGAAAAAAAAGCTGCATCTTTTCCACCATTTCTCCGCCCAATGTATCAATAAAGTTATTATATACAATAAAGAGACATGTTATTAAAAGCTTTAAAAACTAGTAAATATCACAAGAATAATAGTATTTCGATATATATATACATATATATATATTTATAGCAGTTTATGAATAAAGATGCCAATATGATGTTTACATATATCTAATTACATGTATTTCAATTTGGCCTATATATGCGCAGCATAGCGCGTAAATAAAGAATTTTTCAAAAAACAATAAAATTATTTTTCTAAAACTATATACTTGTATACTTGGTAACCAAATCAAAACTTGACCTAGATATTCTCATGATATATATGCAGCCTATGTATTTAACTTCAGTATATGAATTTTTACCCATTGGCATTGCAGGGATAATGAATGGAAACTGTTCAGGTTATGGACCTACCGGTATCTAAAGATCTTTCTGCGTGCGATCAATGCTGACATGAATATATGAAATATAACAACAAAGGTCACTCAAAATCATTTCGGAAAGGTCAAGGTCACTCATTAAGTATGACTTAAAATACCATGAAGTATGTATATCTCCTACACCTTTCATCAGAATTTGATAATACTTCACCAAAATGCTCCTTAGGTTAAGGACTTTTGGACAAAGGTCACTCAAGGTCATTTTTGTAAGGTCAGGGTCACGTATTAACTATGACTTAAAATACCATGAAGTATGTATATCTCCTACACCTTTCATCAGAATTTCATTATACTTCACCAAAATTTTATTTAGGTTAAGGACTTTTGGACAAAGTCACTCAAGGTCATTTCTGAAAGGTCAAGGTCACTTATTTACTATGACTTGAAATACCATGAAGTACTTATATCTCCTACACCTTTCATCAGACTTTGATAATACTTCAACAAAATGTTATTTAGTTGAAGGATATATACTGAGTCATTTATTATTGCTGTGCTTCTTGGACCATCCATCAGTTTTACTGATTTTTATACGCCCGTCATTAGATGGGACGTATTATGATATGGCGCTGTGCGTCAGTCTGTGCGTCCTTGTGTCCGTCCATCAGGGGTCATGTTTTCCGGACTTGTTTTTGCCGTCTTTCAAGATATTGAGTTGAAATTTGATATATAGCTTTATATTAAGCGGCGTCAGTACGAGTTCGGGTATTGTAATGATTGACCTACTTTTGATGGATTTATGGCCCTTAGACGTATAAATTTCAAGATTTTTTCAGAAATTCATTAAAAATCAATTTTTTGTCAAAACATTATGAAATTTCTCATAAAACAAGTAAAATGTACCAATTATCACATATATTATGGGTTTTAACATCTTTTTCTTCATTTTTGAGAAATTCATAATTTTAGGGGAGGGGGTTGACCATATGTCCTAGGTCATATTTTCCAGACTTTTTTTGCTGTCTTTCAAGATCTTGAATTGAAATTTGGTGTATAGCTTTATATCAAGCGGAGTTAGTACCAGTTCGAGTTTTGTTACGATTGATCACTTTTGACAGATTTTTGGCCCTTGGACTTGTAAATTTCAAGATTTTGTTTTGAAAATTCATTAAAAATCTATTTTTTGTAAAAACATTATGAAATTTTCCATGAAACAAGTAAAATGTACCAACTTCCACATATTTTACAGGTATTGATATCTTTTTCTTCATTTTTGAGAAATTTATAATTTTAGGAGGTGGTGGAGGTGTTAAGGGGCGGGGGGGGGGGGGGGGTTGTACAAAAAAATTTCAAGTTTTGTTTTGCAGGTCAAGTTCCAAGATGGGTTGAATAGGACCATTTCTGCAGGAATTATTTCCCTTGGACTTATTCCTATGATAAAATGCTATAAAACGCAATTAACTTCAGTAAACGTCAGATGTTTTTCATGAAAATCATGCCAAATGCGAATTGATCCTGTCCAAATTAAGAGAAATAAATAAATTGCCGAAAATCTGGAGTTCATATCATAATCAGCTGTAGATAACGAGATATTTGTGATAAGCTATTGTACACTGCTGAGCCACACCTGGTATTTACACAGAAACACCAGATTCTGCGATGAAGAGATACTGACGTCATGTTTTGTGTACAGTGCTGACCTTTAGTATAGAAGTGTCCAAAGAGCAGAGTTGTTGAATAATATTAAAGAGAAAAATATGCCTCATGAAGACAAGGGCTGGTCAAACAAAGTTGGGGAAGGGGTTTTTGTTGTGTTGCAGCTAATTGTGGGAACACCAATGCGGAGGGTGTGTCAATGCACAGTTTTTCTAAGACATCCAATGAACAAAGCCAGTGGATTCTGTTTGTTAAAGAAAAGTGTTCAAAATGGGACGGTCCTACATATTATTCAGTTATTTTTGTATTTTACATTATCTTCTGTGCATTTTACATCAGATTGTTTTTTGTCCTGTCTGTCTGTCTATTTTTCTGTCTGTCTGACTGTTTGTCTGTTGTCAACATTAACCTTGGCCATAACTTTTGAACTGTGAGGGATAGAGAATTCATATTTCAAATGTGTACTCAACCAATGAATCCCTTTCAGCGACACCAAGGTCAATGACCTTTTTCCCTTGATAATGAAATTCACGCTAAAAATAATTTGGCATTAGTGTTTCACAAACACAAGCTTGTTGACTATAGTTTACTTTCAGGTAGGAAAATGAAGAAGGTGATTTTCACATTATATGTCGTTCTGCTCAGCCTTTCTTTAGCCTGTGCAGTTCGAATTATCGTGAAGGAATGTCCAGTTACTGAGGCAGCATGGAAGACCAGGTCTCAGACTTTCACATGTAAATCTCCTCAAGTGTATCACTGTATCGAAGATGAGAATGGGAATTTGATGGAAACATGTATGATAGTTTATGCTATATCACCAATTTATGAAGGTACAGTATAAATGTCTTACACTCTTGGTTAAGCACTTCAGATTATTTATAGACTGACAATGTTCAAAAAGATGTTTGCAATGCCAGATTACCATAAACAGTGCTTAACTCTATTTCTAGCCTTAGGAATTTTCTTGTTAGCTTTACTGGTTGCAGAAAATAGTCTGTGATCACAAGTTGGTCTGTGGTCACAAGTTGTGATCACAACTCTTTATAGAATTTTAAGCTCAGACACACTATCTGCTAGCCGTAATCAACAATTCGTGTTTAATTTGATTTCTTGTCTTCCTTCAGTGATTTTTTAATGCAAAACTGAATGGGTTTGTAGATATTGCTGATTTATAACTGACTGATGCAAAATTTGGTGACCTTGTCTTTCATTTCATGCTCCAATAAAAACAGCTAGAAGAAGAATCAAAATGGTGCCATGTAGCAGCTTGTCAGAGGACATTCTAGCCACAATGTCCAAAAGGTTGATCATGACTGCATTTTAATGCCCACAGAAATTTGATGTTTTGCAAATTTTATATACCTGAAAAATTGTTACCTGTAAATTTTTTTGCATTAAACTACTATTATGTAAAAAGAAAAACAGCTTTGTAAAATCTATTAAGAAATTTTACAGTAATGAAATAACCAACACAATTTTGTGGAAATGTTGGTGTTTTGTAATTCAGTTATGAATAATTCACTTTGGTCAGTTTGAAAATCAATAAATGGTCCTGAAATACATCATGTTAACCTGAGTAGATTTAACTTGAACTCTTTATGCGTTATTTTTGTATAAGAAAAATAATATATTTTGCTCTTATTCATGATGATTATACACTGTAATAGGTCCTGCAAAAACATTGAAACTATGATTTACATCTTTGAAGAGTCAGGGGATCATAAAGACATAAGGGCCTCTTGTTTAAGAATTGCATATTTACTTAGGTGACTTATAAGTCCCTTTTGTTTTTATTAGGTTTGAAAAACACCTTTGACATCTAAGTTGTAAACATCGTTATGTCAAAAGTACAATCAATCTACGTTTCAGGCCTATTTCCTTTATTTTTATCTGTTAATTAAAAAAAACTTTACATTTCAGCTGGCTGTCCATGGGCATTATATTCAACAGATGGATACAGTATTTTATCAAGTGTTTTCCATCCTTGTAAGGAGCAGGCGTGGTGTAGTGGTTAAGCGCTTGGCTTGCGGCGCCGACGATCCGGGTTCGATTCCCGGGTTGCGCCACTATGTTTAAGAGGTTGGTAACCTCCTGCTTCCATGTCGCGATATAACTGAAATATTGTTGAAAGCGACGTAAAACACCAATCAACCAACAACATCCATCCTTGTAATGGGATTGGATGCCCACAAAAGAATGATTCAGACTATAGGAGTAATCAGCTGTACAAATGTATGTTGTTTGGTTACCATGGCAACTAAGTTGAAACTGAAAGATTAATCTCCTTACTCACCGCAACCATAGGCTCACATAAACTATGATCATAGCGACATGTCCTTTGTCCTTTTCTCCATCATCTAATATAATTGATTTTATTTAATTTTAACTCTTCACATTTCAAATATTTTGAATTTCTTCAGAATAGCTTAATGAGTTGATGGAACCATAAAACTATTAAAGGTCCCTTGTTTTTGTCCCCTGCTTTTCGCGAAAAGCGTGGGGACATGAAATCTCATTTGTCTGTCTGTCCATCCATCTGTCTGTCTGTCACAAAAACTTTAACCTTGGTCATAACTTTTTAACTGTAAGATGTAGGGCCTTTATATTTGGCATGTGTGTCCCTAATTCCAACACATTACCGTTGGTACCAAAAGTTTTTTATCATGTGACCTTGACCATGACCTTTAACTTACTTCAATGTAACTTTTTAACCGTAAGACGTGGGGCCTTCGTATTTGGCTTATGTGTCCCTAATGGCAATACCTTTCCATTGGTACTAGAAATTTTTATCATGTGACCTTGACCATGACTTTGATCTCCTTCAATGCAACTTTTTAACCATAAGACGTAAGACCCTTACTGATAGAATCCCAAAAGTGGAGGACCACAATTCTCTGAAATTGATTCAATGATATTTAGAACACTCATTTGTCATGTAGTGTGTTTCAGTGAATTTTAAAGGTGACTAAGGAATGAGTGTCCTTTTTTGTGTTCATGGAATCTAATTCTGGTTTGTCATGTTCAAATTTTGTGAACTGTGAAGCATGTCTTGAAAAATTTGCATGTTATGAACCAAAATTATTTTTCATGAATACAAAAAGTAAGACAGTCAAAAGAGTTTTTGAAATCTTCTTTCAGGTGTCATTCATTCGGAGTGACACTTGACACAAACTTATTGGACTCATTTAGTACAACTATAGTTTTTTAGCTCACCTGAGCCAAAGGCTCAAGTGAGCCATTGTCATCAATCTTCGTCCGTCGTCCGTCCGTAAACTTTTAACATTTTCAACTTCTTCTTCAGAACCGCTTAAAGGATTTTCATGAAACTTGTTATGGATGAAGTACTAGGGATCCTCTACCAAGTTTGTTCATTTCGTATAAATCCCTCAACAGGTGGTGTTACCATTGCTAAAAATAGATCTCAGAGGGTACCCCTCTTTGAATATCTTCTTCTCCAGAACCAGTGTATGGACTATAAAACTAATGGCATCTGAGTAATCAAGAAGGATGTATGTCTCAAGTTTGTTCATATTGTTGAAATCCGATATATAATTTTTGACATTTTTTTTTACGTTTTTTTGGACTTTGTAATTTTAATGCAAAAAAGAGGTATTTTTTTCTTTTAGTAAACATTGATGCATTAATTTGGTTTAATTTGATCATTTTTATGGTAAGAAATACTACTGTGAAGAAATTTTTTCAATATTTCATGTTTTGGATTTTTTATGAATTTTTTAAGACTTTCAAGAAAAAGGGGGGAGGGGGACAATTGGTGTAAACATTTCACATTTTGAACTTTTTCTTCAGAACCGCAGAAAGGAATTTGATGAAACTTGGTATGCATCAAGCACTCAAGGTACCCTTCAAATATGGTCATCTTTGTCAGGATCTGTCCACAGGTGGCGCTACCACAGGCAAAAGTAGGTCAAAGAGGGTACCCTCCTTTGACAAACTTCTTCTTCAGACTGGGGGCATACAGAGACAAACTGAATGCATAAGTTTGATCTAGAGGGTTGTGTTAAGAAGTTTGGTTATTTTTGGTTCCGTTTCAAATTTTAACGTTTTTCCTGACGTTTTTTATTACTTTGTAATTTTAATACAGAAATGAGTTATTGTTTTACTTTTAGTAAATATGGATGCAATAATTTGGTTTAATTTGATCATTTTGATGGTAAGAAATACTACTGTGAAGAAATTTTTTCAATATTTCAATTTTTGGATTTTTTATGAATTTTTTAAGACTTCCAAAAAAATAAGGGGGGGGGGGGGGGGTTGGCCATTTTTCACATTTTCAACTTTTTCTACAAAACCACATGAAATATTTTAATGAAACATGGAATACATGAAGTACTAAAGGTCCTCTAGCAGTTTGGAAAATTTCATCCAAATTGGTTAACAGATAATGCCACCATGTCTAAAAAGTAGGTCTCACAATGGTACATATACCACTTGGTAATTGAAATATGGAGAGTTGCAGTTCAAATCCAGCTGTGGTCAAAAAACTTTTTTTCTTTATTTTAACACATCTAAATAAGTTTTTAGATGTTTCTCAAAACTTAAAATATGAAATTAGACAATTTTAAGTTTAAGACTTTAAGACAAAAAAAAAAAAGGGGGGGGGGTGTTGGCCTTTTTCACATTTTCAACTTTTTCTACAAAACTGTTTGAAGGATTTTAATAAATCTTGGTAGAAATAAGTCACTTATGATCCTCTTCAAATTCTGTTGTTTTCGTCCAAACCTCTTTACAGGTGGCGCCACCATAGTCAAAAGTAGGTCACAAAAGAGTTCCCTCCTTTAACAATATTCTTTTTCATACGGGCTGTATACAGAGACAAACAGAATGCATAGAAATGATCTAGAGGGATGAGTGAAGACGTATTGCCATTTTGGTTTCCGTCCAAAATCAAATTTTAGATTTTTTTTTCGACATTTCTTTGGACTTGGTGATTCAATGCAGAAAAGTGTCATATTTCCTAGTTAATTAATAATGATGATTTCTTCAGGACTATTGTGATCATAATTATGGTAAGGATTGTTACTTAAGTCTTTGAAAGAATTTTGTCAATATCTCAATTATGGATTTTCTATGAATTTTTTAAGACTTCCAAATGAGGGTGTATAGGAACAATTCAATCACATTTTTCACTTCTGCTGTTATACCACATGAAAGATTTTAATGAAACATGGAATACATGAAGTACTAAAGGTCCACTATCAATTTGGTAAATTTCATCCAAATTGGTTAACAGATAATGCCACCATGTCTAAAAAGTAGGTCTCACAATGGTACATATACCACTTGGTAATTGAAATATGGAGAGTAGCGGTTCAAATCCAGCTGTGTTCAAATTTTTTTTTTCATTTCTTTACACATCTAAATAAGTTTTTAGATGTTTCTCAACACTCAACATATAAAATTAGGCAATTTTAAGTTAGATCTGGACAATTTTTGAAACAATTGTTGTTTATGACCCAGACTTGAAATCAGTCAACAAAAGGCCCCACCTAAAGAAAATGACTAACTTGTTGCCCTGAATCACATCTTGCAGAGACAAAGCAAATGCTTAATATCAAAATCACCTGAATGGATGTGCAAAAAAGTGTTGTTTTTTATTCTGGTCTGAAATAAAATTGTGCATACTTCAATCTGAGTTTTTTTTTTTTACAAAGTTATGAAACCGTTTCCTTTCACTTTGTTACATCTGTTGCTACTACTCCTCCTCTGATGATGTTGAGTGAGATGCTACACTATTCCATTAAGTACCATGTCATCGTGCCCATGTGCAGTGTGTGCAAAGATGAGGGGAAGGAACTCATATGCTGCCTTCCAAAGAAAAACTGATGTCATTTTCATTAAACTTATGTCTTTGACAAACAAATATCATTCAGTTTAAGATTTGACATTTATGTATCAGCTGTATGAGTTACCATGTATAGGTACAAGGTCTCTTTGTTGGTTTGTTTATCACACTTTTGTACCTTCAAGACGACCACAGGCTAAATACGAGGTATTGAAGGATCACTGTCTGGGACTAGTTGTTCGAAACTTTAACCACTAGTTAAGCTAACCAATGGTTAAATTTCATCTAACTATATTTATGAAATGAGCAGACTTTAACTCATAGTCTGCATACTGATCTGTAGCATATGACACAAGCTTTGTAAAGTAATGTAGAATTGTATACAGAAATCTTATAAATTAAATCAATTGTCTCTCAAACTTTAACCACTGGTTAGCTTAACCAGTAGTTAAAGTTTCGAAAAATTGGCCCCTGTCATATATCAAAGCCAGTTGTGATTATATGAATAAGGCATATTGATTGACTCCTCAATTTTCCATTTCACTTTGTCCAGGGCAGTGCTCCAATATGGCCAAGCAACTTCTTATATACACCTCTTCATGTAAATATTAAAGGTAATTATCTGCCTGTCTTGAATTTCATGTTTATTGTATATAATAAAACATTTAGAAAAAAGACATACCCTACTTTCAAATTTGCAAAAAAGACCCCAAAACTCCCCTACCTACCTACTCACTTCCAAAATGGTGAGTCGCATTACTGCAAATCCACATAATTTTAAGGACGGCGTACATGTAATTTGATGATGTTTGCACCCTACATGAGAAACAAAGCAGGGACTGATAAAAGAGTTCATGACCTCTATGATTGCAGTGAACTTATTTTAATATATTAATATAATAATATATAAATGATTTAGATACATTTTTATGAAACACCATTTTCCATTTTTTTTTCTATTCTCTCATCCATAACTAAAGAAAATTGTCCATCTACATGTACATGTACCAGATTATAATATATTGAATATTTGTAAAATTTTTACATTTCAAATTTCAAAAAGGTCAATAGCAAAATACTAAGATTAATTTTAAGCTCCTGGAATCAAAGATTTTTGGGGCATCTAGTTTGTGGCCTGTCTGCCTGTTGTACCTCTGTCTGTGGCAAAAATTTTAACATTGGTTATAGCTTATGAATCGTAAAAGGGAGACCTTTCATTTTTCACATGCATATTTCTTGTGACAAGACCTTTCAGTTCGTACAATAATCTTTTACATTGTCTTTGACCTTTTTACCTTTCTTTCAAAAATTTAAAAAATGGTTATAACTTTTGCATTATAAGAGATAGAGCTTTCACAATTGGTATAATAATTCTTTACCATGACCATGAACATGACCATTGAATTGCATTTCAAAAACTATTAACATTGGTTTAAACTTACGAATCATAAGAGATAGGGCTTTCATTTTCATATGCCTATTACCATGGGGTGGGTTGTGATCAAGATGTACGACATTGCAAAATTTACCATATTTCAACTGCCGGGGCTTCCGTATATCACAAACAAATCTTGTATCATAATGAATGAGTCAACTGCAATTCAAGATGTAATATACCGGTATGTAACAGAAGAAGCTGTCAGCTGACCTGCCCTGTCTTGTCTGCATTAGTACCTACACTGAGTTGCATCATTGACTTCTGTTAATAATCAAATCGATACTCATTTTTCTGATGTGTTTTGTTTGAATGTAGTGCTTTTGTATAAAGGATAAGGTATGTATGTCCTGTATACTGTGTATGACTCTCAAGGGATGTTTTTATTTTGTTGTTCAAAATATAGCTGTGAAGATTACATGACCAGTGAAATATGCTGCAATCACAATTATAACCTTGATTTTTAGATCCTATTTGTCTCCATCATGAGCAGACCACAGAGATTCCAGACACGACCACACGTCTGTCAACCATAACGACTATTGCTTGTAATGATAGAAATGAAATGTAAGTATAATGTGGAGATTTTTCTCATATGAATGAAATTTCAGTAATTGTTTATGTGCTAAATTAAGTGTTCATGATTGCATTGCATTGCAGTTCAGATTATTTCAGGTTGTGACCAAATTTGTGGTAACTTTGATGTATATTGGGATAAATATTTGATACTTTTTAAAGTGCTTGATTAAACCTGCATGCTTCTCAAAAATGTTGATTATTTCCTGTGATGATGTTATACCATATAAACTGCATAATTCACATGTTTAATCAAGTCTGTAGTGTTTCTTTTAATCTGTCCAGCTGTATTCTAACCCTCCGATTAATTTTGTTTTTAAGATACTCCTTATCAAGGAGCATCTTACTGTTATCATGTTCATAGTTCATAGGTCAGATTTACGTCCACCCAACTACAACCTTTGAAGAAATAGTACAATGTCTGTGTCAATGTTTGCCTATTGTGTCGGTGACTACTTTTAAAGATTTCATCGCAGAATTAAAAAATATGCACTATTTAAAGACCATATGGCAAAAAAAAAAAAAAAAAAAAAACCAAACTGTTGTCTCTGAAAATCAAGGACGTCTATGGAAAACGTCATAACCCAGCATGTATCACCTGTAGCGTTCACTAAAGGGACAATGTGTTGCATGGAACACTGTAACTTTCAGTTCATCAGTCTCATGGCATAATTTTGATAACCAATCTAGCCTTTAAATATACAAATCAGTACAAAAAACCAGAAACACTTAACTTGAAAGGATGGACACTCCATTGAATCACATAATGGGATAATATTATGAGCATGAGTCTCTGTGTACTACCTTAGTTTCTTTCATTAAATTTTGTATTTATAACATAACTCATTTCAATCAACTTCATACAAAATGAGGTCAAGGTATCCTTAATGTGATGCATATAGATCTCTACTCACAACAAGGTGTGAGTAGGAGTATCTTTCAGGACCTTCAGTCCTTTGATTATCTGGATGCAAAGCAAATCTGGTATATAAATTGGCAGGGTCCTTAACAATTTGCTTTTAGCTAGGTATCTTGCATATCTGTAATGATACCATGTCAAACTTTGTAGTTTTGTAGACAGTAATGAGTTCTTCCCGACTGAGATGTTTCAGTGTACATAAATGTTTTGCATTTGACTTGGTTTCCTACATACCATTGTCAAAATTGGTTGTGTGGTAGATATGAATAAGTTTTTCCCAACTGACTTGAATTTTTTTTACCTTGATCGTATACTTCACTGAACACAGATTCTAATGCATTTTGTTTATGACACTTGATCTCATTGGCTGTCCAATTTAAAAACTGCAAGGGTATTCACGATACCTCTGCAATTTTTTATATGACGTCATGATACCTTGCAGTTTCTGATTTGTTACGTCACGATACCCCACAGTTTTTGCTTTGACTGTAATTAGGGACTTTGCTTAGAAAACTATAACTCTGTGCCTCTAGTTGTAATAATTTTTTTGTCAAATGCATTAGAATGGGGTTACCATGCTTGTGTATTTACAAAAACTGACAGGGTATATCGGTGAATACCCTGTCAGAAATTTCCATTTGACAGCTCGGCTCATGCCTTGCAGTGAAACTCAATTTCTGACAGGGTATTTGCTGATACTCTGTCAGTTTTTGTAAAACTCAAGCATGGTAACCCTTAACTGATTTGCATTTCACTTGATCTCTTGCATACCATGACTGATACCTATGTCATACTTGGTCTGTTTGTAGACATAGATGAGTATGCCTGATTGATTTGAGCCTGATTTCATGCTATAATATGTCATAATCTTGGTATATCTATGTTAGTCTTAACAGTGAGACATGTACCTGTACATGTGAACTATCAATAGTAATGGTTACTGCTTTAATATCCGGTTATGCAATCTTTGACAGTTTTGTGTTGCTTTTTTTATACCCCCTGCAAACAAAGTTTGGGGGGTATATAGGAATCAACCTGGCTGTCTGTCTGTCTGTCTGTCTGTCCACCAAATTTTGTCCTGGACATAACTTTTCACCCTGTGCACGGATTTCAATAATATTTCACAGAATTGTTGCTTAGGTTCCAAGGGTGTGTCATGACCTTAAACCAAGGTCATAGGTCAAAGTCATGATAGACACAATGAGTAAAACCTTGTCCGGGCCATAACTTCTTCCCCTGTGCACGGATTTCAAAAACTACTTAAAAGAATTGTTGCTTAGGTCCCAAGGGTGTGTCATGACCTTGAACAACGGTCATAGGTCAAAGGTCAAGGTCATGATAGTTACAATAATCAAAACCTTGTCTGGGCCATAACTTCTTCCCTGTGCACGAATTGCAATAATATTTCATAGAATGTTTGCTTAGGATCCATGGGTGTGTCTTGACCTTGAAACAAGGTCATATGTCAAAGGTCAATGTCATAATAGATACAATAAGTAAATCCTTGTTCGGGCCAAAACTTCATCCCCTGTGCATGGATTTCATTAATATTTCACAGTAATGTTGCTTAGAACCCAAGGGTGTGTCATGACCTTGAAATAAGGTCATAGGTCAAAGGTCAGGGTCATGATAGACACAATAAAAAAAACCTTGTCCGGGACATAACTTCTTCCTCTGTGCACTGATTTCAATAATATTTCACAGAATTGTTGCTTAGGATCAAAGAGTGTGTCATAACCTTATACCAAGGTCATAGATCAGAGGTCAAGGTCACAATAGACACAATGGGTAAATTGATTATAATTCAAAATGTGCGTGAAAGTGGGACATCCATTACACTTATACCAGTGATGTGTATTGGGATGAATTATTGCATGTTTTAACTTTGTTGCCAAGTGGGGGGAGGGGTATTTAACCTGTTAGGACTGCTGTAGTTTGTTCTGATTCATTTGTGAACGGAGAGTACAAATCCAAAATGGCTATTGGGTAACATTGTAAACAAGCCTGTTAGTGTAACTATTACAAAGCTTTATGTATGAATTATGCCTTCTTGTAGCGTAATTTTGGCAGATCTTGCTATCTTAAAGAAAGAGCGAATTCCATTAGTCAATCAGGAATTCAATTCCATACCATTTCCTGTCATTGTCACATCAATGAAAAAGAAATTCAAATTGAGAATTTGCAGGAATTTCATTGAACATGATACCATGTAAGGGATTACTGGACATTCCAGCACTGAGCCGGAGAAAATGACTGAAGCATTTTTCTTAATAACAATAGTGTTTAATGCTATTTATGCTACCTATCGAAGTTTTGAGACTATATTGTTACTATCCGAAAGGCAGACAGACTTATGTTCTCACAGACATATTCCAAAGATAATTTCAAAATGATTTATTATAATAAAAATTTTTGAACTTCCTCGAAACAGAAGCAGCATAAAAATGGAGCAAGTCAATTAATATACATATTTTGTATAGATTTTCTACATGTAGCTTTTCCCTTGCACACATAAACATATTGTCACACACACGCATGCACTTCAAATACCGAAGGAAAAAATAGATTGTTCCCTTCAACAATTACAAGTATCCATTACAAGATAATTACAAGTACCGTAGCCATCTGTACAGTGCCAGGAGATTTAACTCTTGTTGATTATGAAATCTTTAATCATAATATCTACCTTCAACTTTGTATGCCGAATGTAAACGATGAAATTAAATAAATAACGTGGACGTCTAAGTAAGCCCCTAATGTATTGTTGGTAAAAAGTTTAATCAAAACTGAAGTTGCAAGTGAAATATGAACATACGGATATCAACACAATTTGTTTTATTATATTGTTAAATGCAAGAAGTTTAAATACCATTTTTTGCTCTAACTTTGGGAAATATTACCAGTCACATTCGGTCCAGTAGTGAAAAATTTTTCACTGGACTGAACTGATTTTATCGGCCATGTCCAATGAACCGATGAGGTTTTGGTTTCACTGGAATTTAACTTTTAAAAATAAAAATTCTTTTTAACTCACAATTCGCTTTGCCATACACTTGTTTACATTCAAATTATAATGCCTTCATATCTGGAACTTCAGTTGAAGGCGTGTAGCCAGTGAAAGCTCAGGTAAACTTTAACCAATCATAATCATACTGCTGATATTGTAGTTTAATTGTCCAATGAAATATTGAACTTATTTTTCAAATTGGTTACTAAATAATGCGTATTAGGGAGAAGTAGTACGGCACATCATTGAACTAAATTCTAATATGTGAAATAAGTTAACAGATTGTTTGAAAATTGATTTGTTAATGCTTTATCTAAGAATATATTAGTAATACATGTATTTCCAATATCCCATAAACAAATAGTGTACACTCATGATAATCATAGTTTTAAGGCACTACCTTGTTTCCTATGACATTATAAAGTACTCAGTGGTTTCTACACTCTGCAAATACTTTACTATAGCAGCTGTGCAACGATTTAAGTCACATGTTAAGATTGAATGTTAATTTGATCACTTCGGTTTGGGGGAACTTGCCCTTCGGACAGTTTTAGCTTATTCTTTAATTTCATGACATTAAATAATGCATACTAGTCGTTGTATATTTACTGTGTTAATGGAAATATTTTATATCATTATGAAAGCAGTGGAAGCAATATGCCCATGGTGATAGTAACAACGGTACTTGTAACGATGATGATGACGATGGTGATTCTCATTATAACTTGTCAAAGATTGCAAGGAAAAAGATTAAATTGTAAGTAATACAGGTTATACACGTGTATATTGACTTCATTTGTTATCATGGCATATTGTTTTCAGCAGTTGTTCACAAAAAGCTGTCTGCCTACTTTAGTATGTGATAATGTTCCAATGTTCCTTTCATATTTCACTTTTGACAAGACCTTTCCTTCGGTACCAATTATAATTTTTGATCTCGTGACCTTGACTGTAACCTTTGACTTACATTTCAAAAACTTTAACATTTTTTTTATAACTTTTGATTAGTAAGAGGTAGTAGGGCTTTGATGAATGACATGCATTTCCTTGTGACAGACCTTTTCTGTCAATCCAATAATTTTTGACACAGTGACCTCCAGTGTGGCCTTTGGCATATTTTTAAGAAAGGGTCCCATTTGGACTTTGTTGCCAGTGGGGTATTCATGTTTCACTAGCACCTTTTGTTTCATTCTGAATATGTCCTACCAAAATTTTGACCTTGTGACCTTGATTTTGGAGTTTAACCTAGTTTTAGGTAGTGATGAAACGATTATCGCCGATGATCAAATATTGATCGCTGAAAGTGCACCGATTTCGATTTTCGATTCTATTTTCAAAAGTCAAAAAATCGCCGGAAAAAAACATCGCCGGAAAAAAACGAAGAAGAAGTTTTATCACCCAAATTTACTTGTAAAATCTAGTGTAAATATCTACCGAAATGACCCAATTGACCGGAATGCCCTATCTTATTACTGAAATGCCCATGAAATGGAACTTAAATGTCAATAATTTTTGTTTTTTTACATATAAATTTGAATGATTCAGGATAAAAACTAAGGACTTATGGTATTTTTGTTTGATTCTCTTATCTTTGTATAAATTTCATTGTTAAAAAATTGTAAAACTCAGAAGATTAATGTTATTTTGCCAATCATATCTCAACTAAATTACTACTTATGCCCTAGAACTCTAAATCAACATAAAAAGCGATGATTTGAAACTATTTGAAAGAAGAAGGGAATGTCGGTATATATATTTTGGGCATTTCTGCATTTTATAAGTTTCATTGCCATTTCAGCAAATAGTACTGCCCTAGTACTGATAAAAATGGCGGACAAGAATAACAACATGCTCCCGGATCGTGAACTCCCCGAATTATTTAATTGATTTCTTGTTTATTGTATTTTTCAAATAAAAAAATTCTACATATATGATTACATTGTCAAATGATAAAAATATCCCCTTGCATAATGGTTTTCTTATTCGTCCGATTATAATCGATCATTGATCGGTTATGATTTCCGATTATTGTCCGATCATCGATTATGAAAATTGTTCGATTCTGCATCACTAGTTTTAGGATAAAAGCTTAACGGACAAAGTTGCCACTGGGGATTCTCCATATTTCACAAAATACAGCTTGTTTCAGCATTTAAATGGTGGACAAAGGTTTCTGAAATGCTACTTTATATGACTTCCCAAGACAATTAGGGACCAGATTCAGAATATGTGTGTATAAACCTTTGCTCATATAAACTTAAGATGTGGATTTATGTACAGTTTTTTATTTGACAGCATACACAATATAGGTTAATTCAAAGTATATATTTTACAGTTTATTAATTGCAAATACTTGCAATTATCCAAATATTTTGTGTATATTTCGAAAAAAAAATATAATACAGGTAGTTGAATTGAATATAATTGGTATATTTCAGCTCGTACTCGTGATATGGATGTAGAAGCAGATGTCAATTTGAGGATGTCGCTGATCTCTTCAGGTATATTTATATTTATGTCTACATCATAATAACAATAATACATAGACACTCAATTATTGTACTCATTTCATCTCCTGCTATAATCCTGTGCCATTACATTATAGAAGACAATTACACTTCAGTGGATCCATTATCTTTAATCTCTATTTTTTAAAAAAAAAACTGTAGTAACATGAATATCCCTTTATACTTCAAAACATAAACATATCTATAACATTGCAAACGAATGCGGTTTGGAATTGGATGGAAATACTTGCCAAATAATAGTTAAATTAGAGACTTCAATACTCCTGACTGTAATAGATATTTTCGAGTGGCATGAAAATTGAAAAACCAAATATTGCTCCATATGTCCTCCACTAATAAACTTGATATTTAAAGCTAATCGAATCATATTAGATATTGTTACTATGTTATTTTATTCTCAAAATTTTCTTGGTCCCAAAAATTTTACTTTACTGTTACAAAATACAGCTGAAATATATTCAATAATTCAAAATGTTAACAATGATATATGTTGCGTTTTCCTTGGCTGTAGTTTAGCTTGTAGATTTTCATTTTTGCCAATTAGCCAGTTGTTAAAAAAAGTTGATTTCGAACCCTGATACATGTATTCATGATTTTCATTAAGGGACAGCATCTGGTAAATTACTGCTGCTTCAAATGACAAGTTTTCGACATATCCCCTATTTAAATTCCTTCTGACCTTAAGTGCTACTATAAGAAGATATGCCTCAGTTTTTCAGTTCATCTGCTCAAGTAAATTTTGTTGAAAACTCTGCATATTAATCCAGTTAATGTTGTAAAATGAAATCATAGGCCTGGAGATGGTTGCAGTCATAACCTAACATATGTGAATGCGGCGTTAACTTCACGTGCGTTTCCCGTATTCACTAAGATGACTGCTGACCAAACGCATCTATGTTAACTTAGCTCCTTATGTTAATTTGATCTTTAAGACATATTAACAAATTTGATAACCGCATTCGTTTGCAATGTTATAGATATATTTGGGGCGTATTGTTTTTGTTTTGTCTGTCAGTTTATTTGTCCATTTATTTGTCTGCTGTATTATAGTATAGATTGTAAAATTCAGTTTTGACAGAGTTCTCCTTTAGAACTTTTTGAAAGATTTTTATGAAACTCAGTACGTACGCAGTAACTTTAAGACACTCCACGACGTCATTGACATTATTCTCCTATAAACAGTTTTTCTTTGTTATATGCGGCCTTGTCGGGTTCAAAGTCCAATCGGCAGTAAATTGGAAATCTCTTAAGTAAGCAATAAGGCGGCAACGCGCACTGATCTGAAGAGCGAGTGACTGACAAACGCAAAGATAACCGGCTTCACAGCACTGTTTCAGTTGAAATTTTTTTGTGCGTTTTTATACTTTATTATACCATGGATCCTGGAGATCAAATTCAATCCTGAGACGACTTTAACTCCAACAAGTATCTGAGATTTATCATTACAGAAGTCAGGACATTGTGTTGGTAAGTGTATATATTTTTGGAAAATTGTCCAGCATTTTCAAAGCAGAAATTATTAAATTTCTATTATTATATATCGTACTGTAAACAAAATTTTAAAGACCCCCTTTAATTCAAACATTAGTGCTGCATGTCCAATACATGTTTGCTACACATAGATTATTAATTGTTCGTTTATTGCATCACATTTCAGAGAAAAACCGTCCTCTAGTTTCTGCCCAGAAGAGTCGGTACAAACCTGTAATTATCCATCACTATCGACAGACCTGATTTATTGGATGGGTTAAGAAAAGCTTTACCTGATGCATGTTTGTTTAAAGGTAATTTTTTGTAAATATTTTGTCTCTTTAACTTTAAATGCCTAATACCATATTTGATATTGAAATGATTTAGTGTAAATCCTTCAACCCTTTGAACTGTGAAACTAATATGTTATTCAACAAGCCCTGATTTGTTTTCCTTACCTAATCAGTAGATTCCACAGGTATAAAATTCCTGATGTAAAGCCAGCTCCAGTCGGTCCACACTGTTGAGTCATGTGAAAAATATTAGCCGCTATCCATTGCAGATTTAACACAAGTCATTATGTGTCTTGGTGGTAAGATTTGATTGGTCAAAAACTGACCAGTTAAATCTGCCCATATAGTCATGGGTAGAAATTTTTATCTTTATTTATTAAATACAGGCATAGAAGACCAGTCATCGAGGCAAATGTCGGTAGCAATATTTGCAAAAGAAAATTCTGCAGCATGTGATGGTGAAGGTATGCATTAATCATGTGACGTGCTCATTTGGGTATATAAGTTACCTGAGCATGTACATACTGCACATTATTATAATTATCATTATTTGTACAATGAAGTGTCTTGTACATAAAGATAAGATGTATGATAGAAAGTTGCAGCATATTAGTGAAACTTTGAAGATAGTGCTTGAACATTATAGTTTGTAACTTCATAATTTTCTTTTTTTTATATTTTGTCGGGGTACCATCTAATTATTTAATATTCAGCTTGGTTATTGCTTTGACTTCTTAATTATACTTGGGTGTGGATTTTCAGGCAGTGTAGGTCCAGTGTGATTCATGTAAAAAACAAAAATTATGGCAGCAAGCATCCAGGCAGAGACCATGCAAACTCAGCCAAGTCTGCCTTACTGCCCTTTTGATCACATTATCAGCTGACATAGAGTCGAACCCAGGGCCCTCAACTAGCTTCACCTGTGGAATATGCTAGCAACCAATGACCTGGGAGCAAGATTGAGTGCTGTATGATGACTGTAAAACTTGGTTTCACACGTCTTGTCAAAATATAGGTCAGATTACCTACCAAGCATTAGTTGACCACCTGTAGCTGACCACTCAAGTAGCTCGTGGGTCTGCACAAAATGTGGATCAATAAACTATAGTCCCAATTCCAGGATCTCTGGTGCATCCATGTTGTGTTTGCCTAGCAATAATTTCAATGCCCTGGACCGTGACTTATCAGTCCAAGAGCCACTTAACATCTACCCCTTCGAAACCCAAAAGTCATAACAGACCCCAACCAAGCAAAGTCATAACAACCCCCCAACATGTATCAAGGTTCTTTGCATAAACTTCCAACCAGTCAAGAACAAGAAATCACAGCTATACAATATATTATATTCCATAAAATCGGACATTGTAGCTGGCACAGAAACATGGCTCACTAAAAACATCAAAGACTGTGAAATTTTCAGCAAGGACCTTGGTTACACTGTGTTTAGGTGGCTAGCTCTGCTTGGTAACTGAACGCTCTGCTCGCGCAGCCGCTACTTAGCAAAATCGAGCCTTAAATTCTTATGCTAGCTTTTAAATTCAAAATGGCAGGCATTAAACTTTTTTTTTGCATTCTCCTCTCTGTTTTTGCCTGAAAACACCTTGGTTACTCATCCAAGTAAAAATTAAATAGGAAACAGTCACGTGTTGATCCGTGATATGAAACGTTATTCAATTTACTTATTATATATATTAAGTGAATAACTTATTTCAAAATATGAAAGAGGATTTATAACTGTCCACCATTTTACCTAGCCATTAAGTGTATCAAAACGTTCAGAATGATGTGTTATACTAAACTTAGCGGCTAGCGTAGCAGCTAAAATTCTGAACGCATCCCTGGCATATCCGATCATGACATTGTCAGTGCTGAGGTCTAGCTTAAACCACATATCTACAGGCAAGTACCACGTAAAGTGCCACTTTTCAGGAATGCCAACTGTGATGGCTTCAAGGAGTATTTCACATCCTTCAATGAGAAATTCACAGGATAGTGTGCAGTTAAGAGTACAAATCAACTGTGTTATGAGCTCAGGTACATTATAAAAATCGGTCTCCAAATATTTGTGCCCACTTTTACCATAGGCAACAAAAAGTCTCTTTCCTGGATCACACAAGAAATTAAAAGGTGTATTAGACATAGAGACAGCCTGTACCTAAAACAGAGTAAAAAGCCGAAGGACCGCAGCGACTTCCTCATGGCAAAACACAAGGTAAACGCTAGTCTGAAGAGAGCATACCAAACATACATAGAGGGACTCCTAGGACTAGGTGACACCATTGGCACCACCTCGGCCACAAAGCAGCCAAGTAGGTAATCACTTTAATCCCTTTTCAGCTTCCTTTAAGCTTGCAGACAAGATGCTCAGGATGTAGCCCCAATGAAGAAAGATGGCCTTTGGCACACAAGTACCCAGATAAAACTACCATATTGCCAGTTGTGCCAGCTGAAAGAAGGCTTCAATAGTGACAGTCAAGACTCAAGGTAATGGGGCCACAGGTAGGTGTGGCATTATGCATAATACCTCTATTTCAACAGAAAGCATAGACGAGCTCCTTCAGAACCTCCATCCAGACAAGACAGCAGGTCCCGATGAACTCAAGCCCCTCCTTTACAAAGAACTCCATGCTGAGATTATACCTATGTTTCAGGTAATTTTCAGTAGCTCATTTGTCTCTGGAACCGTCCCTGAACACTGAAACAAGGCCAGGGTGACTCCAATCTTCAAAAAAAATGACAAAAGCTCAGCTGCTAATTACAGACCCATCTCTCTCACATGCATAGCTTGCAAGACCAAGAACATATTGTAACACCACTGGTAAAACATCTCAATGAAAACAATTTTTTACATGATGTTCAACATGGCTTCTGGGAGAAATGATAATGTGAAACTCAACTAGTAATGCTTATTGAAGACCTTAGCAGAAACCTACAGTCTGGTAAACAAACAGATGTCATATTATTGGATTTCAATAAGGCTTTTGATAAGGTTAATCACCAGAAACTCATGTACAAGCTACATATGTACCGAGTTAGGGGACAGACCCTTAACTGGATAGCAGCATGCATAGGTAATTGGCTACAGACTGTAGTAGTGGAGGGAGAAGAATCCCCACCTACATCAGTAACATCCGATGTCCCCCAGGGCTCTGTCCTCGGGCGCATCCTCTTTCTGATATATATCAATGATCTCCCGAAACAAGTACGATCTAAAGTCGGCTTATTTGCAGATGACATGGCCCTTTATCAACCTTAATGATAGTAGAACCATCCAAAGAGACTTAGATTGTTTACAGGTATGGGAAGCACACTGGGACATGGAATTCAACCCCAGCAAATGTCAGGTCATCCAGGTAAGTAGAGCTAGGCACCCTATTCCATCTAGGTACTCAGTACACGGTCACATCTTAGAGGTAGTCGACCATGCCAAGTATCTCGGAGTCAACATAGCCTCAGATCTCAAGTGGAACAAGCATGTAGATTATGTAGTGAGTAAAGTCAATAGATCTTTTGGACTCATTAAAAGAAACATAGCCTCAGATCTCAAGTGGAACAAGCATGTAGATTATGTAGTGAGTAGAGCAAATAGATCTTTAGGACTCACAAAAAGAAACATTAAGACGAAATACCAGACGATTTGGGCCACAACATACAAGACCATCGTAAAACCCCAACTAGAGTATGCTGCCAGTGCTTAGATGATTTAGTGCAGAGCTGCTAGGTGGACCACGAGTGACTTCTCACCCACCTCAAGTGTGACCTCCATGCTTGACAAACTTGGGTGGGAGATACAAGGGTCCTGGCACTGGTCCATAACATCGTACATGGACAGGTGGCAATCCCCCTTCCTAAGTACATTGTGCATTCCACCAGACAAACTGGTACTGCCCACCCCCTCTCATTCAGACAGATCACTACTTCTAAAGACTTCTATAAATATTCATTCTTCCCATTAGTTATAGTCCAGTGGAACCATCTGCCACAGCACGTAGCCGAGTTGGCTAAACCATGTGCCTTGCTTACCTGCGAGAACCCAGGCCCGAAGCAACTATTATTTTTAGCACTTTTTAACTTGTAAATCTGCCTTTTAACAGCACAAATCAAGCTTTTGAAACCTTTTTATCACTGCACAGACACGCACGCTTCACATGATATTTGAGAGAGGATGCTGCAGTAAGACATCATGCCATGGCCCTGTCACAGTTGAGGAGTATTAAGATTCTTCATATTCAGGTATATGAATGAAAAGCAAATAATTATAGCTTGTTATTTCTTTGCTTAATGTATAAAACTAATTTGGGGTATGTTAAATGTAAACTGTGTTTTAACCAAACTATGGCTTGAAACTTACTACATGTAGTGGATCTCAGATATATGAATTAAGCATGGTATTGCTTTGAGACAGGCAACACAGTCAGTAGCACGCTGGCTTTTCACCATTGCAACCCGGGTTCGATTCCCAATGTGGTATGTGAGATGGTGGGGCGGTCACCAATCTAGCTTTCTAGGTTTTTATCCGGGTCCTCCAGTTTTCTCCCACACAAACCACAACCTTACGCCAAGATCCATGCAAACGAGCAAGATTTATAGAAGTTGATTTGTTTCTTTATCATTGTAAAATAAAGTTTAAACAGCATTGCTGGTGAGTATTTGATACCATAAACATGCATGTATGCGGTAAATTTTACTAAGAAATGAGGTGTCCGAACCATTTTACACCACATGAAGGCTCAAAATACCAGAGCGTAGTTGATTGAGGTTCAACAATTTTTCAGGTATATTGCGACATGGAAGCACTAGGTTGCCAACCACCCAAACATAGTGGCACAATCTTGAATCGACCCTTGACCACCTGCAAGCCAATTGCAAGTGCTTAACCACTATACCAAATCTGCCCCTACCAGGATGCAAGATAAATATTACAGATACTTGTGCACGATTGGGCAGTGGTATGTTTACAATTTTATTTACGTGTTTTATATCCATAATAGATAAAGTTTAATAATATAAAGTCACAGCAAGTTGTCTGAAATCATATGATACATATGTAAACTATGATACATTTCAATCAGGTAGTTTGCTACTTTTAGGTGAATGACTGTCCAATGAAGGTAATCCACTTGCATATCTCATAGATCGTCAACCAGTTTTAAACACCCATCAAGTAAATATCATCCAAGAGAAAACCATCGGCCAAAACACCAATGTTCATTGGCATAAGCTACAAAAAGGAGGATTACAGCTTCAAATTTGCATCAAGTTTATACTGGAATGAATACTTTTCAACAGAATCGCACTGTTGATAAGAAACCTGTTACATCATTAATCATGTGAAATGCAGAACCAAATACAAATAAAAAATGGCTATGAAATTTGGTAGAGAGTCGAAACCAAAAGCTAAAACAATGTATACAGATATGTATTGAAGAAAACACAAAAATGCATGTACAAAGAAATGTGGCCTATTTTAAGACAAATAATATTCCTTTATAGCAGCATTTCCAGATATGCTTTTGATATGTGAAATTTGTGGTGACGGCTTACTTGAGTCTGCAACTATTCCTCAATGCATGTCTCGCAATGGTTATTGCTACTGTAAGATACCAGATTATTTAAATTTTGAAAATGACTTTTCAAGTGAAGAATAATCATAAATATAATGTTATTGCCAAATGCAAGGACAAATGGCCATTAATAGCAGACATAGGTATGATTTGTTCATTTACACATGTAATGGAACACCTTTACAATGTGTGTGTTATGATGAGGCATATTTTCTCAATATTTTGAGCAAGTTATTATCCTCTTTCAAAAATTTCATTGCTTTAGAATTCATGCATGAGAGCTTTTAACTAAGGGTGAGATGTGTGCCAGTACACAGCAGTCTGAACCAATGGAAACTATGGATTCTGGGGACACATATTTTTGTACCATGTGCATATGTCAAATATTGGAGCAGGGAAATATCAGATCACTTGCCCGAAGAAGCATTTTGGTATTACCAAATGAGCATTAAATAACATGTCAGAAATGGTTTTGTATGAAATGCAAATCCTCTTGCAATTTAAGAAGTTTATTAATTGTCTAATAGATATAATTATTTCCTATAGTTGATTTCTTCTGTTACATGTATAACAGTATTTGAAAACATTAAAAATGGGATACATGTGTCAATTTGATATATCTTATAGTATTAGGACAGATATTCTATACCTTTTAAAGACGTCAGCATTAGTCCTACCAAAAATGAAGCCGACTTTTATTAAACTTGGATGCTCACAACATAAATACAACAAAAATTAAGGATTTATCATGTGACGCACTAGCTTATGTACTAGTACATGAAATAACATGTCATATCTAGGCAAAGGGATACAAATTCCAGATACTAGCAATGATTTTCACAATGTCATCCAAGTGCTGAATATGGATAATTGGCGTCTCGCATTTTAAAATTAGAAAACAAATTCATTTTTCGTATTGCTTTTTCGATATAGACTCTCCTGTTTCTTGTATCTTTTGTCTTCCGGACGTCCTGGGTTTACGTTTGTGACACTCCATGTCGGCCAGGTGGTATAACCAATATCGAAGAAAAACCAAACCGTTAATCATTCTCAAAGTCGAAGGACAGATACAAAATCGTGTAAGTTGGGAAAAGGAACTGTTGTGGACCCAGAAATACTGAAAAAATTCCGAGGTGAGACCAGGTGCCCGGGGAGAGTGTGTCCTGTCTGCATGCATCACCCGTCACAGCAGTTCTCAAGAAGCTTGTCAAAATCAAGAGTTTTGGTTTCCTAATTGTACATACGAAAGTACAGAACTGGTAAACAAAGTCATATTTGGTGTTCACTGAACAGGTCATTTAGTCGCATTCCAGAATATTATCAATCATTCTAGAAAGAGGCACATCATATTTTCGTACAAGATCCCCATAGCGACCGTAGAACTTCCTCAGTGACGATTTCAGAAGTTTTTTAACATATCCCTGCATGAGCAACTTAGTGGCCAGTCGTTTGGCCCTTGGAATAAAACCGTCGTATAGAGAACAGGCTCTTGCGTACCTTATAAGTTGAGATATAAAAACTCCATATGCAGGTGAGGACGGGATATTGCTCAGAGATGTAATTTTTCTGATTCTGTCAGACATTTGGACTGACAGATTTATAAAGTCTGTCAGTCCGGAAAGAATTCTGTCAGTCCGAACAAAATTGTATGTCAATCTTTTCATTGTTTGTAAATTAAAAGCTGTCATTTTACCATTTTGTTTAAGTATCCATTCACTTTAATCCAGAGATTGTTGACGCACATATGTACATGGTATATATTCTTGAACATAATACACGTTCTTCAGCAGATTTTTTGAATTCTTTTTTTGGTTGCGTATTATACATAGGATTAGAAATTCGTAATTTTTCATCCCTCTCACCAGGTGACCAGGTTGAGGAAGAATAAGCACCCCTGTTGTGCTAGCACACCCGTGAAACAATGTATATTTCATGATCCTTTCAATTATCTCTAATCTTTCTAAGCATTTGGTTTTGAGTTCGATACCCGCATACCATTAACTTTGATACGTCCGTTACGGCTAAGGTACATGTATAGTAAGGGAAAGGTTTAAAAGTTGCCGATTTACAGAGTTATGAAGGTTTCGATTATGTCGATCATATACCATCCCGTCAGTTGTGTTTATCGATGTTTATTTAGACGCATCGTTTAAATTGTAATCACTTTCGCTGGCAGCTGCCGGTTTTGATATAACAATAGAATTTGATAGTACAGATAAATGACGCTGAATATGAGCTTTGAATGCATCAATATTGTCTAGGTGTTTTACGATCTCTTTTAACTCTCCAGAAAGTTGTATCTTGTCAGTATCAAAGACCGTCAATAGATCACAGCAGGTGTCAGATATTAACAAGAACACTTCACGGTCAATTAACTTTCTCATTTACTAAATGTTTGCTGCAAGTTTGGCTATCATGTTTAAATGGACAGTCATAACGCAGGCACCATTTTATGGAAATTTTGTTCAAAATAATCATAGGTCACTAAATGTAAAAAAGAAAAAAATATTGGCCAGCCAGGCTACATATTTCCCAAGTCTCACTAAAGCCAGACGTCAAAAATCGGTATCATGTGCCGTTGATCTAGTGAGTTTTTAGGAATGAATATGCATGGCTGCCATGAACGCCGGTCATTTCGACCGGTGCAAACGGACATTCTGTCGGTCATTGGAAATTTTAGTCGGTCTTGCCGGCAGGACCGACGGATTTCAACATCTCTGAAATTGCTGCAAAGAAACGGGAATTTAGTTATTTGGAAGTTAGAATCGTCAAATTTGTCATACAGAGAGGTGTTCAGATGACCATCATTGTCGAAAGTTAAAAATATATCCAGATACGAAGCGTAATTATTGCTCTCGGTTGTCTCTTTTATCTCAAGTTCATGAGGATAGATTTCATGTATGTAATCCTTAAAGTTAGGATTATTGATTGACAATACGTCGTCTATCTATCTATACGTAAAATTAAACTGAGATGCAAGGCCTTTTCTGCCTGTGGAGAGCATGTGTTGAATAAACTCTGCCTCGTACGAATATAAGAAAATGTCAGCAAGAAGAGGGGCGCAGTTAGTTCCCATGGGAATGCCATTGATTTGCTGAAAAATGTTCCTTCCAAACACCACGAAAATTAAAAGAAAATTATGTAGTATTACAAACACATTCAAAAAGTGCATGTGTATATTGCCCAAAAGTTTATTGTAAACAATAAATGGAAGCCTATCTGAATGCTATTTATAACTGTTTATAAGAAGCATAATTATGTATAAATACTGGGATGGAATTTCTGGATGGTGAAATTTAACAAGAAATGTTCTAATCAAATTGAAATTTTGTTGATATTTTAAAATCTAAAATTTAGGCCCAGCAAGACGCATTTCAAATACATGTAAATGTAAAACAGTCCTTATGTGAAATTACACAACAAAGAGAGTCAAGAAAAAGGTTGCACTACAACATTTTTCTCGGCAGGTTATCCCGCTTCATATAATGCAAAGGGTCATAGTGACGTCACCATGACATTATGTCATGTTTTGGCGGGTTTTCTGCAACATTACAGGGGTCGAAATTAACTTTTTCCTGCTACTGGCCAACCAGGCCAGTGGAAGATGATTTCCACTGGCCCGACCAGAATTTCATTAGCCCGCATATTAAACTTGCAGAAAAAACAAAAGTTTTAATTTCAATAATTCATCGCAGCAACTTAAAGTATAGTATAGGTGGATATGGAAGTTGCTTCATTTATAGAACCGATCTTTGTGTGAATAAAACCAAAGACATTCATAATCTTTATGAATGAAAGTGTATCAGTTTGATTTAATGGGCAACGGGCTTTTATCTCACATATAAACTTTTTAATATACAAAAAGATAGAGCTTGACTTTTATTTTATGATATTCATGAATTTAAAACTTACCAAATAATTTCGTGCCATGACCCTTAGACTTTGACTATTTATAATGCTGTTGTTAATTAGCGTACAGATAAAACGTAGGTAAACATCTCATCTGGTTGGCTGTGAAGTTTCATGAATATTGATGAAGGTTTGACCCATTGAATATTTAATCAGGCACACCATATATTTCAACTGCGTTTCGATTTTAGTAGCTACGTGCGGTAAGTGGGATATCCGTCAGTTTCTCTTTATATCAAATGTATACAAAATTTACATCATTTGAAATTTCAATTTATTCTCTCTTTAAAGAGGTATTACTTGTCCATGTTGATAAACAATTAGATAATGAATTAGGTGTTTAAAAGAGTCGGTATCGATTTTTGTAAAAATCTTAACGGTAAATAGCGGTCAGTGCGAGTTGCTAATTGTAGCTAAATTTAGCGAAAAGGTTTCCAAATTCTTACTGGCCAACCGGACCAGCGCAAAACAGATTTCACTGGCCCAACGCCAGCACTATCGAAGGGACATTTATAACCTACATGGTGTATCCAACACTGTTATGTCAAATACTTAAACAGAAGCATTTAAAGGAGAAGAAACTTTATTGAAGTCATATCAAATACAGAAAAACAATGATTTATTTTATTTTCAGATTCTAGTACACCAAAAGACTCCAAGCACAGAGAGAATAACTTTACTTCTGAATTGCACACACTGTGTCCGAAAGGAGGTAACTTGAAAGTGAAAAGATTAATAACAAAACGTCAAGAAGTATTGATGATGAATGACGAAAATGGAAGAACACTACTTCATAGTGCTGTATATTCAGGATCAGTGGCACTAGTACAGTATCTGATAGATAATGGCTATGATATGTATAGTAGGGATAATGATGAACGAACTATAACGCATATTGCTTGTGACAAGAGGCATATCAACTTGGTGCAACATCTGATAGGCATAGATGTAGGTGTATTAACCTCAAGAGACAATAATGGATTGACACCGTTTCATTATGCTGGATTTTCGGGATCAATAGAACTAGTACAGTATCTTATTGATAATGGATGTGATGTATATAGTAAGGATAGTACTGGACGGACCATTGTACATAATGTATGCAATAGTGGGCATTTCCATCTTGCGAAACATCTGGTAGACAAAGATAAAGCTGTATTGAAAATTAAAGACAACAATGGATTGACACCATTTCATTATGCTGGATTTTCAGGATCAGTAGAACTAGTACAGTATCTGATTGATAATGACTGTGATGTGTATAGTAAGGATAATGATGGTAACACCATAGTACATTATGCATGTGAGAAAGGGCATGTCAGTGTCGCAGAACATCTTATAGAAAAAGATAATGGAGTAATAAACATGAAAGACGACTATGGAGTGACACCATTTCATTGTGCGGGAATTTCAGGATCAGTAGAACTAGTACAGTATCTGATTGATAATGGCTGTGGTGTGTATAGTAAGGATAATGATGGTCGGACCATTGTACATTTTGCATGTCAGAAAGGGCATGTCAACCTGGTGAAACATCTGATAGAGAAATCTGCAGTTCTTTTAAAAGTGAAAGACAGCTATGGATTGACATCACTTCATTTTGCGGGATTATCAGGATCAGTAGAATTAGTACAGTATCTGATTGATAATGGCTGTGATGTGTATAGTAAGTGTAATACTGGCCGGACCATTGTACATATTGCATGTCAGAAAGGGCATGTCTTTCTGGTGAAACATCTGATAGAGAAATATGCAATTCTTTTAGAAATGAAAGACAATCATAGATTGACACCACTTCATTGTGCTGGATTATCAGGATCAGTAGAACTAGTAAAGTATCTGATTGATAATGGCTGTGATGTGTATAGTAGGAATGAAAAGGGTCGGATCATTGCACATTATGCATGTCGAGGAGGTAATTCCAATTTGGTGAAACATCTGATAGACATAGATACAGATTTATTAAAGATAAAGACAATGATGGACTAACACCAGTTGATTGTGCAGACTTATCACGATCATCTTGTCTCGTAGACTACCTACGTAATGTGTTTGTGAATGATAAATATTACATCATTGCATAATAATTGCCAAATCATTTTACATTATTTGGTGATAAGTTTTTATTATCATAGTGCATTGTTATATTTTTCTGATGTTGTAACAGTATTATGCATTAGGTTGAATTTTCAGTCACTTAACGGAATCGCAGTAATCAAGAGAATTTATGCAGCTTCACATTTTTTTTTAAAACTGCAACATAGTACATAGGGAAATCGTGCTAAAGTTAGCAATTTAGGCATTGCTTGGCTTTTTCGTTTTGGAAAACGTGGAAGATTTTTATCTTTGATCATCAAAATGTTTTCTTTTTAACAACTGTAACTGAACTTCTTACAGAATTTCTGAGAAGACACAAATTCATCATTAGTATTTCTCGTCAAAAGGTCAAATTTGATGGAAGTGGCATGAAATATATATATATATATATATATATATATATATATATATATATATATATATATATATATATATATATATATATATATATATATATATATATATATATATATATATATATATATATATATATATATATATATATATATATATATATATATATATATATATATATATATGCATATATACCTGAAATGATTTACTTTTGACTTATGAAATTGTAAATATCTTAATGATATAATAGACTTATATATAAACTTTAAATACACATGTCAATAGTTATGCAAGTTTTTTCTTGAAGCTAACTGATTTAACGCTAGCTCCAATATGGTAACAGGATATACATTATCGTATACATCTTTGTATAACATGGATAAATGAGAGTGTATGCTATCCTCATGATGTCTTTATCTTATCATTTATTTGTGATTAATCATAAATGTGACAGAAAAAAAGATTGCTGTAGAGATCTTGTCTGAGATAAAATATTTTTCTGTTGTTCGTCATTTAATAATATTAAACAGTGTAAATGGAAACATTCGTTATTTATTAAATCATTTCATGGTCTGTGACAAAGGTTTTGAACATTTTATGACAAGTGTGATACTTATAAGTATATTACATGAATATGTTCTGATATATATGTTAAGATTAAATTTAATGATATACCTCATTCGAAAAAAACCCACCAGTGAACCTATGGTGGGAGTCGAACCCGGGATGATTTCTCCGTCAGACCAAACTGTTTATCCACTGAGCAACACCAGCTGTATACAGTATTTATCTATAGAACATCCTATAATTTATGTCAACAGCACAACTACTGTCACATGGAGAGACAGAACATCAGTGTGCTCATGTCAGGAGTCGAACCTGGAACCTTTTCATCACATTCCTATCTGCCCATCCAGTGAGGACATGGGAACACTAATGTCCTGTCTTTCGAATCGGACTAAAACTCTAGGTTCCGTGTCGCAGTACGCGTGGAATGTAAAGATTCCTCACTGCTTTAGGTGGGTCGATTGTAAAGGTTGAAATTTCTATGCAATGCATCATTTGTAGTGGCGGATTTAACCAGGAAGTGAAAAAAAGTATTGGGATGTTATAAATACAGATATATTTGTTTTTATGCTTTTAGATATATTTTCTGTTTTATATTAATTCAATTCTTACTAATCTAATTCTGGCCATTAAAGATGAGGAGAAAAATTATCTCAGATTGTGTCATTTTCTGTTAGTTTCCACACTATTTCTTGAAGATGACTCCTCCCGCACCTACCTCATATCAGTGAAGCCGTCGACTTAATTTTGGTTTGTGTACAAAATATTGGGAAAATGCAAAACAGAGCAAGTGTTATAGATACACAGGCCTCAGGCATGAAAAGAGCTTAATTAAGATATATATTATACAAAGGTATCTTGTTATTGTTTATCATTTTAGTAGTAGCAGTTGTAGATATTGTTGTTACAGATCAAATCAGAGGGGTTTTTTTATTTCTTTTTTTTTAATCAGAGTTTGGTCATAATGATTTTTATACATAAATTGTTTCTACTTCTATTTTTTTTTTTTTAGTTCTCTTCATTTTGTTTTATTGTACAGCATGCACAAACTATGCTTTTGTACCATACTGTATTATTTGAAATCTAACAATAGCATACTTATTCAATGTTTTTTATTTTTATTCTATATTATTTCTTTTCTTTATTTACAATCATGTGAATTGCCATTGATTTAGTTACACTACCTGTAAAATTTCAGGGGCACATACATTCGCTTTCATGTTTGCCTGTTCGTTTTTTCGTCTGTCTGAACTCATATCTATTAAACTCTTCATCATAATTTGATCATACTTCACTTAATTCTCACTCAAAACATGGGCTTTTGGACGAAGATCACTTTTGAAAGTTCAAAGTCACTCAGAAATTATAACTTGAAATAACTTTTTCTTTCCCTAAAAATACATATCCACTCAGGATATTATCGTCCTTCTTACAAAAGTCACCAGAAATCTTTTTAGAAAGCCTCCCAGTAAATTGAACTTCGACTACTAATAGATTTTGTTTTGCAGAATTTTCAGCAGGTTATATTCATACTACATGCAAAAGGTAATTGACAATAATAATAGCAAATAAAACACACTTGCAAATAAAATAGAATTGGCAATTTGGATGTCCATAATTTATATTAATGTTGCATGCAATATCAACTTTTTATGCTTCCTGATAAATTTCGAAATATATATTGGTTATTGATTCTGTTTGTATGTAAGTCTTTCCGATTGAGTCAAAGTCCTTTTTTCCAAACTCAAAGCTATTAATATGTTTGCAATGGTCATCTTTCCATGCTTCAGATATTTGTTATTTAAATTAGACATTGTATACACATGTATGAAATAGGTAAATGAGTCAGTGAACTTATTTTTTATTTTTGTATTATTTCTTAATGGTATAACTCATTTGTAATTAATCGTAGATGTGAAAGAAAACCGAGGAACTTGTCACACAAGACTGCTGTAGAATTGTTTCTAACATTCATCATTTAATCATATTAAGCAGTGTAAATAGACGTGTTGCTTATATACCAAATTGTCTCACCTGTAGTGTATTATATTAATATTTTGCTATATATTTGTAAAAATTTGCACAATTCAATTTAATCTTTAAATGGTGTAGTATCCATGGTGATGTAAGTTTTTATTTAATGTATGTGTTATGTATTTGTATATATTGTAAAGCATATAAGTAGAACAACACATCATATAATTTGAAATATGAGGATGAAAGTATTCTTTATATAATCAATTCAAAGAAGTTTAGCCCTACACGAAGCGAGCATTGGATTGCAAGCTGGCACCTTGCTCATCAATCCACCTATTGAATGTGAACTGTATTTTTTCAATACATATATTTTAGAAATGACCATATATTCATATATTTTATCTTGAATGCTGTTAAATTATATTCTCAATAAGCGTAGCTCAATCCTTAGATGTTTGGCTCAAGACAAAGAGGTATAGTGTTCGAGTCCCACCGGTCGTTCAAAGCTGTCTGAGGTCCTGTATCACTTTGAGCATGGCACATGAAAGATTCTCACTGCTTAAGGTGGGTCGGTTGCATAGGTCTGAAGTTCATTGCATAGCATCAGACATAAGCAGTCACCATATAAGTGGAATAATCTTGTCGAGAGAACAAAATCTATTTTCAAAAGACTTCACAAACCATATCGAGGGAGGTAAGAGATCCGACTTGAATACCAAAAAATTGTCCGTCTTATTTCATTTCATGGGGTATGCAGTTGATGTGTTCATTTCCAGTTTCGGTTTTACTCTTTTGCAGATTCAGGGAAAGGAACATGGTTACTTTTAGTGCAGCCGAATATAAACTGTGGTAGCCCTATATTAGACACTATGACCATAAGTCCGTCTACAGCTTGCTCTCTTTTCAAAATTTTCCTCCCAAACCGAATTCTCTGTGGCGACTATACTTGCACGAAAGGGTGACCTAAAAGAAAACTAAGGGGTTTTTTCCCTAAAACAGCACTTTGTTTCCGTAAGTTTTCTCTTACGTCATATTGTCTATAACCGATTAACTTGTACAGAAGGATGGCCTATAAGAGTAAGGAGAAAGAGTCTGAAGAAATTTGGATCCAAAGTTTAAAGGTCAAGGTAACTATGATCCCATACCAAATGTGTTTGGTAGGTTGACCTATCATAGCCATTGCTGTTTGAGTTAATATTTCTTTCGAAGGTACTTCGTTACGGTGTAAAATATTTTGTGAATATTAAGATATGCCAGTTATTGTTCGTTGCATTTTCCACCCTGCGACCGTTACCATATTTATTCTGCATAAGATAATGTACAACATTTTTTTTGTTTTTTGCGTTTGGTGTGAAGATGATAACGAAATAAACGCAAATATACGTTGCAATAGTCTACAATTAAAGACAGTATAAACAAAATAGAGACGATCATAAGGCGTTTCAGGAACCAGAGGCGTGGTGAGGTTTGATGAATGGGTAAGACTTCTAAGTTAAACTCCTAGCAATAGTCTAGTAGGAATAAACACAGTTTGATACAACATACAAAATTTAGATAATCATGGCGCGGTGAATTGTGGTGAATGGATAAGGATTTTCCGCAAGTGTCGGGCCCGTCAGAACCGGGAAGAAAAGGGGGCCCCATTTCGATTTTTGAACGATTATGCATCAATTTTTATCATATTACTTAACGAATTGAATTCCAAGGTTTGACCAAACCTCAATCTACCCCAACCCAATCTTATGAATTACTCACTACAACTCTTGATATGTCGCAACTGTTTTGATGACAAAAGGTTAATATGGATCTTTTCATCAATTAAAGGTTTTACCGGTGTCTTTTATGACATCTTAAGCCGGTGTGGCCTAGTGGATAAGGTGCTCGGCTCATGATCGAGAGGTCGCGGGTTCGACTCCCGCCCGGGGCACACCGGTGTTATGTCTTTCGGATGAGATAGTAAAAACCGAGGTCCCGTGTCACGGTAGGCGTGGCACGTAAAAGATTCCTCACTGCTTCGGGTGGGTCCGTTGCAAAGGTCTAAATTTGTATGCAATGCATCAGGCAGATGCCGTCACCATATACGTGAAATAATCGTGGAGTGACGTAAAACAATAATCAATAATAATAATATGACATCTTAATTGCATTAACAATTATCAATAAAAAAAATCATCGTCCTGTACATGTAAATAGAAACGGGCGTCACTACATGAAATATATACTTCAAATTTTCAGTCATCAAATTAAGTACATCACTTTTAAACTAAGGAGTATCTCCCTCGTGCATAGCTCTGTCCTTAGATAGATTCTTTGGTTCACTTTTCGGTCAGTTTATGTTCAACACTGCTCTTCATATTTTTATATATTTTGAGAATTCCAATCATTCGTCCACGAGCATCACTGAAGAGACATAACTAGTCTAAATGCGCATATGGTGCACTAAATTAAAATGTTTATATGTTCTATATTTCTTATAATGTAGAAACGGCTTTGGGTTCTGTACATTGTGTACTCATATATGGATTTTAAATCTAATTCTACCTACAAGGTCAAGAAACAGACATTCTAATGCACGAAAATATTTGAGGCAGTGTCGACGTCTTTTAAAAATTCTCATTAACAAAAAAAAAAAAAAAAAAAAAAAAAAAAATACACACACATTAATTCTATTTATATTCTCAATTTCTCAATATACAATACTAGTATTATTATTTGAATTCAGCACCACCAAAGAGAAACGGTAATATAAATCATAATTTTTTGGAGGATTCTTTTTTTGCAGTTTTAACACAACCTTCTAGGGATGAACCTTGAAACTTTCTTATCGAATATAAGTAACAATGACACAACATATACGATATAGTATCAATACCACTTGCTGCATCACTTTTACTCAAAGGAACGCATTTTAGCAATACATCTCGCACAGGGATGGATAGTTTGTACATCTTCAACAAACATCTCATAAAAGACAAATACTTCACATGTGGTATACAGAATCTGTATGGTTCGTGGAATCGTGTTAAAAAATCTGTGTTTGAAATGGATAGTCCCATAAAAAACCAAATAAAAAAAAAACAAAAAAAAAAAAACCAAAAAAAAAAAAAAAAACAAACCATAATTAATATAAATAAAATAAATAATAATTCAATGTACTTAAATGCTTTGATATTAATCATGAAGGAGAACTAGATCTAGGAGCTTCATATTATTTTTATACTCTCGCATAAAAATTTGGGTGCATTATGCTTTACCGCTGTCGTCCGTCTGTGCTTCCGACCTATTTTGTCCTCGCAACTCGTCCTAAACTGGTGTGGATTTTGTTGAACCTTGGTACAATGACAGGGCACCATACGAAGATGTGCATATTAGAAGGGGGGGGGGGGGTTATGTCCAGAACAAATTACAGGAGTTATGGCACATCGGCTTAGATTTTCTTAAAATGCCTTGTCGTAACTCCTCTTAAACCCTGAAATGATGAAACATGGTGCAAAGCAAGATCACCTTACGGAGATGTGCATATTAAACATGAATTTTCACATCTTAAAATTTAATACAATTGTAGTCTGTGTAATTATCAAAGGAGGGGCAGGTGTCAACATGGGAGATACTAAATGCGCGAACCTGCAAACAATTGAAGAAGAAAGCCGAACTGTTTTACCAGTATCATAAGTATTTTACATTTACCACAATTACGCAGCACAGTTAAGGCCGATTTCGTCTTTTTTCCTAATAAGATTGAATATTATTTTTCCTGTCCCATATTGTCTTATTTAGCTATTATCTTTACATGACTTATTATTTTTTAATTTAACACATGTTCCGAATTGCGTTCCATACATATTTGTAATTGTCACGTGACTTCATAGCAACATAAATCTAAAAATAGAACAATGTCAAAGCACCGTAAATTTTTCAAAAGCACCCCCTCTTACCCTATCATTAATAGCATGAAATTCATATCATTTCCTTCGTTGTATCTCTATCTTTAGTAAAAGTGCTGCGGGATCATGGGAAATTCCATTTATAATTGTATAATGAACAAAATTAACGAGTGTCATACGAAAGAGCGTCATTTTCGATCTATTTTATGTTAATGCCGAGTTATTTGTTATTATAGTAGGATCCCGCAGCATTTTTCATATAGGAAATTTTATCAACTTTTCATATATCTAAAGACTTTTATCATCATTTGTCGATATGAGGGGGTGCTTTTAATTTTTCTGCAATGTTGTTAGATAAACGAGTGCTTAGATTATATTTCAAATGTTTCGGAGACGCCGGGAAAAGCAAGTAAATCCTAGATCTAAAAATAGACGAATAACTTTGTTATCCGCGAAATTTAACTTGTCAAGGAGAATTAAGGAAAGAACAATATCTTGAAAAAAAGATATAATATGTAATATATAGATAAACACTTCCCGAATCCGTAAAACCTATTTACATGTGTATATAATATTATCGTTATACAATGTATAAAAAGTGTGGGTCTCGATTATATATAGAAAAACACCAAAATATGTCAAATAATTCATGTGAAATCGTTGTTTCTTTAATCTTTTTTTTTTTTTTTAGTTTTAAAATAGTTACAATTGCTTTTCATCTGATAAAAAGGCCTTTCTTCATCTTCGCATGCTATGTTATTCACCTTTTAACGTGCACCTGTTTTTTCGATTCCCCAAGCATTCAATCGACACTGAAGATGCAGTGGCCATGACTACAACCTACGGGGTTCATTCAAAATTTGTTACTATTAATGGGTCGTCTCAAAATGTATCAATAATTAAATGATAAAGCACTAAATTATTAAAGAAATAAACTTTAACTTATACAGTTTTCTTGAAATTAGAAATATAAAATCATAATAATGCATGCTTAAAGGCGTTGCCAAGGATCATGGAAACACGGGGGCTATGACGTCAATATCATTGCAACATTTTCGCGGAAAAAATCTTGCATCTCTTCAAAAAACGCCTTAACTATGCTGCGTAGATAAGATATTTAGTTCTACTTTGTATGAGACCTAGGATGATGAGATGCTGGCGTATTATGTGCCCTAATTTTTATGATGATGTGCTTGTGATAATCTGTCGAAAGAAAGTTAATGCAAAATACGAAAGTAATTGGTGTCACATGCCTATGGCACTAACAACAATGTACCACAGTGGACATTCACGGACCCCTGAAATTCAGAGGTGAGACCAGGTGCCCGGGAGGAGTGAGCTTCCCCTGTTTGGCTAGCCACACCTGCCGCGAATGTCCCTACACACAGACGAAACAACAATAATTCAACACTATATATAAACATGAATGTGAACAAACACTGTATAGAAAGTGCCAAAGCCACATAACATCAAGAAAAGGTATAATAACACTTAAGTCAAACCCTCCGCGGGGAACTTTTTTTTACGAGCTCCACACTGCAAAGGGAATAAGTGTGACATTCATGCAAAATGCGAAAGTAACTGGTGTCACATGACTATGGCACTAACAACAATGTACCACAGTGGACATTCACGGACCCCTGAAATTCAGAGGTGAGACCAGGTGCCCGGGAGGAGTGAGCGTCTCCTGTTTGGCTAGCCACACCCGCCGCGAATGTCCCTACACACAGACGAAACAACAATAATTCAACACTATATATAAAAATGAATGTGAACAAACACTGTATAGAAAGTGCCAAAGCCACATAACATCAGGAAAAGGTATAATAACACTAAAGTCAAACCGTCCGCGGGGAACTTTTTTACGAGCTCCACACTGCAAAGGGAATAAGTGTGACAATCATGCAAAATACGAAAGTAACTGGTGTCACATGACTATGGCACTAACAACAATGTACCACAGTGGACATTCACGGACCCCTGAAATTCAGAGGTGAGACCAGGTGCCCGGGAGGAGTGAGCGTCCCCTGTTTGGCTAGCCACACCCGCCGCGAATGTCCCCACACACAGACGAAACAACAATAATTGGCCTTGCAAAGTACGCTGCTGCTCAGTAGTCTCTCTCGCACCTGACACTTTATCTAATCGTATTACTGTATGTATTTTCAGTCAAAATCATTCCAGCATGCATAAGAAAAATGTGCTTTTGTTAGTTTGCTTCTCATCAAGTTTGTTGCTCTTTTGTACAAAAATGGAAAAATATCTACCTGAGTTAACCTAAATGTATGTGTTTTATTATATATAGTGCCATATGGCATCATTTTCATTTTTAAAATATTATTATAATTAAAACACCATATGACCATAAATGCTGAGAAAAAAATATATTAAAAAGAAAAATAGCAATACTAAAACCGTAAATATTTGGCTTATCATTATTTGTTCAAGCACTTTTAGAAAGAGCAGTAGGAGTATTCTTTAAGGGTATGTGTGTGTATAGTTTTAGAACATCCATTTATTTCCCTCGCAAAGTAAATAAAATCTTCCGTGTAAAGTTCTAAATTAATGTTCTATACATACTATTTTTCTGTTTCGGTTGTCGTTTTACATCATGCCAGAATTATTATGGAGCCCTACGGGAATCACGTTGTCTGTCTGTCCGTTTGTTTGTCAACAATTTGGTTCAGCTTTTTTCAACTTTGGACTCGCTCTAGTGACCACAGACAGATTTTCCTTGATTTTATTGAATAGATGTTTACAAATTGAAACATAAACATGTATATATGTGTGTTTTATTGACACTAATACATTTACAATTACATGGTTAAATTAAAAACATGCAATTATTTATTTACACGTGTATCAGAACAGTGAACCTGTAAATTTCTTTGGTAGACTTTTTCTCATCAACAAATTATCTGTGGAGGGGCGTTTAAGACTGTGATAGTGTTCTAGTTTCTTATAGGAATCTTCCTGGTGCATTGCATTGATATTTCAACATAATTTTCCATGTCTGAAGTGCATTTATGTGCGATTACTTTTACCGTGTCAATAGATATAATTTCTGCTGTCTCATCTGATAGACAACACATCACCGAGAAAATGGTGTATATCGAAGCAGAGGACTTTATGCAAAAGCCAGAACTGCTAAAGAAACTAATCGCTGTGGAAATTTGAATCACAGATAATGTAAAACATCCGTTTTTCACACATGCATTACAGCGTTTTATCATACAAATTTACACATCACATTTCATGTTTACTGCATCAAAATATTTATGTTGAAGGTTGTGTATCATTATTTATTTACATACAATTATATTGAAATGTCTTAATGATTTGATTAACTTCAAAATTTCTTTATAAGTCCTTTATAAATACAAATGGATATTTATAAGGCAATATACATATTAGGATATTGATTGATTCATACACTATTGTTTTACGTCACTTCACAGTTATTTCACGTTTCTGGTGACGACATCTGCCTGATGCATTGCTTAGAAATTTATTTATTTATAAGTTACCCACCGAAGCAGTGAGGGATCTTGTACTTGACACTCCTTATATATATATATATAAGTATTGCGTTCGTTTTACATTCGTATTTTAGAGCTGTGATTACGTTCTCTTCTTCTAAATTTCAACGAAATTATTTATTCATATGTCATTTACTGCATGACTGTATTATACAATACCGATATAAAATGAATTCCTTATATAGACATTTAATATTCATTTATCTATTTTAATAGTTTTAGCAATGTATATTCACTCCATTTAAATCATTTTGAATCAAATATAAATCCTCTTTATACTGTAACGAAAACAGAATTTCCATTATTCAATTACAAATGATGTGCTTGACAGTGCGGAAAAAATTATTTCCTTCAATATACACACTATCAAATACAATAATGTTAATTAAGGAAAAGTCACGGAAATGGTCGTTTAAATGAGGAAATGAAAATGATATGGATCGTTCACGATTTTTTAACATTGGTTGATTTATATAGGATATTATCTCTTAAAATAGGTTATCATAAAGCACATAGATATCTGTTATGTATTTTCACTTCTTTTTGTAGATCAATTTCTTTTGAAGTCAGAGTGACCTAGTGGTATCGCGCTCGCCTCCTGATCGAGAGGCCAGGGTTCGAGTCCCTCTCTGGTCATGCCGGTGTTCTGTCTTTTGGATGAGACAGTAAAACCGAGGCCCCGTGCCATGGTATGCATTGCACGTTAAAGATCCCTCACTGCTTCGGGTGGATCCGTTGCTAAGGTCAAAATTTGTATGCCGCGCATCAGGCAGATGCCGTCACCATATACGTGAAATATTCGTGGTGTAACGTTAACAAAAATCAGTCAATCAATCAATGAATCAACCCAATTTCTTTTGAATGAATCTTTTCTTTTTCTTTCTTTTTTTTTTTTTTTTTTTTTTTTTTTTTTTTTTGTTTTTGCTTTTGTTTTTGTTTTTTTTTTCAATATGTCATCCACCATTGCTCATTTCTGGTCATGTTGAACTTTATGAAGTTACATCTTTTGATTGCATTTTATAGTCTGCTCTTGATTACGGTGATGTTTTCTTTTGACAAGGTTTCTCATAACCACACCTACTTTCATCATCATCATCATCATCATCGTTACCACCACCACCGACATCGTTTTCATCATTTGCAACATCATTACTATAACCTGCACCACTATCCTCATCATTTTCATTGTGATTATGAACTTCTTCGTCCCTGTTTTCAGATGAAACTGATCTTTGTAGTTCCACATCATCAATGAATTCGTACATATTAACTTCATCAATAATTACTTCATGCGAAGCAGGTTCTCTTTTCTTTGGTCTTTTTCTTCTAAAATGAAAAAAAAACCCTCAAAAATTATTAGACAATCAAACTATAATGAATCATTCAATTTCAAAGGTATAATATCAATATAAATTGACATGGCATGAATGCATAAATAGATAAAAACCACATTTATCAACAATGACGACAACTATTACTACTCCTGCTTTTGAAAGTAAAGATTTTTATTGCAATATCTTACATTTAGGATTATTGACGTATTATGAATAGCTCTGTATGTAGCGAATAAAAACTCACTCTCGTATACGTCTCATGCAAAGTGCCGCCATTAAGTTCACAGGTACTGAAATCATCAAAAAGGCCACTGCAAAAAAAAAAAAAAATATCTATTGATGTTGGAATTTGTTCCTTATCTATAATCAAGAAGAGCAAACTATTAGGGAATTTAGAAATGGATGACACTGTACCTGCTGGTACAAAATAGTTAACAAGATAGAAAAGAGAAAACAGAGGACATCTGACAAAGCTGTATGATACAAATCACCAAGAACCTGCAAACACACACACACACACACACACACACACACACACACACACACACACACACACACACACACACACACACACACACACAATGACAACAGCAGAATATACACAGAACGACATTACAAAAATATTCGATTGTGCTGCGGTTACGATACCGATTTAGGACGGTCAATTGAAGTAACAAACGTCATGCAATTGGTGTGGATAAGCGGTTTACAGGCCCCTACCTTCCCACTCACCGCAAAAGCAGTACAATCAAACGACACACATTTAAAAATTTATAAATAATCCTCCATACAGAGAACAAGGATCAACAGATTTCTCACGGAAAGAGGTCAAACATTATTTTACACACGAAAACAATATAGAATAATATGTTGCTATCAAAAATATGTAAGGAGACATCAACATAAGTAAACCTTGCTCTGCCTGTCTGTAAGCGAGCTCAGATCCTTGATCAATAGGAGTCCCGACTTACAAGGGGACGAGGATCAGGACCTTGTTACCAGTAAGAGATGCGGGACTTGGCTACATCCATTTGAGCTAAAACAGATAACCTGTTTTTGAGCCTTTTCGCGCCACTTACAATGGAAGGAATGTAGTTATACATTAACAATACTATTCTGCAACTTACCGTCAACGATTTCTATATCACATCATGGTTAAAGTAAAATCCTTACATAAATATTAAAAAGGAAAGTGATGGTTTTTTAACTGCAACAACAACAGAACAATACCAGGGTCAACCCGCATCAATATATAAGATGCACTGGTAAATCTCTAATTTAACTAGCTGCACAGGCCATTCGTGCTCAGGTGAAGCAGTGGCATTTCACTGGTTACTGTGGTATTTTCAATCAAGAAGATTTAGAATCCATATAGAATCTATATTTCAATTTTATTTCCACTATAACGGTTTCTTACCCAAAGTAAACTACGACTACGAGTTAACTATATCTCAAAGTTTATAGAACAAAAGAACAATGCCATGTATAGTGTTCAGACAATTAGAACACCCAATTTAAATGATGATGAGACCAGGTTCTAGTAGAATAAGCGTCCCTTGTTTGCATGAAACTCCAATCTCAAAAGCACAGTAACAACTATTCAGGCCAAGGATGTAAATACATATGTATACACACATGAGTATATGAACTAAAAAAAAAAAAAGGACAAGATGACAAATTATCCTATTCACGTCATAGAATACTGTTGTACTGCAATTCTGCTGGAAGTCCGCGTGGTAAAATGTCTGTAAGTATACATATAATGTCAAATCAAGTATTGTCACAAAGTTGTAGATGGCTGCTTTGTATGATCAGGCCACAAAATGTCAGTTAAGGTTCCTGAAAGGGTTATCTCAAACTGCACCATAATCCTATGTCGACCATAGCGCTTCCTCGGGAATAATTTCAAACGTTCCTCAATATATCCTTGTGAGAGTAGTTTCGTAGCAATAAGCCTTGCTCTCAGGACGAAATCTTGGTTATTTAGAACATGGCCAAGCATAACGTAAAATTTGTGAAAGGAAGAGGACATATGTGGGAGAAGAAGGTATGATGCAAGAAATGGAAGTTGGTAATAATGCAAATTAAATCGTCACATTTGCCAGAGAGAGGTAACTAATTAACCGATTATTTGATAGGAATATATCCAATTATGAAGCAGAAGATGGGTTTTTAACTGTACCTATTATCTCGTGTTCTCTTTGATATATGATATTGAAGCCGGTGTGACCTAGTGGATAAGGTGTTCGGTTCGTGATCGATAGGTCCCGGGTACGATTTTCTGCTTCGTGTGAGTACAAAATACCATCGGAGAGAAGTGTCGTGCAGTTTGTACCCATCGTATTACCAAGTTTGATAGAGCAATTTCCCACCAAAAATAAAAAAAAAAAAATACTAGAAACATTCTTATTGAACCCTTAATGAAATAATGTTTATGCTAAAATTTAAATTTATTTTTGTTTTCATCTTTACTTGTGCCTGTAAAAATGCAATGTCGTCATCCTATGTCTGTCTGATGAAGCGAGAGAGACTTTCTTAATTTGAATATTTCATTAGTCACTACGCATTCATACATTAATATTTGTAAATGGAAGACAGAACCAAACTCACTATTTTTTAACATTATTTTGAACGATAGATATCCTAACATTTTATTCAGTGGATGCCTTGCAGCAGAAGTAAAGTATGGCATTCCAATTCTCACAGTCCAACTGATGTGTTTATGAAAGTTTCACCTGAATATCTAACTATACTCACAAACGCCTTTTTTCTATGATATTTGTTTATTCAATTCTTTTTTTCATTTTACATCCCTTTTAACCCAATTCGCATTTGCTCTAGACTTTTGTTCCACAGATTTGTCATTGTTCTTATTCTTATTACTACATCTTGCTATCTTCGTTTTTCTTGATTTAAGAAGTTTGATTTTACGTTTCGAAGTGTCAAAATGTCTATTATAACGGGTCATCATTTTTAATCAAAAGTGTAACAGGAAATAATTCTTACTGTACCCCAACGTAGACAGATTGCAGGAAACTACATGCAGATGTGTCGCTCTCAATGCGTACAAAGAATAGACAGGTTCCCCGTTAAAATATTTCGTTTCCGTAAAGATATATTTTCACATTGTCGTCGATATTCCCGCAATGTATGTTTCCCCGGTTAACCATGGCAATCCCCATTCTGTCATCTGATTAACATAAGCCTACGCGATGATTGTTATCATATCAAAGTCAGGTTTGTTGAAACTGGAAGATATTGGATTCTGACGTAGATCAACATGTCTATTTATAATTTCAGTTTTCGTAAGACATACACTTTCATAAATGCGAATCTCAATATTAAAATCTGTCCCCCTTTTAATACGTATAAATCTTTAAGGTACATACCATTTAATAGGCATCTCATATATGGATTTAGGATTTGTCTCTATGATTATCATATAGTTGAAATGAATGGGAAGGTGCCTCTCAAAACGGTAAACTACAGTAACTGAACGAAAATTATCACTCTACCTGATCATCTTATCGGAATGTTTTGTAAAGTCTTATTTATTCTTATTCAACGTTTTGGTATGGATATTCAGGACGGACTTTTTCTTGCAGCAACTGTTTGTTTCTTGTAAGACATCAGACAAGTGGAACCCCCCCCCCCCCCAAAAAAAAAAAAAACAAAACAAAACAAACAAACAAACAAACAAACAAAAATCAGTCAATCAATAGAGATAGATAAAGAAAAAAAAAATAAGATAGATAAGTAAGTCTGTTTATGCATTAATATCATATTTGACAGATACAATACGGATTATGTAAGAAACTAAAGTAACTAGTACCGAATGATTATCACTTACAAAGTATCATAGGGGACATTTCTAGAACCCTGACAATCATAATAAGCGGCGCCTGTGTAGATAGCTACACTTAGCACGGATAACCCAAAATTACAGAAAACACACACAAACATATACACACAGAGAGAGAGAGAGAGAGAGAGAGAGAGAGAGAGAGAGAGCGAATGCGAATGAAAGTGTCATCGCCACACAACATTGGATAAAAGATGCACATGTTAATCAACCTTTCATGGAAATCGTGCTACGGTAATAGAAAATATTATCATTCTTTGTTACTGTGATACTCAGAATTGACATTCGTGGAATAACGACAGTCAAAAGTAATGAAACACAATACCATGCCCATATATTGAGATATTAAGTATCAATTTTACCAGAAACGGTTTATATAAATTGAGTAAAAACTGTGTAAAAATAATAGGTTTTGAATATATTTTACCAATAATAGAGATTGTTGAAATGCTGATGGTTGTCGATATTGGAATCCCAGAACCTGCAAAAATAATATAATTCAGTCAGGAAAATAGAATTCAAATAAATAATCCTTTAATCTATCACGATAAGAGTTATAATTTATAATCTCTTTATATTTAAACCGTTGTATATATGATTATAAGATTACAGTACCACTTTCTGTTGTGTGTTTGCTTGTTGATTCGGTGTTCATGTATGCACTGCCAAATGTTCTAAATGTTTTTAAGCTACCACTGCAATTTGACAATAGGATGGGTTGAGCCGTTGATGATGAATTTTTACTGAAATATGTTTATTTTTGAATTAGTCAAACTGGTTTCAATACTATATTAAAATCATATCGTATTTAACAAAGGAGAATCCAGATAAAACAAGATTAGTACTTCAAACAGTGAAAGTAGTCTATGTCTTTGATTCAAATAAAACATAGTATTTTTAATTCACTTACTTTGAAACAGAGTTAAGTTCTTGTCCGAGGAAACAAACTGGATCTGCGAAAATAAAATATCTTAAATGTAGTCATATTTTTTAACAAATCCATTTGAAAAGTACACCCCACTGAATCACAACATTTTCCATAATTATGGTACCTTTTCCATCATTAATTTTTTTTTTTTTTCTCTGTAAGTGAAGCTATTATTGAAAGGTTAACAGTTTCCTAGAAATTAATGACAAAACTGGGAATTTCCTATTACATATAAAGCTGTCAATATCAAAATGATAAGAATATATTAATGACACAATCTCCTCCAGGGAGCAATTCTAGTAAAGTCTCAGCCCCAACAGTCTCTAGTTCAAGTAATATTAATATCAAATTATCTGCTTTCTTCACTTTTTTCTTCTAGATTTTCTTCATCTCTTCGTTTCTTTTTCTTCTTGCTTTCTTTCTTCTTCGTCTTCTTTGTCTTCTTCTTCTTCTTCGTCTTCTTCTTCTTCTTCCTCTTTTTCTTCTTCTTTTACTTCTTCTTCTTCTTCCTCTTTTTCTTCTTCTTCTTCTTCTTCTTCCTCTTTTTCTTCTTCTTCTTTTTTCTTCTTCGTCTTCTTCGTCTTCTTCTTCTTCTTCTTCTACTTCTTCTTCTTCTTCCTCTTTTTCTTCTTCTTCTTCTTCTTCTTCTCGTCTTTCTTTAAAAGTGAAGGATTCTTGAAGGAGTATAAACATCTACTGGTTTTGTTGTTAATCATCTAGCAAATACTCCATTAAAATAAATATAGAACATATATACCTATTACTATGTGTTTACACTTATACCAAGTATTTGGGCATTAGGCAACAGACATTCATAAAGGACAGATTTTAAACTTTTGGTATTATTAACACATTTGCAGTTGTAACATGTGTTGTTTAATTTTAATGAAAGATGTGTTCATTTGTTAACATACACAATAAAAAGTATTATATGAATAAATACAGTGAAAATTCTAACTTACAAATGTACAGATGATCAGTTTTGAATGCTTTGTTCGGTAGATTTGTTTCAATACAGACTCCGGTCAGATTTGGTTTATTGTGACTGCAATTCCAGTGATAGACAACTGCTGAATGGAGTTGAAAAACAGGGCAATCTGTAATGAAAACGTCTTTAAATATTTACTTTCCATGCAATTCCATTCCGTGCCTCTCTTTCTAATAGTTTCCTTATTTTCTTTATGTAAAGACCTACAATCTCATTGTTTAGTATAACTAGTCTTTGCCATATTCGATTAAACGCAATGATGGATTGAAACACAAAAAAAGTTTTCTTTTTAGTATATGTACAAGGTGTGCCTTCACCATATCAGTTAATCGGAATTTTCACCAAATGCCTATCATGAAATTTTGAAAATTAACATTTTGTTCTGAAGAATACAGAACTCGGATGACTATTATGATTTTTGGCGCTCTAGATGTATCTTTTCATACCTCGTATTAAAATGTGGGCATATTTTTTTACCATCATCATCACCACCACCACCATCATCGTCATCATCATAATATTAATTATAATGATAATGATCATAAAAAGAAAATAATAATAATAATATTAATAATAATAATAATAATAATAATAATATGAATGTGAATATGAATGATATGAATAATAATGAAAATAGTAATAATATAAATAATAAGAGAATACAAATAAACAAGTTTTACATAGTTTCTTAGATTTTTCTATGCAAAATACACTGTCTTCGGATTTCTTCCTTAACCCTTCAGGAAAAAGAAAGAACATCATATGAATATGAGTATATTGGAAGAGGAATGCTGTTCAAAAAGATTCACAGGACTTATGAACTTAGGATTCAGGTTTTTCGATGCAAAATAATTGAGTTATATGATGGCACGTAGTACAAAGAAAGATCACCTTATGAAGATATGCACATTGAGCAGAAGTTTTCACCTCTCGTCAGAATGTAATACAATTGTAGTCAGTGTATTTATGAAAGGAGGATAGACCGGGGAAATGTCAACATAGGAAATGATAGATCCGCGAAGAAAATCAATTTACCTACAAACAAGAAGTAAACTTAACTATCTGTAATCTACACATTTTGATTAGATATTTAGTTCTAGTTTGTATGGCACCTAGAATAATAAAATGCAGTACAGTTTTAGAGTCACATTTTGTAAATCCAATTAAATCGAAGTGCTTATCTGTAAATAAATTGATCATAAGTTGACTAAAACTATTAATTTGATCTCTTACATTCTTACGATGTTCCCAGACTTGCATTTAGATTTAGAACACAACACACACACACACATAGCTATTTTTCCTGAATCATAGTCCATTGAGCTATAGTCTGGCTGTCACAGTAACGCCAGACACTACTAAAAACGCCCGGAAAATTTTCTTACACAACTGAATATAAACGGCGAGTTGCTCTGATGCCTCATCTTTCCTAGTAACAATCATAAATAAATTACCATATTTAAAAAGAAAAAGCATTTTATTATTTTTAATCATTCACACAACAAATACCGAATTTATAAAAAAAAAAGGTTATTATCAATATGAAGGGGAATATGATTATTTGATTTAAACAAGTATGTATATATTGCACACTTACCTGACATACTTCATATGCGAACATAAATACATTGATGTCATTCAGTAATTTATTATACATACACATGCGCAGGTATAGGTACATACATACATACATACATACATACATACATACATACATACATACATACATACTAAATACATACATACATACATACATATATACATACATACATATATACATAAATTAGTAGATACAATGCATATATAAAACACATATATGCAAACAAACAGACACATCCCACATGTAATAATGTAAATCAATCTGATTTATCATACAAGTCTTTGATACAACAATGTGTCAAAGTTCACCTGGATGTGTACTGTATAAAGGAATGATTGTAATGCAAACTGGGTATAGAAACACTTTTCAATGGCTGTGTTATCAATCTAAACTTGAAACATGAAACAATTTGTTTTCACTGTAATGCTTTCCATTCGTTATATTAGATGCATGTTCAATTTTCATGTCCATCATCAAACTGCGAGGTAATCTGATTGATGTGCTTAGTTTTGAAGATTCTTGATTAAACTTTTGAATTGAATTTGAATCTAGTGGAAACAAAATTAATTACATTCAAACAAATTCTGTACATTTTCATGAAGACCAGACCAAAAATGGGCAACATCTTTATAATTATGTTTGGAATAAAGTACGTAGTATCTGGCCTTTAATCCAGGAGCAATGTGAGGTATTTTATATGCTCATAGGAAAGCAGAAGATGAAGTATCAACTTTTGAAAAATTCCTTCTAACAAAGAAATTTAACTCTTCTTTTTATGTCGTAAAAACAAGTGTGACACCACTAGAACATATAGTACCGTCCACATTAAACATATGCATAAGGCGTATGTGTGTATTACATATGCACGTTTATATGTATTAGGTATAGTAGCTGTAAACATTACTTTCTTACATCTTGGAGGTACTACGCGTGGCTGGAAACAAAACTCCATCAGTGCACCATCATCCGTAAATCCACAGTGATATGTACTGTTTAAACAGGTAAACTCCCGACTTCTCTTCTTCCACGCTGATAAGTCCGTTGGACAAGCGTACACAAGATACACAATAAAGAAAATACGGACAATGTACATGTAAATTCCACCAGCACATCTATGTGATTTCATATCTGAATACGTGCATTTCTATCAAACGTTTTCACTCTCTAATTAGGAAACAAGGAACTATATAATGTTTCAAATAATGGAGAGTTCGTTACCGAAACCAGGAAATAATAATAATAATAATAATAAACATTAGTTGATGGCTATATCAGAACCTTGCCTTATATGTAATACGCATTTTGACTGGTTTAAAAATTAATTGTATATTTCATCTACGAATTTTTTTCTCCGATGCAATGATGCATCCCCCCCCCCCTTCAACGAAGAAAAAAAAATTAAATCCATCCGTTCAATATATTGATATTTGTGTGTGTATTGAATATTTGACTCCTACACATTACTGTTTAATTCACGTTTTAGGTTAATCAACATTTATATCAGTTTGCCATACAAATTATTTCCTCTTAAAAAGTGTTGACCTTCTTCATCAGTGAAGAGTCAATTAATGTCGAAATGCTCATTTGGTGTGATTAATTAATATATTCTATATGTTTTGAGAGTTATCCCTATGTCAATAGATGCTGTCAGCTCTATAGTGTATAACTAATATAATCTATCTGTATGGTCTTGTAATGATTGAGAGTTTGAAATGACACGAGGGCCAGTGGATTTCTCAATCATCAGTCTATGAAGATGGATATTCTTATAATTATTATATTTCTAATTATCATACTATCATAATACGGGATGTACTTTGGTTTGACGGTGTGTGTCTATCCGTCTATGTTACTGTCTGTTGGAGGTCAGGCATATACAAGTTTGATATTTCTCTGAATGAGGAGAAGACTGATTTTTATTTTCAGCCATATTTGAGCATCAAAACGATATTTACGGCTAAATGTAGATCAGACAGTTTCCTAATTTTTCTCATTAATAACTGGTAATGTACTGAATTTATTCACAACGTTATCCAACAAGCATTGGTTCACGAGGAGCTATTTAAGTGATTACTGTAGGACCGTAGATCAATAGTACTTTGTCCTTATTGATACTGATATTTCACTAAACTCAGTTCCTTAAAAAAAAAAAGCAGGTAAATGGTCCGATTGAAGTCGGAAAAAGTATTAAAAAATATAAACAGATTTCTTAAACGGTAATTGATTGATGGTATATTATCTAAGATGAGTAAAAAGTATCGTTACCAAAGTCGATGTCGTTAAGTAGATATGCCGGTTTTGAATTTGCAACATAGCCAAGCCAACTCTTTGAATATTTATGAGGGCAGTCAGAGGAAATCACGTGACAATGAAACTCGAGCTTTACCAGAATCCAACATCTGTTCCACTCTTTTTTTCTTTTTCTTTTTCTTTTTTTTTTTTCTGTATACATACAAACCATAGTTTACAGAAGAAAGAAAGAAAGAAAGAAAGAAAGAAAGAAAGAAAGAAAGAAAAAAGAAAGAAAGAAAGAAAGATGATAATGAAATGTGCACTTTTCCGATTTCGAATAAAATAATAAACTAGGATTCATATTCAGAACTTTGCACGGCAGATCGAGCTTGTCTAGACGATCTACCGCGAGAGCCGGATGTAATGGTCGTCACAATTGTGTATTCCGGTCACCAGATTGAAATCTATATTGGATGAAGCTGATCTAAGAAGTTTACGTTTTCGGATTGATTTAGACCTAAAATGATCATGGCAACAAACTTTACCCACGTACACCATTGCTTCCTCATACATTACAATTTACGAACATTATATTTGCAAAGAAAGGTTAAGACCCACTTAATATTTCCCTGATTTGCTATCAGTACAAAAAATATCTAATAGAAACCTTATTTTCAAATTACTATGTAGTCACATCTATACCTAATACTCTCGAATATATTCCATCCTCTTGTTCATGCAATACCTCGAAATTCACTTATCAGAATGCAGGTCATATTATTACAGATGACCTTACTTGTATTTCTGACAATTATATAGGTTGACTTTTTAATCAGGGGCCAAAGTATAGAGTACCTGGCTGAATATGAAACGTCGGGATATTATTGAAGAAGCACTAAGCACTTGTTGTTATCGATGGTGAAAAAAGAAGGTGTAAAAGTATATGCCTTTAATAACTAGAAACGTGAAATCCTAGATATAATAGATATTCACACAGATAATCTTACACTTAGTACTAATTTATTCAACAACCACAGAAAATACGGTGCAGTCTATAAAAAGTGCTTGTGTCTTTATATCTAATATATTATATCCAGTTCTTAAGACTGAATAGAACTCTACTTCCGCCTATGTTGAAACCGAATATTTGAAGTACAAAATATTATCTAACCATCGTACAACTATGTCCAACTTCAATTTATGTATTGATAAAAATGATCTTCACACCACAAATCAGTTTCTTAAATTATGCAATAGTCCAAATTAGTCATGTTTTGAATCACACTCTAGTCATTGCTCTAAACCTGTGTTTTTGACAGATATTACATCCGCTCTCACTGCAGTTGAACGTATGTTATCAAATAGTGTAATGGTGTTTTTAACAAAAATAAAGTCAATTATATTTGGTCTATCAAATATTCTAGCAAAGTAATTTATAAATTCCGTTTGAAAAATTTTGCAGTTTGTCAAGTTTCTACTTTTGAATTTTTCGACACCATATAACTCTTTACCACATGACATAATCAAAACTAAATTAATGTCTCTTATACGTTGGTGATTCAACAGAGAGTTTAAATTACACATTATTTGAGTCACATCTCGATATTTCTCTAAAAAATATGATGATTATAAGTCTTGGACTTTGTACTGGGCAACTGTGTTAAGGCAATACACAACTACATAATGATGCAGAAAACTCGCCAATCCATAACATGACATCATTGTGATGTCACTATGGCCCACGGCATTACATGCAACGGGCTAAACAACTAAAAATCAAGATGCCAAGAAAAATGCTGCAGTGCAACCTTTTCCCCTTATCTTCGTTTCTACATTTCTTTTAAATGCGTCTTGTTGGGCCTAAATTTGAGATTTTAATATATCAACAGAATTCCCATTTTGCAGACCAATTTTTGTAAAACTACTCAGTAATTTCATTCCAGTATATATACATTTCCATTTTTTGTTTACAAAACTTGATTACTAAACAAAGCAACCTACCTTTGCACGTTATGACTGTTTGTTGGTCATACTACATGTTCTGTGTATAGCAAAGACGTTATTGCATAGTCAGGAATAGAACTTAAATGTGTAAATAAGGAATTTCAGCCATGTTATACAATTTGCAATTTTTAATTTTGGGTTTTTTTTTTTTTTTTTTTTTTTTTTTTTTTGTTTTGTTTTTTCTTTTTGGTTTTTTTTTTTTTTTTCATTATTATTATTTATTTATTTATTTTATTTATTATTTTTTTTTTTTTTTTTGCTTGAATAGTGCTCAATTAATTATGCAGTGTTCAGTAGACTGTAATATCAATGACGTCATGGGGTGCCTTAACGTTGCTGCATGAGTTATGCAGTGCAATAATGTTTGAATATACATGTAGATACGTTATAATTTTTTGCATTTTTTGACAAAAGATTTTTTTTAAGTGATGCTCTTAAACGAAAGAATTCTGATAATATGCCGATGTTTGAAGAGCAGAGTTAAAACCAAGGTATTCTTTTCAGTGCCTTGTAATTCGTTCTTACACTAAAGAGTATCTCCGTCGTGCATAGCTCTGTCCTCAGATGGTTTCTTTGTCACTTTCTCGGTCATTCTGGTTTCAACGCTTTCGTTGTCGAAATGCGCATCTGATAAAAAAGAGAAGAAATCGCCTCTAGCATCTCATTCTCTGACTGCAATACGACAGGAAAGACTTCGCAGATAAATAGTTGTTTGAATTAGAGTAGTCCTGGAGGATATTGTCCGCCGACAAAGCACTCCAAATCCAAACTACTACAAAACGTCTATAAGTAACCTAAACATCCAAAAAGATATGGCCGAGTTGAACGCGTATTAAGTTTCATGCAATCGCACCAATTTCCATGTACGAGTAATTGCGGAGCAATTTAGTCAGCATTAAAAAATCTTACTATGAAAAACGTTTCTTTTGTGTGTTGTCGTTCGTATTTTCAGATATTGGCAAGAAAGTAAACCCTTAAGACATTTAAATAGGACGAAAGTGAACTTCATCTCATCCCACCACGCACGTCCGTCATCTTTGCATGTCGAATACTTTGGTCTTAGCAGGATCATGTTCATCTAAAATCATCGGTTTGCGAATCGACTGTTCTTTAATTGTCTATACATAATTGTACATGAGCCGACATGAACGAACGCATCATTGACATTCTAGGGACCATTCGATGTCTAAGATGGCCGAACACTATAATATTCAGTTTTTGAATTCTGCAATGAATCACACTATGTATCCACTACTCTCACGGAAATGAAGTGTACAAATAAATGTATTCCGCTACGTTCCAAAATAAAGACACACTCATTCTTTGATGCAAAGGATCGGTAATTATGACAGAGTTTCGCTTATCCGATAGTCGACGTAACGTGTCAATTGAAAACACATATTCCAAATAAGGACTAACTTACCGAATTTGCGACTCTATGTCACCTGGAAGGTTTATAAAGATTTGATAGTCGACAACGTTCGATGTAATAGTCGGCATCGATTTGTCTCTGATGATCTATAACGCGTTGTCGAAACTGGCATACACTGTGCAGCTCATGACTACTGGCAACGCTTCAACAAACTGCAGTTGGATGTGCTTGCTTAATGTCTTTATCTCGTGAAATTCACCCCAAGCTGGTCGTTTTAATCCGTCAAAAAATTGATTCGACATATCTTAAAACCGATTTATATATTCCTGGTAATTAATGTCTGGTGCCTATTCTTCACAAACACTAGTACATGAAAAGTAAGACGGCAGATACTTGGAAAACTTTCCAAATCAAACAGTTTTGTTTGTTTTGTGTCTGCGTTCAAAATAATCTCTAATTTACTTTCAGACCAAAGTATTGGAAGTCGACAGAATTCAGATTCATAACACCGATGTCTCCTCAATCCGTACTATGTCAAAGGAAACGTATGCTTATCGCTAAACTTTCATAATTATAAAAGGATTGCTGTTGGCCGATATTAAATGAGATAACGTGTCCAAGATCGACGATGATTGAAATATTTTCACATGCGTGCTTTCAATGTCATCTAGAACTTTTTCAATACCGTGGCTTTTGTACCTGTGATATGAATGTCACAATCTTTTAATTTTTAGTCCTTGATCCAAAACGTTTTGTACGTCCTTTGATTGTTCTGCTGTTACGGTGAGTGGGAAGGTGGGCCCGTAAACCGGTTAACCACACCATTTGTTTGGCTTTTGTCAAATTAAATGACCGTCCTAAGTCGGTATCGTAATTGCACTACAATCAAATATTCTTGTAATGTGATATATGTTCTAGTATATTATTTATATTCATGTATTGTATAGCTCTATGGTGATTTCTGCCACATAACTGAGCCAGTAACTCCTCTTTTTTCTTTTATACTTATCCCTCTGATAAAGTATTTGATTTTGTGATTTTGCTCGTTTTAAGCAGGCGAAAAATCCTTCAATAATTTTCTCTCTCTCTCTCTCTCTCTCTCTCTCTCTCTCTCTCTCTCTCTCTCTGTGTGTGTGTGTGTGTGTGTGTGTGGTTTATTATTATTTATTTTTTCAAGCATTGACATGTTTCCTTATAGCAATAGCATAAATTCCATTATTGATGTTGGTTTAATGTTAATTCCATATCTATCTATGATGTTGTGTATATTAATATCTATGGAATGTAAAATGACTAACTAGTGATAATTTCGAGTCACAAGGTAATGTTTGATGAACATAATTATCATGTTCATCATAAGTGACCAGCAAAGGAAGGGCAGCAATCCTAGTTCGTCGGGTTATGTTTGTGGGGTATTAAACAGTTAGATTGTGATAATGTTTTGTTTTAGAACTATATTAATTATCCTTTGAATACATGCATGCACTTGAGTACAAAAAAGGAAGAAGGAATACCTCTGACCTAGTTGTGTGATACAAATCATCATGGATTTCCGACAATTAAAATAAAAAGATGGCTATTTTATTAAACGTAGTTCTTTTGCAGTGTACATCATTGTTTTCATTTGGGTTGTTTATGCAATGGACATCATTCATTCTATCTTTGTCAAACATGTAGGTATTTATATGTTAAAACATAGAGTAGTCAAAGATTACAAAGCTCGCCTCATGGCATATTTGCCAATAAAACACAATATAATCCCTATAGCACAACCAAGAACTTTGGAAGCTGTCCAGAAAAAAAAAATAATATAACATTTTTTTTCTTCTCAACAAGTGCACTGAAGCGGAAAATATAAGTCAGTACCTTCATCTGAAACCAGCATCCATCTTTGCATTCATAGATACATCATTTGTGCAAGTTTGGATTTCCTAGCTGTCCAAATGAAACAAGTGCATTGAAGCGGAAAATATAGGTCATGGCCTAAATCTGAAACAGGCATGCACATCTACACATAAGGATACATCAGTCACATACGGTTAAACTTCCTAGCTACAAATGTTCTCAAATTATTGCCCGGAAAGACACTGACGACGGGGTGATAACATAAGCTCCCTCTCACTTTGTGAGGTGAGCTAAAATGTGAATAATACAATTTAATATCTGAATGTTTTCAAATCATTTTCTTAAAAAGGAATATTTACAAGTTTGATAGACAATATTATCTAAAAAAAAATACCTTCAAAATACCCCAGGTCAAATACTTGAAACATGTACACTTTTCAAAATTCAAATTCCAACCAAAACTGAGAAACTCACTTCCGACAAAAGTTAGGCAAGATTTCTGTGGAAAGTTTGGCAAATACCCTGTTGAAGCATTCATTGTTTTTGCCACATTAATTTAACTCCAATTTTGTTTGGGGGGTGGGGTGGGGGTTATTTATTTTTCTATTTTATTTATTTATTATTATAGGTATTTTTGTGTTCTGAAAAATACCAAAAATAAAGTCATCATGTCTTAAGGTTGTTTTAACATTTTACAACAGACGCCAATGTAAAACTTTTGACCCACAGGACATTGGAAACTTTAAGGATATATGTATGTATGAGTCCACATGATTAAGGTATTATGTATTGCAAATTACTGACCATGTCTGACAAGTTTTTTTCCCGATACGTCGCAAATATCTTAATTATTTAATGATAATTGGGTGTAAAAGGGGCCTTCGAAGGGGTAACCAATGATCAAATTAATGAATTTTACCTGTCTTACCTGTACATACCCTAGTAAGACAAAAACAGTATTTTTGAAGACATCAATGCACTTATCAATTATAGTTGATGCTCTTCAAATGACAACGTAAATTTTCTTAATAAATTCACACATCACAAAATAAATTAGATTGTTATTGCACAAACGATAAATATTTTGTGATTAATTACTAGAAATTATTAATCTTCTGATAAATGTACTATATTCTTATTTATTATTAAGTATTATTTGAAATTATAAAAACATGAACAGCGCAAACCACTGGACTTCAGATTTTCTACAGAGAGAACTAGTACGCATAGCAGTCATTTTTCCACTCATCTTCCTTCGACACTATCGAAGACGTTTGGTTCCAACAGAGCGATTCACCGATTACGTGACTGGACAATGGGTAGAAGGCGAGAGACTAGTCTGGAAGTACTTTGGAAATCAAGGACCGCGAACAACCAACAACCTAGGGGATGGCAGAGCAAACTAAAGAAGATCGTCCAACATGCACATCCGAATAACTACGCCATCGTCCAGACGTTTAAAGATATACAGAACGCCAACGAGAATTCAGTGCGCAGCAAGAGGCTACACCAGAACAAAGACAAAGAAGTACCTGACCATCGATCGCTGCCTTGCAACATTGAAAGACCGATATCAACAAGCACTTATAAACGTGATGGACTACGCAGTCTCCGCATCGCAACTAATTCATCTAGCATAGTATAAGTTGCATCATGTTCATTGAATTATAAAAGTCGCATCGTGTTCATTGAATTATAAAAGTGGCAACGTGTTCAGTGAATTATAAAAGTGGCATCGTGTTCATTGAATTATAAAAGTGGCATCGTGTTCAGTGAATTATAAAAGTGGTATCCTGTTAGCTGAAAATGAATGTGTCAATGGCAGTATTTTCTTTGAACTTGTATACCGTAATATTGCATGACAACATATCTATTATATATTCATGATTATGCTTGATATGAAAATAATTCTTAAAATGCGCTAAGATTTATATATTTATGAATGTTGTCATTATATTGAGAAATGAATGATTACTAAATTTATGAATGTTACCATTATATTGAGAAATGCATGATTATCATTATGCTTGATATGCTAATAATTCTTAAAATGCGCTAAGATTTATATACAGTCAAACCTCATTATCTCGAAGTCGGAGGCACCGTGGAAAATACTTCGAGATATCCGTATTTCGAGATATCCAAATTTTGAGTTTAGGATCACAAATCCTGCAGTTGTTAATGTAAGCCGATTCATTCGACATTTGTGATTATTATAGTAGATGTATGAGATATACATGTATTTATCAATAAATGTGCATGAAGATGTGCATATTGTATTGTTCATAAATAATTAATCTAAATCTCATCATACCTTTTATATTTTATGAATATATAGAGAATATACTCCAAAACTGAAAACGTCATGTTTCGTTTTCAGTAACATCGTAATTTAAATCCAATACTGGATATAACTGTCTTATACTATACCTAAAACCGAGGACGGGCTAACACGTAAGACAAGATAAAGACACACGTCATAATTTGATTTAATTACTATTATTTTGCATAAAAATACATAGACATTCACACGGATTGGAAATAGTAATAATTAATGAACAGTGTAAAGAAATTTCTTTAAACGCATGTATGAAAAAGCATTAATTACAATTAATGTTAATTATCTAATTTTGTGTCGAGTTTAATAAGCTATCATCATTTATTAATATTTGATATAAATAACAGGGTACGCACGGACGCGATCGATTATGTAATTACTGCGGCTTTGTACACCGACACGGTCAATTGATCACACCACGCGAGCGACCTGTCATTTAGGGTAACGCCGCGGGGAATATTGTTAATAAGAAGCCAACTTCGAGATAAACCGGGTAAATAAGAAGTTCGGGACTTGAAAATGTATTCGAGATAAGAATGGTATTCGACATATCAGTGTTCGACACATCCGGGGTGAATTTAATCAAATTATGAAGGATTTTTTTCGGGACCGACGTTCGACTTCGAGATATCCCGGGTATTCGAGATATCAGTGTTCGAGATATCGAAGTTTGACTGTATTTATAAATGTTGTCATTATATTGCGAAATAAATTATTACTATATTTATGAATGTTACCATTATATTGAGAAATGCATAATTACCATTTTCTCAAATTTCTCTTATACATTTTACTCTGAATACATGTATGTGCTGATCAACACAGGTAAACTACATTAATAAACTATACTATACTATACTACAGCAATAATATCCCTTGTTGGGCCCGTTCACACCTAATTAAAACTACATCATTAAAATATTTCCGACGTATCGGGAACACACCTCTGACACTGACCAGCAAACAAAACCATTTTCAATATCATGGTATACATACACATAATATATACACTAACATGGATAATGCTTTATTCAAGATCAAAGTTTATATCATATAGCATACATCTAATGATTTATGTTTCGCCAATTATCAATCAGAAATTATGTTTCACTGCACATACAGAAACATTTTCCATTAATTGCTTGATATACATATAAAATATACTGAAATACATATTCTTCATTGAAATCGCCAAATTTGACATATTGACATACATTCACATTTGATGTATTACATTTAAATCAACCTAAATGTTTAATGAAGTACTTGACTTTAATAATTAATGCATAAGCAATCCTCCGTATAGTGAAGAAGGATCAAAAGAGTTCTCAAGGAGAGTGTTCAAACAATTTCCCATAAGACGTTTGTAGAATAATATGATAATATCAAAATTATGTAAAACGACGTCACCATAAGGTAACAGTGCTCTGTCCGTCTGTGAGCGAGCTCAGATCCTCGATGTTTAGGAGTCTCGACTGACAGTCAGAGGGGAAGAGACTTTGGATCTTGTCTCCTCTGAAATCTTCGAGCAAGACCCGATGTTGAGTCCCCACCACCCTGTTAGAGAACGCGCCACTCTCAACTTAAGGTCTGTATATGGCTCTAGGGAGACCCAATACAAAACCTATGGTAGTTGCCATGATCCCAGAGTTATATTGTCAAGGGCATTTAATAATTATTAGAACTCGTCGATATGAAGTTATCGGAACCATTGACCTTCCTTGATCACAGTGGATATTGGGATGGGAAATTCCAAATACCAAATGTTTTTAGAAATTTATGATATCTAAAACCCTGAATCAGAAGACTGAAAACGATTTGAAACTTTAAGTTGTGAAAATGCAAAACGTTAGTGCAAGCTCTAGCAATTCGAACCATTTGACTAATATAAACTACATATGTCTGTTGGGAGTCTTTGGGCACCACGAGACAAGGGAAATTAACAATAGAAAATCCAAAATTCTCACGTTTATCGAATATGTTTGTATGGATATTGTTGTAAATGACTTTAATAATTAAATCCAAGATAGTTATTTACTTATCAGAAGTAATGACTTTCTTTTATAGGATCACGTGACGAGCGCTCCGTCCTTTTGATGATTTTTACCTGGATTTAATGCCAGTTTTGTGTTGAAAAAGTGTATAGTGTATATATATTGTATTTATCTATTAGTTTCCTATGACTATCGGATTTTTCATGTGTTTATTCTGGAGTTCCATTTTCCATCGTGGTCAACCCAAAAGAGAGAGAAATATGCGATGTACAAATTGCTTGGGAGACGACCATATGCGTCACGAATGAAAGTTCGAACCCTGCCGTCAAGTTTGCCACGAACCAGGACACAGACCGGAATCTTCAGATTGCAAATATTATAAAAAACCAACGGAAAGATGTGATTGTTTTTGGAGGGTAAGACGATCCCATGTCAAACTTCTACAAATGTGATATAAATATATTTGGATACAATCAACAAACCGCCGAGCACCTTTTCCAATATTCAAAGGCTACGAGGTCCGGAAACAGGGTGCGATCTACAAGCATTACGGAAGCCGCCATACCCCTTGAAACAAAGCGTATCGGCCAGCAAGTGACTACATCAGACCAATGGGAAGAAACAAAAGATAAAGTGATACGTAAAATAGTGGAAAAGAAACTGAAAGAATGTAGTGAATTTAAAGAGCAGTTACTAAAACTCGGAAAGCAAAGTACCATTGTGGAAGCTACATACGACGATTACTGGGGATCTGGTTTGGATAAGGATGACACTATATTTACCACCCAAAAGGAATGGCCAGGGAAAAACACTCTCGGCAAACTGTTCACGGACCTTAATAAGAACAGAAAGTGGTATCGTAATCCAAGCACTCCGACGTCAAGTGGCCCAACTCCTTTCCGTGCTAAGAAGTCATGAACTTTTAATAAGAGTCACTTCTCTTTAAAAACTGACTTTACTATAAAAGATCATATTATCAAGTATTGTGATGTCGCATGTCATAATAGTAACATTAATTACTTTTGGTCGATTAAAAATTCTCATGAAGTTATAGACAAACTTCTTTCGCTAAATTTCAAAGCGACTCAAATTTCTACATTTGATTTTTCTACACTTTTTACATCTCTGCCTCATGATTTGATTAAAAGCAAGTTGCTGTCTCTTATAAAATGGTGTTTTCACAGAGAATCTAAAACGTACATATGTACCTCCAATATTTCTGGATTCTTTTCCAACAAACAATATATTTCATATAAATACTGGACTTGCAAGGAATTATGTAAAGCACTAGATTTTCTCATGAATAATATTTTTGTGCAATTTGATGGCAAGATATATCAACAAATAGTTGGGATTCCTATGGGTACTAACTGCGCGCCTCTGATAGCAGATTTATTTCTTTATTGTTATGAGAGGGATTTTATGGTTTCTCTTCAAATATCAAAACGTTTTGACCTCATTGAAAAATTTAATAATACTTGCAGATATCTGGATGACATTTTGGTGATCGACAACCCTGAATTCGAACAATTTATATCAGAAATATATCCACCAGAGCTCACATTGAATAAAGCTAATACTTGAGATAAATCTACACCTTTCTTAGATTTAAACATCAAAATTATCAACAACCTAATATATACTAATATTTATGATAAACGTGAGGATTTTGGATTTCCTATTGTAAATTTCCCTTACTTGGATGGCGATGTCCCTCGACTCCCATCATATGGTATCTATATATCTCAATTAGTTCGATTTGTCAGAGGCTGCACCGATGTTTTGGACTTTCATAAACGAAATTTACAAATTACTACTAAACATTTAACTCAGGGTTACAGATATCACAAGCTAAGAAAAACATTCGGCAAATTCTTCAGATCTTATTCAGAACTTCTATCTAAATTTGGAAATATTTCTTTTCAACAGTATGTATCCAATGGAATTTCCCATCCTAATTTTTACGATGATCTCGTATATAAACTAAGGAAAGTAAAAGGCTCCGATAACGTTATTTTATCATGTAATAAAATTGTCAAACGTCTCCTAAATAGACAATATGATATTGAGATCATCAAAAAGACTATAGGTCTTGTATTTGGCCCCTCTACGACCTTATGCAGACTTTTACTTGAACGTTGCCCGCTGACTAACAGGGCGGTGGGGACTATATGACGGGCCTTGTCCAAACCTCTTTCAGAGGAGACATGGTCCTGAACCTCGTCCCCTCTGACTGTTAGTCGGGACTCCTACAGATCTAGGGTCTTAGCTCGCTTTCAAACTGGCAGAGCACGGTTTATCATGTTGATGTCGCATATATTTTTCTACCATTATGTGTTTTACAATACCTTACGTGTTTATATTTTTATGACCTCTCAATATGCGACACCTGTTGACCCTTGTTCTTTACATGGAGGATTATTTATAAATTTTTAAATGTACGTCTTTTGATTGTTCTGCTGTTACGGTGAGTGGCCCGTGGGTAAACCAAATTTGTTTTTTTGTCAAATTTAAAATGACCGTCCCAGTACCACCAATTTACAATCGGTTGTAAATTTTTAAATGTGTTAAATATTCTAAATGTAATGTTCTATTATATTATTTATATCCATGTATTGTATAGCTCCATGGTGACTTCTGCCACATAACTGAGCCGGTAACTCCTCTTTTTCTTACTATTTCAGACCATCAGTAGTTTATCTCTTCTCTCAATCAATTGTAGAGGATTAAATACTTACGAAAAAGGGGTAACCTTATTTACATGATTAAATGATATAAATGCTGATATAATCTTTCTACAAGAAATGCATTTTATTGAAAGAAATGATTCCATTTATAACTCAAGATAGCATGGGAAAACATAACACAATTTTTTCAGATTCTAAATACAGTAAAGGTGTTTCTATACTATTTCGAAAACAATTACCCGTTGAAATTTTAAATGTACACAGATCGCTCGACGGTAGAAGACTTCTTGTTAATCTTGAATTTGAAGAAAACGTGTTCATTTTTGTTAATATTTATGCACCAAATTATGTAAAAGAAAGAAATGACTTCTTTAAAAGAATCTCAACATGGTACAATCAATATACATATAATAAGGAAAACATCATCATAGGAAGAGATTTTAACTGTGAATTAGACAATGAAAATAGTAGAGATAAGAGTTTATGTACACTGAAGCAGATTATATTTAGCTTTGATTTAATTGATACATGGAGATTAATGTACACCCCAGAAGGGTTTACATGGTGTAATGGCGATAATGTATCACCCTCGAGGATCGATTGTATTTTCATATCATCTAACATATGTTTTACACCAAATAATGTAATCGTGAGGAGAGTTTCTGGCTCTCACTCAAAAGGTGTCAGAATGTCAGATCACATGTATTTAAAACTTACAATGTAGGTGGGCCTGGACATTGGAAATTCAACACACTTTATTTGTTCGATGAATTCTTATTTGGAAAACGTTTGGGAAAGTGATAATGACCCTCATACTTATTGGGAAAGTTTAAAGTCCTCAATTAAAACATTTTGTATAAACTTTTGTAATAAAAAATTGTCTAAACAACGGAAAAACGGAAAATTGTCTAAACAAAAAATTAAAGAAATTGAAAACGAACTTAATAAAATTGAAATGCAGGATTCAAATGGAATTGATATGAACAAAAAAAAAAAGTTTCCTAGAGGAATGTCTATTAAATCTAATAGATGAAAAATCAGGTCAGATCAACGGCAAATTTGGTAGAAAAGGGGAAAAGAATACTTCATACTTTTTGAGATTAGAAAATCAAAGGCAAGCATTTAAAAGCTCAGGAAAGAAGATGAAATTCTGGTTACTCAAAATGATGAAATATTACACAAATGTGCGACTTTCATGAAAAGTTATATGAATCTCACGTTATTGAAGAGAACAAAATTGATGAATATATCTCTGATATCAATGTTGAAACTATTTTGAATCAAAAAGATAAAGAAATACTTGATTCATTTACGACTTTGAAGGAACTTTCAGATACACTTTTTGCAATGAAAAATAATAAAAGCCCTGGGGTAGATGGAATACCTTGTGAGTTTTATAAAACCGTTTGGTCAAAACTTAAGGAAAATTTCTATTTTTCCTTTCAGAAATCTTTTTATGAAAATAAATTACCCTTTTCTCGGAGATTTTCAGCATTACCAATCATTTTCAAAAAAGGAGATAAACACATCTTAGAGAATTATAGACCAATCAATTTGACCAACACTGATTACAAAATCATAGCTTTTACACTTGCAAGACGTTTACAGAAAGTTATTGGCAATTAAATATCGAATGATCACTCAACCTACATTAAAGGTAGCTTTATAGGAATAAATGCAAGGATAATAGCAGATATATTCGAATATTGTGATAAAGTTAACGAGGATGGAATATTTTATTTTTAGATTTCAAAAAGCAGTTGATTCAGTCGAGTGGAATTCTATGTTTAAAGCACTAAAATCCTTTAATTTCGGGAAAAAAAATGTTAATGTGGTTAAATAATTTATATACTAATCCTATATTCAGAATGAAAAATAATGGTTGGATATCAAAAACTTGTAAAATGTCACGTGGCATCCGTCAGGGTTGTCCCATTTCCGCAATAATATTTTTGTTTGTTACTGAAATCCTAGCGATACAGATAGGAAAGAATGATAATATCAAAGGTATTAATATGGTTAATGATGAAAAGAATAACGGAATTAAAATTGTTCAACATGCAGATGACTGTACACTGCCTTTAGAAAATGAAGGTCGAATGAAAAATGCTATAGATATTATAAACGATTTTAGTTCCGTCTTCGGAATGATTCTAAACACATCAAAATCAGACTGCATCTTAACGGGCAACATCAAACAAAGATATAATGAGAAAATACTATAGAATGTTTGCAACAACCAATATGGAACAACGCATTATTCAAATACAAAGGGAAATCATTATTTTTTCCCGAGTGGATTAAAAGTGATCTGCTTTATGTTAAAGACATATGCGATCCTAAAGGTTTAAAACCTATCCAGTGGTTTCTTGAAAATTTACGAAATAAAAGTAACTGGCTTTTCCAATATAAAATTCTCTACTCAGTTTTCAAAGAATATTTAAATAAATATGATCTTACTATATTGCCTTTTTTACAAACTCTCAAAAAAAAAAAACACCACGATTTCTGTAGGGTAACAAACTATTAGACTTAAAGAGGGGCATTTAGGAGATATTTTATAAAGTTCTCTGTAAAAAAATCTCGTATACCGATCTATTAATCATTTTATGAAAAAGAATTCCATATTAGATGCAAATCATAATGGGCGAAAATATATAAACATAAAATTGCAATGCTATTTGATAAAAGGCTATCCGAATTTAACTATAAACTTATGAATAACCCGCTCAGTAACAATTTATTCTTAAGCAAATGTTTCAAAAGCATTAGCATTAAATGCAATTCATGTCCAAACAACACTGAAACTTGCAAACATTTGATATGCGATTGTTCAAATGTCATGGAAATTTGAAATTTAGCTAATTCCTCTTTAAGATTCGAAATTAGTTGGAAACATATTGTCATTGGCTTTTTCCAAGAAACATGTGATAAAACAAGAACACTCAATATTTTCATTTAAGTCATCGTATTTCGTACATACAAATTCGAAATGTTTTGTAGACAAAAAATAATAAAATTGAAACTAAAGAAAGTATAAAAAATACCTAAAATATGAATTGCTGACATATCATAAAGTACTTAAGAAATGCAACTCGCTTAATCTGAAGAACATTGACATTTTTCTAAAATAATCGGATAACTTAAATAGAAATATATTTATATATGTATATGTATGTATGTGTATGTACGAGGGTGTGTATGTATGTGTGTGTAATGTATATTGGTGTATGTGTATGTGTATATGTATATATGTACAAGTGTATATATGTATGTATAAGTATTTGTATATGTACATGCCATGTCAGATATAGTAGCAGATATTGACAAAAAGTATCTGACCAACCTGATGAATATAATCATGAGTAAAGGAGTCGAGAAGGAGTTGGCTTGGAGACAGTTGACTGTAAAGTTGAATCAAAGTACTGAGAGTACTGATCGAAGGTGATTAATGAAGCACACTGTATTGTCAACAATAGCAACGCCTAGCGTGACATTATATGGCCGTCACTTAGTTTGAAGGGATGCATTTGAAAGTATAGAAACATTCCCACATAGCGAAAAATTATGTGAAATACTATTCAAATCCGTGCAATGGGTAAAAAGTTATGGACTAGACAAATATTTACCCATCATATACAATGTGACCTTGACCTTGCATATATAACTTTGGTTCAAAGTCAAGACACACCCTTGGGCCCCGGGCAACAATTCTGCGAAATATTACATATACTCAAATCCATGCAAGGGGTAAAAGGTTATGACCCAGACAAAGATTTACCCATTCTAAGCATTGTGACTTTGACCGTGCGGATATAACCTTGGTTCAAGGTCAAAATACACCCTATGATCCTAGGCAATAATTCTGTGAAATATTACTTAAATCTGCACAAGGGGTAGAAAGGTATGGCACAGACTGATTTACCCATCATATACATTGTGACCTTGACCTTGAAGATACATGTATGACCTTTCAGTAAAGGTCATGACACATCCTTGGGTCCATTGCAACAATTCTCTGAAATATTATTCAAATTCATGCATGACTGAGTAGACTGACAAATACTTGTTTTCACATGTGCTCTCCCACCCCATCCCCTCCGCCCCCACCCCCCCCCTTTTTTTTTTACAGTTTACAGTTTATATCTGAAATGATATATAGAATCTGAATCTTAGCAAACCATAGCAATACCCGGCCGAGGAAATACTCCATGTTGACTGTCTATCACACATGTGCATTTTTCTAGAAAATTACTCATTGTGTCCTGTTTGTTCAGGGGGAAGGCTGACTCTAGCGTGAGCGTTCCCCCTTGAGCCTCACTCTAGAGTAGGACCGCTGCGGGGAATATCTGACTGTGTGTGTGTGTGTGGGGGGGGGGGGGGAGGCTCACTCTGAAACACCGGCCATTCCGTTTAACAAAATTATAAGTTTCTGCAATGTAAGGAGTTGTGGCCCTATCATTTTAATAGAGTCAGGACTTTCAGATAAGTTTAATTATGCTATCGAGGGCTCAAAGTAGGATATTGTCATAATTAATCATAATGAACTAACAGGGTATTCAATTTCAACCGGGAAAATGGAGTTATTCCCATGACAGTCAGAAGCATTCTCAAGTCTGTATATGATTTTCCTATATTCAAGTCCATCTTCATTTCATTTATATATATAATATACATGTATATATAAATGAAACACATAATTCATGTCAACAAATATATTGATTTAACACTTGCACGGATCTAAAAATAAATAAATAAATAAATCGGGGGACGGAAGTCTCACCCGATCAAGGGATAAAGGCTATGATTATGGGGAAATGATATACATAATTGTAAAAAAAAAAAATAAATAAAAACCCTCTTGCGTTTTTGTCCACTTCATTGAAATCAGCCCATGTACCAGGACATCCTGATGGATCACATCTCATTTTCACTGTGTCTGCAGCTTCCATCAAGTTTTATCCCGCAGTAATTTTGAAAAAAAAAATATGCAATTGATAACATCTGTAGTGTATTATGATTGTTTCTGGCTAGCGATTGATTTAATGTGAAAACATTTACTTAACAAAGATGTATTTGTCGTCCACCCCTATGCTTCCTGCCGGAAGGGGTCATATGCAATGGTTGAATCTGCACCTGAATCCCTGAAGTATAAAATTAGTTTAACCTCTCCCAACTTCCTCATTTTTGACAATCGCTTAAGTGTTGATTAGAGATGATCATAAATATCTAAAACCAACATGGAATCGATAGATCTAATATTCAAGATATGATCTAAACTATTTGTACCATACTTACAATCGACTGATTCTGAAATATGAAATTTAAACGGACAATATCAAAGCATTGCCATGTAGCAATCATTGTAGAACGGAGCGTGGGCAATTGTCTGCAATTCAGAAATTAGTTCTTAAGAATTTATTACAAAACTAAATCTAATTCTAAAGGAAAAATACGAAAATAAAGTGCAAAATTTTGACCTCTCTCTCTCTCTCTTTCTCTCTCTCTCTTTCTCTCTCTCCCTCCCTCCCTCCCCCCCCCCTTTCTCTCTCTCTCTCTCTCTCTCTCTCTCTCTCTCTCTATTTGTATCACTTTCATGAGAATTTGAACGTCACATGGAGACTAGATTTACAAAGTTTGAATTTCCAGTCGTGCCTGATTTTATGATTATGCCAGTCGCTGTTAGAAATCCTTTGTCTGAACAAATATGTTCATTGAAAGTTAATTAGAGGGGAATAATTCAATGCCCCATAACATTTTTACAACATCTTGTGAAAAGCTATAGATCTAAATCGTAAAATTAAAAAAAAAAATCGATGTACAAACTAGTGAGATAAAACAATATAGTAATGTATAAAGGTGTGCTTAAACATCAAATCACGATATTCTACTTGTCTTTTCGGAAATTCCGGTCACCCCCATAGTAATTTTCAAATCTGTTTTATATATACATATACATCTACTAAGAGCTCAAACGCACCCGACTTACAAACAGTAGAAATATTATTAAATTATTCACAGTGACTAGAAATACAAGTTCATTATGAATATTTTGTATACTGAAAAAATGCATTTGATCTTCTGTCTCTGTTTACTTTGACAGTGTCACAGTGTGAAATAATCCTTTATGTTGACATATGTCATGCACTAACAAGGTTTCAGTACGATGTTTCAGTGCGTATGTGTATCAATATTATGTGTTTGTACCATTAATTATTCATTTTGATGCACATAGGTTTCAGTATATTCTGAGACAAATGTATAAACTAGAATGGTTTAACAACCACAATGACCATTTCGAGGTTCAAAATATGTTCTACTTGTACCGTAAGCCGGCGTGGCCTAGTGGTATCGCGCTGGACTCTTGATCGGGAGGCCGGGGTTCGATTCCCGCTCTGGTCATGCCGGTGTCCTGTCTTTCGGATGAGACAGTAAAAACCGAGGCCCCGTGTAGTGGTATACATGGCATGTTAATGACCCCTCACTGCTTCGGATGGGTCCGTTGCAAAGGTCAAAATTTGTATGCCCCGCATCAGGCAGATGCCGTCACCAATACGTGAAATATTCGTGGTATGACGTTAAACAAAAATCAATCAATCAATCTACTTGTACCGAAACGTCTTTTTCTGTACCGAAACGACAACGTACCGAAATTTCCTTGCATCGAAATATCTATAATCCCTTATACTTAGTCCGAACGTCTCGGAATCTCTGACTAATTATATAAGTAAACATCGTAACAGACTATGTACAGTATAGAAGATGTTTAGTCGAATAAACAAACGAAGTCATGTACACAAGTGAAGATGTGCATATATATCAAACATATTAGAAACGAAACGATCCATGTATCCTTACGCGAAAGATAGCCATGGTTGAGGAATAAACTTGTACGTTTTGACCGACATACTGTAGCGCAGGAATATTTTTCATATAACTCTATCTCATAAATAAGAGTACACAAAATCTATCTATTTTAGTAAATTTCAATATGTAAAGCTCAAATTCTTTAACTTTAATTGCTAAAATTGATTTTTATGTAAGTATCAAATGATTTCTTTTGGGATTACATTTTTGTTACTGTTTAAGGCGGAAGAACACTTGGGTAACATCGGTTTCCAAATTGGGATGGACGGCGGTTTAGGGAAGCTGATTACATCACCTTCCAAAAATCATCATTTTATGACCTAGTAGAAACAATACCATTATATTCCTAATACATATGGATCCTATTAGGTCATACACAGCTGAATCCCTCTACAATACATACAAACATGGATCCCACCACTGACTACTGAAAACACACACACTTACACCTACACCTACGAATACACATAAGTACTGGCACATCATTCCTACTACATTTCAGACACAGATGGATCTCATTATTCTTTACCATTACCTTTCAAATACATATATTTTTTGATACAATATTTATACGTGGCACCAATCAGATACATTTACATATAATACACGTTTCATAGTTATTTTGGGATTCACGGTTCCTCTACCCATGATTGTAGGCCGGTGTAACATTAAAATGTGACCCCATTGAAAACTGACCCACGAGTCAATTTTCAACGGTTTGAGGGTCGATTTTTCATGTGCAAAATTGACTCAGTCCGTTACTTAATGACCCCACCCACGCATGAAAAAGTGACCCTCGCGTGAAAATGTGACCCTCGTTGAAAATTGACCTGCAGTGGTGGGTCATATTTTAACGTTAAAAATTTACTCTTGCGTATAATACTCCCTTGAACTATACAGTTCACACTGTATACTTCCTGTTTGCACACGGGTCATTTACAGCGTGGTCTACATTTTACGTTGGATAATGACATCATATGTAGAATATTATGCAAATTTAGATCTCATTAGACGCGTTGTCTGTTAGAACTTATATTATTAGCTATAAGCACATTGTGAGCTTTTGTTGAATAAAAAGTGATATTTTGCAGAGTGGGAATATAATTGTAAGGGGTGGGGGGTGGGGGTGGGTGGAGCGATGGAAGGAGGAGGGGGGGGGGAGGGTCATATTTCAATATTAATTCATGACTCCATATGATAAAGCTTTCAACTCCTGCTTAAAATATAGTGTGACTTTTAATAATCTTTTGATAAACTTCAACACTTATTATTAAGAAGTGGGGTCAAATTTCAACATTAAAAAACGACCCCATGTCGAGATAATCTCCTTATTACAATACAAGTATTTAGCTAAGTACACTGTGCATTTGTTGGATAAAAATAGATAATTTGCGTTTGTTAAATATACAATGATAATTCGAAGAAACGATGCAGGGTTTTTGATTGATTGATTGATTTTTGTTTAACGTCACACCACGAATATTTCACGTATATGGTGACGTCATCTGCCTGATTCGGGGCGTACAAATTTTGACCTTTGCAACGGACCCAGCCGAAGCAGTGAGGGATCTTTAACGTGCCATGCATACCACGGCACGGGGCCTCGGTTTTTACTGTCTCATCTGAAAGACAGGACACCGGCATGACCAGAGCGGGAATCGAACCCCGGCCTCCCGATCAGGAGTCCAGTGCGATACCAGTAGGCCATGCCGGCTTAACGATGCAGGGATTATAACTAGGGGGTGGGGGAGTCATATTTCTACATTATTTCCGGACTCCCTATGAAAAAAGCATCAAACTTCTGTTTAAAATATAGTATGACTTTAATAAATTGACTTGCTATTAGGGGTGGGGTCAAATTTTAACATTAAGAAAACGACCCTATGTCGAGATAATCTTATTACCATACAAGTATTTAGCTAAGTACACTGTCTGTTTTTCTGTTTTTGTTAAATAAAGAGGGATGTTCTGCTGAGACAATGCAAGGACAGTAGCTGGGAAGGGTGTGTTAATATTTCAACATTAATTAATGACTCCCTATGAAAAAATCGAACTCCGGTTTATAACATAGTGTGGCTATTCGATTATCTGATAATAGGTATAATGAACTGGTCATAAGAGGTAGCGTCAAATTCCAACGACCCCAAGTCGAGAAAATCTCCTTTTTACGACACATGTACTTAGCTAGATATACTTTCAGTGGGGTCAAATTTTAACGTTAAGAAAGGATAACATTAATAGCCTATAAAATGTCGTTGTATAGGAAATATCTGGAACAGTCAATGCATATAGATTAATTATACGGTAGTAGATTCGTCTTTTATATTTTGTTTCGTCATGTGTGACACTTGATACAATTATGAACTTTTTACAAGGTAAATATGCTGTGTTGTCATATCCCTATGAAAAAGTTTCTAAATAAATTCTATAGAACCGCTGTTGATATCAAGCGGTCTAAGGAATTGTTAGAAAATTCGGCCTCTGATGACAACGTTTTGTCTTCGAGTTTAACTGATAATCTGTTGCCCTCAATCACAGTCACTAACTGTATAATATTCTGAAGAAAATCAAATATTAACCGAAGTAATGCAAAGGTAAGTATCCTTTTTGGGGGTAGGGGGAGCGGGGGTTGTTTTGGTCAATATCTAAAGTGGCCTAGTAGTTAAGGTTCTCTTCTTATGATCAAGAGGCCCCGTGTTCGAGTCACGCCCTGGTCATACCGGTCATCTGTCTTTTGGATGAAACTGTGAAAACCAATGCTCCGTGTCACGGTAGGCGTGGCGTGTAAAAGATCCCCCAGTGCTTCAGGATAAGTCCGTTGTAAAAGTATTATTTTCTATGCAATGCAGCGGCATCTTTGCTAGCCGAGGCGCTACTCTCTCTTGTTCCAGCAGCCTTGGCTGGTGAAGGTGTGCATCAGGCAAATGACGTCACCAAATACATACAATAATCGTGTAGTGATGTTAAACAAGAATCAATCAATCTAGGGTATATGTCCCATTTTTCACTTTCTTACGTAATATTTATGAATTTGATTTTCATATACACTTTGCATTCGCTTAATTTACAAATCATCAAATTTTCTGAAAGATGACATACACTAGTTCATATGCTTAATGATAATTTTAAAAGAGGATAATTTGGAAACAGCACATGTTACCCAAAAAATGACCGACTTAAAGTGTAACGGTGTGATTTTTCTTTTCGGTGGGAGTAAATTGTCAACGTTTGTATCTAAGTAAGATCTGTCATTTTAGAAATCCCAGTAAAGTTCGTATAAATTACCTGTAAAAGTGTTTTCAAACTCGACGTAAATCGATCTTGTGTGTAGTTATAACCAAATTTATATTTACCGGATTGTACTTATTTTCTCAGGATTCATATTAAGCGGTGTAAATGCTAATCTTTGTGTTTTAATTAATGATTTCGCTAATAAAATGGTTGTGAAAACATGAAGGACAATCACAGATCACGCTAATTCATGAATATGCTAATACAGCGTTTATCTAAAACCTTATCATCAACATTTTGGGTGAAAATTAGGTTATGTACAAATGCAGTAATTAATTGTTCAAGACTGCATAAAGTGTGTCAAGGAAGTTAAATCATAACGGACATTTGGACAGATGGACACTGGAGACAGCATCTTTCACATGATAATTCCAACTGGTTTTTAAACGGCGAGACGAACTTTCATACGTGTAAAAGGATTTTACATCAATGATAAAATTTGGGTTATATTCACTGCAGAGAGACCACGTGTCACCTTCTCTGACCCAGTTGATAGATTTATGTAAGCGTAGTATCTTCGAGACGTTCGCTGGTTTACGTTACAGCAGAGGAGTATTCAATTTGATGGAATATTTTCGGATGGGTGGGGGTGGTGTTGTTACCTTACAATTTTGGAATATTTGATGCGCATTCTTCATAAGCAAAATTATTATTCGGTTGTGTAAGTGATCTTTTGATTAATCGTAGTGTGATGAAAGTCCTACTAAACTTCCAGAATACATAATGCTACACTAACATAACCAATTATATCTGAGGAGTATCTCCCTCATGCAAAGCTCTGTCCTTAGATAGATTCTTTGGTTCACTTTTCGGTCATTTTGGTTTCAACACTGCTCTTCAAATATTTATATAATTTGAGAATTCCAATCATTTGGCCACGAGCATCACTAACGAGACAAGTTGTCGAAATTCGCATATGATGCACTAAATTATAAGATATATATGCTCTATATTTATTATATTCTACAATTCTTTCTTTTGGCAGGACGAGAAACATTAATTATTGTTTATGAATTATTCGTGTATGATATCGAGTTGAGCACGGTACTCCCGGTTCCCACGCCTCCGATACATGTATAATATTAAGTAGGGGAGAACACAGAACACCTGATTCCCGTTCTCACGTCCATAAAGTATGTATAGTATCTAGTAGGGGAAAGTACGTTGCCCCAGATCCCTGGTTCCCACTTCTACGATTGATGTGTAATAACTAGTAGGGAAGAACACTGAACTCATGTCCCCCGTTGTCCACGTCCATTATACATGTATAATATCTAGTAGGGGTTAGCATGGTTTCCCAGATCATTGGTTCTCGGTTCTATAATATATATGTGTAATATCCAGATGGGGAGAGCAGGGTACTCCTGCTCCTACGTCTATGATACATATATAATCTGACCTCCGGGTCTTACGTGTATGAAACATGCATAATATTTCGTTGAGAAGATGACGGTACTCCTAATCTCCGGTTCCTCCGTCAATATTACATGTATAATATCTAACAGGGGAGAAAACTGTACTCCTGATCGTCGGTTACCACGTCTATTACGTCTGTGACACATGCAAAATATTTAGTAGGGTAGATCACGATACTCATTATTCTTTGATATATGTATAATATCGGGTATGGTCAAATACTGTATTTCTGACCCCAATAACTCCAATATTATTTATACAACATGTAGTAGGGGAGAGCATGGTACTTCTGTTCCCGGTCCCTACGTCTACGATACATATATAACATATAGCAGGGGAGAGTAGGGTTTCCTGATCCCGGTTTCCCATGTCTATGATACATGTATAATATCTAGTAGGGAAGAACACGGTATTCCTCACCTCCGTTCTTACGCCGGTTTTGTAAGAACTTTTACTACTTTACGTAGTGTAAAGGAGGTATTACTTTGTTACGTGACTTAAAAAGGTGATGCAAAGGTAAAATTGTTACGATCAATAGAAGACTGTCGAGAAAATGCTCGACGCCTTAATAAAGACAATGATCACCTTTTTTATTATCTATTATTCTTATTATTTTATTTCATTCTGTAGTAACAGTATTAGATGAACAATTTAATGTTTCCATCAGAGCCAAGCAGTTCGTTCACTATTTATTTACACACTACGCATAAAATCCATCAACATATATATGCATAAACAATGAAGAGCAACGGCGAAAACTAGAACAAGTACAAGAACTAGAACTAATATATGAACTGATTTATGAACTGAACTACTGAAAATGCGGGTTCTTGCTCACGATGAGAAGGCAATTTACGGGCAGCTCTATGTGAGCAGCCGGTTTAAGTAGGTCACAGTGCTAAATATAGCGGTATTCCCGCTTTGGTCTAGATATAATTGCCGCCAAATTCATCAACATGAACATGTAAATACAAATACATAGAAATACATAAAAACAAGAGTTTGGGGGTTTATAAAAAATAATAAATGAACATAACTATGCGTCACAAATGCAATGTACGTCACAACTCCCCCTTGCTTAAGTTTTGACTCCGATCAAAACAGAACTATTTGCAACGTAAAGTCAAATAAATTGTCAATCTAAATAATAATATAAAACAATGTAACAAAAACTATACAATCAAAACAATAATGCAATGACATGTTAACTGATCGAAAGGTCTTCTAAAATAACCCAGATAATAATCAAAGAATGTCTCACACGAGTATAATTACATTTTCGAAAGTTCGTTTTCCTACTTAAATGGAATAATCTGCCTTACACTGTCGATCGCCTGCACTCATGAAATGTTCGTGCACATCCGATGCAATCTCACTTAAAAGCTCGTTGATGTTAATGCCTTCAGACTGAAGATTATCAGAAACAGAGATAAATGTCCTGCGAGTTGTCTCAGTGTTTCTCGAATTTAACACTGTTACTTGTTTCTCTAGCATAACGTTAATATTCGTTGTCAGTGAAGCGCGCACTTGATTTCTGCTATCACTGTCCCTGAATTCATTGTCACTTAATAAGTCTTTTATAGGATCGGTGCTGGAATCACGGACACAAAGTCCAGATGTCCTGACTGTGGAGATGGGCATGTTGAGTTTTCATTAGTGTTACTATTCGCGCACTCGTTTTCCGGCTCCTGTCCACTCTCCAGACACTCATTGTCACTAATTACATTTTTATTGCCGATTTCCTTTTCGCCTAAGATCGAATCTACATCACCGTGATATTCACGTAACAAACGGTCCCCTAGAGAATTGCTTATCGACGGTATATAGCCAAAGTCCGTGTAGTCGAAGCATTCCTGATCTGAGGAATTGTCTTCATAGTCATTACTTGGCATTTCCGCAATGCCACATGTATCGATATACACGGGCTTCCATGTCTCACTATACTTTTCCCGTGACATGGCTGTTTTCTCCTGAATCACATCACACGGACATGGTACATTATGTACTGAATTTAATTGTCTCCTAAGATTAAATTTTCGCGAAAACCGTCTCTTGCAAAAGTCACATTTTCGCACATTAACTGTTTCAGAATGGCAATGTCGGAAATGTTCATTATATGTTTTGCGCGTTTTTAAATTTTGTCCCCAATTTTCACACGTATGCATCTGTCAAGCATCTAAAGTTATGATGAATAGTCTTTTAATTTTCTCGGTATCCTCACTACTCTGTCGTAACGCGTCCTCTTCGTTGATTGACACTCGGGGTGTTCGGGCGGTGGCTCGGTAGTAGGGGCTGTGTATTGCGGTGTTAAACTCGGCACTTCTTCGGCGAACGGAAATATCGCATAACACTTTGATGTTTTCTGGCGCAGCGTTTCGGCAACATCCTTCGGCGCGTTCAAAGGTTCTTCAGAAAAATCCAAATCGGGTGGTTCTGCTTCAGTTTTAATTTGTATATCACTTTGATTAAGTTTATGCATCCAACTTGGTTTTTAGCATTCCGTGATATTTCTTTAAATTATCAGCATGCACCACTATAGGTTTTTATGACTGAGAAAGCTGCATCATGTACAACACATCACTAAGACGTCGCGTTATCACCCACGGGCCGGTCCAGCTACGAGAAAGTTTTTCTTTCGTACCTACCTTAACGTTCTTTTGGTGTCTTCTTATTAAGTCTCCTACTTCAACGGGAATGCACATTTCTTCTCCGTAAACCAACCGTTAAGGTGTCTCACTTGTAGTTTCATGAGGCGTACTATTGTAAGCCATCACAGCACTGTCCATGAATTTATCCCAATCTGTTTGATGAGCACTTATATATTTTGAAAGAATGTCCTTTATTGTTCGGTTTAATCTCTCCACCATTCCGTCAGACTTCGGGTTGTAAGCACTTGTGCGCGTTTTGTTAATCTGCATTAAATTACACAGTTCTTTGAATAGCCGATTCTCAAATTGTGTCCCTTGATCGATGTGAATCTCCTTGGGAGATCCATATCGCTTTATCCATCCGCGGAAAACAATTTCTGCCACAGTTTCTGCTTCTATATTCCTCAAGGGAAACACTTCTATATACTTTGTGAAGTAATCCGATATTACCAGAATGTATAAATGTCCATTTTCAGATTTACAACACTTCGTTTTCAACACACAATAAATCCCATCTTGAATAATAGAACTTAAATGAAAATCCTGTGTCAGAAACGGACTTAACAGGCTTGTCACTATTTGTTTCTATGTATCGCAATAAAGAAGACAATCCTGGGTCAGTTTCCTGGTGTTTCTGTATATTTTCGTACGTCAATGCCTCAGAAGGTTGTTTAATCACTTTTGCTCTCTTCGGTCTATTCCGCTTTCTTTTTGACTGTTTCGGCTTATCACTAGGCGTATTGTCAATTTGATACACATCACAAACAGGAACAACTCGTTCCGGTTGATGAGTCACCGGTTCGCTCTGACTTGGGAATAATAACTCGCCTATCATTTACACTTCGTAACTGCCCTGTTGGTGATTACTGTCCATGCTTGCTTTCATATCATCTATATGTTTCGGCTGTTCTGTCACTATTTTGCACTGTTTACAAATCCGATCAGTGACAGGTAGTCTCGACAATGCATTTGCATTGGTATGGCGTTTCCAGGGACGATGTTCGATTTTAAACACATATGGACCAAGCTGCTGCAACCATCTAGCTTAAACCTGTGTAACCACACTAAAGATCCATGGTCTGTCCTGAGAAGAAATTTCCGTCCTAGTAAATAATGTTTAATGTATTTTACAAAATACAAGACAGCTAGCATTTCCTTTCTGGTAACACAGTAATTCTTCTCCGATGTACACAAAGTACGACTTGCATAAGCAATCACTCGTTCCTCTGTTCCTTGTTGTTGTGATAATACATATCCTATAGAAGTATTACTCGCGTCCGTATCCAAAATGAAAGTTCCAACATTTACATCCGGGTATTCAGGAATCGGCGCGGTCACTAATCTTGATTTCAATTCACGGAATGCATTCTCACATTCAGGCGTCCACATCCAATCACTATCCTTGCTTGTCAAATAATGTAAGCATTTTGCCATCTTTGCAAAATCACGAATAAACTTCCGGTAATATGAGACAAGTCCAATGAAAATTCTGTCACATTTTCAGGACGCTTCCAGTTTTTAATTGCTCTTGTTTTGCTGGAATCAGTCCTGATACCATTTTCCGACACAACATAGCCAAGGAACACGTTTCCTTCTAAAAGAAATTGCACTTCTTCGCTTTAAGTTTCAAATTCACTGAACGTAGACGATCAATCATTAGTTTCAATTTTTCCAAATGATCTGCAAAATGCCTTCCGTTACAATAATGTCAACCAAACATAACACGGTCACTTGCCACTGTAATCCATTTAATGCCTCTTTAATTACGCGCTGAAAGGTGGCTGGGGCATTACAAAGTCCGAAAGGCATAACCTTATACTGGTATAATCCACCTTTTGGCGTTGAGAATGCTGTCATTTCTTTGTCAACTTCTCGGATCGGTACCTGGTGGTATGCTATATTCAAATCTAATGAAGAAAACCAATTAGATCCACTTAAAGAATCCAAATTGTCCGCTATTATTGGAATAGGATAGGCATCTTTAATAGTTCGGGCGTTTAGACGCCTGTAATCCACGCACACTCTCCACGACTTCTCCCTCTTTTGCACTAAAACAAGGGGAGACGACCACGGGCTGCTTGACTTTTCGATTTATCCTTGCTCTTCTAGTTTTTCAAGTTCCGCATCCAATATTTCTCGCTTAAATATAGGAACTCTCCTCACTGGTTCCTTAAACGGCACATCTTCACTTAACTCAATACGATGTTCCCCAACTCTGGCTCTCTCACCAAGCCCTTTTGCTCACTAAAATTTCTTAAATAATGCAGCTTCCTCTGTCGACAGGTTTCTGCATCCATCACTATACATCTCACGTAAAAATTCCGGCAGGTCCTCTGGTTCACCTCCGTTATGCACTTGAAACACATAACCCTCCTGTACGGGTTCACTTGCATAATTCACTGGTGATAATACTCCAATCTCGGTGACCTTCCTGACACATTTTTCACTATCACAGGGATTGTAAACATGAACATAGATAACGCCTTCACTCGCGTTAATTAACACATTTGCGATTGCCAAACCATACGAATGAACAAAACGCTTAGCAGGGATTAACATCCCATCTCCATTACAAACTCCACGTAGAATGTAACACTTTAACACAGCTTCGTGCCTGGGCGGAATAGCGTTCTCTTTCACCGTTGCTACGCGACTGCTAATTTCACTTTTCACCCTGTGCACACTATTAATCGATAAACTGTTGTCACCATAACACTAGTTGCACCTGAATTTCGTGATAAAATCTTGCCCTAGCAAATTGCACTTCACACCACCCACAAAGATACGGAAATAAACACTAAAATCTCCAAATGTCAAGAGCATTTTCGCAATTCCAAGAATATCTAACTCAGTTCCGTTCGCAGCTTCAAATTTCTTGCGCACTCGCTCTAGTACAGGTCTATTCCTCAGCAGAATACTATAGTACTCGGTAATAAACGTATGAATCGCAAATGTATCAATCTTCCATTCTAACGGTGACACTTCTATTAATCCATCTATTATAAGTCCACTTTTCCCTTTTCACTTTAATCCTGTCACTAAATTCACTGCACTTTTCACTCGTCGAATGTTTAGAAAAATATTGTGTAGCAATATCTGTTTGTGTAACGGAATTTGAAACACGACACTGCTTCTCTGCACTAGGCCTAATATGAGTACGGACCGAAGCACGGTCGTTGCTGGTTTAACTGTACATTCTGATTCGAATTTTGCCTTGCACTCGAATCAGGGGTGTTGGTAAATACTCGTTCTCGGAAGGGACAATCCTTCATGAAATGATCGGTAAAATTACACTGATAGCAAGTTTTGCTCGATTTCGATCTATTCCTAGTCACTGAACTATTCGGTCTCGAATCACTCGGTGTCTGTCTGTACGTACGTGCGTTTCTATTTTCGTGACAGTTGTCATTCACTCGGTACACAGGCGGCTTCACAATTTTCTGTTTACGGTATGATCTGTTTTCCGTAAGTCTGATACACTCATCTTGCATTGTAGAAGTCACGGCCTCTGGCAGAGTTTCTGGTCGAGTTTTCTTCACAGCAAAACGGAATTCCACACTTTCACTGCAATTGTCTAGAAAAGTTTTCATACTGCTCTCTTTTACAAAGTCCCTGTTATCCGGATACGCACGCCGATATAAAACCTCGATTGTTTGACCAAAGTCACGAAATGATTCAGAAACTTTCCTCCGTCTTAGTTTCGCCTCTGCTACATAACTTTTCTTCATAGCGTTATGTCCGGATCTATTATCTAATTCCTTGGTCAATTCCTTCCTGTTATTTCGTACACTGTCGGACAGTCCGTATGCGTAAGTTTCCGCTTGGCCTCGAAGGACTATAAATAGAACTTTCCGTTTTCGGTCATTATCCCACTCATTCAAATCGGCAATATTCTCAAAATATCTTATAAATTCGCTCCAGATATGGGGAAACTAATTGCATTTCAACACTTTATAAGATATGTTATTAAAATTTGTGTTCGGGGTTAAGATCCGTCAAATAGAAATTTATGCTTTTTTGACGTGTTTCTGGACTTAGTCATTTCAATGAAGAAAAGTGTCATGTTTTTCAGTTAATTGATATTTATGATTTCTTAATGACTATTTTGATCATAATTGTGGTAAGGAATATTATTGTGAAAGAATTTTGTCATTATCTCAATTTTTGGATTTTTTATGAATTTTTTAAGACTTCCAAAAAAAGGGGGGGGGGGGTTGGCCATTTTTCACATTTTCAACTTTTTCTACAAAACTGTTTGAAGGATTTTAATAAATCTTGGTAGACATAAGTCACTTATGATCCTCTTCAAATTCTGTAGTTTTCGTCCAGACCTCTTTACAGGTGGCGCCACCATTTTCAAAAGTAGGTCACATAAAAGTTCCCTCTTTTAACAATATTCTTTTTCATACGCGCTGTATACAGAGTCAAACAGAATGCATAGAAATGATCTAGAGGGATGAGTGAAGACGTATTGTCAGTTTGGTTCCCGTCCATAAATTTTAGAATTTTTTTTTTTTTGACATTTCTTTGGACTGGGTGATTCAATGCAGAAAAGTGCCATATTTCCTAGTTAATAGATAATGATGATTTCTTATGGACTATTGTGATTATAATTATGGTAAGGATTGTTACTTTGAAAGAATTTTGTAAATATCTCAATTTTTGGATTTTCTATGAATATTTAAGACTTCCAAATGAGGGTGCATAGGAACAATTCAATCACATTTTTAACTTCTGCTGTTATACCACATGAAAGATTTTAATGAAACATGGAATACATGAAGTACTAAAGGTCCTCTATCAATTTGGTAAATTTCATCCAAATTGGTTAACAGATAATGCTACCATGTCTAAAAAGTAGGTCTTACAATGGTACATATACCACTTGGTAATTGAAATATGGAGAGTAGCGGTTCAAATCCAGCTGTGGTCATTTTTTTTTTCATTTCTTTACACATCTAAATAAGTTTTTAGATGTTTCTCAACACTCAACATATTAAATTAGACAATTTTAAGTTAGATCTGGACAATATTTGAAATAATTGTTGTTCATGACCCAGACTTGAAATCAGTCAACAAAAGGCCCCACCTAGATTGATTGATTGATTGATTATTGTTTTACGTCACACCACAAATATTTCACGTATATGGTGACGGCATCTGCCTGATGCGGAGCATACAAATTTTGACCTTTGCAGCGGACCCTCCCGAAGCAGTGAGGGATCTTTAATGTGCCATGCATACCACGACACGGGGCCTCGGTTTTTACTGTGTCATCCGAAAGACATGACACCGGCATGACCAGAACGGGACTCGAACCCCGGCCTAACGATCAGGAGTCCGACGCGATACCACTAGGCCACGCCGGCTTTCCCACCTAAAGAAAATGACTAACTTGTTGCCCTGAGACAAAGGAAATGCTTAATATCAAAATCACCTGATTGGATGTGCAAAAAGGTGTTGTTTTTTTTCTAGCCTTAAATAAAATTTGACATATTTTCAACATTTGTGTTGACTTAGTCACATTAATGCAAAAATAAATGAATTCTTCCTTCATGCATGACTGATCATCTAGAAACCCAGGTGAGCGATATAGGCCCACATGGGCCTCTTGTTTACATTTAGAATTGATTTACAAAAATTCAAATGAACAGATTCAATGTTTTGCGCTGAATGGAAGCCCCAGACTTCACATGCATAATTAAAGACGCAGCTTACATATCTATCAAAAACAGATAATTTACTTTCAATATTAAGACCCATATCTTTCATGGAATTATAAAGAGCAAAAAGACATTTTCTTCCCTATTGTAATAAGGTACATGTAAGTTGTGCTTTTAAAAATTTTCTTTGGTTAACTGTGTAACCTGTGTATTTATTATAGCGACATATGTACAAATCAACATTACATTGATGATTATATTAACTATTACTAAGCGAGATGAAAGTTAATTTTACACCTGGCCCACTGGCATATATGTCACTGTTAAACGCTAATGTAAGTGATACATATATGCATGAAGTGAAAATTTATCTACTTATGTTTTAAATACTTTTTCTTTGGTGTTTTTGTCTCAAACTATAAGCTTTTGTATACAAATTGTGCACTTTTCCCCGGAAAGTTACATAATACATATTTGAAGAATGATTCGTGTAAAGCAGGGACGTATATATCTAAATATTTAGATATATACGTCCCTGTCCAAAGTTACGTTAGATGTGTCCAACATATCTTTCCTCAGATTTTCATACATAGGACAATGGAGTAAGAAGTGTTTTTCTGTTTCGATTTCATTTTCATCACAAAAAAAAAAAAATAAATAAATAAATAAATAAAAAAATAAATAAATAAATACAAAGTCTATGATGAAGAGGTTCGCCTCGGTCTCTATGCGTAAAGGCAATTCGCCATAACGGAACATCACCAGAGTCGATCTCTCCGGTTTCGGTAAATCGATAGATACGCATGTTTCTGGTAAGTAATTGTTTTTCAATAGACAGTATGTTCGAAGTTTAGGAACCATTGGAATATGATGAAGCCAACTGGATTCGAACTGACGACGTCATTTATCCTCAACTGATGCTAAATCACACGACATACGATTAACAGAATTGGGCTCCATATCCATGTGATTAAGTAATGTGAGTGTAGATGTGTGTTTGTGTGTGCGTGCGTGTGTTTCCAAATATTTCTTTTGAGAAAGTTTCTAATAATTAAGATCTGTAAAAGTGTAAAAGAAATATTGTATTTCTTTACTGTCAAGATAAATGACGTTAAATTCCGATGCACAAATATCATGTGCGGTTAAGCTACAGGTTTGTATGCCGGATTTTGAAGTGATTTCTCGATAACAAAAGCAAAATAATAATAGATAAATAAATAAAATAAATAAATAAATATTGATATTTACATTTAAAGGATAAAATTTCCAGATGACCAGGTAACCAAACGTAGCATACCTGTCCAGTATCACCGCATCAACTTATGTGTTTCAGCAGCTGGCCATCCTCTATAAGAAATCTCATGATAGTTTTCAATTGATAAAAGTAACATATTTATTTTCCATTTAAACCAAATAAAATCTTCGTAAACAATCGGTAATGTCACATAAACATTGAATATTGTCATTATTGTTTTCTTCCTGGTTGCACATTAATGTAACCTGCACAATTTCTGTGTATTTACGGACTATTTCACAAAGGAACCAACGATGTAAATCGAGACAAGTTTTAAATTCCAATGGGAATTACGAAATACTTCAGTACAGTCTAGCTGGTCTAGGGATGTACAAGTGACACATTCTTATCACATGTAAAGAATTATGAGCAACAAGAAGCGAAATCAAGACGTAAATATTGCTTATGAACAAACTGTGTGATTAACAATCAGTTAAAGCACAATGAGTATGTGTACTATAGCATGGCTGTAACGGTCGGGTGGACAGGAGAGAATTTCACATTATAAAATTAAGTGTGGTGTGTACAGACAGCATTTAGTGGAGAGAATGTTGATTAAAAGGAAAACAACAAGCAGGTAGGACACATGTAATATATATTATTGCTATGTGATGTAGTGACGGCCTTTTATCAAAGTGGTATCTATGCCTATGTCCTTATTTCTTTGATGGTTACCGTTACACAAGTATCGTGTCATTCATACTGTATGTGGTGGCAGGAAATGTCTAGTAGCAGAGAAAACCGAAACTACCTACATCAAGAAAAACACCCATGTCCAGAGAAAGCGCCAGTTTTGTAGACAGAGATGTAATCACATACCCATATCGTGGACTAAACATTGACTGAAAGGGGTAGGGGGGGGGGGGGGGGCTAGTTTAGGTATATTCCCGTGCAACGCTTTTGGCCCACTGTGCCCACGAGGTCTCCAGTATATAATGATATAAAGTCATAACTTAAAATGTTAAAATAAGTGAGTAAAATATAATGTCAGAGACATAGTCAACTTAACTGACTTCCACAAGTGAGTCTATGTCTGATAATATACAACTGTACAATAGATATTTGCTATATAACCGTGTGTTAGATTGATTTAATCATGTGATAGATTGATTTAATCACCATTACGGGATATTTTTAAAACATCTTTGTAGTGTCATTCTGCACTTAGTTATGGGAAAATATCACGAATTTGTCGACAAAGATCATGAATATTGTTAAAGTAAATTTTATATATTTTCAAAAATAAATAAACAACCATTAACTCATTAAGACATAAAAAGGGGTGTATAGGAGTATTGCAAGACCGACATAAAAAGGGAAGGGATAGGAGTATTCCAAGGCCAACATAAAAAGTGAGGGGATAGGAGTATTCTAAGGCCAACATAAAAAGGGAGAGGATAGGAGTATTCCAAAGCCGACATAAAAAGGAAGGGGAGGGGGGTATTCCAAGGCCAACATAAAAAGGAGGGGAAGGGGAGTATTCCAAGGCCAACATAAAAAGGGAGGGGATAGGAGTATTCCAAGGCCAACATAAAAAGGGAAGGGAGGGGAGTATTCCAAGGCCGACATAAAAAGGGAGGGGAGGGGAGTATTCCAAGGCCAACATAAAAAGGGAGGGGATAGGAGTATTCCAAGGCCAACATAAAAAGGGAAGGGATAAGAGTATTCCAAGGCCGACATAAAGAGGGAGAGGATAGGAGTGTTCCAAGGCCAACATAAAAAGGGAGGGGAGGGGAGTATTCCAAGGCCGACATAAAAAGGTAGAGGATAGGAGTATTCCTAGGCCAACATAAAAAGGGAAGGGAGGGGAGTATTCCAAAGCCGACATAAAAAGGGAGGGGAGGGGAGTATTCCAAGGCCAACATAAAAAGGGAGGGGATAGGAGTATTCCAAGGCCAACATGAAAACGGAAGGGACAAGAGTATTCCAAGGCCGACATAAAGAGGGAGAGGATAGGAGTGTTCCAAGGCCAACATAAAAAGGGAGGGCAGGGGAGTATTCCAAGGCCGACATAAAAAGGTAGAGGATAGGAGTATTCCAAAGCCAACATAAAAAGGGAGAGGATTGGAGTATTCCAAGGCCAACATAAAAAGTGAATGTATAGGAGTATTCCAATGCCAACATAAAAAGGGAGGGGATAGGAATATTCCAAAGCCGACAAAAAAAAAAAGGGAGGGGATAGAAATATTCCAAGGCCGACTTATTAAAAAGGTAGAGCTCGAAATTAACACTCGTTTGCTATGGACTAACATTAGTCCTTCCTACTTACGAAAATTTTTATTAGCACACCAAACAAACTCATTCTGACTTTCCAGAAACCCCAACCGAAAATAGTAATCAATCATGGAAAAGCACGAATCCAAGTCATTTTTCCGGCTGGCTTCACTCGCCACATTGCTTCCTTTACTGTAATATGCAGTAGTTTAACTGTAATACTCATATTTCAGGAAGATTTATAGCACTGGACAAATAATGTTATTCAATATATTCAACAAAAACTTAATATAATTGTTGTTTGTTAGCTCACCTGAGCCAAAGGCACAAGTGAGCTATAGTCATGCCGCCCGTCCATCCGTCGTAAACTTTTCACGTTTTCAACTTCTTCTCAAGAACCGTTAAACAGATTTCTATGAAATTTAATAGGAATAAAGTACTCATAGTCCCTACAAGTGTTGTTTTTTGTCCCAATCCGTCAACAGGTGGTGCCACCACAGGCAAAAGTAGGTCACAGAAGGTGTCCTCCTTTGACAAACTTTTTCAGACCTGGTGCATACAGAGACAAACTGAATGCATAGGATTGATCTAGAAGGATTTGTGAAAAAGTGTTGTTATCTTTTGTTCTGTTCCGAAATCAAATTTCTGACGTTTTGTCGACATTTATTTTGGACTTAGTAATTTCAATACAGAAAAGTGTCATGTTTTTCAGTTAATTGATACTGGTCATTTCTTATGGACTATTTGATCATAATAATGGTAAGGAATATTATTGTGAAAGAATTTTGTCAGTATCTCAATTTTTGGATTTTTTATGAATTATTTTTCTAAAACTTCCAACAAGAAAAGGGGTGTGTGTGTGTGGGTGGGGAGGGGGGGGGGGGAGGTAGTGTTGGCCATTTTTCACTTTTTCAACTTTTTTGACAAAACTGTTGTAAAGATTTTAATAGTCTATGATGAAGAGCTTCGCCTTCGTCCGGTCTCTATGCGTAAAGGCAATTCGCCATAACGGAACATCACCAGAGTCGATCTCTCCGGTTTCGGTAAATCGATAGATACGCATGTTTCTGGTAAGTAATTGTTTTTCAATAGACAGTATGTTCGAAGTTGAGGAACCATTGGGATATGATGAAGCCAACTGGATTCGAACTGACGACGTAATTTATCCTCAACTGATGCTAAACCACACGACATACGATTAACAAAATTGGGCTCCATATCCATGTGATTAAGTAATGTGAGTGTAGATGTGTGTTTGTGTGTGCGTGCGTGTGTTTCCAAATATTTCTTTTGAGAAAGTTTCTAATAATTAAGATCTGTTAAAGTGTAAAAGAAATGTTGTATTTCTTTACTGCCAAGATAAATGACGTTAAATCCCGATGCACAAATATCATGTGCGGTTAACCTACAGGTTTGTATGCCGGATTTTGAAGTAATTCCTCGATAACAAAAGCAAAATAATAATAGATAAATAAATAAAAAAAAATATCGATATTTACATTTAAAGGATAAAATTTCCAGATGACCAGGTAACCAAACGTAGCATACCTGTCCAGTATCACCGCATCAACCTATGTGTTTCAGCAGCTGGCCATCATCTATAAGAGATCTCAGGATAGTTTTCAATTGATAAAAATAACATATTTATTTTCCATTTAAACCAAATAAAATCTTCGTAAACAATCGGTAATGTCACATAAACATTGAATATTGTCATTATCGTTTTCTTCCTGGTTGCACATTAATGTAACCTGCACAATTTCTGTGTATTTACGGACTATTTCACAAAGGAACCAACGATGTAAATCGAGACAAGTTTAAATTCCAATGGGAATTACGAAATACTTCAGTACAGTCTAGCTGGTCTAGGGATGTACAAGTGACACATTCTTATCACAAGTAAAGAATTATGAGCAACAAGAAGCGAAATCAAGACGTAAATATTGCTTACGAACAAACTGTCTGATTATCGATCAGTTAAAGCACAATGAGTATGTGTACTATAGCATGGCTGTAACGATCGGGTGGACAGGAGAGAATTTCACATTATATAATTAAGTGTGGTGTGTACAGACAGCATTTAGTGGAGAGAATAATGATTAAAAGGAAAACAACAAGCAGGTAGGACACATATAATATATATTATTACTATGTGATGTAGTGACGGCACTTTTATCACTTTCGTATCTATGCCTATGTCCTTACTTCTTTAATGGTTTCCGTTACACAAGTATCGTGTCATTCATACTGTATGTGGTGGCAGGAAATGTCTAGTAGCAGAGAAAACCAAAACTACCTACATCAAGAAAAACACCCATGTCCAGAAAAAGCGCCAGTTTTGTAGACAGAGATGTAATCACATACCCATATCGTGGTCTGAACATTGATTGAAAGGGGGGGGGGGCTAGTTTAGGTATATTCCCTTGCAACGCTTTTGGCCCACTGGACCCACGAGTTCTCCAGTATATAATGATATAAAGTCATAACTTAAAATGTTAAAATAAGTGAGTAAAATATAATGTCAGAGACATAGTCAACTTTCCTGACTTCCACAAGTGAGTCTATGTCTGATAATATACAACTGTACAATAGATATTTGCTATATAACCATGTGTTAGATTGATTTAATCATGTGATAGATTGATTTAATCACCATTACGGGATATTTTTAAAACATCTTTGTAGTGTCATTCTGCACTTAGTTATGGGAAAATTTCACGAATTAGTCGAGAAAGATCATGAATATTGTTAAAATAGATTTTATATATTTTCAAAAATAAATAAACAACCATTAACGCATTAAGACATGAAAAGGGGGTGTATAGGAGTATTGCAAGACCGACATAAAAAGGGAGGGGATAGGAGTATTCCAAGGCCAACATAAAAAGGGAGGGGATAGGTGTATTCCAAGGCCAACATAAAAAGGGAGGCGAGGGGAGTATTCCAAGGCCAACATAAAAAGGGAGGGGATAGGAGTATTCCAAGGCCAACATAAAAAGGGAGGGGATAGGAGTATTCCAAGGCCAACATAAAAAGGGAGGGGAGGGGAGTATTCCAAGGCCGACATAAAAAGGGAGGGGAGGGGAGTATTCCAATGCCAACATAAAAAGGGAGGGGATAGGAGTATTCCAAGGTCAACATAGAAAGGGAAGGGATAAGAGTATTCCAAGGCCGACATAAAGAGTTAGAGGATAGGAGTGTTCCAAGGCCAATATAAAAGGGGAGGGGAGGGGAGTATTCCAAGGCCGACATAAAAAGGTAGAGGATACGAGTATACCAAGGCCAACATTAAAAGGGAGGGGAGGGGAGTATTCCAAGGCCAACATAAAAAGGGAGGGGATAGGAGTATTCCAAGGCCAACATAAAAAGGGAGGGGATAGGAGTATTCCAAGGCCAACATAAAAAGGGAGGGGAGGGGAGTATTACAAGGCCGACATAAAAAGGGAGGGGAGGGGAGTATTCCAATGCCAACATAAAAAGGGAGGGAATAGGAGTATTCCAAGGCCAACATAAAAAGGGAAGGGATAAGAGTATTCCAAGGCCGACATAAAGAGGGAGAGGATAGGAGTGTTCCAAGGCCAATATAGAAAGGGAGGGGAGGGGAGTATTCCAAGGCCGACATAAAAAGGTAGAGGATACGAGTATACCAAGGCCAACATAAAAAGGGAGGGGAGGGGAGTATTCCAAGGCCAACATAAAAAGGGAGGGGATAGGAGTATTCCAAGGCCAACATAAAAAGGGAGGGGATAGGAGTATTCCAAGGCTAACATAAAAAGGGAGGGGAAGGAAGTATTCCAAGACCGACATAAAAAGGGAGGGGAGGGGAGTATTCCAAGGCCAACATAAAAAGGGAGGGGATAGGAGTATTCCAAGGCAAACATAAAAAGGGAAGGGATAAGAGTATTCCAAGGCCGACATGAAGAGGGAGAGGATAGGAGTGTTCCAAGGCCAACATAAAAAGGGAGGGGATAGGAGTATTCCAAGGCCGACATAAAAAGGGAGGGGAGGGGAGTATTCCATGGCCAACTTAAAAAGGGAGGGGATAGGAGTATTCCAAGGCCAACATAAAAAGGTAAGGGATAAGAGTATTCCAAGGCCGACATAAAGAGGGAGAGGATAGGAGTGTTCCAAGGCCAACATAAAAAGGGAGGGGAGGGGAGTATTCCAAGGCCGACATAAAAAGGTAGAGGATACGAGTATTCCAAGGCCAACATAAAAAGGGAGGGGAGGGGAGTATTCCAAGGCCGACATAAAAAGGGAGAGGATTGGAGTATTCCAAGGCCAACATGAAAAGTGAATGTATAGGAGTATTCCATGCCAACAGAAAAAGGTAGGAGATAGGAATATTCCAAAGCCGACATAAAAAGGGAGGGGATAGGAATATTCCAAGGCCGACTTATTAAAAAGGTAGAGCTCGAAATTAACACTCGTTTGCTATGGACTAACATGAGTCCTTCCTACTTAAGAAAATTTTTATTAGCACACAAAACAAACTCATACTGACTTTCCAGAAACCCCAACCGAAAATAGTAATCAATCATGGAAAAGCACGAATCCAAGTCGACTAGTCGCTGATGTGTTTATACAAAAACCAGTATTTAGCACTTTGATGGTGCTTTTGTGTAACGTTGATCTGTTCCTGGTGTCACATGTACAAAGATTCGTAAATTTACGAGCACGCGTAGAGTTTAGGAGTACTTACGAAAAATGTTACGAACTCGTAAATCATATGTACAACTTGTAGACATTTCATAAAGTGACGAACCATTAACTTCACGAGTACTCTTACGCATGCGCTCTGCATATACACTATAATAACTAATGACGCTTCAGATATTTCAGGAGCCCGCTCTATTCCGGTCAGTGGTAAAAGGGCATGACCATTTGATTCTGAGAGGGGGGGGGGGGGGCTGGCACGTTTTGGAAATAAATTTTCTGACCCTGAAAAAGCTGGAAATAAAAAATCTGGCGTTGATTCAAATGAAAATACATATTCTGGCTACCAGCATGTACATATACCAGATCATGCAAATATAAAGCTGAATGTTCTATAGAAAACATGTTGATTTTTTTCCGGCTCGCTTCACTCGCCACATTGCTTCCTTTACTATAATATGCAGTAGTTTAACTGTAATACTCATATTTCAGCAAGATTTATAGCACTGGACAAATAGTGTTATTCAATATATTCAACAAAAACTTAATACAATTGTTGCTTGTTAGCTCACCTGAGCCAAAGGCGCAAGTGAGCTATAGTCATGCCGCCCGTCCATCCTTCGTAGACTTTTCACATTTTCAACTTCTTCTCAAGAACCGTTAATTAGATTTCTATGAAATTTAGTAGGAATAAAGTACTCATAGTCCCCTACAAGTGTTGTTTTTTGTCCCAATCCGTCAACAGGTGGTAGGATTGATCTAGAAGGATTTGTGAAGAAGTGTTCTTATCTTTTGTTCTGTTCCGAAATCAAATTTCTGACGTTTTGTCGACATTTCTTTTGGACTTAGTAATTTCAATGCAGAAAAGTGTCATGTTTTTCAGTTAGTTGATACTGGTGATTTCTTATGGACTATTTTGATCATAATGATGGTAAGGAGTATTATTGTGAAAGAATTTTGTTAGTATCTCAATTTTTGTATTTTTATGAATTATTTTTCAAGACTTCCAACAAAAAAAAAAGGGGGGGGGGGAACTAGGTAGGAATAAGCAACTTATGAGCCCCTTTCAATTTTGTCGTTTTCGTCCAGAGCTCTTGACAGGTAGCATCACCACAGTCAAAAGTAGGTCATAAAAGAGTACCCTTATTTTACAATCTTCTTCTTCATACTGGCTGTATACAGTGACAAACGGTATGCATAGAAATGATCTAGAGGGATGAGTGAAGAAGTATTGTGATTTTGGTTCCCTTCAAAAATCAAATTTTACAAGTTTTTTTACAACATTTTTTTTTGGATTTCAGTGCAGAAAAATGTCATATTTCCCAGTTAATTAATAATGATGATTATGATATCATGTAATAATATCTGATATATAATATAATATATGTATATATATGTTATAATAATATAATAATTATAATAATGATGAGGGAAGAGTGCTATGTTATGATACATGACTTGGAATGAAACAGTAAGACACCGAGTTCTATGTTATGGTATGCGACTTGGGACGAGACAGTAAGATGCCGAGTTTTATGGTATGATGCATGATTTGGGATGAAACAGTAAGGTACCGAGTGCTATGTTATGATATACGACTTGGGATGAAACAGTAAGATACTGAGTTTTATGGTATGATGCACGACTTGGGATGAGACAGTAAGATACTGAGTTCTATCTTATGATACACGACTTGTGATGAGACAATAAGACAGTAAGTTCTATGTTATGATACACGATTTCGGATAGGCTCATTGTCAAAATGTATTAAGTAGTGCGCCAGACTGGTGCTGCAGACATACAGGCGAAAAATAACTACACTAGGGAAAACTACAATACAATAGATAAAGTGGAACTAGCTATGCTAGGGAAAAGTACAATAAATAGATAGTGTGGAAACTAGCTAGACTAGGGAAAACTACAATACAATAAAGATTCGAAGAAGACCTCCAAAGGGAAGTCCGGTACACAAAAAAAGGAAAGGAACGCAAACACTCTGTGTTGCAAATTTTCGGCCTCACGACCTTTATCAAGCAATTTTTCAGATGACAAATACAAGACTATGTAAAATCCATGTTTACAATTCAAAGATACAGAAGAAGCTTATGTATCTTTGAATTGTAACCATGAATTTTACATAGGGAAAACTACAATACAATACATAAAGTGGAAATTAGATAGACTATGGAAAACTACAAAACAATACATATAGTGGAAACTAGCTAGATAAGAGAAAACTACAATACAATATATGAAGTGGAAACTAGCTAGACTGGGAAAACTACAATACAATTGATAAAGTGGAAACTAGTTAGACAAGGGAAAATTACAATACAATAGATAGAGTGGAAACTAGCTAGACTAGGGAAAACTACAGTACAATAGATAAAGTGGACACTAGCTAGACTAGGGAAAATTACAATACAATAGATAGAGTGGAAACTAGCTAGACTAGGGAAAACTACAGTACAATAGATAAAGTGGACACTAGCTAGACTAGGGAAAATTACAATACAACAGATTAAATGGAAACTAGCTAAACAGGCAGTGTTCGCGAAGGTGTTCAGATTTTTACCAGACATTCGGTCTGGTAAACAAATGTTCTTTACCAGACCGGACAATAATTCACCAGACCGAATAAAGAGAGCAAATTTAGTAAAAAAAAAAAAAAAAAAAACATGTACATGGTACATGTGTGTTATCATCATTTATACTGAACAAGTTATATATTACTATTAAATAAGTTCAATCAACTTATTGTTTTCTTTGATCATTTTATTTTAAAAAAGACCATGTATTGTGAATACACATGTACATGTAACTGGTACATAGTCACAGTAGCCTTGAGAACCTCTCCTACCCATTATCCAATTTAAAATTTTACTTTGTTTGCAAATTTAATTTTAATATCAAAGGATGTATGTACATGTACATTCATGTACATGTGTTAGCTAAAACTTAATTTGTTCCCTCCTTCATGAAAGTACTTCCAAACTCTGGGGTTTTCTAAGATGTGTGCTAATATTCACTCATATCTATTTAAACCTTAATTACCCACCAAATAGTGGGTACTCGTACCTGATACAGGGAAATCCCAATAGAAGACTGTGTCTAAACAGGAAACAGTTCAAAGAGAAATAACTCCGATATTTTCAGCTTGGTGACTTTTTGGCGCCAAAAAAATAAATGATAGTTCGTTCTTGTTCTGCTAATGGGTTGCATAACGCAGTTGACTGGACATATGCAATCTAGATAAATGCTTCTAGTATTACAAAATCACCTACTGCTCATACAGCCACAGAAGTTAATACTAGCTGCTTTGTTTGTACAAGTTTGATCACTCCAGAATGTGGTGCACATAATGTACATGCACACTTACACTCGCTGAATTTCGAAGGGGGATGGGAAGTGTGAGGGGGTGTCTTAGTGCAAGGAATCACAAGTATTTAGTTTCAACTGGGGATATATGAATGATTTGGAATTTAAATCTTCCGACAGGAGTTTCACGTTTGAGTTAGATAGAGGGACTACCTACTCTTTGCTTTTGAGACTACGATCGCAAATAACTGCAGATACGTTGATTAATGCTTGAGCCCTGGTTCAAAGTTTTACCGGACATTAAGTCCGGTGCGATTCTAAAGTTTATCGGACCGAAGCCATTTTTACAAGACATGTCCGACGGTCCGACCAACCTTCGTAAACACTGGACAAGGGAATACTACAATACAATACATTAAGTGGAAACTAGCTACACTAGGGAAAACTACAATACAATAGATAAAGTGGACACTAGCTAGAGTAGGGAAAATTACAATACAATAGATAGAGTGGAAACTAGCTAGACTAGGGAAAACTACAGTACAATAGATAAAGTGGAAACTAGTTAGACTAGGGAAAACTACAATAAAGGGAAAACTAGGGAAAAGTACAATATAAAAAATATTAAATGAGCTTTAATATATTTAGAATTATATCATCAGACTGTAGCACGATCATTCAGCCTGTAGCACGATCATTCAGCCTGTAGTACGATCATTCAACCTGTAGTACGATCATTCAGCCTGTAGCACGATCATTCAGCATGTAGTACGATCATTCAACCTGTAGTACGATCACTCAGTCTGTAGCACGATTATTCACCCTGTAGCACGATCATTCAGTCTGTAGCAGTAGTCTAGGACGGCACCTCAAACCACGTTTTGAATTTCCCGCGCGAAAAACTTTCGACCAATCAGAGACTGGTATTCAAAACTCACGTGACTTCCGGTCGTGACGTCATCGTCGACCCCGGTCACATGACCGCTGACCTTAGGGGTGGCCCCTTGACCACTCGGGTGACCCCTTGACCTCTCCATTGACCCTTGCGACCTGTCCCTTGACCTCTTGTAACCCCTCCCATGACCTCAAAAGGGAATTCCCGGATCTATTTTAGATACTACTGATTACTTCATGGAATTAATTAAGTTACATAAGCTCCCCTGTTGGATATATTAGTTATACAGGAATATCGAACCATATAAACCCCCCCCCCCCCCTTTCTCCACTTTACGACAGGTAAGTTTGTTATATGTTCAGTGAACCGCACTAAATGTCATTCATCTTCAAGTCGATAACAGCGCTGGCGTTACCGGTGAATGATTTTGAATGGTAGACACGAACTTAAATAAACCAGTGCAGACATGACAATAGGTATTCATGTTAATAATTGTAAAGACTTGGTTTCACGGTGACCAATTCAGGACATTAAGGGAAATGACAACAAAAGAGTAAATAGATTTTAATCATTTATTAAACCATCACCAATATACATGTGTAATACATGTAAAGTATTGTATTGTCTATTAAGCAAAAGCATTACTGCTTACAGATACACAAATATATAATTCAAACAGTATAAATACAAAGGTATTAACTAAGCATGTACAACATTGTACAATCATTCATTGTCACTTTCGATTTCGTCGTTGTCTTCGAACAAAGGGTCGAAATCCATTTTATGTTGTTTGGTTACAAGGGTGCAAGCCTTTTCTACGTCCATGGATTCGTCTTCAATCAAGTCTTTAATCTCTTGTTTGATTTCACGATGGAGTTTATTATCATTCAAGTGATGCATTTTCATCAGAAAGCTTCGATATTTTTTCATAAACAGTGATCTGTCTTCCGGTAACATGAGTTCACTGACTTCTTCCTTCGCATCCTGTTTCGATAAATTTGTATCCGCGGCCATCAACTGATTTCATTTCGTATTGGGGATTATGTTCATCCCAGACCTCATTGATGATGAAATTATAACCGTCATCATCACCGTCGTCTTCTTCTTCTACGACGTTCATGCTCTCTTCATCCATCGGACAACTGTGTTTGATATGTCTCTGGACAGTAGCAAATACGATTCCACAGTCAACACACGATGGAGTTTTGTCTGATTCTGGATTTACATAATTAAATCGAGGATTTTGCATGTAAAATGGGGCTTCTCTTTCCATATATGGAGGTTTGTCTGATTCTGGGTTTTCATATTTCCATCGAGGGTTTTGCATGTAAAATGGTGCACGTCTCTTCGACATGTCTGGCTTTGATTCACCTACGGCTGTTTTGTCTGATTCTGGATTTACATAATTGAATCGAGGATTTTGCATGTAAAATGGTGCACGTCTCTCCGACATGTCTGGCTTTGATTCACCTACGGCTTGTAATATGTTTACTGCTTGGGAAGGACACGTCTGTACACCGCCACCGTCAGACATGGAATGACACACTTCTGGTCTGTCGGGTCTTTTATAGGTATGGAAGACGTCCGTCTGCAGTCTTTTGGATTCCGGAGTGATTTGTTTTAAATACACGAGTAAATAACCAAATGGCCTCTCTATCGCTTGTCGATATATATCCATGAATTCCGTTGTGTTTCCCGGATACATTTGTCCGGCAAGGGCACCGATTTGTAGTTGGTCTCTTGGGTTTTTGAATAGAACGAGGTATTGACTTTTCAAATTCATCGTCCTATTTTCTTTGCCCTTATTGTATATATTTTGCATCAAGCACACTACACTAAGATTACGATGATGTGCTCCTTCCGTGAAAAGTTCACTGACCTCTGGACTTTCAGACGCATCCCTTTGAATATCGTCCATGGCGAGTAAATTGTTGTCTTTTGGATTGATGAAATCTTCACCTCGAATCTTGTCTGTCAATCCTTGAATGAACTCAACAGGGGGACGTACTAATGCCCCGATGACGTCACACAGAGGTAGCCATCGCTTGCATACCCATATAATCCTTGTTGGAGGAGGTTCAATTACGACTCTATTTGGCGCCAACAGTTCTTTAACCCACGTACTCTTGCCGCTCATTGAAGGCCCCGCCACTATCATGGTGAACGGATGTTGAAACTTGAAAGAACCCTCGTCAATTATTTGCTGACTGAATAGTGAAATAGTTGCGTTAAGTATTACTCAGTAGCTACCAAGTACTAATGAAAATGACAATAACAAATACTTCAATGAATTTGACACTTCATTATCATATAGTAAATAACAATCATAGTACATGTGACATGATAAATACAACAAACATGACAAAGACAAACAATGTTTTATATATAAAGATAAAGCAGATAGATATATAAATTTTGAAGAGATTGTTACCGGATTTGAGACAGATTTGTGTAACAAAGGAACAAAATGATTAGGATTGAAATGATCAAATACAGGTAACATTTGTGTCCACATGGTTTGCTTACTTCTCTACCAACTCCTTTTGTTTTATAGAGATAAATCAATATCAAATGTTTTTGATACAGACATATATACATCAAAAAAGCTAAATGTTACGAAAATTCTGAGTTTTATCGTAAGAATAATACTCAGTGGCGGAACAGAACAGTTTGGGGAGGGTTTTTTGAGGGATGAGGGAGTATTTTGGTTCTAATTGTATAAGGAATTGTGCAAACCTATATTAATGTACACCTAGGGGTTACCGTCCCCAGAATTCGCCACTGGACTTTGTTAGACTGGATTTAACAGAAGTCACTTACACGCGAAGACATGAGTCTATGCGGTGAATATCCCTTTGTCTTGCCAAATACATAAAGGGTTGATATTTGAGCGATATATTACATAATCAGCCCCCCCCCCCCTTCCCCGTTATTACTAGGTAAAGGCGTAATTTATTAATCAACTGCCGTATAGTATAGATATCGACTAGACTTCTACATGCATGTACAAATTAAATTGTGAGTGTTAAAAATTAAAGAAACGATGATAGGCTAAAGAGACTGTTCTAGACTGCCTTTCTATTGATTGACAACGTGTCCGTCAAGGTAGAAATAGATATATGTATATATGATTTTTTCAAAGAAATTTTGAAATTCTACTCGCAAAAAAAAAAAAACACATAACAAATGGAATCAGACCATATGTAAAGTTGCTAAAATTCCGTTAATTACTTTAAAATGATGTGTTATATTTTTATATATATTGGAAACACGACAGGCAAGGAAACGACATTTCCATTGTGAATGGTCATATAAAATTTTCTATCAATATTTATACAGAATTTAAGCTGTGGCTTCATCTCATCATTATTCTAGAAACAACACATAAACCTTTGAACTTATTCACATGCTTTTCTAGCTCACCTGAGCCGAAGGCTCAAGTGAGCTATTGTGATCAATCACCGTCCGTCGTCCGTCGTCCGTCGTCCGTCGTTAGCTTTTCTACATTTTCGACTTCTTCTCCAGAACCGCTATACAGAATTTCACCAAACTTCATAGGAAGTAAGTACTCAAGGTCCTCTACCAAGTTTGTGTTTTCGTGCCCATCTGTAATCCAAGATGGCCGCAATTGGCTCTGATTGTTTGACACATTTTCGACTTTTTCTCCAGAAGCGCTGCGCAGAATTTCACCAAACCTCATAGGAAGTAAGTACTTGAGGTCCTCTACAAAGTTTGTGTTTTTATTGCCGATCCGTATTCCAAGATGGCCGCCGTTGGCTCTGATTGGTTGACGCATTTTCGACTTCTTCTCAAGAACCGCTGCACAGAATTTTACCAAAACCTCATAGGAAGTAACTACTCGAGGTCCTCTACAATGTTTGTGTTTTTTTTTTATGCCCATCTGTAATCCAAGATGGCCGCCATTGGCTCTGATTGGTTGACGCATTTTCGACTTCTCCAGAAGCGCTGCACAAAATTTCACCAAACCTCATAGGAAGTAAATACTCAAGGTCCTCTACAAAGTTTGTGTTTTTCTTGCCAATCCGTAATCCAAGATGGCTGCCATTGGCCGAAGGCTCAAGTGAGCTATTTTGATCAATCACCGTCCGTCGTCCGTCGTTAGCTTTTCTACATTTTCGACTTCTTTTCCAGAACCGCTGTACAGAATTTCACCAAACTTCATAGGAAATAAGTACTCAAGGTTCTCTACCAAGTTTGTGTTTTTCATGCCCATCCGTAATCCAAGATGACTGCCATTGGCTCTGATTGGTTGACACATTTTCGACTTCTCCAGAATTGTATACATGCGTGCAGATCGGAAATGTACATCATATAACAGGTAAACTCATGTAGATTACGCTATTTACATATCAGTCAGACTTTATTTTCCTTCTAGTATATGTACATACAACAAACAATAAGAACGAGATGATATTCAAATAAATTTTATTCAATAGGTATAAATGAAGTAAATAATATCAGCAGTGCACACATCACACATATGAATAACATGCAAATCAGACATGTACATCTTATCACAGGTAAACTCAGGTGGATTCAGCGAGGCGTACATAATGGCTGGCAATCGCACAAACAGATTACATGTGAAGTGATAAATACAGTTTGCTAGAACTCAGTCAAATACCATCCAAAATTATTGAAACTTGGAATATATTTGTGAATTAAGCTCCTTTTTTAAAAAATCTCATTTATTTTAAAATTCATTGGTGTATTCGGTGATTATTTGAGTGTTTTTGGTAAATTGTTAGTGATTTCGGTGTTTCCGATAAGTCTGTGCACCGCTTTCACAATAATCTGCGGACCTTATATTTTGGTGGGCGGAAGTATTTGTGGAGACCCATTAGTAACAGCTTTTATCAGCATTACGTATTTGGAGAGTAAATACTTCCGCCCACCAAAACATTAGGTCCGCAGGTTAGTGTGAAAGGGTCTATTGCACTGGGGATTTCCAAAAATGTAGGTCACCAAAAGGTGTCAGTTTTTTTTTTCATCTTTTTTTTTTTCTTTTTTTAACTTCTTACCGCAGAATGATTTTCATATTATAAACATATCTTTGTAGCTTTATCATTTTAAAACAATACTGATGAATGATTACAAAATAAAATCATTGCACCCTAGATTTATAAACCCTTTTACCCTCTGATTTTTAAGGTTTCGAGCATTCGCTTGACAGTCTTCTATCGATTGTAAAAATTTTACCTCTGCACCGCCTTTTTAATTCCCGGAAAAAAGTAGAACTTCTTTAAAGTACCAAAAGTAGTAAAAGTTCTTGCAAACCGACTTTGTCATGAAATTTCATTGCGCAGAAATAGGTTTCAGTGGGTACAGGACGTTTCGACACCAGGTTGTTTCGGCACCCGATTTAGAGGACGTTTCGGCACCTGTTTGAAGTTGTTTCGGTACTCATTGAAAATGGTTTCGGAACCCAACAAAGCAGTTTCGGCACCTACACATTTTAATTAATGATAAAACATTTAGTATGTTGTTTGTTTATGACTTAATTATGATTTCATTAATATGCACAAGTTTATCTTTCAATAACTGATGGAAAATAGTAGTCATGGTAGCCTGAAACACCACCCCCTCTTTCAAAACCAAGATCCCCCTATGATCAGTGTCTAGCTCAAGACTCCTTGGCAAAAAAAAAAGTGGCTTAAAACAGCTAGTGGTATCATATTTTGAGTTTAAAAGATTGGCACCTCCACTTCTGAATTGCTTCCTACAGGCCTGGTATGTTGATTAGGATTGTGGATATCAAATGAAATGCAATCGAGATGAAAATAATTTCAATTTACATTGTCCAACTTGTGTTTGCACTGTAAAGAAGAGGCGAGACCTCGACAATGTGCTATCCAGGGCGACGACTGCGAGAGATGGAATCCCAGATTTTGCGGCACTAGCAAGTACAAGAATTTCATATTTTATCATGTTGCTCATAAGTAAAAATATTAGAAGATTACATATCCATTAGATGTTACTGCTTAAAAAGGCATATTGAAAATCTGTCTGTACTATATACATATGCAAATTGAAAGGAAAAAATCAATTGCGCAGATTGAATTTGTGTATGACTGAAATTGTTTCAATTCATGTCATTATTGTTAAGTACTTGAAGTGATAATTCGGTAACTCATTTTCATCTTTATTTACTTGATTACTTACTATACGAACCATGTCTGTTTTGTGAGAATCTCTGAAATCAGTATTTAATAACCTGTTGACGAAGAAAGCTGATCCTTAACAGATCGTAATATTTTGTGTGTGTGTGTGGCCAGTTGAAACTAACCATGCATGGTTAATTAATTAACTCGGGTGACATCCGAATATCAATGAAAGCGTTTACTAACCGCTGCCCCTTTCTATATTAGTCCATGTCAGTATTTTTTATAAATTTTGATGAGGTAAAAGTTGGGAGGGGGGGGGGCAGTTTACAGGTGTAAAGGAAATTTAATTGAACTTTAATTGAGCGATTGTTTAATATGTCATGGAAAACAATTATTTTTTAAAAAACCTGCAAAGTTGAACAGGTCAGTATATGCATTTCATACATTCTTCCCGTAACGGCGTGTATATACAGTCGTGATTTTGTTTCTTTTTTTTTTTCTATAAATACAAAAAAAAAACCCCAAAATTCTGATTAGAAATTGTTTTTTTTTTTTCTGACACTGTTAATTCATATGTATTTTTTATATCAAATTCATCTCATAGATTGTTAGAATATAAAGTATTTTTATAACGTTTATTATTGCCTGTTATATGCATTATAATGGATTTGGATTTACCAATTGAACAGTAAATGTTTGCATTGAATAAAAATGTTAGTCATTTATTACTTTTAATCCGCTCGAAATTATCACAAAGAAAATATCTTACATATCAAGAACAAGAAAGATTAGCCCATTATATCAGATTTTTATTAGCAGGTACCGATATGTATATATCAGGTGCCGAAACAACTCATAGGTGCCGAAACGACCTGGTGCCGAAACCTCCTGGTGCCGAAACGACCATAATTAGGTTTCACGAAGGTCTGCTTAACTTAAATCATCAATATATTGCCCTAAAACACTTATTATTCTGTCGTTTATTGTGTATGTTAAAATATTCATTCGCTGTAATGACGCAAGCCGATTATGAATTACAATCCTCAATCCTCAAGGCTAAACATCACGAACCTCTCGTAAATTACATCAGGTACTGTATACCTATGCTGTCTATGCTACTGCAGACGACTACACGCAGTATGTACAGCTTCTTATCTGCCTTTACCGCCTGTGCTATAAAAAACACTTGCTGGACAGATTTGCTCTGCAGAATGGCGGTGGTCACTTGTCTCTTCACGCAGCGATAGCAAGCAAGAGCAGGTAACTCCAGTCTATCTTAGGTAAAGATGGTGTATTTATCACATGGCCTTCCCCATATTTGGAAAAGTTCCCCCGATGGCATAAAGAAAGTTTTCAAATCGCCTACAAAATTTAATGTGGATGTAAAGGATGATAGCATGGATTAAGACAGAATTTTAGATTGAAAGCATGAAAAATAAATTAAGTAGAACTCACATGTGAAAATTTTATTCCAAATCAACCGATAAAGTGCGATTGTGATTCACAATCGGTTTGCGTCATTACGGCGAACAGCATGGCATTGTAGCCCTTACAGGTGCATATACAATAAACGACCGAATAATAACTAGTGTGTTAGGACGATATATAGAAACTGTTGGCCCTAGTGTCAGTGTTAGTAGCGTAGACAAAAACTGTAACCTAGACCATACATGTATCTTAAAACAAATTAAGCATAAGGCTTCCATATTTTACAGGCAATGGTAACAACTCGTCCTTTTCTATCTTTGTAAAAAAATGGCAACGGTGTCTAATTGATTTCACATGTACATTCGTTGTGATAAGACATTTGACATATTTCTGCAAGAATGACGTAAAGAACAATAAAATGTATGGGTAATTATGATGTCATAATCAATACCACTTATAACCTTTGACTTCCTCATGGCAACGGGCCCCATCAGGAAACTGTTTACCATATATCTTACTTTATCAGTTTATGACAAAGTCCCACCGGGGAGCTATGTTGCCCACTGACGACTTTCATTCACATTTTAATATTATATTATATACATGTATGGCTGTTGGTCCTTAAGCTTTTAGTTTTACTCTATTCTAAAAATTATCGGAATTCAAACAAAAAAGATGAACACAGCTGGTTAGTTTATGCTACTTTTGACAGCTTTAAATTAAATTTAGCTCGATGCCTTCGTGGTTTTTCAAGCCTTTGATTAATTCAATTTATTTAAGGTATTTCCGATTTGAATATCATCTTTTCTGTCAACATCACATCTTCTCAACTATTGAAAATGGTTGTTTTGTAATGGTAAATTAATAACCTTGTATTTTTCTGCTCAAAATTTTTAAGAGAATAAACAGATTTGATTATGTTATTTTCATGTGTGAAAAGTTAAAAATAATTTTTACATTAAAATGTATACATGCAGCCTTAATTTCACAAACAGTCTCTCGCCCCTGCATCAGCATAAGTTTTTCTCTTTTTTGCCACTTAGATGGACCATAATTGACAGGGTTTTAGACTAAATTATTGGTGATTGACATTTTACCTGAAATTGTATCAGACAGCAATTCAAACTATGTAACTACCAGTATGTTTTAAACCTATTTAGACTTATATACAACTTGAAACAGATTTTTTTGTTTGTTTGTTTGTTTTCATTTGGGCTCAGTAAGTCATACAATAGCACAATACGATCTCTGACGTCACGAACTGACATCACAGATTGACGTCATAGATTGTGTTAGAAGAAGACTCTAGAGGATGTCTACTCAGAATTTTTCGGATTCATACAAGTGCTTTTATATCAATTTCGATTTATATCAATTCATATCTTGTAATACTTTTTAAGTGATGATTTCTTTTATAATTATTTATGTTTATTTCATTGTCTTTGAAAGAAACCGTTTAGATTCTCGACTTATCTTGTGGTTATGTTACATCTCTAATCTCGTGATACCAGCAGCAATTATTCTCAATCACCCAAACGTTTTGATTAAAGGGAGCTTATTCATATCACAGATACATGAATTTAAACGATAATAAACGATAACTTATTTTAAAAAACTTATTATCTTAGTGTTTACTAAATCATATGACTAATCATAATGTTTCATTGACCATAACACAGATAAATGTTAACAGTGGTGACCTTGTATTTTGACATATTGACCCTCAAATCTATAACCATCCTTCCCTTTTGATAAGATATTAAATTACCTCTTTTTAGCTCACCTGAGCCAAAGGCTCTTTCACATTTTCGACTTCTTCTCTGGAACTACATTGCAGATTTGGATCAAACTTTGTGTAAATGATGTACTCAAGGTCCCTTCTAAAATTGTGTTCGGGATCCAGATTCCCTCAGGGGTGGATCCAGGGCGGGACCAAAAGTGCCCAAAAGGGTACCCCTCTTCAAACATCTTCTTCTCCAGAACCAGTACATAAATGGGGAAACTAATTACATTTCAACAATCTATAAAGATGGGTTATTAAAAATTGTGTTTGGGGTTAAGATCCGTCAAATAGAAATTTACGCTTTTTTGACGTGTTTCTGGACTTAGTCATTTCAATGAAGAAAAGTGTCATGTTTTTCAGTTAATTGATATTGATGATTTCTTAATGACTAATTTGATCATAATTGTGGTAAGGAATATTACTGTGAAAGAATTTTGTCATTATCTCAATTTTTGGATTTTTTATGAATTTTTTAAGACTTCCAAAAAAAAGGGGGGGGGGGGTTGGCCATTTTTCACATTTTCAACTTTTTCTACGAAACCACATGAAAGATTTTAATGAAACATGGAATACATGAAGTACTAAAAGTTCTCTATCAATTTGGTAAATTTCATCCAAATTGGTAAACAGATAATGCCACCATGTCTAAAAAGTAGGTCTCACAATGGTACATATAATACTTGGTAATTGAAAAATGTAGAGTAGCGGATCAAATCCAGCTGTGGTCAAATTTTTTTTTTTTTATTTTTTTTTTACACATCTAAATAAGTTTTTAGATGTTTCTTAACATTCAACATATGAAATTAGGAATTTTACGTTTAAGACTTCCAAAAAAAAAAGGGGGGGGGGGTGGCCATTTTTCACATTTTAAACTTTTTATACAAAACTGTTTGGAACTACATTGCAGATTTGGATCAAACTTTGTGTAAATGATGTACTCAAGGTCCCCTACTAAAATTGTGTTCGGGATCCAGATTCCCTCAGGGGTGGATCCAGGGCGGGACCAAAAGTGCCCAAAAGGGTACCCCTCTTCAAACATCTTCTTCTCCAGAACCAGTACATAAATGGGGAAACTAATTGCATTTCAACAATCTATAAAGATGGGTTTTTAAAAATTGTGTTCGGGGTTAAGATCCGTGAAATAGAAATTTACGCTTTTTTGACGTGTTTCTGGACTTAGTCATTTCAATGAAGAAAAGTGTCATGTTTTTCAGTTAATTGATATTGATGATTTCTTAATGACTATTTTGATCATAATTGTGGTAAGGAATATTATTGTGAAAGAATTTTGTCATTATCTCAATTTTTGGATTTTTTTATGAATTTTTTAAGACTTCCAAAAAAAAAGGGGGGGGGGGGGTTGGCCATTTTTCACATTTTCAACTTTTTCTACGAAACCACATGAAAGATTTTAATGAAACATGGAATACATGAAGTACTAAAAGTCCTCTATCAATTTGGTAAATTTCATCCAAATTGGTATACAGATAATGCCACCATGTCTAAAAAGTAGGTCTTACAATGGTACATATACCACTTGGTAATTGAAATATGGAGAGTAGCGGTTCAAATCCAGCTGTGGTCAAAAATTTTTTTTTTTTTTTACACATCTAAATAAATGTTTAGATGTTTCTCAACACTCAACATATGAAATTAGGAATTTTACGTTTAAGACTTCCAAAAAAAAGGGGGGGGGGGGATTGGCCATTTTTCACATTTTCAACTTTTTCTACAAAACTGTTTGAAGGATTTTAATAAATCTTGGTAAAAATAAGTCACTTATGATCCTCTTAAAATTCTGTTGTTTTCGTCCAGACCTCGTTACAGGTGGCGCCACCATAGTCAAAAGTAGGTCACAAAAGAGTTCCCTCCTTTAACAATATTCTTTTTCATACGGGCTGTATACAGAGACAAACAGAATGTATAGAAATGATCTAGAGGGATGAGTGAAGACGTATTGTCATTTTGGTTCCCTTCCAAAATCAAATTTTAGAATTTTTTTTCGACATTTCTTTGGACTTGGTGATTCAATGCAGAAAAAAAAGTGTCATATTTCCTAGTTAATTGATAATGATGATTTCTTATGGACTATTGTGATCATAATTATGGTAAGGATTGTTACTTTGAAAGAATTTTGTCAATATCTCAATTTTTGGATTTTCTATGAATTTTTTAAGACTTCCAAATGAGGGTGTGTAGGAACAATTCAATCACATTTTTCACGTCTGCTGTTATACCACATGAAAGATTTTAACGAAACATGGAATACATGAAGTACTAAAGGTCCTCTATCAATTTGGTAAATTTCATCCAAATTGGTTAACAGATAATGCCACCATGTCTAAAAAGCAGTTCTCACAATGGTACATATACCACTTGGTAATTGAAATATGGAGAATTTTTTTTTTTTCATTTCTTTACACATCTAAATAAGTTTTTAGATGTTTCTCAACACTCAACATATGAAATTAGGCAATTTTAAGTTAGATCTGGACAATATTTGAAACAATTGTTGTTAATGACCCAGACTTGAAATCAGTCAACAAAAGGCCCCACCTAAAGAAAATGACTAACTTGTTGCCCTGAATGACTTCTTGCAGATACAAAGGAAATGCTTAATATCAAAATCACCTGAATGGATGTGCAAATAAGTGTTGTTTTTTATTCTAGCCTGAAATAAAATTTGACATATTTTCCACATCTGTGTTGACTTAGTCACATTAATGCAAAAATAAATGAATTTTTCCTTCATGCATGACTGATCATCTAGGTACTCAGGTGAGCGATATAGGCCCACTTGGGCCTCTTGTTATAAGAACTTGACATATGTGAAATATGGTCAAATTCTGATGAGCAGTGAATGATATATGATAATTTTCAGTCTCCTCTATCAGCTGTGACCTTGACCTTTGACCTTTTGACCCCAAAATCAATATTATTCTTCCTCTCTTGATGGGTTAGTTATTGCCCTTGAACATAGAAGAAAATTTCTTAAGAATGACATTTTTCACGTATTTTCTCTTTGAAAGTTTAATGGAATAAATTGATTATGGGTATATAGATGTATCAAGGGAAAATGCAGGTGAAGTTAAGATATGGGTGTGGGTTGTTAATTTTTGACAGAATAATTGCCCATGAACATTAAGAATTTCTTGAAAATATTAGTTCTCTGGCAATTAAATGTCACTAGCAGCTGGTAGCTTAGCTGCCAGCTGGAGCATTTGTGTTTCACCGACACATTCTAGTTTTTATTACATGTTAGTTTCTAAAGGAGCAAATTGTGAAAAGAGGAATGATATAGGCCCCCTTTATGTGTGATGTTTTTCCTGATTTTATGTTTTTTGTACTTTTATAGGTAATTTTATGTTTGTAGTTTACTTATTATGCATTGACTTTTTGTATTTTTACTTGATTTTATTGAAATATATGTAATTGGAATGAAGTCTCCATAATGTGTGCTAGTTTACCAAACATTTATGCCTCTCCTGATTTTAACTTTATGACTTTTTCATTTCAGATTGTAAAACTTGGAAGATGGTTTTCGCTTTGTATCCCTATCTCCTTGTCCTGTCTGTAATTGGTGCAGTTCGCATAATCGTGAAGAAATGTCCAATTACTGAGACAGCATGGAAGGCCAGATCACAGGTGTTTTTATGTAAATCACCTCTAGTATACCACTGTATCCAAGATTTTGAGGGGAATTTGATGGAAACATGCATGAAGACTCGTTACATAAAACCATTTTATGAAGGTAGGGTGTAATTGTTCTTCTCTCTTATTGTGTTATTTACGTTACTTTCAAGCATGGTAGGAATGGCTGTTTCGTTCAGGATCAAAAGGATTGTAGGTCCATGTGCCACTGAAAACTCAATGATGTCCTTCCTTTTCGATTAGATGAAAATGCTAATTTCTTCATCATTTAAGGTAGTAGAAGCAACTTAAGGGACGTAATTCTGAAAAGTGTTTAAAACGTTTACACGTATGGCCGATTTTCAAGCATGTTTCAGATCTAGACCTATGTCGTTTACATAACAACCATTACCAATGATTAAAAATCTAGAACATATACGTGTACGCATGTTTTTTCAAGCATTTTTCGATAAAGACCTAGGATATTTGTAAACATACCAGACGATCATTTCTCTCATATTCGCAAAGTCATCCTCATTATTTGTTAAAATGATCAGCCTTTCTTCCACAAGGCAGTGAAAGATAAGCAATACCTGCTTTACCGGAAAGGATGCTGACCCAGTTTCTGGCAGCTAACTGACATCATTGTGTATTGAATGTGACGTACGGCATTTGTGGCGTTGTAGAGTTTATGGTGGTTGATTTAGAAATAAAATGAATATTTTTCGTAATATGATGTTTGACTGTTATTCTACCAAATCAACTTCATACTGAGGGAACACATGAGATGTGACATAGGCCATTACATGATTCAGTCTTTAGAGCACAGGATGAAAAAGGAGCAAAGCAAACATATACTACTTGGGCTGGCACCTGAGTAAGGAAGGGCATGTGATCCCTCAGTATGAAGTTGATTTGGTAGAATAACAATCAAACTTCATATTACGAGTTATACACATTCAATTTCTAAATTCTACCAAATCAACCATACTGAGGAATCCCATGAGATTTTAGAGCCTTTACTTATGACATCCTGAACTAATCCTCCATTAATGAAACTTAACAAGTACATGAGAGCTCTGTATATACCTTTCAAAATTTTATTACAGTAACTATACAACAGCAGATTCAAGTAATGATGATGATAAAGTACTTGATGCAGAACATGAATTGTCCATATGCTTGTTATAATGATTGAAAAAAGTTTTTTTTTCATTTGAACCACCCTGCATACTTCAAAATGTCTTTCAACGGAACTCCAGCTCTGTTAGCAGCACTTGTACTAGCAACCCGTGTAGAATATGCTGTAAACACTGTAATGTCCATACCAGATTGGGACATGACTGTTTTTAACCATCTACTAATAGTGTGACATGACATTTCTTTATGAGGTTTTACTGTACTTAAAAAAAGTCTTTCTCACTTTCTTAACACTTTTGTACGTTCTAAATGTACAATCAAAGTATGAACTAAACATAATCTAACATCTAAATTAAAAACTTCAATATTCATACTAGCGAAATGATGATTAAGTCTAAATGTTTTCAAAATGCTTGAAAAGAGAATATGTACAAAGTTTTCATGAATCTTTACATCACTGAAGTTAAGTATATGGATGCTTTGTCCTCTCTGTCCTGTTAACAAAGACATTGGCATAACTGTTTTCAAAGTCAAATCTTTCAAATTCAAACTATCGAAAGGAAACATATTGTGTAACTTATCTAAAACTAAAGAAACATCCCGATATGTATATTTCTTGGTAACATTGGTTTGGTAATGAACACTCCTTTTAAAAACGGTTGAATAAGAGGGTGTGAATCAACATGTTCATTATCACTTGACAAGGAGAACCAACTAGAAATTGAAAACTTAGCAGTGTTGGTTGCACTATAACCTAAGTTCTTATCTAGTAACGATTGAAGGAAATTCAAAACATTCACTATAGATGGCGCAAGTGGATCACTCTCATTCCTGTCACAAAATAACAGCTATTTTTTTAATGTATGTCCAATACTGTTTTCATGTGGATTCGCGCCATGAAGAAGAAATTGTGTTGATAGCTTTGTCTGATATTCCCTTATTTTCCAATAATTTCCGGACAGTCTGAAACATCCCAGATACATCTTCTTTATGGGATGTTCCCTGTTCATGTTTGTTGGCATGAGAGTTTTCGCTGTTCGCAATTATATGTACATACGATGGTTTGCAAATCATGCTTAGTTGGTTGGTTGATTGGTGTTTTACGTCACTTTCAACAATATTTCAGTTATATCGCGACATGGAAGCAGGAGGTTACCAACCTCTTAAACATAGTGGCGCAACCCGGGAATCAAACCCGGATCGTCGGCGCCGCAAGCCAAGCGCTTAACCACTACACCACGCCTGCCCCCAAATCATGCTTAGAAGTAATGGGAACCAATGTTGCGTTGGCCAGATTGGTGCAATTAATACTGTCTCTGTTTCGTCTTTGTTGATCTTGGCTAATACTTGTCCTAATACACTAAAAGGCGGAAACCTATACATTATATTAGTATTCCATTTCATTAAGAATGCATCTGCAGCAATCGCATTTGAATCAGGCAGACATGAAACATACAATGGTAAACGATGATTTAGTCTGGATGCGAATAAGTCTATTGCATTATGTAAGCTGTATATGTTCTTAATTTTATCAAAAATGTTGTCGTTAAGCATCCATTCTAGGCCATCATTAAGTTTCCACGACAATCTATCTGCCTGTATATTCTGAACACCTGGCAAATGTTTAGCACTTAAAATCATATTGCGGTTAGTGCACCAATCCCATATCTGTTTACATAATGAATTGAGTTCAGGACTTTTCCAGACTTCTTTCTGCAGTCTTTATAGGTATTGGATGAAAACTTCGTATATAACTTTATATCAATGAGGGTCATTGTCAGATTGCATTTAGGTATGATTGCTTTGGTTTTTCCAGAGTTATGGTCCTTGAACTTGAAAATTTTTAAAGATTTTACAGTTTTCCGGACTTTTTTCTGCTGTCTTTATAGGTATTGGTTAAAACTTCGTATATAGCTTTATATCAGTGAGGGTCAGTGTCACTTAGCATTTGAACAGGGATCGAAATTAATGGGAAATACATGTGAAATGCGAGTGAAATTTCGAAATTGCGAGTTGAAAATTAAGAACTGGAAAAAAATCGCGAGTGACTAATTTACATTGCATCATATGATCTCCGCTGTTTTCAAATCAGTTTTTTATCATGATGTCCGTTTTACAGGGTTTGGACCACATTTGCGTTAGTAAAATGCTTGAATAATCCTGTATGTTTTAGGCAGTAAGTAAAGTGTTTACAATACATGTTCCATATGACATTATAGATTCGATTTGATTGCACGAAACGTCAGACATGATGAATAACTAATGAGTATACTGATATTTTTCTGTTTGAATACCACAAAGCTGGAGGAGTTTGAGCCAAGACCCTTTGTTAATAGTTGGTGGTTGAATGGTCTGAGGGTAAAAAGACTCACCATTTTACCCTACAGACCTCACCAGTGAATATGCAAGACTGGTTGAGTCAGTGATTTACAGCAATCTAATTAAAATCAGATCTTTTCATATCACTTGCAGAGAATATTGTAGTGATATGAAAAGATCTGATTTTGATTAGATTGTGATTTACAGACTAGTCAGTAGTTTACATTGTTAATGCTACATTGTAACATGGTGCATGATGTATTTGAATCACAGTGTTGAAAATATCATTTTTTCTTGATTTCTATTTTAGCCTGTAGATTTTTGTTTTAGCCTGTAGTTTTAGCTCACCTGAGCCGAAGGCTCAAATGAGCTATTGTGATCAATCACCGTCCATCGTCCGTCGTTAACTTTTCACATTTTCGACTTCTTCTCCAGAACCACTGAACAGAATTTGATGAAACTTGATAAGCATGTAGTACTCACGGTCCCCTACAAGTGTTGTTGTTTTTCGTCCGGATTCATTAACAGGTGGCGCCACCACAGGCAAAAGTAGGTCAAAGAGGGTACCCTCCTTTGACAAACTTCTTCTTCAGACCGGGGGCATACAGAGACAAACCGAATTCATAGGAATGATCTAGAGGGATGTGTGAAGAAGTGTTGTTATTTTTGGTTCCGTTCCGAAATCAAATTTTTGACGTTTTTTTGACGTTTTTTTGTACTTGGTAATTTTAATGCAGAAAAGAGGTATTTTTTTTGTTTTAGTAAACATTGATGCATTAATTTGGTTTAATTTGATCATTTTGATGGTAAGAAATACTACTGCGAAGAAAATTTTTCAATATTTTGTGTATTGGATTTTTTATGAATTTTTTAAGACTTTCAAGAAAAAGGGGGGTGGGATAATTGGGGTAAACATTTCACAGTTTGAACTTTTTCTTCAAAACCACTTGCTGGAATTCAATGAAACTTGGCATGCATCAAATACTCAAGGTCCCCGACAAATGTGGTCATCTTTGTCAGGATCCATGAACAGGTGGCACCACCACAGACAAAAGTAGGTCACAGAGGGTACCCTCCTTTGACAAACTTCTAATTCAGATCGGGTGCATACAGCGACAAACCGACTGCATAGGAATGATTAAGAGGCATATGGGAAGAAGTGTTGATATTTTTGTTTCCATTCCGAAATCAAATTTTTGACGTTTTTTCATTTTTATTTTGGACTTTGTTATTTTAATGCATTAAAGAGTTTTTATATTCTTTTAGTAAACATTGATGCATTCATTTGGTTTCATTTAATCATTTCTATGGTAAGGAATGCTGGTGCGAAGGAATGTTTTCAATATCTCGATTTTTGAATTTTTTATGAATTTTTTAAGACTTCCAAGAAAAGGGGGGGGGGACAATTTTTCATATCTTCAACTTGATCTACAGAACAACTTGAAGGATTGTGATAAAACTGGGTAGGATGCAAGTACTCATAGTCCTTTTCAAAGGTTTTGTTTTTTGTGCGGATCAGTCAGCAGATGGCGCCACTACAGGCAAAAGTAGGTCACAGAGGGTACCCTCCTTTGACAAACTGCTTTTTCAGACTGGAGGCATACAGAGATAAACTGAATGCATAGGAATGATCTAGAGGCATGGGTGAAGAAGTGCTGTTGTTTTTGGTTCCATTCTGAGATCAAATTTTTGACGTTTTTTCAAGTTTTTAGCTCACCTGAGCCGAAGGCTCAAGTGACCTATTGTGATCAATCACCGTCTGTCGTCCGTCGTTAGCTTTTCTACATTTTCGACTTCTTCTCCAGAACCGCTGTACAGAATTTCACCAAACTTCATAGGAAGTAAATACTCAAGGTCCTTTACCAAGTTTGTGTTTTTCGTGCCGATCCGTAATCCAAGATGGCTGCCATTGGCTCTGATTGTTTGACACATTTTCAACTTCTTCTGCAGAACCGCTTCACAGAATTTCACCAAACCTCATAGGAAGTAAGTACTCAAGATCTTCTACCAAGTTTGTGTTTTTCGTGCTGATCTGTAATCCAAGATGGCCGCCATTGGCTCTGATTGGTTGACACATTTTCGACTTCTTCTCCAGAACCGCTGCACAGAATTCCACCAAATCTCATAGGAAGTAAGTACTCGAGGTCCTGTACCAAGTTTGTGTTTTTCCTGCCGATCCGTAATCCAAGATGGCCACCATTGGCTCTGATTGGTTGACAAATTTTGGACACTTCAAGACGACTGCACAAAATATCACCAAACCTTATAGAAAGTCTTGTAGAAAAAAAGCAAAATTTTCTACTGAAATAAGCTGTCATTTTATTGTAAATAAGCAATTTATGCCCAGGTGAGCGATATAGGCCCATTTGGGCCTCTTGTTTATTCTACAGGCTAAAATTAGCCTGTGGTCGAAAAAGTTAATTTTAATCCCTGTTGAACTTAGAAATGTTCAAAGATTTTACAGTTTTCCTGACTTTTGTCGGCAGTCTTTAAAGGTATCGGATTAAAACTTGGTATATTACGTTATATTAATGAAATTCAACACGTAACATTTCTCTTTTTACACTCTCAGTTGGATATATCGACCTATTGGTCCCTACATTGTCCAGAAATCAAAGTTTGACAAATATTTTATGCAACATACAAGTTGAAAGGCCAAATATTGCCCTGTATGGCCCTTACCTCTAAAACTTGATATTCAAATAAATATAGAACATATATACCTTTTAATTTTGTGCACCATATGCGCATTTCGACAAGTTATGTCTCTTCAGTGATGCTCGTGGCCGAATGATTTGAATTCTCAAAATATATAAAAAATATGAAGAGCAGTGTTGAAGCCAAAATGACCGAAAGGTGCACCAAAGAATCTATCTAAGGACAGAGCTATGCATCAGGGAGATATTCCTTAGTTTTGGGGTGATTTACTTAATTTGATGACTGAAAATTTGAAGTATATATATTTAATGTCAGTACAAAAGCACTGATAACTAGACTTATGATGCCCTCGGGGACTATCAGTCCACCAGCAGTGACACCGGCCTAGTGATTATAATAAATATAGAACATATATACCTTTAAATTTTGTGCACCATATGCGCATTTCGACAAGTTATGTCTCTTCAGTGATGCTCGTGGCCGAATGATTTCAAAGCTAAGCTAATTACATTAGATATTATTACCATGTTATTTTTTCTCAAAATACTCCTTATCTCACAAATTGTGTTTCACTGTCGCAAAATACAGCTGAAATATGTTCAATAATTCAAGATGTTAACTATGACTTACGTTACATTTTCCTTGACTTTATTTTAGCTTGTAGATTTTCATTTTAGTCAGATTTTAAATCCACATGGTAAACTTTGCTAGTTGTTAACAAAGTTAATTTTGGACCCAAAATTTAACTTTATATACTCTTAGTGTGACGGGAAATCAGATTTAAAGCTAAAAACAGTAATTGTTGTCTAAAATTAATATTGGTGTAAGAAAATAAGCTTAAAGTCCCTTTAATATACATACACTTTATAACTTTTCATTATTGAGATAAAACTGTTGATGGCTAGTTGGTCCGCTCTACTGATGAAAAATCTGTCACGTTCATGCAATAACAATTAACATGTTGTCTTTTGTAACATATGGCGCGCTATCTGGGCAAAACAGTTGTTTGTAATCAGGACTAGTCAGAGATTACTCAACAAAGATAGTTGTGTTCTCATTTTCTGGAATTGTGTATATGCAATTTTGCTTCTGGTCCTATACCCTTGTGTGTAGGAAACTGGTTTGGCCACTTTCTGAATATATATGTAATTTGGTATGTGCTCTAATTTTTGGAGAAAGTTTTTAGCCTGTAAGAGAATTGTGATTTGGACATACCAAGAGGTGTAATTTTCTCCTGAATCCAGGGGTTTTGGTTTCTTTAAATCTTATTTAGAAATAAGAATCCTTGGGTCATATGTCTGTCATCTGGCTGGAAATGAGTTCTTGCCACAAAACATGTAACATCTACAACGGTAAAACCCACCAGCTTCTGTGAATGGCTTGAAATCTTTGAACATATGATCTACTCAGGATTTCTTAGCAATGAATGTGAAAAAAAAATTGCTTATACCTAATCAAATAAGGCTGCCTTGGCAGCCAGATATTGCTTGAGTTTAAGAATTGAATTATCTCACTCATTTTCATCGGAATGACCTTCTCAAGATACCTGACAGCTATATATGAAAATAAAAATGCTTTTGTGTAATCACATATGCTGTATGGCCACCATGACAGCCATCTTGAAGATCTCAGAGCTAGATGATTCAATCCAGGATCACAATTATGCTCGGGTGACCTATAAGGCCTGCTGGTCTTGTTTAAGAAAGGTTTGGTCTAAAGGTCCTAACTCTTTGAATCTCCTATTGGTTTGAAAAAATATTTTGATTTGTAAATCCTAAATTTTGCTGAAACATAGGTACAGTAAAAAGTTCTGTTACTTTTTTGTCATATTTGCATTTAGTATTTGATAATTAAAGATTGTCATATATTTCAGTTGGCTGTCCATGGGCTATGCATTTTGCAGATGGAGAGAGTGTTTTAGGAAGTGTTTTCCATTCATGTAAAAGAATTGGATGTCCACAAAAGAATGATTCAGACTATAGTACTAACCAGCTGTATAAATGTATGTACTATTGTCACCATGGTAACCAAGATGAAAATGTGAACACTTAATTTTCTCATTTACCTTAACCGTAAGTTCAAGTGAGCTATTGTCATAGTGACTTGCCCGTCTGTATTGATATATGTGTGTAACATCTTCAAATTTTAAGTAGTTTCAGCATCTAAGAACCACTGAACGATTCAGCAGCAAAGTAAAGGTCCCTTTGCAAAATATTACTGAAATTCGGTACAATTATGTGGAAGACTTTTTCAAATTAATTTAGAATTGATAAAGCTTGGTTAGTATACATTCCTTTGTGATAAGAACTGAAATAAGCTTTGGTACTTGTGACCATTCAATAGATATTATATTTTGTGTTTGAAAATATAACTGTTGGAGATGATCTGCAAAACATTTTGTTGTCACAATATTGAAAAATAAAGTTGATTTTCAGATCCAATCTGTCTCCATTATGAGAATACTACGGAGGTCACAGTAACTACCATACTTCGATCAACTAAATCGACTATTGCTAGTGATGATATGAATGAAATGTAAGTGTAGTGAGGATTTTATTTTTTATGCTCTCTGGAATCATAGATTAGAGGGCATCCAGTTATTTGGACTGTCTGTCTGTCTGCCTGTCTGTGGCAAAAAACATAACTTTCAACTGTGAGAGATACAACTTTCATATTTCACCCCTTTCTTTAATTAAATTATAAGTGTTTCTCAGTGACATGTGAACCTGTGGGATGGGGTGTATTTAAGATGTAGGACATTTCAAAATTTCAGTAATATACAATATTGTTGCAGCTGGGAGCATTCTTGTTTCACATACACATCTTGAGTATTTTTGTCAGATGAATGAACTATCAATATGGTTTATATACTTGCTTCAGTGTTCATATTTGCATTGTTGTGCAGTTTAGATTAGTTTAGATTATCTCAGATTGTGACCACATCTAGGACTTCGACGTATATTGGCACAAATATTTGATTTTTTGCAGTGTGGAGCTCATCATCGTTATTGTACCCTTTTTCCTGATGTAATTTGGCAATGCATTTTCTACAAATATTCACATTCACATTTAAATACAGTGCTGAATTATACTTGTTTCTTCTGTATATTTGGGCATTCTCGATGGGTGTGGTTAGCCAAATGAGACATTCACTCTTCCCAGAAACCTGGTCTTACATCTGAATTTTAGGGGTTCATCAATGTCCACTGTGGTGCATTAATGTTAGTGCCATACTAATACGTAATACCAGTTATATTCATATTTTACACAGGGAATAAACTTAACATTCGCCCACTCGCCCAAGACGAGTAAAATTTGTTGTAGAGAACAAGAAACACTTCCTACTCTCCCAAGTGGCGAACGGAAAATCTGCAAGACGAATCGGCCGTTTTCTTGTTGAATTCTAATCTGAATCATCTAGACACTTAATTCCGTCACTGAGTAAGCGGAACTAAGCGTCTAGATGATTCAAATCCGGACAAGTTCTTTTTATATGTTAGTTAGCAATATTCAGTTTCACGTTTGTTTAAATTCTGGCTCGACAAGCTCATTAGGAAGTTTTTTCGCCGATCCCATGATGGAAATGCGGCAGGATGGAGATGAAGATGAATCCGATACAGATTGTGACGATATGTTAAATTGTTTTAAATTCTAATTTGAGAAACAGTAAAATTGAAGAGAAATTGTTGTGTAATGTAATAAAATTCGGAAAAATGAATAATTGATTACATTTCTTGCAATTTTTGAATGGTTTCAGTCTGGGCTCATAAAGATTGGAGTGGGCCCATAAATTCTAAGTCTTACAAGCCCACATGGCTCATAAAAAATTCTGTTAAGTTTATTCCCTGTTACATCAAACGAAATAAAAACTTAAGTCCTCCATGACCACGCTAGCAGTAGCATAAATTGTTGAATAGCCATTTGGCTAATGCAAGCACCAATTAATTATCCAAATATGTAAGTCATTAGCCATGTACACAAAGAGAAATCAACTTATACTTAGAACTTATAGAAAATTTAATATTAAACAAATACCTGAATTTGACATTGAAAAAAGAACTGATAACACAACTGACAATAAAATTCTTTTTTTTAAACCATACATCCATGAACCAAAATGATTTGTTAATAGTTTGTTAACATTTTTCTTTTATTAATCAGTGGTCCATCTTGTTCATCTGTTTATACAGGCTTCAGGTATCGATGTTTGTTTACATGCATCCTATTACATAATACTGAGGTTGTATGATGCATTTCAACAAACATCGATACTCGAACCCCGTCAATAGTAACTAAATTAAAGTGTTGTGAGGACCATGATTCATGCTAACAATGTAAACAGAAAAAGATTGAAAAAAAGCGACTTTTTTAACTTACGAAATGTACTTGATACTCATGTATTTAAAAATTTTAGCCATTTCAATTCTGAATTTGCATTTGGCGAATTGGCACTCACACAGCACGATATCAATAAATGAAGTGGGACTATGACTATATCTGTTTCCATGACATTTTCGATTCACATTCTCTCGGTTCGATTATTTACCAAACCCTAGGTAACATCACTTTTCTATCAGAGATTGATCATTGATAACATATCTTAATACTAATGCAGGGCAGCACCTAGAGTTGTGTTGATTCAAGAAGGTACGTTGCCTTTGTGTGACAAAACAAACTCTATGAGTGTTTTCTAACTTTACTGAAATCTTCAAAGCTGCAAGGCATGGATGGCTTCGTGTTCTGGCGAAGGGGGAGACCCAGTAAGTACGATGATCTATGAAGTCCAAGCAGAGTGTAGGTCAGGCTCTTGGTCTGGGTCTGCTCAGGGTCTGAGTCTTGCTCTGGGTCTAGGTCTGAGTCTTGTTCTGGGTCTGGGTCTGATTTCAGTGTGCCGAAACACACTTATATACTAACGTACTGCTAGACCCCATAAACCATACTGTCACGATGGTCAACATAGCTGACCATTCGCACACAGTCTATCCATTAATGATATCACTACAAGCATTATATGACCCACGAAGCCATCCTTCTATGACAAATTAAATGCAATAAACATGACATGTATGACTGTAATATCTGAATGCACATACATTAAAACATACATATAGGTGTATACTAACAATTAGTTACACAGTTTGATTAATTAGTCACTATTACACAAATTCCTTAAGCACATTAACGATAAGGGCAGCATGGTCCATAGCGAGTTCTTTATATTCGTCAGTGGATCCATAGGCTGTTGATTCTTAGGTAGCGTAATACGCCGCTGCCTTACACTAATCAGTGTTCATTACATCATTTTGTAGAGTAGTTTGTATTTTTAGCTAATGCTCTTTTATAGTAATAAAATTTTTTTATATTTAGAATATGTATATTGTATAAATTTATCCGTATATAAATTATATTCAATACTAAATTTGTATAACACAGCAGGACGTTAGATAAATGAAATGGGTCAAGTGCATGGTATATACAAAGACGACAGTCAACATTTAAATAGAGGGCACTTAGTTGAAAATTCAAGAAGGTTTTTGTAGTTTGGCTGAAATCAATGTACAATTTACTAAAGCTGTTAATATATTAAATAGATAATAAATATGGTTTTCTTCGTGCACAAATGAATCGCATATGAGTAATGTACATTTACTATTGTTTTACCTTGTATACACTCATTCTTTCATCAAAAAATTATGTTCTTTCACATCCAATGTACTATTATCCAGTAATCCATCTGGAAAAATCGGCCGGGAACAAACGTGAAAATATTTTCTTAATTATAACAAAATTCCCTTTGCGCCTATTGATAATACATCATACCCCCTCTCACTCTAAGTCAAAAATGTGCCTCATAAATTCAGAGATTTAAAGGTCAAGATCCAGAAAATGCTTTCTGTAAGATACTGAATTCCTTTTACATCTATCTGCATGAATCTTTATACTGCGACTCAGAAGTAAAAAATGTGCCATATTGATTTGGAGTTCCAGATGACGAGGATCAAAGTCGCAGATCATGGATAACTGAATATGGTTTCAAGATTGTAACTAGTTCTCTTTATAACTATCAATGTTTAAAGCTGTATACCCGAAAATTTGGTATAATTTCAAAAATTATGGCATGTAAAACAAAACTGTGTTTTTCTCATATTACTGAGGTTATCGGCTTTGCGTTAATAACATTTTTTTGTTGTTTCAAACTCTTGGAGATATCAAAATAAGAAGAAAATATTTCTTAAATAAAGCGGGTATTCCATAAATACAACAATAACTTGACTTCACGCATGCACAGTTTAATCCAAACAAACACAATGAAGGGGTACTAGCTTTTGCAGACTTGAATGCAGATTTTTTAAGTTACTAAATGTCAAGTTTATTTACCTCACCCTCCATGATGCAGCTTCTGATGACAAATTCGATCACAACATTTGCAAGGCAGGGATTGAAATTAACTTTTTTGACCACAAGCTAATTTTAGCCTTTGTAACAAAAATTCACAGGCTAAAACAAAAATCTACAGCCTAAAATAGAAATAAAAAAAAATTATGCTTTCAACACTGTTGAAAAAAACACTGTTGTAACAAAAATTCACAGGCTAAAACAAAAATCTACAGCCTAAAATAGAAATAAAAAAAAATTATGCTTTCAACACTGTAATTCAAATACATCATGCACCATGTTACAATGTAACATTAACAATATAAACTAGTGACTAATCATCATGTCTGACATTTTGTGCAATCAAATTGAATCTACAATGTCAAATGTTACATGTATTGTGAACGCTTTACTTACAAATGTACTGCCTAAAACATAAATGATTATTCAAGCATTTTACTAACGCAGATGTACCCCAAACCCTGTAAAACGGACATCCTGATAATAAAAACTGATTTGGAAACAGCTGAGATCGTCTGGTGCAATGTAAATTAGTCACTCACGAGTTCCAAAATATTCAACTCGCAATTTCCAAATTTCACTCGCATTTCGCGAGTATTTCCCATTAATTTTGATCCCTGCAAGGGCCCTTTTTTATACCCCCCCCCCTTTCCCGCTGTCTGTCTGTCTGTCCGTCTTGTCTGTCCAGAAAACTTTAACCTTAACCATAACTTTTGAACCAAAAGAGACTTGGCATCCATATTACACATGTATATTCCTTGTGGCAAGACCTTTCTTTTGGTGCCAAATTTTTTGACGTTATGACCTTGGCCTTGACATTTGACCTACTTTTTTAAAACTGTAACCTTAGCCATAACTTTTGAACCAAAAGAGACTTGGTAGTCATACTACACATGTATATTCTTTGTCGCAAGATCTTTTTTTTTTTTTGGTACCAAAATTTGTGACCTTGTGACCTATGCCTTGACATTTGACCTACTTTTTAAAAACTCTAACCTTAGCCATAACTTTTGAACCAAAAGAGACTGGGTATTCATACTACACATGTGTATTCCTTGAGGCAAGACCTTTCTTTTTGTACCAAAATTTGTGACCTTGTGACCTATGCCTTGACATTTGACCTACTTTTTAAAAACTCTAACCTTAGCCATAACTTTTGAACCAAAAGAGACTGGGTATTCATACTACACATGTGTATTCCTTGTGGTAAGACCTTTCTTTTGATACCAAAATTTGTCCCGTTAGGACAGTTCTAGTTTAGTATGTTTTAGGCTTATATATATGATCAAAACGGTTTAGAATAAATTTACCTATAATATGCACTGTACTAGCGAACATAGGATATAAAACTTTAACCTCATACATACATAACCAGTGATCTTGACCTTTACATTTGACTTTTGTTTTCAAAAGTTGACAAAAAGATGCGTCATGACCTTCACTCACAATCACTGTTAGCCCCTGAACAAAATATTTGTTATTCAGAATTGCTGCCAACAGTTCAAGTTTTAATATCATGACAATATACAAGTATTCTTTTAATGTACGTACATGTATACTTAGGGGTTACCATGCTAGTGTTTTACAGAAGCTGACAGGGTATTAGCAAATTGGATATTTCTGATGGGAATTGCATATACCATTGTCAGTTTTTATAAACACTTGCATGGTAACCCTATTCTAATGTTTTCACTTGAAAACAGTTAACACTTGGTGGTTTTGAACGTTTTGATTGCCAAGGAGCATGTGATATCATAGCAAAAACTGCAGTAGTTCGAGTTTCTCAGGCCTTTTCCAACTTTTGATATCAGCGGTTTTGGGATAGGGTCGGAGAGACTTTATTCATCAAAAGTTGGAATTTCAGTGATACCAGTAGGTATCAGAATGTACAAGCCTCTGGCGACAAATAGATGCTTGCCCAGCTAAATTGCAACCTTTAATCCAATAAATGAACATTGAACTTACTTGATCATAGCAATGAATTTTCCAAATAAGATCTATAACTTCTTCTATCTGCCTTTTGATCTGAAAACACGACAAGATTCTCCATTTCGTCATTTGTGTATACAGTATAAGTCAGATCTCGCAGAATGCGACTTTGCTCATACGTGACGTGGTTGCATCATGTTTTTCTTTACAAAAATGTGTCAGTTGCTGAAGTGTCACAAATACAAAGTCGCTTTCTGCAAGATCTGATGTCATACTGTATACAAAAATAGCGAAATGACGGCGTTGTCGTGTTTGCAGATAAAACGTCAGCTATCTGGAAGAAGTTATGGACCTTATTTGGAAAAGATATTACTATGATCCAGTAACTTATTTATTCATTTATTGGATTATAGGTTGCAACTTCGCTGTTCAAATGCTTATTAGTCACAAGAGGCGTGTGCATCCTGATACTGGCTGGTATCGCTGAAATACCAACTTTTGATGAATGAAGTCTCTCAGACCCTCTACTACAAATCGCTGATATCAAAAGTAGGAGAAGGGCAAATTTGGACTAAAACTACAGTGAAACGTGAATCTGTTTGCAGTTTTTGAAATATTTAATAAGTCAGAATGCGTGTTGCAAATAGTGCATTAGAATATTCATTGTTTATTTACTATGTAAATGGAAGTTTTTTGTATGATCATAATAGCAGTGAGAGCAAAGTTCCCGCAGTCATAGCATCAGTACTTATCACAATGGTGATGATGATTCTCACATTTTATGGTTGGAAACTTCTGAGAAGAAGATTAAAATGTAAGTATTACATGTTATATTGACTTCATTTGAAATATAAGTAATACGTGTTAATATATTGACTTCATTTGAAAGTGATTATGGTAAATTGTTTTCAGCAATAGTTCCGCAAAAAGCTAATTGCTTTATTTATATTATTACATTGCAATTCTCAATAACAACTAAATTAAATTATGAAGATTTATTAATTTTGCATATCTAATGAAAACGTCTTTTGAAAAGGGATAGACACCTCTTAATTTTAGGGTCAGTAGGTTAAAGGTCAGGGTCACTAGTGTCATTGGTGACTGATGATAAATCGAGTACCATGCCACATATACAAATCATATTTGGATGTATTAAATCTTATCAAACAGGGGAGGATGCTTATTGATCTAAGGTCAAATGTCAGGGACAAAATTGCCACTAACCTCTGATTTACAAACATTCCCTAGTCATAAATTATCATAATTTTCTTCTCACAAACGCATAATTCATTTAAGACACAGCATGTTCATGACATGTAGTATCAAGTTTGTTTCCCTTGTTTTTTGTTTGTTTGGTTGGGGTTTTTTTTTTTTACATCTTTTCGGACTCTTACATTTCATGCAGAATAACATGGTTTTCATCAAGAATTCTCTATGATTAACTTTTGATACACTGAAATTCTTATTTTAGCCAGAATATAGTAAATGAATGTTCTTTTAACCATACCAATTCTGTAACTAACGTTGCAACTTTATTTACGGTCCTAAGTTGGTGATTCAATTGCATTACAGTTGAATTTTATACGCCCGTCTTAGACAGACATATGGTATGGCGTCATCGCGGTCGTTGGGTCTCTCCGCACCTTGTTAACACAATACCAACTATACTGTTTAGGCTAGGACTTTTAAACTTGAATTGGTACATTTATTCCTTAAGGCATGAGGACGCACCCTAAATATTTTCAAAATCAAGGTCATTTAGGGGACAAATATAGCACATTTTTGAGATGCAACTTGTAAATAAGGTACAGATGAAAATGTGTATGCTAGAATTTTTAAGGTTTACGTACTTATTTTCTATGACTAGAGGATGAATCCTATTGATTTCCAAGGTCATATCTGCAAGACTAAGGTGACAGTGCTCATGTCTAGTAGATTTTTGTCCAGGCTATGATTTTTTACACCGTGCATGGATTTGAATAATAATTCACAGAGTTGTTAACCATCATCCAGGGGTGTTTCTTGACCTTGACTAAAAGCTCATATCTGCAAGGTCAAGGTCACAACACAAATGATGGGTAAGTATTTGTCTGAGCCATCACTTTTATACTCTTTGCATAAATCTGAGTAACATTTCACAGAATTGTTTCACAGGACCCAACAGTATGCCTTGACATTGAACCAAGGTTATATCTGCAAGGTGAAGGTCATATTAGATATTATGGATAAATCTGTGTCAGTTCCATAACTTTTTACCCATTGCATGGATTTGAATTATATTTGACAGAATTGTTTGAAAAGGGAAATGTTTCCATACTCTTAATTTTCATCCCTTCAAACTAAGCGCCGGGCGTCATAAGTCAAAGGTCAAGGTCATAAAGTGCTAAAATAGTAAAACCTTGTCCGGGCCATAACTTCTTCCCCTGTTAATGGATTTCAACACTATTTCACAGAACTGTTACATAGGACCCAAGGGTGTGTCATGACTTTGACCCCAGGTCATAGGTCAAATTTCAAGGTCACAACATACAAAGTGAGTAAAACTTTGTCTGGGCCATAACTTCTTCCCTTTGTTCATGGATTTCAATAATATTTCATAGAATTGTTACTTAGGGCCATTACTTCTTCCCTGTACAGGGATTTCAATAATATTTCACAGATTTGTTACTTAAGACCCAATGGTGTGTCATGACCTAGACCAAAGGTCATAGGTCAAAGTTCAATGTCACAACATGCAAAGTGAGTAAAACTTTGTCCAGGCTAAAACTTCTTGCTATGAGCATGGATTTCTATAACATTTCACAGAATTGTTACTTAGGACTCAAGGGTGTGTCATGACCTTGACTTAAGGTCATACGTCAATGGTCAAGGTCACAACATGCAAAGTGAGTAAAACCTCTTCTAGGCCTTTACTTCTTGCTCTGTGCATGGATTTCAATAATATTTCACAGAATGGTTACTTAGGACCTAAGGGTGAGTTATGACTTTGACGGTCAAAGGTCAAGGTCACAACATGCAAAGTGAATAAAACATTTTTCGGCCATACCACTTTCCACTGTGTATGGATTTCAATAATGTTTCACGGAATTGTTACTAAGGACCCAAGGGTGCTTCATGACCTTGACCCAAGGTCATAGGTCAAAGGTCAAGGTCACAACATGCAAAGTGATAATACCTTGTTACTGTGATAAGATGCTATGGAAATGCTATATGCAACGCGATAACTTAAGTAAACCTCAGTTGTTTTTCATGAAACTTATACAGAATACTTAGATATGGTAGGGAAAGCCACTTTTCAGTTTTGAGCAAATTCCATTTTGTTGTTACAGAGTTATAGGACTTGGATCCCTCTTTTTGGAGTTCAATATTTCATAAAAGTATTACCTACGAGACCCATGTATGGGGTAATAAAACCATGTTCACATTGATCCCGCCTAAAGTATGGGCATATTAAGCTACGCTAGGCGTAGCTCTTGTTATAAATGGCTTTATTCCTTTGCAGTGTGGAGCTCGTAAAAATGTTCCCTGCGGAGGGTTTGACTTAAGTGTTATGATAACCTTTTCCCTGATGTTATGTGGCTGTGACACTTTCTACACAGTATGTTAGTGCCACAGTCATGTGCCATCATTTATTTTCATATATATATACATATATATATATATATATATATATATATATATATATATATATATATATATATATATATATATATATATATATATATATATATCACATGAGCAGTAAGGGTTAGGGTTTTAATCTAGTATAAATATATCACGATCTTGACGAAGTCTCACCTGTGGTCAATGAACAATTGTTTTACTCATCTTTGCTGCCGTTGGACTGTATTTGTCCGGATAGGACTGTTCTAGTTTTACTTGCTGGCATAAATTTCATGTTACACAGTAATATTTTTGCAACTAGATCACAGGGGTGACCTTACATTGAGAAATCCCAAGACCTAATCCATAATAGACTAGTAATTAATCCGAGTCCGCAGCAAATCTCCTAGCAACGCATCGTTCGTGTTCTCTCGGGACATACCATTAAGAAAGTAATCCAGTCAGAAGATATACAGTAAAATCTGCGGGAAAAATAACAGCGATCAATACAGTAACAAAGTGTATATATACAAAGAGAAGAGACTCTCCCCGATTGAACGGTACTAGGTTTTTGTCAAAGCGTGCAAAATTAGCGGAGATATCGAGGTTTGATGCTGGTAACCCTGTGATACGAGTCTTCCCTTTTACCTATTGACGTATTACTAGTCTATTACGGATTAGGTCTTGGGATTTCTCAATGTAAGGTCACCCCTGTGATTAGATCATTCTTTGAGAATATATAAAAACAAAACAAAAACAAAAAAAAAAAAAATCCAAATAAACAAACAATTAAGCAATGATACTAGTAGTTGAATTGGCTATAATTGGTATATTTCAGCTCGTACTCATGATATGGATGTAGAAGCAGATGTCAGTTTGAGGACGCCGCTGATCTCTTCAGGTATATTTATATTTATGTCTACATCATAATAAACGTAATATTCGAATGCTCCATTATTGTACAAATTCAGTCTGAGGCATTGTAGAAAAACCACCACTCTTAATGGATTCACTAAATTGATTCTTAACTGTAACCAGGTGTGGCTCAGGGGATGAGGTGCTCGGTTCATGAGTAAGGGGTGCTGGGTTTGACTCCTGCAATGGATGCACCGGCGTTCTGTCAGATGAGACAGTAAAAACCGAGGTCCTGTGTCACAGTAGACGTGGCGTGTAAGTGCTTTGAGTGGGTCTGTTGCAAAAGTCTCAATTTTTATACACCCGTCATGAGACGTGACCTATTATGTTATGTCGTCTGTCTGTCCATCCGGGGTCATGTTTTCTGGACTTTTTCCTGCAGTCTTCCAAAAAAATTGGATTGAAACTTGGCTTATAGCTTTATATCAATGAAGGTCAGTACCAGTTTGCATTTGGGTATGATTGATTTGGCTTTGCTAGAGTTATGGCCCTTGAACTTAGAAAATTTCAAGGATTTTAGTTTTCTGGACTTTTTCCTGTAGTCTTCAAATGCATTGGATTAAAACTTGGTATATTACTTTAAATCAATGAGGGTCAGTGCCATTTTGCATTGGGGTATGATTGCTCTGGTTTTGCCAGATTTATGGCCCTTGAACTTGGATATTTTCAAAGATTTTACAGTTTTCCAGATTTCTTTGTGCAGTATTTCAAGTATTGGATCGTAACTTGGCCATTCATACAAATTGATCCCAGGCTAAGCGATGGGCGTATTATGCCACGCTAGGCGTTGTTCTTGTTATTATGGAATGCATCAAGCAGATGCTGTTACCATAAACATACAGTGACGTAAAACAATATTCAGTCAAGACAGTATAGGAATATCCCTTCATACATCAGAACATAAACATATTCAGGATTTACAATAAGGGCCGGCACTTGCTTTAAATTATGAGTTTCTGGCATATTCTCAGTTTATATTCCCCCTGACCCTAAGTACCCCTTTACAGAAATGAATGCCAGTCTAATCATTGATAATGCATTGATTTACTTCATCAAAAACTGCTTATGTAAAGCTCATGTCTGTTCTACAAGGAAAGAGGCATATTTATTTTGCAGTTTTCCATTGCAAATCCATGGAAATGTATTTAAAATTCATTGAAATACCATTGAAAAGTAATGTTTATGTAAATGAGTTTCAGCACTTATTTGATGTAAAAACTACATAATTACCAGTTCATACAACCTTCTTAAGAAACTTTTGATTAAGAATTGTTGTGGTTGTTTGGATCCATTTTTTGATGAAGCTTTGACATCTATGAACATCTTTTTGGACTCCATAGGTTTTGCATATTTTCCTTTTTATACGCCCGTTTTAAGACGGGGCGTTTTATGTTATGACGCTGTTCATCCAGCGTCTGGCATCTGGTATAAGCTTGTCCGGGCTATTACTTCTTTCCCTGTGCATGGATTTCAATAATATTTCACAGAATTGTTACACCTGACCCTAGGTCATAGGTCAAAGGTCAAGGTCACAACATCCAAAATGAGTAAAACTTTGTTCGGTCTATTACTTCTTGCCCTCTGCATGGATTTCAATATTCCACAGAATTTTTGCTTAGGACCCAAGCGTGTGCCATGACCTCATCCCAAGGCCTTTAGTCAAAGGTCAAGGTCACAACATGCGAAATGAGTAAAACATTGTTCAGACTATTACTTCTTGCCCTGTGCACGGATTTCAATAATATTTCACAGAATTATTACACTTGACCCAAGGTCATAGGTCAAAGGTCAAGGTCACAACATGCAAAGTGAGTGAAACCTTGTTCGGGCCATGAATTATTCCCCTGTGCAAGGATTTCAATAATTTTTCACAGAATTGTTACATAGGGCAGAAGGGTGTGTTATGACCTTGGACGTCAAAGGACAAGGTCACAAGATGTAAAGTGAATAAAACCTTGTTCGGGCCATTACTACTTCCCCTGTGCATGGATTTCAATAATACTTCAAAGAAATGCTACTTAGGACCCAAGGGTGTGTCATGACCTTGACCCAAGGTCAAAGGTCAAGGTCACAGTGGGATAAACCTTGCCCGGACCATAACTTCTTTCACTGTGGATGGATTTCAACAAAATTTCACAAAATTGATACTTAGGATCCAAGGGTGTGTCATGACCTTAAACCAAGGTCAAAGGTCAAATTCAAGTTGCACCCAATGTGTTCAACCAATATTTACTATACCTAATTTGGTCAACCATTACTCAACTATATGTTTATGGTGTCAAGCATAATTTGAGATGAATTGTAATGTAACGCAATAATTTTAGTAAATGTCAGCTGTTTTGAAATAACACTCCTTAAAAGGTCACTTTTGTTAGATTCTCAAGGTGCTCAGGTGAATGATATCCGAAGTTAGACCTCTTGTTTTAGTTTGTGTTTGGAATTTATATTGAAGGTAGAATGGCATTACACTGTATATATAAATGAGAACATTGTAGGGGATATTAGCAATAACCAACAGGGCTTTCAGCTTGTTGCCTCCCCCCCCCCCCACTCTTTATTATACCAATATCCATGTATAATAAAAAGAGCCAAAGGCTCAAGTGAGCTATAGTCATAGTGCGCCGTCCGTCGCCGTCCGTCCATTGTTAACTTTTTCACATTTTCGACGTTCTCTGGAACTACATTGCAGATTTGGATCAAACTTTATATAAATGATGTCCTCAAGGTCCCCTACTAATATTGTGTTCATGATCCACATTTCCTCAGGGGTGGATGCAGGGCGGGGCCAGAAGTGCCCAGAACGGTACCCCTCTTCAAATATTTTCTCCTCCAGAACCAGTACATAAATTGGGAAACTAATTGCAGCTCAGCAATCTATAAAGATGGATTATCAAAAATTGTGTTCGGGGTTAAGATCCGTCAAATACAAATTTACGCTTTTTAAGTGAGCTATTGTGATCAATCACCGTCCGTCGTCCATCGTTAGCTTTTCTACATTTTTGACTTCTTCTCCAGAACTGCTGTACAGAATTTCACCAAAGTCCATAGGAAGTAAGTACTCAAGGTCCTCTACCAAGTTTGTGTTTTTCATGCCCATCCGTAATCCAAAATGGCTGCCATTGGCTCTGATTGGTTGACAAATTTTCAACTTCTTCTCCAGAGCGGCTGCACAGAATTTCACCAAACCTCATAGGATGTAAGTACTCAAGGTCCTCTACAAAGTTTGTGTTTTTTCCTGCCGATTCGTAATCCAAGGTGGCCGCCGTTGCCTCTGATTGGTTAACACATTTTGGACACTTCAAGACGATTGCACAAAATATCACCAAACCTTATAGAAAGTTTTATAGAAAAAAAGCAAAATTTTCTACTGAAATGAGCTGTCATTTTATTGTAAATAAACAATTTGTGCTCAGGTGAGCGATATAGGCCCATTTGGGCCTCTTGTTTGACGTGTTTCTGGACTTAGTAATTTCAATGCAGAAAAGTGTCATGTTTTTCACTTAATTGATATTGATGATTTCTCAATGACTATTTTGATCATAATTGTGGTAAGGAATATTATTGTGAAAGACTTTTGTCAATATCTCAATTTTTGAATTTTGTTATGAATTTTTAAAGACTTCCAAAACCAAAAAAAAGGGGGGGGGGTGTTGGCAATTTTTCACATTTTCAACTTTTTCTGGAAAACCGTTTATAAGATTTTAATAAATCTAAGTAGAAATAAATCTCTTATGATCGTCTTCGGATTCTGTTGTTTTCGTCCAGACCTCTTTACAGGTGCCGCCACCATAGTTAAAAAGAGGATACACAAAAGAGTATCCTCCTTTGACAATATTCTTCTTCATAGGGGCTGTATACGGAGAGAAACAGAATGCATAGAAATAATCTAGAGAGATGAGTGAAGACGTATTGTCATTTTGGTTACCTTCCAAAATCAAATTCTAGAATTTTTTTTTCGACATTTCTTTGGACTTGGTGATTTCAATACAGAAAAGTGTCATATTTCCTAGTTAATTGATAATGATGATTTCTTATGGACTATTGTGATCATAATTATGGTAAGGAATGTTACTTTGAAAGAATTTTGTCAATATCTCAATTTTTGGATTTTCTATGGATTTTTTAAGACTTCCAAATGAGGGTGTATAGGAACAATTCAATCACATTTTTCACTTCTGCTGTTATACCACATGAAAGATTTTAATGAAACATGGAATACATGAAGTACTACAGGGATTTTTTTCTAGTGAATTTGGGTCCGTTATAAGGACGCAGTCCCAATGCCAAATAGTATCATTTTTTTCCCAAAAAGTGACCAAAAATTCCCAATTTGCTTCTAACCTCCAAAGTGAAAAAATTTAAGTACAAAAATTGTATGTGTAATGCACAAATTCAAAGAGATGAGATCAAGATAAATGAAGTAGTAAACAAAATCCTAAATATAATGTTTATTTAGTATTTATACGTGCAATTTTTGTTCTTAACTTTTCCCAAACTGTACCAAATTTGCACTATTTTCCCAACTGCAAGGAGCCCGGTCACATTCCCAAAAAATTGGAAAAAAATACTATAGGTACTATAGGTCCTCTAACAATTTGGTAAATTTCATCCAAATTGGTTGACAGATAATGTCACCATGTCTAAAAACTAGGTCTCACAATGGTACATATACCACTTAATTGGTAATTAAAACATGGAGAGTAGTTGTTCAAATCCACCTGTGTTCAAATCTGAATAAGTTTTTAGATGTTTCTGAACACTCAACATATGAAATTAGGCAATTTTAAGTTAGATCTGGATAGTATTTAAAACAATTGTTGTTCTTGACCCAGACTTGAAATCAGTCAACAAAAGGCCCCACCTAAGAAAATAACTAAGGTGTTGCCCTGAATCACATCTTGCAGAGACAAAGTAAATGCTTAATATCAAAATCACCTGAATGGATGTGCAAAAAAGTGTTGTTTTTTATTCTAGTCTGAAATAAAATTTGACATATTTTCAACATATGTGTTGACTTAGTCATAGTTTTGCAAAAATAAATGAATTCTTCCTTCCTGCATGACTGATCATCTAGGTACTCAGGTGAGTGATATAGGCCCACTTGTTGGATGATATCTCAGGTACATGTCAAAGTATTAAAACCGTATATGGATATATGATAACTTATCAAGAGAGGAAGAACCCTATCGATCTTGGGTTCAAAAGGTCAAAGATCAAGGTCACATCTGATAAACATAAACTGTAATTATTGGGGTTTTTTTTAGCTCACCTGAGCCGAAGGCTCAAGTGAGCTATTGTCATAGTTAGTCCAGCGTCCATTGTCTGTTGTAAACTTTTCACATTTTCGACTTCTTCTTCAGAACCGCTGAACAGAATTTGATGCAACTTGGTATGCATGAAGTACTCAAGACCCCCTACAAGTGTTGTTATTTTCGTGCGGATCCATTTCGCCATGGCGCCACCATGAGCAAAAGTAGGTCACAGAGGATACCCTTCTTTGACAAACTTCTTCTTCAGACCGGGGGCTTAAAGAGACAAACAGAATGCATAGGAATGATCTAGACAGATGTGTAAAGAAGTGTTATTATTTTTGGTTCCATTCCGAAATCAAATTTTTGACATTTTTTTGGACTTAGTAATTTCAATGCAGAAAAGTGTAATGTTTTTCAGTTAATTGATAATGATGAGTTCTTATGGACTATTTTGATCATAATAATGGTAAGGAATATTATTGTGAAGGAATTTTGTCAATATCTCAATTTTTGGATTTTTTATGAATTTTTTTAGACTTCTAAGAAAAAAAAGGGGGGGGGGAAGGACAGTTTTTCACATTTTCAACTTATTCTACAGAACTACTTGAAGGATTGTGATGAAACTGGGTAGGATGCAAGTATTCATGGTCTCTTATAAAAATTGGTATTTTTTGTCCGGATCAATCTGCAGATGGAGCCACCTCAGGCAAAAGTAGGTCACAGAGGGTACCCTCGTTTGACAAACTTCTTTTTCAGATTGGAGGCATACTGAGGCAAAATGAATGCATAGAAATGATCTAGAGGCATATGTTAAGAAGTGTTAATGTTTTTGGTTCCATTCCGAAATCAAATTTTTGATGTTTTTTCGTTGTCTTTTTGGACTTAGTGTTTTCAATGCAAAAACAAGTGACTTTATTCATTATTGCTCCTCATATTATAATTTGATGCTGTTATTTGGTTTCATTTAATCATATTAAGGGCAAGGAATGCCACAGTAAAAGTTTATTGTCAATATCTTAATTTTTAGATGTTTTATGAAGATTATAAGATTGTAATATTTCTGGTAATGAAAGATGAAAAGGAATCTTAAGGTCGTGGGTTCAAACCCCACAATTTTTTTTTTAATTATATGTATGAAAAGAACTTTTATAGTGTAAAAATTTTTTTCAATATCTCAATTTCTAGATTTATAAATTTGTTTTTTCTTAATTAAAAAAAAAAGGGGGGGGGTTGTTTGGGTGTTATTCACATTTTCTTCTTTATCGTCAGAACTGTGTGAAGTTAAGATGCAACAACAGGTGGTGCCACCACAGGTCAATTTTTATAAATTTTACTCTATGCAAAAGGGGAAAGATTACTGCATCATTGCAGTTTGCATTGACTTCTTCTTCTAGTGAAGTGCAAACCATAAAGATATTGATATATTTTCAATATTTAACATTTAAAATAATTGTTTGAAATATGAAATCATCATGTTCTTCCCCCATTTCATTTTTTTTCATTTTCGAAAAAAAAAAAAAAAAAAAAAAAAACCGGGTTCAAGATACTATATGATTTTTTTCACGTCACAAGACACGATAACGGGTAATTTTTCTCCTCAAAAAATTTTGACATCAATAGCTTTGTATGTATTTTCAAAGAATGAAAGTTTTTTTATTTAATTCACTTGAAATATACTGAAATCAATAGATCAAGAATGGGGAGAGGAAGCTGTCTTTCGATTTTCAGGTTCATCCGATTTCTGGTTACAGAGTTATGGGACTTTGATTTAGCTCACCTGAGCCCAATGTCATACCAGATTGTCTGTCGTCTGTCCATAAACTTTTTGATATATTCAACTTCTCTGAAACTACTGGGCAGAATTCAATGAAAAATTTCAAGCTTGTTCCACAACATATTATGCACAAATTTTGCGCTTCGTTTGATCTAAATGTTCAGATGAGGGATGTAGGCCCACTTGGGCCTCTTGTTTATGAATTTTTTAAGACTTCCAAAAAAACAAGAGGCCCAAGTGGGCCTATATCACTCACCTGAGTACTTAGATTATCAGTCATGCAGGAAGGAAGAATTATTTATTTTTGCATTACGGTGACTAAGTCACACAAGTACACTTTCTAATCCGGCTTCTGATTGGTCAGAAGGAACTCTTGTGTTTTATCATGCTACGAACGACCATTCAGAAGCCGCATTAGGAAGTGTACTTGTTGAAGTTTAAATGAAATCTGGGTTGGGGTCATGGATGATGGATAACAATCAAAGGTAAGTTGAGGCGATAGGAGGGATAATTTGACATCTCAACTGTAGTGAGTTATGTACTTTTGTTCATGGTACATCTTCAGAGATTGTTTTTTTTTTAAAGGGAAAGCAGAAAGTGGTCGCTTTACATTGTAGTGATTGGTCTGACCTGATTAATTGCTCAGTGCTCGACAAAACTTTTCTAAGCAAAATTTCGAGTTCCGTTGCTCACCATGCCCTTAGCTTTGTATGGATTTGGACAATTTATGTATGGATGTATAGATAAATATGTCTGCTTTCATTTGATACCATGTTTGAGACGATTTGTGAAGAATTAAAAAAAGTTCTAAGACACAGACGGGAGGAGGTGTACTTTTGGTAAAAGCTCTGTGCAATAACCTTATGTAGATAACACTGTAATCTCATACATTGAAGGGAGATGAAAAAAAATCAATCCATAATCCATATCAAAAAAAGAAAACATAATTACTTACTTTTTTTCAGAAAACTCTAGGAACAGAGAGGAATTCTTTCCTGCTGAATTGCACACATTATGCCAGAAGGGAGATTACTTTAAAGTGAAACATTTACTACATAAAACTCAAAACGGATTTAAGATAAAAGACAGTAATGGACGGTCACTGCTTCATAGTGCTGGGTTTTCAGGATCAGTAGAACTAGTACAGTATTTGATTGATAATGGCTGTGATGTCTATGTTAGAGATAATGATGAACGAACTCTAGCGCATATTGCTTGTGACAAAGGGCATCTCACCTTGGTGCAACATCTGATAGGCATAGACAAAGGTGTATTAAATATGAAGGACAACAAAGGATTGACACCATTTCATTGTGCTGGATTTTCAGGATCAGTAGAACTTGTACAGTACCTGATTGATAATGGCTGTGATGTGTATAGTAAGGATAATGCTGGTCAGAGCATAGTACATAAAGCATGTGACAAAGGACATATCAGTTTAGTGAAACATCTGATAAGAAAAGATGAAAGTGTATTTAACTCAAGAGACAATAATGGATTTACACCATTTCTTTGTGTGGGATTTTCAGGATCAGTAGAACTAGTACAGTATATGATTGATAATGGCTGTGATGTGTATAGTAAGGATAATGATGGTCAGACCATTGTACATTATGCATGTGACAAAGGGCATGTCAACCTGGTGAAACATCTGTTAGACATAGATAAAGCTTTATCAAACATCAAAGACAACAAAGGATTGACACCGTTTCATTATGCAGGATTTTCAGGATCAGTAGAACTAGTACAGTATCTGATTGATAATGACTGTGATGTGTATAGTAAAGATAATGATGGTCAAACCATTGTACATTATGCATGTGACAAAGGGCATGTCAGTCTGGTGAGATATCTGATAGACATAGATAAAAGTTTGTTACACATAAAAGGAAAATATGGATCGACACCCTTTCATAATTCTGGATTTTCAGGATCAGTAGAACTAGTACAGTATCTGATTGATAATGGCTGTGATGTGTATAGTAAGGATTATGATGGTCGGACCATTGTATATTATGCATGTGGCAAAGGACATGTCAATCTGGTGAAACATCTGTTAGACATACATAAAGCTCTATTAAACATCAAAGACAACAAAGGATTGACACCGTTTCATTATGCAGGAATTTCAGTCTCAGTAGAACTAGTACAGTATCTGATTGATAATGGCTGTGATGTGTATAGTAAAGATAATAATGGTTGGACCATTCTACATGTTGCATGTCTGAAAGGGCATGTCAGTCTGGTGAAATATCTGGTAGACATAGATAAAAGTTTGTTAAATATAGAATGCAGGAATGGAAACACACCTTTTCATTTTGCGGGATTTTCAGGATCAGTAGAACTAGTACAGTATCTGATTGATAATGGCTGTGATGTGTATAGTAAGAATAATAATGGTTGGACCATTGTATATAATGCATGTCAGGAAGGGCATGTCAGTCTGGTGAAATATCTGGTAGACATAGATAAAAGTTTGTTAAATATAGAATGCAGGAATGGAAACACACCTTTTCAATATGCTGGATTTTCAGGATCAGTAGAACTAGTACAGTATCTGATTGATAATGGCTGTGATGTGTATAGTAAGGATAATGATGGTCAGACCATTGTACATTATGCATGTCAAATAGGGCATGTCAGTCTGGTGAAATATCTGCTAAACATAGATGAAAGATTGTTAAATATAGAATGCAGGAATGGAAACACACCTTTTCATTGTGCTGGATTTTCAGGATCAGTAGAACTAGTACAGTATCTGATTGATAATGGCTGTGATGTGTATAGTAAGAATAATAATGGTTGGACCATTGTACATAATGCATGTCATCAAGGGCATGTCAATCTGGTGAAATATTTACTAAACATAGATAAAAGTTTGTTAAATATAGAATGCAGGAATGGAAACACACCTTTTCAATGTGCTGGATTTTCAGGATCAGTAGAACTAGTACAGTATCTGCTTAATAATGGCTGTGATGTGTATAGTAAGGATAATGATGGTTTGACCATTGTACATAATGCATGTCAGCAAGGGCATGTCAATCTGGTGAAATATCTGCTAAACATAGATAAAAGTTTGTTAAATATAGAATGCAGGAAAGGAAACACACCTTTTCATTCTGCTGGATTTTCAGGATCAGTAGAACTAGTACAGTATCTGATTGATAATGGCTGTGATGTGTATAGTAAGAATAATGGTGGTCGGACCATTGTACATAATGCATGTCAGGAAGGGCATATCAGTCTGGTGAAATAGCTGCTAAACATAGATAAAAGTTTGTTAAATATAGAATGCAGGAATGGAAACACACCTTTTCATTTTGCGGGATTTTCAGGATCAGTAGAACTAGTACAGTATCTGATTGATAATGGCTGTGATGTGTATAGTAAGAATAATGGTGGTTGGACCATTGTACATAATGCATGTCAGGAAGGGCATGTCAGTCTGGTGAAATATCTGCTAAACATAGATAAAAGTTTGTTAAATATAGAATGCAGGAATGGAAGGACACCTTTTCAATATGCTGGATTTTCAGGATCAGTAGAACTAGTACAGTATCTGATTGATAATGGCTGTGATGTGTATAGTAAGGATAATGATGGTTGGACCATTGTACATAATGCATGTCTGCAAGGGCATGTCAATCTGGTGAAATATCTGCTAAACATAGATAAAAGTTTGTTAAATATAGAATGCAGGAATGGAAACACACCTTTTCATTGTGCTGGATTTTCAGGATCAGTAGAACTAGTACAGTATTTGATTGATAATGGCTGTGATATGTATAGTAAAGATAATGATGGTTGGACCATTGTACATAATGCATGTCAGGAAGGGCATGTCAATCAGGTGAAATATCTGCTAAACATAGATAAAAGTTCGTTAAATATAGAATGCAGGAATGGAAAGACACCTTTTCAATGTGCTGGATTTTCAGGATCAGTAGAACTAGGACAGTATCTGATTGATAATGGCTGTGATGTGTATAGTAAGGATAACGATGGTTGGACCATTGTACATAGAGCATGTCAGCAAGGGCATGTCAATCTGGTGAAATATCTACTAATTATAGAGAAAAGTTTGTTAAATATAGAATGCAGGAATGGAAAGACACCTTTTCAATGTGCTGGATTTTCAGGATCAGTAGAACTAGTACAGTATCTGATTGATAATGGCTGTGATGTGTATAGTAAGGATAATGATTGTTGGACCATTGTATATAGAGCATGTCTGCAAGGGCATGTCAATCTGGTGAAATATCTGCTAAACATAGATAAAAGTTTGTTAAATATAGAATGCAGGTTGATGGTTGGACAATTGTACATAATGCATGTCAGGAAGGGCATGTCAATCTGGTGAAATATCTGCTAAACATAGGTAAAAGTTTGTTAAATATAGAATGCAGGTTGATGGTTGGACCATTGTACATAATGCATGTCAGGAAGGACATGTCAATCTGGTGAAATATCTGCTAAACATAGACAAAAGTTTGTTAAATATAGAATGCAGGAATGGAAAGACACCTTTTCAATGTGCTGGATTTTCAGGATCAGTAGAACTAGTACAGTATCTGATTGATAATGGCTGTGATGTGTATAGTAAGGATAATGATGGTTGGACCATTGTACATAGAGCATGTCAGCAAGGGCATGTCAATCTGGTGAAATATCTACTAATTATAGATAAAAGTTTGTTAAATATAGAATGCAGGAATGGAAAGACACCTTTTCAATGTGCTGGATTTTCAGGATCAGTAGAACTAGTACAGTATCTGATTGATAATGGCTGTGATGTGTATAGTAAGGATAATGATGGTTGAACCATTGTACATAGAGCATGTCAGCAAGGGCATGTCAATCTGGTGAACTATCTGGTAGACATAGATAAAAGTTCGTTAAATATAGAATGCAGGAATGGAAAGACACCTTTTCAATGTGCTGGATTTTCAGGATCAGTAGAACTAGTACAGTATCTGATTGATAATGGCTGTGATGTGTATAGTAAGGATAATGATGGTAGAAGCATAGTACATATTGCATGTCAGAAAGGGCATCCCAGTCTGGTGAAACATCTTACAAAGAAAGATAAAGGTTTATTAAATATAAAAAACAATGACGAAAAAACACCAGTTGATTGTGCAGAGTTATCAGGGTCATCCGATCTAGTAGACTACCTACATAATTTGTTTGTGAATGACGGAAAACAATATTTAATCAATCAATCAAATTTTTCAGTCAGTTGTCGCAAAGAGAAAAATCAAGAAAACGTAAACATCATCACATTTTTCAAACAGTCGTCTTTATACAAGGATACTGTGCTCTAGTGAGCAATATAGGCCCTTCTAGGCTTCTTGATTTCGGAGAAAAGGGGAAGACTTTTGTCTTTGATCATTAAACTGTTTTCTTTTTAACAAGTGTAATTGAACTTCTTACACAAATTTATGAGAAGACTCAAATTTATCAGGAATATTTTTGGTCAAACAGTCAAATTTGATGGAAGTGGCATGAAATATATATATGCATATAAATGCATATACAATGAATTGATTTGCTTTTGACTTCTGAAATTGTAAATATCTTTATGATATAATAAACATATATGCAGTGTTGAAATACACATGCCATTAGTTCTGCAAGTATGGATTGAAGCTGACTGATTTAACGTCAGCCCCAAATGGTCACAGGATATGCATTATGATACACCTCTATGTATGAAATGGATAAATGAGACAGAGTGAAAGTTATCTTCTTATTTTTGTCATTATGTCTATAGCTTATCATTCATTTGTGATTAATCATAATTGTGAAAGAAAACTGAGGAGTTGATCAAACATTGTTAGACTGCTGCAGAAATTATCTTTGAATATATTTTTGTACTGTACGTCATTTAATCTTATTAAGCACTGTAAATAGACGTGTCGATTATATATAAAATTATCTCATGATTTAAAAGTTTTGAACATTTCTATGATATCTTATAGTATGTTCCTATAATATTTTTGAAGATTTGCACATTTTGATTCAATCATAAATCTCATTCAAGGTCAAGACAACAGTGTGTCCATAACGAGAATCCAATAATATATATATATGTGGAGCTCGGGTAGCTCAGTCGGTTAGAGGGTCGGATGCATGACAGCTAGGTGATTCGGTACCATAGGTCGTGGGTTCGAGTCCCAGACGGGGAACGAATATAAGTGAAATATAGGGTGCCTTGTTAACTGTAGTGTCTTTGTGCTTTATATGTTTGTCTAATTTGTCTTTATTTTCTACAGGTATTTCTTCGGAGATCCAAGGTCCATAGTACTCCCAGGTGTTTCACTGATTCTATTTGTGCTTTATATGTTTATTTCTCTTTCAGTGATGTATCCTCTCAGGGGATCCGCCTGCGTTTACGTCGGGTAAATTCCTTCACTTTCCGCGGCCGTGTTGTCATGCATGCGATTAGCTAATGATTGGCTATTAAAGCTCCATTTTTGTGGAGCTCGGGTAGCTCAGTCGGTTAGAGGGTCGGATGCATGACAGCTAGGTGATTCGGTACCATAGGTCGTGGGTTCGAGTCCCAGACGGGGAACGAATATAAGTGAAATATAGGGTGCCTTGTTAACTGTAGTGTCTTTGTGCTTTATATGTTTGTCTAATTTGTCTTTATTTTCTACAGGTATTTCTTCGGAGATCCAAGGTCCATAGTATTCCCAGGTGTTTCACTGATTCTATTTGTGCTTTATATATATATATATATATATATATATATATATATATATATATATATATATATATATATATATATATATATATATATATATATATATATATATATATATATATATATATATATATATATATATATATATATATATAATATATATATATATATATATATATATATATATATATATATATATATATATATATATATATCTATATATATATATCTATATATATATATATATATATATATATATATATATATCTATATATATATATCTATATATATATATATATATATATATATATATATATATATATATATATATATATCTATATATATATATATATCTATATATATATATATATATATATATATATATATATATATATATATATATATATATATATATATATATATATATATATATATATATATATATATATATATATATATATATATATATATATATATATATATATATATATATATATATATACTTTTAGAGATATGTTTTGTTTTGTATTGTTGCAATGATGCAATTTTTACCAATCATTTTTTGACACCATGATTTTTTGACCTAATAAACTTGACCTTCCACTTTTCAAACATTTCAACCTGGTAGAGTTTCAATGTTTTACATCTAGATTCCAAAGGCTCAAGTGAGCTATTGTCATCACTTTTCATCCGTCGTCCGTCTGTAAACTTTTCACATTTTCAACTTCTTCTTCAGAACCGCTTAAAGGATTTTCATGAAACTTGGTATGGATGAAGTACTAGGTGTCCTCTACCAAGTTTGTACATTTCGTATAAATCCCTTAACAGGTGGCACCACCACAGCCAAAAATATCTCTCAGAGGGTACCCGTCTTTGAAAATCTTCTCCAGAACCAGTGTATGGACTATAAAACTAATGGCATCTGAGTGATCTAGAAGGATGTATGTTTCAAGTTTGTTCATATCGTTGAAATCCGATAAATAATTTTTGACGTTTTTTTGGACTTTGTAATTTTAATGCAAAAAAGAGGTACCTTTTTCTTTTAGTAAACATTGATGCATTAATTTGGTTTAATTTGATCATTTTTATGGTAAGAAATACTACTTTGAAGAATTTTTTTCAATATTTCATGTTTTGGATTTTTTATGAATTTTTTAAGACTTTCAAGAAAAAAAAAGGGGGGGGGGGGTTGTGTAAACATTTCACATTTTGAACTTTTTCTTCAGAACCGCAGAAAGGAATTTGATTGAACTTGGTATGCATCAAGTATTCAAGGTCTCCTACAAATCTGGTCATCTTTGTCAGGATCTGTTTACAGGTGGTGCCGCCACAGGCAAAATTAGGTCAAAGAGGGTACCCTTCTTTGACAAACTTCTTCTTCAGACTGGGGGCATACAGAGACAAACGGAATGCATAGGTTTGATCTAAAGGGATGTGTTAAGAAGTGTTGTTATTTTTGGTTCTGTTCCGAAATCAAATTTTAACGTTTTTTTGGACTTTGTAATTTTAATACAGAAATGAGTTATTTTTATTCTTTTAGTAAATATTGATGCAATAATTTGGTTTAATTTGATCATTTTGATGGTAAGAAATACTACTGCGAATAAATTTTTTCAATATTTCATGTTTGGGATTTTTTATGAATTTTTTAAAACTTTCAAAAAACAATGGTTGTAAACATTTCACAGTTTGAACTTCTTCTTCAGAACCACTGGATGGAATTTCATGAAACTTGGTAAGTATCAAGTACTCAAGGTCCCCTACAAATGTGGTCATCTTCGTCAGGATCCGTCAACAGGTGTTGCCACCACAGGCAAAAGTAGATCAGAGAGGGTAACCTCCTTTGATAAACTTCTTCTTCAGACTGGGGGGATACGGAGACAAACCAAATGCATATGAATGATCTAGAGGAATGTGTAAAGAAGTCTTGTTATATGTGGTTCAGTTTCGAAATCAAATTTTAAACGTTTTTCTACATTTTTTTGGACTTAGTATTTTCATTGCAAAACAAGGGACTTAACTCATTTTTGCCCCTCATATTATAATTTGATGCTGTCATTTGATTTAAATAAATCATATTAATACCAAAAAAAAAAAAAAATGCCGTTAAAATATTTCATCAATATCTAATGCAGCAGATTGTTCTAGAGGGGTGTCTTAAGAAGTGTTGCTGATTCCGAATACTAAAATTTATTTTAGAATTTATTTCAAATGAATGTTTGTAAGATTAAAGAAAGGGGGTTGCTCTATTGTTTGTTAAATTGAGATTTGATGGGCTTTTTCTTTGAAGACAGAATTGGAATACAAAGAAAACCCCAGAAATTAGATTTATTTTCCACCTTTTAATGATTTTTTAAAATGGAGTACTGTGTGTGTGTGTGTGTAAGGGGGGGGGGGGGGGGTTGTACTATTTATATGCAATGTCACCCAGTTTTACTACCTCTTTATTATTTATATACATAAATATTTCCACTTATTTCTTAACAATACTTGACAATACTTCATTTTATAACATAAATTGGAATGAATTTTGTAAAGTCGAAATTGCTTCTCCCCTAGTCTTCCAGACCATAGAGTGAACTAGCAGTTTGGTCAGTCATTTGTGTCGGTTTTGACATAGTTGCTAAAGATTTAAAGATGTGTCAGGTTACAGTCATATTCAGTTTCAACTTGGATTTCCTTCCTCTGTTTAAGGAGCACCCGGAATGGGTGTAGTAGTTACCTTGAGATATAAAATTTAAGCCTTGAAAATTTAAAAATTCAACACTAGAAGAATTTACAAGTTAGAGATTAAATTTTAATCATGAGTTAGTAGGATATGTACAGTAAGATGGACAGGTCAATGTCCCCAGCATTATGGGCCAGATGTAGAATTATAATGATCACTAAAGGTAAGGGCAAAAGATAAAGATATATCTCTTATAATTATAATTACAATAAAAGTAGGTCAGTAGCACCCAAGTTGCATGTTTCAAATACATGTTTGAAACTTTGAGTGCACTGTGGTTTGATGTTTGAGAGGGGGGATATATGTAATAATGAAATTTAGGGATACTAAGGCTTAATAGTGAGAGTTCATAAGGAGTATCATAAGGAATGTTGAAGGTTATTGATTGTGGCTTATCTGTACATTGAGAGTTGGTGCAATTTGTTGGTTTGGGCGTATAGATAATTGCCGGTATTGCTGGCTACTTACACAGGATTGCCTTGCAAGCATTAGAATTGGAAGGATATGATGTAACCATGTACAATGTGCAGTGAAGTGTCTATTATCACGTTAGAGTTTGAAATAGACAGCTAAAATGAATTACGTATGTATACATAACTGAACTAAAAAGTGTGTGACAGTGTCAATGTATACTGGATTTAATTTGTGTGTGTGTATTAAGAACATTATGAAATGTTGGTCAAATGTATTTTGATTGTAGGGAATCACTGAAGTTTCGTATTGTACACTAAGCACTAGTCTATATACATTGGTTTTAAGTAAGACTGTAGTCCTTGCATGACACTATAACTTACCATATATAAGTTTATTGCACTAGAGCATCTGGTGCATGTGTGATATAAAAACTGTATATATATCTATCACTATAGGTATTGTGAATTAAAAACTTTTGGTATGTGCTTTGCCGCTCGGTCTTTGCTAACTGATTTAAGAATGGGGACTCTATTATTGTGCATATATAAATGCTATGCATTTTGATCTATACATGTATGTTAACCAAGGTTTAGTAAGTAGTGTATTAAAAATCTTTTGACATTTTCACCTTCTTCAGAAGCACTTGAAAGATTTTCATGAAATTGGGTAAACACAAAGTACTAGAGGTCATCTACCAAGTTTTCTTCCAAATTCATCAAAGCTGACAACACCATGGCTAAAAATTCAACAATTTTTAACATTTTTTCATATTTTCAAATAAGTTCTTTGATTTTGCCATAGTACAAAGCTTGCAATATATTCAAGGTACTCAGGTGAGCATTATAGGCCGAAGGCTCAAGTGAGCTATTGTCATCACTCTTCGTCCCTCGTTTGTCCGTCGTCCGTCCTTAAACTTTTCACATTTTCAACTTCAGAACCACTTAAAGCATTTTCATGAAACTTGGTATGCATGAAGTACTAGAGGTCCTCTACCACATTTGTTCATTTGGTCCAAATCCATGAACAGGGGATGCCACTCGGGCTAAAAATAGATCTCGGAGGGTACCCCTCTTTGAAAGTCTTCTCCAGAACCACTGTAGTCTGTATGGACAGTGAAAATAATGACATCTGAGTGATCTAGAAGGATGTGTGTCTCAAGTTTGTTCATTTCGTTGAAATCGGATAAATAATTTTTGACGCGATTTTGACTTCTTTTCAGACATTGTCACTTTCACACATTTTCAGGTAATTTCTCACATTTTCTTAATGTACATTGCTTATAATGCACTCATATTGCGTATATTATCTGATGAAATAAATGTAATTGTGAAGAATCCGAATGCTAAATTTATTTTTATTTATTTCAATGTTTTTAAAATTAAAAAAAAAAGGGGGGGGGTTGCTCTGGTTGTATATTAATTTGAGCTTTGATGGGCTTCTTCTTCATAAGTAATGGAAGGATTTTGATGAAACTTGGCATAAATGAAGTACTCAAGGTCCCCTACGACAGCTGTAGTTTTTCGGCCAGATCCATTAAGAGGTGAATCTAGGGTAAGGCGACATAGGCCCCAGAGGGTACCCCCATTGACAGACTTATTCTTCAGACTGGCTATATAGATAGACAAACTAAATGCATCAGAGTGATCTAGAAGTGTGTCTTAAGAAGTGTTGTTGTATTTGGTGCCATTCAGAAGTCAAATTTTTTTACACATTTTTTTTACTGAAATAAAGGTAATTGTGAAGAATACCAATGCTAAAAGTAATGGAATGATTGCGATATGTTCAAGGTACTCAGGTGAGCGATATAGGCCCCTTTGGGCCTCTTGTTTGTATGATATATTGAATTCTCGACATTAACCTTTGACTTCAATATAATTCTTAAAACCTTTACCTGTTCCACATCTTTTAAACCAGTAGAGGTAGGGCTTTGAAACTTCACACATAGGTTTCTCATGGCAAGAACTTTCGTTTGAAGCCATGAGTTTTGATCTCGTGATCTTGATTTTGGACTTGACCTAATTTTTGAAAATTTCAGCCTGTGCTATATCGTTCAATCATTGGAGGTAGGATTTTGATTCTTTACACATAATTTTCTCATGAAAAGAGCTTTCATTTGCTATCATGACTTTTGACCTTGACCTTTGATAATGATTTTTAAAAACATTTACCAAATGTTTTTCTTTTTTAAATATTAAAGATAAGAATTTCATATGTAGATTAATTCTGACCAGAGCTTGTTAAAAGGAAAGTAGTCAAAACTGACTGAAATTGATAAAAGTTCCCCACATTTATTGGCTTTTGTCAAATTTCCGGGAATTTTTAATTTCACAAATAAATCATGTGGAATTAGAAAGTGCACAACTTAGTGTAGATTCAACTCTGTCATAAATCTCCACATTCATCTGAAATTTCAATAAAATGCACATGACTGATCTATTTACACACGTAAAGCTACCTATGAGATTTCCATTTATGCCGGCTTCATTTTAAAAACTTCCATGTAAGGAAATTAAGGTAAGGTCACCAACAAGTCTGACACCATACACAATGCGGACTTTCACCTTGAATATACAACATATAACAGTAGTATTTTTATAAGGGTACCCACATACTAAGCCATATGTATTGAAACTGTATAATGTATGTCCATGAGATTTTCCTCAGTATAGTTTTATTAACCATTTTCAAGAATCATATACCTGATTAGTTATTTTGATGCTATATGGTCATTTTCCTGCATAATTATATAACGGTAATTCTGATAACACATTATTCACCTGTAATTATACACCCCGCAAACGAAGTTTGGGGGGATATAGGAATCACCTTGTTCGTCTGTCCATCTGTCTGTCAGTCCCGACTTGTGCCCGGACCATATCTTTTTATTGGGTGAATGGATTTAAATATTTCACAATATTGTTGCCCATGACACAAGGGTGTGTCGTGACCTTGACTCAAGGTCTTTAGTCAAAGGTCAAGGTCACTGTGTACTTGGTTGTTAAAACCATGTACGGGCCATATCTTTTTATTTCGTTGATGGATTTAGATAATATTATACAGGATTGTTGCCCATGAACCAAGGGTGTATCATGACCTTGACTCAAGGTCAAAGGTAAAGGTCACTGTGAACTTGATTGTTAAAATCGTGCCCGGGCCATATCTTTTTATTGGTTGGATGGATTTAGATAATATTTCACAATATTGTGGCGCATGACCCAAGGGTGTATCATGAGCTTGAAGCAATTTCATTGGTCAAGGTGGTAATAGACACAATAAGAAAAACCTTGTCCGCACCATAACTTCTCACCCTGTGCGCAGATTTCAATAACATGTCACAGAATTGTTGCTTAGGATCCAGGGGTGTGTCATGACCTTGAACCAAGGTCAAGGTCATAATAGGCACAATAAGAAAAACTTTGTTCGGGCCATAACTTCTCATCCTGTGCACAGATTTCAATAACATTTCACATCCTGATTGCTTAGGATCCAAGAGTGTGTCGTGACTTTGAATCAAGGTCATAGGTCAAATGTCAAGGTCATGATAGACACAAATTAAAACCTTGGCCGTTCCATAACTTCTTCCCCTGAGCATGGATTTCCATTATGTTTCACCGAATTGTTGCTTAGGATCCAAGGGTTTGTCACAACTTAAAAGCAAGCTCATAGGTCAAAGCTCAAGGTAATAATAGACACAATAAGTAAAACCTTGCCCGGCCATAACTTTTTCTGTGCACAAATTTCAATATTTTTTACAGAATTGTTTCTTAGGATCAAGGGTGTGTCATGACCTTGAACCAAGGTCATATGTCAAAGGTCAAGGCCATAATAGACACAATAAGAAAAACTTTTTTCCGGGCCATAACTTCTCACCCTGTGCACAGATTTTAATAACATTTCACGGAATTGTTGCTTTGGATTCAAGGGTGTGTCATGACCTTGAAGTGCAGCCATAGGGCAAAGGTTAAGGTCACAATATACAGAAATGGTATAACATTGTCCGGGCAATAACTTCTTGCACCGTGCACAGATTTCAATTATATTTCACAGAATTGTTGCTTAGGATCTAAGGGTGTGTCATGACCTTGAACAAAGGTCATAAGACAAAGGTCAAGGTCACAATAGACCGAATGGTTAAAAGCATGTTTTCATTGATTATACCTCAAAATATGCTTGTAAGTGGGACATCCATTACACTTATACCAGTGACGTATATTAGGATGAATTATTGCATGTTTCTACTTTGTTGCTGGGGGGGGGGGGGGGGGGTATTTGTTCCGTTAGGACTGCTTTAGCTAAACTAACCAATAATTTTTCATTCCACCTGGGTTATATAATGAATTACGGTGCAGTATAAATGTGTTGTTCAAGTTGGTTTTGATTAAACAAATTTTCCTGCATAATTATATAATGGTGTTTCTGATAACATTTTTCACCGGTAATTAAAGTAACCAAGGATGTTTTTTTTTTTTTTCACCAGCATTATATCATAAATTACGGGGCGGTGGAAATGTGTTGATCAAGTTAGTTTTCATTAAACCAATCAGGGACAATGTTTCAACTTCAGATTTATATAGGGTTGTACTGGCAGATTTGTGTTTGTTTGAGTATTGTACTTCCACGATTAATTGAAATTCATTGTTATTGCATTCTCACCAAGATCTATGCATCGCAAGGGTGATACAACAGTAAAATCAAAGTGTTTGCAGGTGCAGTTGACATTTTTGTACAAACAGGCACATAATATTGCATTATTTAACCGCACCGGTTATATTGCAGGCAATGTTGCGTTGTACGCGTTTTTGATAGAGAATTTTTTTCTTTCTTTCATTTGATAGATATCTGTGTGAATTTATTTGTTTCAATATTATAATTACATTGCCACAGTTAGTTAATAATCACACCACTGTGTAACAAGGCATCATCTGATACATTACGAACAGAATGCAAGGTGTATGAAATCGTTTGTGACATGATTATTAATTTTATAAGCACTGTGTCTATTACGACATAATAATATGAAGTGTGTTTCATAAGAATGTATGTCATGATTGGACTGATTTCTTTTTCGGTCATATTATTTGATATTTCTATACCCAAATATAAATTTGAATTTCAATTTTATAATGGGGCGGATATTGTACATATGTATAATAATATGGATGTACAAAAATCAAATTAAGTAATTTTGGATTTATTTATATCTTTTATTTGGATTTAACTTTCCTATTTCTTAGTGATTTGGAATACTTTCACATTTACTGGGATATAATAAAAGGTGAAATGCATTCCTTGAATGTTACCAAATGAAATTAGTTATTTTTGTTCATATATTGTACATATTTCAACCTGTAATTTATCAGGTTTCCAATGTAAGCATTGGAGGGGTATTGTTCTGAGTTGTCTGATTTCAAAGACTTTCAATTCTTTTGGTGTTCATATATGCTTGTCATTTACTTGATTAAGAATTGATATCATTTAAATTCAGTATGTTGAACACACCTTTTGGTGTTCTTATGCTTGTCATTTACTTGATTAAGAATTGATATCATTTAAATTCAGTATGTAGAACACAAATGATTTGTAACGTATGTTCTGATTGGCTGTAAAGAAGGCGGAGTTCGTACATGTAAGTGATTTTGTATTTTTCAACTTATTTAAAATGAATGAGAGCATTTTAAGCAGTTAGCTATGGGTCATCTTTAATTAGGACAACTTTGTACAATTGGAATTAAAGCATTTTGAATTTTGGAACTTTGTATTTTTCAACTTATCTAAAATTAATGAGAGCATTTTAAGCAGTTAGCTATGGGTCATCTGTAATTAGGACAACTTTGTACAATTGGAATTAATGCATTTTGAATGTTGGAACTTTATAAAATAAACAGTTTCAAAAATTTATGATATTATTCAGGCGTTCAAACAAAAACATTTTGAAATTTTATTTGGACTTTATTTCTACTTCTGAAACTACCAGTGAAGAGAGACATATTCATTACACAATATCCACCTTATTTTAAAAAATGGATGACGAACACAAAGGCAACACGTTGTTCTCATATAATGAGGTATGTGTGATCATTTTCAGTGTTGGATGTGCTCTTGGATCTTCAAATTAGAGGATAGGGAGTTGGTTAATTTTTGGTGCACTAGAATATAAACTGTGGGTGCCTTATATTAATCATTTTGACCATCAGTCCATCTACTATTTTGTCTCCATAATATTTTTCCTTAGCAGCATTGTGTGTGGCCACTGAGCTTGCATAAAAGGATGGCATCAGGCAGGCAAGTTCGCCTTTTCTAAAAGAACACCATTTCTTTCTGTATGTTTTTTTCACACTTCATAGTCAAGTTAACTTGCACAGTAGGTTAGCCTTCTATAAGAGAAAGAATCTGTGTGTGTGTGGTGGGGGGGGGGGGTGTTATTATTATTTTCTGTTTTTTTTGTTTTTTTTTTTTTTTATTTTTTATTTATTTATTTTTTTTTTTTTTTTTTTTGTTTTGAGGGTTTTTTTAGTTTGATTTCTTTGTTTTGTCAGCGAAACTTATTTCTCATCCCATATTATCTGAACAATCATGTTCATCAGGTTGACCTATCCAAGAGAAAGTAGTGTATTGATTTTGGTGGTGCAAAGACTAAATGTAGATATTAGAGATAAATTTTGCTGTCTTACAAATTAACCCCGTAGCCATTGCTATTTGAGTTAGTATTTGTATTTAAAGGTGCCGTTTAAAACTATTTAGTGAAAAATTACCTTAAGATCACCATATCTGCGAGTTATCGTTCTTTGCATTTCCCTACGTGATATTGTTAACATATTTCTTCTGTATCAGGTAATGTGTAATGTCAATATAAACTGTTGAAGTCAAATTCCGTATTTTTGAAACTTGGATATGTATTGTAACCTATTTTATTCGCTATGCATCTGATGTTGAGTTATTTAACATGGCATTCTGGCCAGGTACTGGTTGATTTCTTGTAAAATTGCATTTAAATTTTAAGACAAATAAATTAATTGAACGACACTTAGATAGGTAAGGCGGGAAGTTGATCAGTTTTGATATATTTTAGGTTTATAAAGTAATGCAATTTCTCAAACCTAGTTTTCTTCCTGCAATATTCATCACTATTACAACCATCTTTATCACTAAGTATACACGTACTTTTGAGAAGATTTTACTAAATTTCTCTATTATTCAGACTATAAATCAGATATAATTCTAAACGTAAATACAAGACCTTTCTTTAAAATCGCCTCACAATATCGATAATGTTATTATTACCCCTATTGAAAACATCACAAAACTACCTGGAGAAACTAAATCTGAAATGAAAAAAAACCTTTTGTTGCTGAACTTTATTGGATCTTCAAACCCAATACCCTCTTGGCCTCAATGACCAAATTTTTCAACAAGGTAACATTTCAATAAGACCAGACGTTAAGAGGAAACACAGGTCGCATGGTCGTCGCCGTAATGGCAACCGCAGAAGACACAGTAGAATAAATGGGACATTAGACGATCTACTGCGGATAGCCAGAAATAATGGTTGTCACGAACTTCTACATGAATTATCATATATTCCGGTCGTGAAATTAAATCCTATCCTGGATGAGACGGATTTAATCAGTTTACGTTACACGGATTGATTTAGACTTAAAGGGATTATAGCATTTCATATAACAAATGTTACCCACTTATACCATCGCTTCCTCCTAAATCGCAAATTATCAAAATTAAATTTGTAAATAAAGGTTTAGATCTGCTTAATATGTTGACTATTTTTCGTGATCATAGATTCAAAACTAAAGTTCCTCAGTATTTCGAAAATCTTGAACCACCCCTGATTTTCCATCAGTACAAAAAAAAAAAAAAAAAAAAAAACAACTATTAGAAAGCTTATATTTAATCAAAATACAGTCACTTTTAATCTTAATTGCTTTGACTCTATTCCATCGTCCTGTTCATGCAATTATTCTCAATTCATTTACCAGCCTGTGGGCCATGTTATTACAGGAGATGTTAATTATATTTGGGACAAATCTCTGTGTTACCTTTTTCATAAAGGGTCAAAGTATAGATTATGTCCCAGGATAGAGTTTTGCAAATGCCGGAATATTGTTGAAGAAGCATTTAACACTTATTGTAAACGAATGTGCCTTGAAGGACCAGAAAAGTGAAATATTTAAATTAGCGATATTCGAATTAATAATTTTGCAATTAATAGCCATTTATTCAAACAGTCACATTATATACCAGTCCAATCTATAAAAGAGAAAATAGCTGATTTATATAATACTATGTCTTCGATCCTGCTGACACAGCAGCTAATGAATTTTCATTGTTTGAAAAATATACTATATTACAGTTCTTTTAACTGAATTGTACTCTACTTCTACGTATGTTGAAACCCCATTGTTTAAAGACAAGATCCTGTGACTCATGCAAGACAAGATCTTATCTGACCATTTTAAAGCTATGTGTGACTTCAATGTAAGCATTGATAAAAACGATCTACCAACTACGTATTGGCTTCACAAATTACACAAAAATCCATATAAATCACGTATTATATCAAATTCTAGTCATTGCTCTACAACTGAGCTTTGTAAACATATTACCTCCGCTCTTACTGCAGTTAAAGACCATGTTTTCAAGTATTGCAATTCTTTTTTATTTTAGCAACAGTAACGTCAATTACTTTTGTTCTATCCAAAAGTCTAACGTAGTCATTGTAAAATTCTGTTTGAGAAATTTTGAGGCGAGAAACGTTTCTACATTTAATTTTTCGACAATATATACCTCTCTACCTCATGACTTAATCAAAACCGATTTCTTGTCGCACGTACGTTGGTGTTTCAACAGAGAGTATAAATCATACCTCTGCATTTCAGCTGCATCGGCATTTTTCTCCATTAAACAGTATGCTAATTATTAATATTGGACTTGTACTGAGTTTTGAAATGCTATCACAATTTTGATGGATAATTTTTATGTACAATTTAATGGGAAAACTTATCAACAGATTATTGGGATTCCAATGGGCACTAACTGTGCTCCTCATATTTTTATACTGTTATAAAAGAGACTTTATGCATTCTATTCAAACTTTTAAACGCTTCGACCTTATTGATAAGTTCAATGACACCTCTAGATATCTTGATGATATTTTAGTTATCGATAACCCGGAATTTGAGAACTATATATCTGACATTTATCCATCTGGAATTCAATTAAACAAAGCCAATACTTCCAACAAGGAAACACCTGGACTTAAATATCAAAATAGTTAACAATATCCATACCAACATATATATATATATATGAAGTGACGACTTTGGATTTCCTATTGTAAATTTCCCTTAACTAGATGGTGATGTCCCCAGACTCCTATCATATGGTATTTATATTGGTCAATTTTTTTACGGTTCGCTAGAGCCCGCACTAATGTTATGCATTTTCACTGAAAAATTCTCAGATTACCTTTAAACTTCTTACTCAGGGCTATAGATATCATAAACCTCGAAAAACGTGTAGTAAATTTTACGTATCTTATCAAGACATTTTGTCTAAATTTCGAAATGTGACTATTCATCAATATGTATCCAGCCGAATATCCCATCCCAATTTTCTACGGTGATCTAGTGTACAAACTAGGGAGGATCAAAGGTTCCGATAATTTCATATCGGCGGGTTCTAAAATTATTCAACATCGACATCAACAGTATGACCGCGAAATCATCGCTAAGACCATAGATTCTGGTATTGCGTCCCTCTACAACCGAATGCCGACTTTACCTTGAGCGTTGCACAATCACTAACTTAGCGGTAGAGACTCTGACGGGCCTTGTCCAAACCTTTTCGGAGGAGACAAGGTCCTCATTCTCGTCCCCTCTGACTATTAGTTGGGGCTCCTGTTGATCAAGGATCTGAGCTCGCTGACAGACTGGCAGACGCACGGTTGACTTATGTTGATGTCGCCTTACATATTCTTGATAGCAACATCTTATTCTATACACGTTTTATGTGTAATAAAAATTTTATTACCTCTCTTCTTAAGTGAACTGTTTATCTCTGTTCTCTATATGGACGATTATTTATAAATCTTTCAATGTGTGTTCTGTGATTGTGTGTGCTTTTGCGGTGAGTGGGAACGTAGGCGCCCGTAAACCGGTTAACTACTAATTGAATGACGTATGTGACTTCAGTTGAATGTCCTAAGTCGGTTTAATAACCGCAGCACAATCGAATATTTTTGTAACGTTTTCCCGTGTATATTCTACTATTATCATGTTTTGTCCTTTGTGATTTGTGTCATACAGCTTTGTCAGATGTCTTCTGTTTTCTCATTTTTAATTCTGTTTGATTTCAATATGATAACGAATCAGACGAAATATAGTAGGAATATACACAATTAAAGATAGTATAGAAATCATAGAAAATAATGAAAGCTTTCAAGAACCAGAAGCATGAGTGTTGACATGCTGTTAAATATAAATTGAATAATGTAGAGTCATTTCACAGGTACATGTCATTTGAAAAAGTAGCATAATTAATTATAATAATACAATAACATTAACACACACACGCATGTATGTACCATTATTTTTCACATTGTTTGCATATTAAAAAGCTACATGCAGTTTTCTAATTTGGATAAACAAGAACAAAACATGTTTTATGATTTAGATTAACCGTTGGTGCTATTATCAAGATATAGTAATATTGCATTCTGTTTCTACAATTTAAATTTCTAAAGGCTTTGCAGTGCCAATTTCTTCAATTATTTAATTGAACATTAATTTTAGTTTGCGGTCAGTGTGTATAAATGTGCTGTAATGTGTATACCGGGTAAATCAAGTTATAATATTTACCGAAATTTCACGTAAGGAGGAAAATGCATTATCAAGTTTGTTAATATTATGGTACATATATTGAATTTTACGTATATTTAATCTCTTGCAACAAATATGGGATTCTGATAGCATGTTCTGCCGTGTTTATTATAATACTATATAGCCATGCTAGTAAATCAATTCTAATTAAGAGATTAGAGGTCATCATTTTTCAGTAACGACTAAGGGGAATGCCAACTCGATGTGTTACACAGAAAACGCGAACTTTAATATATTTCTACTTACACGGTAAGGTGACAGTAATTCCATCAACTTTATATATTTGAGTCAGGGTTCTTTTGAAAATTCCCAAAAGCAAGTCCAGTGAAAATCGACTTATGGACACTGATGTTCTGAAAACTCTATCTTATATTCTTTTTTTCAAATAAGTGGAATTCAACAGCATTTCACTACGAAAGTATGATAATATAAATCGAACATTTACTTCTGGAGGATACCTTTAAAATACAGTTTTCACATATCTTATATAGAATCTATCATATAATTTTGGTACAAGTCTCAGTGACACAACATGTACTATATAGTATCAATATGACATGCTGCATCACTTTTATTCAAAGAAAGGCCCTGTAGCGATATTTGATCTCGCACAGGGGCGTACAGTTTTTACGTACGCTTGAAAAGAGAATATCTTTAAAACATCTTTGCGAAGAACACAATAGTTCATGTCCAAACAAAAACCTAGAAAAAAAAAAAAAACAAAAAAACAAAAAAAAAACAAAACAAAACAAAAAACCCCTCTTCAATCTATTATTACGCTGGATGATGAAGTCGCAAAGGAAGAAACAAACATTCAGAGTAGTTATATAGATTTAATTTTTATTATGAAGGATTACTACATCTAAGGATTGCATGATAATGTGCTGAAGGAAAGGCGAACCAAATGAAACATATTAGAAGCAGAGATACATCTTCAAATTCACTGTGTGTAACAATATTGAGATAAAGGTATATAAATGTATATGTGGAAAAATCATTTCCCAAGTCAAGCACGCATGTCAAGACACTTTTTAAATTTATACCGCTAAAGGACACTCAGGAATGTAATAGATTATTTGAGTACTTGCTATAAGTAGATATAACTATTCTCACAATTCGGACAGGAAAATACTCATTTACCTGGAATACATTTTGTTATCTCACATATTGGCCTAGCTTAAACCGGAAGTTGATGAACTACTTCTTAGAACGTCACACACCTCTTTATTGTTTACATTCTCAACATTTCAATTTTCAATTAAACGGCATCGTTTTCCTATCTGATAGAGGGAAAATCTTCAGAATAACACGACCTTAAGGAACCTATCAGATTTATCAGGTACAGTCTCTAAATGATGGAAATATTCATACAATGGCGAAATATCTGGTTACTGGTGAAATTACACGAGCCGAAATCACCCCACCCGATATCGATCCTCTCGATGAACCCCAGAACTTGGTGTTGTGTTATTGTTATTCAGCGAATACTTTGGATAAAACTAGTGAAAAATATAATGAACAACCTAGACCTACACCACAACCTCTGGTAACCAAGTCGTTCTCTACTAACGCGGCAAAATTCCCAAAAATTGTGACAATAGGTTTTGTTCCCTGTGATAAAAATTATATAAAGCAGCATATTCAAGAGAATGAGAACCATAATACCTTACAAAACCCTTGGTCATGTTAATCTTGCGACACGATGACGAACGAGAGAAATCCATACCAAACCCCCGAGTGATTTAGACCGTCTGCTGTCAAAGTTTACCTTGTCAATTTGTCGAAAAGATAGGGGCGACAAAAATGGACTGAGCTATGTACAGTCGAGGAATCATTGCATCAATCGAGAGACTGAAGAGACACCCATAATCAGAGGGCTTGCATTCAATTCAATAATGAAAAGTTGGCAAAAATACTTTTAAAAGATGGGAAAAGAAAATCGTCCTCGGGCAGCTGATAGTGAAATTGACAAACTGTATGAAGTTGGTCAATTGGGAAGGCACAATCCGATAGGACTAATAGATACACTCTGGATGAATAAGACAATCCGCTGGGCACAAAATCCTGCTTCCTGTAACAACTACAGTGCACTCATCAGCAACAGAGTATGTCATCCATTTTCTCTAGTTCTTCGCCATAGAATGCAAAAAGTTCTTCAAATGTTCTTTCCTCGTCAGTTTCATGTTCCTGGTCGTCAATATCGGACAATTCATATGAATTTTCCCAAAACATTAATACAAGAAATCCTATACACAATATATACCATTAATTCACGAAGGCAGATTCAATGTCGTCATAAATTATCACAATCAAAACAAGCGTTAAAGATCCCAAGGTAACGATGAAGAAGAATGATTACTGTGTAAGAAGTATTTACAAGCCATGTACATCTACTGGTATAGTACCAGCTACCGGGTAAGACACTGGCTGCTACGTTGTTTCGGCTTTTGAAATTTCAATTAATTATATTTTTTCACGTGATTATCTGCGATACATAGGATACTGAATATAACATATAAAAATTTCGTCAATTCACGTTTTGAATACACTTAATAACGTAGTAACCAATAACTGGTCTTAGTCGGGGACTGGTCCTTCGCCAGCATATGTTTAAATGACAGCACATTGTGATCTGTAGTCAGCGGAATAGCCTAAAATGGTTATATGTGCACCATGACCATAGTTATGAAAATATACACTTTCAATTTTTGTTTAATAAGCTAAGTATTATAGAAAATATTCGTTATGCTGTTTATATTTGTCAATGACAATTAACTTCAACAGGGACTTCTTGCGTAGGGTACTGGTCTGAGTTTGTATGTAATTATTGGAGTTGTCTTTTTTGCCTGCCGACATATCATACACAGTGAAAAGGGGTAAATTTGAGAAAAGGGATCAAACTCCACGTTGCGGGAGGGACAAGGAATATTCAACCCCTCTGCCCGTGCCGGGTTGAGATGCCTTTGTCCCTCTCGAAACATGGTGTTAGATCCAATTGTTCGTATGCACACCCCTTGATTTTAAGAAAGGTGGACGTGTGATGTAATCTGCTGCTCAGTATTCTCTCAAACATAATGCATGACGTAAGATATCTCATCGTATTTTTGTATTGTTCTTTTCTTTTCCTTTTTTTTTTCTTTTTTCCCCTTAATTTTTAAAACTCTTTGAAGGTCTGCTTTAGAACAGCCATATATTTCATTAGGCCAACTAGCTATATTTATACCATGTAGAGTTCTTCTTAGTTTCTGCTAAATACATACCTTTATGCCAGGATTACTTCACTTAAATAGGGATCTACCTGATGCATTGTCAACGTTTGCGACGCTCCTTCTCAATGATAAAGGGAAAATTATGTACAATTAGATTAACCGTGACACTCCAATTTTCTATTGTCTAATCAGAGAAACAACACATCAACAAGACAAAGGTGTAAATGAAAGTAGAAATCTTGCCCTCGGGGACTATCATTCTACCAGCAGTGACACCGGCCTAGTGCTTATAATAAATATAGAACATATATACATATTAGATTACATTATAAGAATTCCTTAATCGGGTCTAGAAGTTTTGGCGATACATATTCAATACACGTGTGTTTAAATTATTTTGAATGAAATAAAATCCACTTCAACTTATCACACATAATGCATCGAAAATGGAATTTCCTTGTATACAATTACAGCGATGTATATTTCCTTTTAAATACAACATCAAATAAGATAATATTTATTAATGGGATGAAAAAAAAAAAGAACACGGAATCGTTAATACGAGGAAATTAAAGTATTCCGTTATTGTTTTGACAGTTATGGACTTATGTGAGATATTGTCCTTTTAAAAATAGACCATCATGATGCACAGAAATATCTGAATATCTGAATCATCAATTTTTTCTCCAGCATTTTGCTTTAATATTTGATCTACCATTGATCATGTATGGTTCATGAAGTTCATTGCATTGTATATCATACTTCAACTTTTGATTATTGGGACTTTACTTGAACAAGGTATCTCAGGTATACTACTGACATCATCATCATCATCATCATCGTCGTCGTCGTTTTCATCCTCAGCATTCTCTTCTTCCACCCCCTCCTCTTTGTCATTACTATCACTATCGTTTTCCTTATCATGGAAAACATCATAAAGATTGCTATCACCACTACGATCATGCTTTTTATTACCATTATCACCTGCATGATCACCTCCATCGACCGTGTTTTCATTTCCAGGTATGGCGGATGTTTGCAGTTCTAAATCATCGATGATTTCGTACGTATTGACTTCATCAACCACCACTGCACGCAAAGCAGGTTCCATTCTACTCTTTTTCTTTGGTTTATATCTTCTAAAAAGATTAATTGATTGATTATTGTTTTTACTTTACTCCACGATTATTTAACATATATGGTGACGGCATCTGCCTGATGCATTGCATAGAAATTGCTACCTTTGCAAAGGACCCACTCGAAGTAGCGATTAATCTTTACGTGTCACTCCTACAGCGATACGGGACCTCTTTTTTACTGTCTCATCCAAAAGACAGAACACCAGTGTGTCCAGGGCGGAAAACGAACCCGAGACCTCTAGGTCACGAGCCGAGCCATTCATCCACTAGTCAACACTGGTTTCCTTCACAAAAGCCATAATTGTAAATAAATGTTACAACATATACACATGAAAATTATGCAAAGATTTTCAGAATAACTAAATTTGAATTAATATCGTAACTTTTGGACATGATGTAATAGATATATAAATGAATAATAAATGAACATATGCACATTATAATTCTGTGCACCAGATGCTCAGTTCGATAACTTCTTTTCAGTGATACTCATGGCCGACCGATTTGATTTCTGATGATAAATAAATATTTGAAGAGTAGAATTAAAACCAAATGAAGTTAGCTATAAAATCGAAGAACAGAGTTATGCATGAGGAGGATACATCAATCACAATACTGACATCAATAACTACTATTACTACCGAGCATGGAAATACGTGTCTGCGGCATATAAATGATACTCATCAGTCAATAAATTAATGCAGTATATTATATTTAGTAGCTATATAATGGAATGAAAACTTACTCCCGTATACACTTCGTGATGATGTTGACTGATACTGATGTTGTCAAGAAGGCCACTGCAATATAATTTTCAGTCAGTTTGTATTGGGAAAATTAATTTGTTGCCTATTTATATTGCAGGGAGTGCACTATTCCACACTGTAGAAAGGATCGATTCGTTGCCTGCCGGTACGCGATAATCATTATGACTAGAAGTACTCACTAAGAGATCTGACCAAATCAAAAGATAGAATCCTCTGTAGGGGAAAATAAGATTGAATAAAACAACGAATACATTCAAGACGATACATATTGATGGAATAAAAGATTTGACAAACAATAATAGAACTATGAAAATTCCTACAGGACTAAGTCTCTTGTTTTTGGTGCACGGACAATTCATAATATCTTTACATGTAGGAGTGAAAGAATATACCCGGCACGAGTAAACGTCTTCTCTTATGCTAGCCATATCCGCAATAAATACCCAAAGCACACATAAGACAAAAATATTTCAGCAGTACTTCCTTACGATGAATGTAGACCAACAACATAGAAAATACCACAATAGTAGAACACGTACGTCAAACCATCCATGGATATCTTCCCCAGTAGCTTCATTCTAAATGATTGATTGATTGATTATTGTTTTACGTCCTTGCACGATTATTTCACGTATATGGTGACGTCATCTGCCTGATACATTGCATACAAATTTAGAACTTTGCAACGGACCCACCCAAAGCAGTGAGGGATCTTTTACGTACCATGCCTTACCGTGAAAGGGGACCTCGGTTTTTACTGTATCGGAGGACAGAACACCGGTGTGTCCAGTGCAGGAATCGAACCCTTGACATCTCGATCATGAGCCGAGCACCTTATCCACTAGGCCACACCAGCTTCATTTTAAGAAAGTAATAAGTGTGACAATGCTTAATATAATAATTATTATTAGAATAAATACCGATCGTTAAGTTATTTTGAAACTACTACTACTACTACTACTACTACTACTACTAATAATAATAATAATAATAATAATAATAATAATAATGATAATGATAATGATAAGAAGAAGAAGAAGATGAAAACTCCTAAATCACGTTGAGCTGATTACAAGCTATAAACAAAACTGTTTTTTTTTTACCAATGCCAGCAGTTATTACAACGTTGATGTTATTCATTATATGATTTTCTGAACCTGCAATATCATAACATTTAATCTTAAAAATGTGTATTGTAAAAATCATATCCATACCTTATGGGAAAGTTAAATTTTAAAACGTTAGAAAACTGAAAAAAAAAATAGAAGAAAATAATGATATTACCATTTTCTATTTCTTGTTCAGTGTTCAGTGTTCAGTGTTCAAATATACATCACTGGATGTACTAGATGTTGGTTGGTCACTGTCAATATTTGATATCTAAGTAGATTCAGCAGTTGACTATTTACTGAAATAATTATATATTTTTATTAGTCAAAATAAATCGTTATTGTTATTTTATTTAAAATAAGTGGCAAAGAATAAACAAAAAGTATTTTACATTTTACTTATATTGAATCTGTGTCTAGGTCTTGTCCTAGGAAACAAACTGGATCTTCAAAGATATGTTATATAAGTATATTTATATATACAAAACTCTTTTCATAATATTAAGTAAAATGCAAAGTGGATCGTAACTAAATACTGAGGGAAATACAGTTAGATCTCCGTGTATTTATAGAACAACACCCCCCCCCCCCAAAAAAAAAAACAAAACAAAACAAAACAAAACAAAACAAAACAAAAACAAAAAACAAAAAAAAAAACAAAAAAAAAAACAAAACAAAACAAAAACAAAAACAAAAAGTGAAAAAGAGAAGAAAGAAAAAATAAAGTGCGTTTTTGTTCTTCGGTATTTGTATTCGTTCTGGTACCCTGTAATCACCAATTATTTTGTTTTCTTTTTAGATATAAATAACTGTCTTTACCCCCTTTTTCCTTTGTTGTTTCTTTAACTGCTTTGGTGGACATAATTTCATTTTGTGACATCTTTTAAAACTGCTTTAACATTAAAAGAAACAGTGAGTTTTTATATGCACGCAAACGCCATTCAAGAATACATAAATATTAAGGCATTATACATACCTACATAGTTATATATTCGTGAGTTATACACCTCTGTAATTAATGATATCAAATGGCGGATTTCCGTAAAAGTCCATTAAAAGATAAGACAAAAAAAAAAAAAAAATTAAAATAAAATAAACATACAAACAAACAAAAATAAATAAATACATAAATAAATGAAAAAAAAAAAAAAAAAAAAACCCACTCATTAATATAATTTTAATAAAATTTCATTATATTGTTGTTACTTGCATTTGTACAATTTATCACTTCGGAAAGGTTTCACCGGTAGATTATTTTCACTACAAGGTTTCTTTAAATTTGGCGTATCGTGTGTACAATTCCAGTGACTTAAAACAATTCTTAAACCAAATTGAAAAGCAGGACAGTCTGTAATAAAAACGCATTTACATAATGAATGTGTACTGCGTCAGAGAATGCATTATATATTAAATTCTATTATTAATGTTATGATTTTAACAAATGACAGTCTGGTGTCTGTGAAGCTATCATATGCACATAAATGTGAACTGATATTTGTATGGTTGAAACCTTTGTTATTAATATATGTATATAATGTCATGATATTTATTGTGTAATGTAAAATGGCAGTAAATACCCTTATCAATCATTGCAGCAAAAAAAAAAAAAAAAAAATGCTGCTATACCTACTTAGTTGGTAGATAGAAAGGATAAAATAACATGAAATATCCACTTTCAAATTGCCTTTGCATATAACAGTGGCTTTTACCTTATAAAAACAATAGTGATAGCTCTTGACCATTTAACAGTTCCCAGATTATATATATAAGGCGCTAGTAACTTCGTATTTCGTTTTCATATTTAAGAATATTTGAGCTTGTCTCATAATATTCTCATTTATCGTGGCATTCTTAGGAAAGATAACTCGTATCCTCTGGTATACGAGTTTGGGTTATCGATCTTAGATAATTAAGTAATGGTCATTGTTTCAATTGATTCGGGTCATTGCTTCAATTGTAAGACCCATCTAGCATTCATTGCAAAAATGAAGAACAAAGATATTCGAAAAATCACCGAAAATTTGGTGTTTTTTGTGCTTTTACACTTTGACCAGCAGTGTATCCAAGTTCCTATGAGTTGGTGGTATCGTTCTAATCCTGGTATACTACAATAAATGTGTTTATGCTTTATTTAATCATACAGTAAGCCTATTGTGGCACAAAGCCTATACGTTCATCGGAACAGGAGGCAATATCTTAGTTTGGCAGAACAGTAATTTTGCAGATACCGTTTGCCTTTTGTTTTTTCTTACAACATTGGTAACCCGGTAACATCTGCATACTTAATGGCCTGTGTTGGAATATGTAAGATTGATATGGTTGAGGATCGCTAACTTACCACGTTGGCTTATATAGTTTGCAATATCTTCTGAATTCTTTGTATAATCCTAATAGGCTTTTTATAATTTTTATTGTATATTTAATAGATGCAATGCAATATTTATTTATTCCCATAAAACAAGGGACCCTTTCGGGTATATGTAACAGCATATAAATTCACATTAAGGTGTTTGGCATGATTATGGTAAATGAATTAATTAGTAATAATAATGATTATATTATTTCACATCACAGGGTGTATTTTTAGTAATAGATCTACATTCATATCAATAATAATACACAGTACAAGAAGTATTTCAATAAGAAATGCATACTAGATTCTACAATAGAAAAGTGCTTACCATCTTGTATAATGCAACCAGAACTAGTAGTATACACATATTATACCATAATAATTTGAAGGTGACAAACTGAGCTTGATGAAGCTAGGTTGATATGGTTGTGAATCACTTGCATCATGCTTGTATTAACTTGGTAGCATTATCTCATATAAAGCTCTATGCTTTTCTAATCTTTTGATGGTGTAACGCCATGTATCATTGTAAAGTCAGACAACATGACATATATTGTATATAATTTGCCACGAAAAATTTGCAATAAGTTAGGTAGATATGGTTGAGGATCACTAACTTATTATTGGGAGTTTCTACATGTATTCTCCACTAGATTGAATTGGTGTATTTTTCGGAATCATATCTCGGAATTTCTTTACAGTTTACTCTATTAATTTGCCATGCCTTCCCATACAGTGAAGTGGAAGAGGAAGTCCACCAGTCCATATCCCAGGCATTCCCATTAAATCAGGCAAGCTTACCCCCAGTCAACCCTACATATATTCGTATTTTGAGTATGCCTTATAACGACAGTGATGATTCATCCTCAATTCAACCTAGCTGTTCTCCAGAGCTCAGACAGTGCAGCTCTGCAAATATGCCCCTGCCCCTGCCTTTCACACTAACTTGCATACTGTGTACTGTGCAACAAGGTACAGTATCATTATTCAACATTTGTTAATATGATTAAAAATATCAGATCTCAACCCTCTACCCCAACTCTTGGTCACTTAAATAAAAGTACATTGTAGATGATGACCCAAAGAAAAAAATCCCTGATATATGGCAAGTACATTAACTTTAGTACTTTAATGAAGCCCAGCAATGCCAACAAGCATGCCAATGTTCCTTGGTTAAATAATAATGGGGAGTTAGTTTTAAACCTGAGTTGGGACCTAAAATTACTAATATGGAGCAGTGATTGGATGCTTTTGCACTTTACATAAGCATTTATCTATAAGATCATACCAAAAAAAAAAAAAAATAATAATGGTAATTTTGTCCAGTAAGATGAACAGTTCAGACTTATACTTACCAACAACTTCTCAACTTCTTGAGGTAGTATAGAAACTGAGATCTGGCTCAAATATACATCAGACTCAGCATTAACCATACACCTTCCATGAGGGTTAATATGTGGAACATTTTCAAATTCGCATGTTTCCCCTATTGGCACAGTTTCAAAGGATGATGGTGGTTGGAGGAGGAATTCACACCTCTTATATCTATCTCAGGCCAGTATTACTGACCATATTGTTAGTTTTTTCATATTTCCGTTACATGTGGATATACATCTTTTTAAGAAGAATTAGAAACAATTGCTACTGTAGACAATCACGTCTTTATAGGAAAAAGGATATTAAAAGTGCATTTTCCCTATTGTACGTTCATCAGATTGACATTCAATTACTTAGTTTCTGTTTTCAAGACTAATTTTATATAGACTTATGCCCCCCACCCACCTTTGACTGTTCAGTGGTCAATTTGGCCCCCTTGCAAAATTCCTGTGGTCAGTTAAAAAATTATTTTTCAAAACTTAAATGGTGTTACATGTTTTCCTTAATGTTTTCTGGTCTACTTATGACGACTTGCACCTGTACATAGACAATGCAAAAAATCTGCAACCTGGTTGCAAAGCAATATTAATGTAAAATTAAATGAAAACAAACCCAGAAATAAATAAACAAATTAATTTTCATAGTCATAATGACAATTTAGCCCTGGTTTCTATTATAATTACCCAACCTTCCTAATCAAAACGAATAATGTCCACTAGTCCTCGTTTATTGGACAATAACAATTCATTTTTAAAGCTGTATATATTGAAGGCAAGTTAAATTCAGCTGCAGATGCATTTCTCATAGGCAGTGGGACAGATTTCATGCAAAAAAGAGGAACCCCAAGCTAGCCAAATTCTAACCTTTGCATTTCTTGCATTCCTAAAAATTCTTTGCATTCTCAGATAAAATATCTATGGCAACAATCAGTGTTAGATATCACCAGACGAGCACAGAAAGTAGGAATAAAATCATTTTGAATTGTTCAGCAGATCACACACACACACATATATATATATATATATATATATATATATATATATATATATATATATATATATATATATATATATATATATATATATATATATATATATCTATATATATATATATATATATATATATATATATATATATCTATATATATATATCTATATATATATATATATATATATATATATAAATATATATATATATATATATATATATATATATATCTATATATATATATATATATATATATATATATATATATATATATATATATATATATATATATATATATCTATATATATATATATCTATATATATATATATATATATATATATATATATATATATATATATATATATATATATCTATATATATATATATATATATATATATATATATATATATATATATATATATATATATATATATATATATATATATATATATATATATATATATATATATATATATATATATATATATATATATATATAATATATATATATATATATATATATATATATATATATATATATATATATATATATATATATATATATATATATATATATATATATATATATATATATATATATATATATATAAAATGTGTCCTGCAGGCATATTCAGCAGCTACTGCTCACTTTTACATGGCTTCAGTTAGCTTCAAATGTAAATCAGATATAGTGGTCAGACCCTCATTATTTCAAGAAGTCATCTTCAATATTTGGGTAACTTAAGCAGCACATCTGACTGCATTATTATTCATTGTGGTGTCAATGAGTGAGTGATCTAGGGAACACTGGCATAAAGTAACTTCATCGGAATATTACTTGCTGATATGAATACCTGCATGAAACTTATTCCTATGCTTTGCTAATTTGGTCTTATGCTCTCCCTCGCCTAAATTGGAGATATGAAGACCCTGGTAGTTATTCAGTTGTAAAGCACTCAGTGGAGGTTCAATAGCCTGAATAGGCATGCTACCTCAATTCCCTCAGGATATATATAATAGCACCATCAGCTGGAATCTATTACTACTGACCTTTTTTTTTACCCTGATGGTGTCCATTTGTCTGCAAAAGACTGCCTTTTCCCATATTAGGTATTAGCGGGACTAAGTTTCTTTCATACACATATTCTGGTTAGTAGACGTACTTAACGTGTTGATTGGAGACGCAGTGGTAAACCTGTCTATTAGAATATTTGAGTGGTTTCACCAACTGAGGAAGTTGGCGTGATCAAAATCATGTTGCCATAAACCACTCAACATATTCTAGATATAGACTTTGTATGATATGAATAATGTCGTATGGTAGATTTCTACACTCTTTGTGGTTTGTCCTTGTCTATTGGCATCCACTTAATGTGTAATGTTAATGCTATATCAATATATTATGATGCATTCGAGGTTACATATTGAATTGTTTTTGTCTATATATAGACTTGGTATGATAGTGAATAATGTTGTACATGGTAAATTTTCTACCATCCATGTTGCCCTTGTCAATTGGACAATGGGCTTTCACTTATGACAAGGTATAATGGTAATACATTATGACGAATTGCAATTACATGTATTATAATGTTGGTTGAAAAATCCACTGCGGCCATTATTATTGCCAATAAAACTGAAAACTAAAAACTTGTATTACTTATAATTGCATAGTTCAAACTATTCAATATTTGGTCTGAGTCCGTCAAGTTCCACGATAAAACACATAAGAACTTTCTTATATTTGGAAGGCATCATGCGTGGTTTTAAATAAAATTCCTTGAGTGTTCCATTCGTCGTCAATTCACAGTGATACATCGTATTATTGGAACATGTAAACGCTTGACTTCTTTTCATCCACATTGTGAAATCCATGGGACAGGTGCACACAAGACACACAATCAGGAGAATATGAGCAATACATATGCAAATCCCCGAAATACATTTACAAAATTTCATATTTGAGTATATGTATATTAATCAATAATGCATGTTCTCTTACGAGGAAATATATATTGCTTGTAGAATGAAGAACTGTCTGATGATACCAAGAAATAAAAAAAAGTTTTCATTTTCCTTTTTAAGAGATATGTCTGGGATTGTTTCATGTGCTTTACAAAACAAAATAAAGTTTAATCGTCATTCATAACTTGTATACTTTACCACCAACTAAAATTACCATTAGTATGACTAGAAGTCTAGAAAAACGAAAACAAAACAAGACAAAACCGGCATGGCAATACAACAGTTCATAATACTATCATGGATGTGTGGTCTTTAACCATGATAGGGGAGGTTTACGCAGTAAGATCACAAAGAATGTGTGATAAAACTGGTGAACTGTTACTTAATAACGAATGCATGACATTGACTAGTTGGCGGAGGTGGGTGGTCATGTTCTTTGTATTTCCACATTTGTACTTCACATCAAAGAGACATAGCTTACACAGAGTTTTGTCTTTGTCATTCCCTTCCTTGAATCCAAGATACCCCCACACGTAACTTTTAAAAGGAGCGTTCTTTATCTTAAATACGAAAATTAACCGTATTGCAACGATACGGAACCTTCTCGTGTCGTCATCTTGAATCGCGATTAACTGAGAACCCCGGTGAATCGTTGGGGCACTAGAATTAATACTATTGATAACACTAATTCCTCGTCAGTTTCATTTGAGTGTTACTCAGGATCTTCAGTCCTTTGATAACTAAATCTTGTGTTCTGCATACTAGCTTTACAATATCACTTAAAGTTTGTCAAAATTTATTATCAAAATTAGAAGAGAAATCCCATTGAGAAGAAGAAAAAGCGCTAAGTCTTGCCGCATTCCTTTACAAATAGCCATTCATCCCTATAAGAATAAGCAAACACAAGAAAACAAACATCAGATATACGTCTGAACCTGCAATAAATAGAGGAAATATGGAGACATCATCGTACTGTAATTCCTGTTGGAACATCATGTTACTGTATTTCCTATTGGATCACGTATCTATATTATTAGTCAATACTGCCGTTATATGACACCAGATGAAAATATATATGTTTTAGGGTTACATAGAAATTAAATAAGGGTCTGGTTGGAAATTTTTTTTATTCTATGAAATATTTTTCCATGTTCAAAGTAAGAAAAAGTTTGCTTTCAGGCAGTACCTATTATTTTTCAATAATTATTATTTCGATCTTACAGCAGGATGGACACATCTTCTTATTTGAGGGATTGTCTCTCAAATGCCCGGTAAGATATTCATCAAATACAATGTTTGTGATTTTTCAAATACGTTTTACATTTTGATTTGAAACTCAAATGTACACATAAATCTTTATGACACAATGCACGGGTTGGTTTAAAAAAACCCAAAAAACAACCCCCCCCCCCACACCATGTGCTCATAAGCCTGTTTACTCCTCTTCAGATGTGTTTAATAAGTACGATTGCAAAGACCTCATTTAATAGTGGTGGGTAGCAAGCAGGACAAAAAATTCTTTTGCATACTAAATATCGCATAGCAGAGATAACATTGATTTACTATGTTTACTTTAGTTTTATATTTACAGCAATATACGCTTCCTGTCGCTCAAGAGTCTTCAGTCATGAGAAACGTGATGCTTGCAAAGAATCAGATGGAAAATATCATGATATGAGATATTGGATCAACTCATGTATTTCATTTAAAGATTTATATGTACAAAGTCATTAAAGTAATATTTTTGTCTTATGATTTGAAAAAAAGCCTTTACTGATTGATATTTGTCAATAAAGTACAGGGATTTCTCTCTTTATAGAATATTTATTTTGCTGCTTAATACTTACAGAGAGGAATTTAGTTTCATAAAAACTTACACTAGCTTACACTACCCTGCATGCTACTCGTTTTTATATTGGGCTGGTAAAATGACATCGATCATAGAGTAACTTGCCAATAAACTGTTCGTCTGAAGACTGTAAAAAATCATTTTCTGTGATAAAGATGTAAGGTAGGTGCCTGATAATTGAAAGCGAAAGCTACATCTTCATTCTATGTGATAATTGATCTGGATCTGTACCCTAAATTAACCCCCCCCCCCCCCCCCATTCTCTCTCTCTCTCTCTCTCTCTCTCTAGGGGTTTTTTAACAGATGGATGGTACTCTTTTAAAGACTGATTAATTGGTCTTTTTAGAACATCAGTCAGGGAGTTAGTTTATTTCAATAGTACTAAGCAAAGAATGAATATCATGAGACTTTTTAACTATAGCGTATATTCTTCTAAAGCACTGAAAGTTTTAAAATGTTGATCTAATCATTTGTTATCAGTTTCCTTGAACACAGATATCTTGACATCAATTTAAAGAATGCCTAATTTTGTGCTGGTGTCAAAAAATTTTCCTTGGAATAATTCATTCAAAAATGTGACATAATATGCATCTATATAGATGTAAACTTCTGTGCGATTTTCTGTGAAATGGATCGATAGAAAAAAAAAAAGAATTCATCAAGGCTACTACCTTAATGTTTCATATTCATAACCTGGAACGAAAATGTAGACCAACAGGTGAGAAGCACAATACCTTTTTTCATTCATTTATAGGATAATGAATTACTAATATAATGATTAGAGGATTATGAATTTAACAGTGATAATCTAACTACCCTTTCACAGTACCACAGTATGTGATAGAGAGAGAGAGAGAGAGAGAGAGAGAGAGAGAGAGAGAGAGAGATTCAGGATGATAACTCAAGTATCTTTTAACATAATCAAACCAAATTTAGATATATACTTACTTATTAGAAAAAAAGGAAGAACCCTGTTGAATTTGGGGTCAAAAGGTAAAGGCCAAGGTCACAGTTGATGCAACATTATGAGTTTCCGAACGATACCTCAAGTACCCTTCAACATATTCGAGCAACATTTGGATATACCCTTATTTCCCAAGAGAGGAAGAACCCTATTCGTTTTGGGGTCAAAAGGTCAAAGATCAAAGCCACAACTGATGAAAATATACTGTAGTTATTGGTTTCCAGGTGATAACCCAAGTACTTTTCAACATATTTAAACAAAATTTGGAGATATTTACTTATCAAAAGAGGAATAACGCTTTTGGTTTTGGGATCCAATCGTCAAAGTCAAAATCTAGTAGATTTAATGGTCAGTTTGTTAAAGGCAATAATACACTAATGGTAATATTTATAGGATTATGGCCCATGAAACTTATAGTTTAGGAAAGTTAGTTGTTGTTACGAATTAAGCCTACGCGGGGACATATGTTTTACAAACATGATCTTTTTCTTGTTTTTATTTGTTTTTGTTACTTATATGTATGTGTAAGGGGGGGGGGGGGGTTCCCCGATTACTCCGTATTACCCTCCGAAGTCGATTACTTTCATGATAAAGGATGTTCTAGAAAAAGGGTGTTCTGATGTCACCCAGTGATATTCCAGTTACAGGTATAAAGTGAATTTACATGGGTGTATAATTTCCGAATTCTGACTGCTGCTCCCATTAACAACTTACGGTCTGGAAGGTAACGTGCTTATACTCCGACACGGGCACCATGACGTCAGTGTGCTCTAACATGTTGCAATATCAGGCACATCCAACAACTCAAACACCGATCCATTGTCCAGACCGCATACCAGTCAGTCAAATCCGCAGTGCAGCCCGAATAGCACTCGATATCGGCTGGCTTTCCACGACTTTTCTTTACTTCTATACATTTAGTATTAAAGCATATATATCGTGGTCGGTAAAACGGCTTAGATTATACCAAGTACTTTACTGTTTGAATATCTGTTTCATGAATATATTGAATATATGTCAGCATTTTAAATACATAACTGTATATTAACATGCAATGCATATACACAAGGAAGTCTCAACCCGTAAACGATATTTTCTTACGTTGACATAACGTTGATGCATGGGTCTATAATGAAATATCAAATGCATTCATAATAATAATATTCCACATACAATTAACACTCTAAACACAACTGTTACCCAAAATAAACATCACATACTAATATTGTTCCAATTTCGGGACAACGTGACACAATTTTTGTACATAAAAACTGAGAGGCACCTCTCTTACTCTTGAGGAAAGTAAGCCCAACGTATTGATTCCAAGTAGTCGATGGTATGATACAAATGGCAGCATTTTAACATCGGTATAATACTGGACACACATTGTGTCTCCAACGTCAACCATAACCCAACTGCACAACCTATGTGAACGTTGGCCAACCCCAACCCAACCGTCAGGGTTCAAATGCATGAGTCAATTATATTCCCGACAGTTGAGGTTGTCATGGTCATCCTAGAGTTGTTTAACGTCGGCTTCTGTAATGATGGATCTGTAAATACGCAGTTATCTGCAGACAGTCTAGCGGTGAATTTGACTTTGCTTGGCAGGTCGTTTATGTATGCTAGGAACAGTAATGTGCCAAGGATTATTCATTGTGGCATCCCGGATGTCACAGGTGCGGTTGATGAGAAATGGCCCTCCACCAGTACTGTTAGTGTTAGAAGGAATACCATGAAATGAAAGAAAAACCACAATGCTTTTATATTTTAGGTATATTGTATTCATTTTATAACAGACTTCTTATTCAATTAGAGACCAATCGACATGCAGATCTATAACTAGACCTAACCGGAGTTGTGTTGACGTGCGGTCCTGACCATGTATTAATCGTAAGGACATTGTCTGCACCGAAAAAAAAAATTTTGCGCCATGCGTATGTATATTCGTTATACGGTCAATGTGTAGATAATTAAATTATCAGGTACAGTCACCTCTTATTCAAAACCATGCACAGGACGCCCATCAGAACTAATCACCTCCTTTTTAAACGTCTGTATAGAAAGGTTATCAAGATTTCACCTCCATAATACACTCCTGAATGAAAGTGTATCCGGTGCACTCACCTGCAGTATAAAGGTGCGTACAGAAAGTTTGTCAGGTGAAGCCACGTCTCCTATACGATGTCTTTCATGTAAATCAAAAGTCACCACTCATTTGTATACCCAAATAAAGTTTTATCAGAAACTTTTTCTTCCATTTTCCCTTTAGATAGCTTGTTAGGTAACGCTGTCCGCTTTCATATATAGTGACGTCATTTTTCCTGTAAATTCCCTTATGGATGGTTTATTGTGTGAAGTCACCTCTCAAATTTTCCTATACAATTTTAAGACGATAACGCCATCTGCCCGCTTTATTTCAGTAAAGTGTCAATATCATTTTTTAAAGAATTGACTGTAATACGTTTTCCGTCTATCGATCTGGAGATAAAACCCGTGGCACAAACTATATAATACGAAAAGTGAACTATATTTAGTTTGTGCCTCGATTTTTGTCTATACAACGATGGATAGAACATTTTTAAAATCATGTCTTACTGTTTTAAACTATTTTTTCTTCAAAAACGATCACATCTTATGTTTGAAACGGATAAACCAAATTTCTTGCTTAGCCAATAAGAATCACGGCCCAATCAATAATACATATCTTATATGTACGAGAATGAATACCACGAAATGAAAGAAAACCGCAATGTTTTATATTTTAGGTATGTTTTATTCAACTTAAAACCAACTTCTTCAATTAGAGATCACTCAATATACAGATCTATATCTAGACATAACCGGAGTTGTGTTTACGTGCGACCCTGATCATGTATTACTCGTAAAGACATTGTCTACAGAGAAATAAACTACATTTCGCTCCATGCCATTGTATATTCGTTATACGGTCAATGTGGAAATAACTAAATTATATAATAAGGTCGTATAAAGAACCGATTCTGTGATCTGGATGAAAGGTGTCCACGTCCGGAGTCTGTCTTTCTAGTACCTTCTTTCAATTCCGTATAGAAAATTTTTACTTGAAGTTTCATTCGGGATATATGTCCATACATAATAATAAGTCAACTCTGTTCTACACGTTTGGGGAATGTCACCTCCACGTCAAAATCTAGTATAATGAATGCATATCCTTTTTAAATGTTTGTATAGAAAGTGTATCAGCTGAAGTCACTTCTGTTTAATTTTTCTGAAAAAATACGTTTATCAGGTCAAGATATTTCAAATAAATACGTGTGTAAAGAAGGGTATAAGGTAAAATCAATTTTCAATTTATCGTATCGAGGATCTATCTGATGAACCTAGCCGGTTTTAGAAGTCCATATATCATTTGACGTCAATTCCACATTCTATGTCTACCACCTGAAGTCGCCAAAGGTGTATATTTTGGTACGGAAGGTATAGTACTTGGAGTTACCTCCCGTAGAAAGTACCGTGCACAGCTATATCAAGTGAAGAACCCCGTTTATTACCTTTCTATAGAATTTTCACCCAGTATAGTCACCTCTTTATATACTTTATATAATGGTAAACTAGTTTTATCTGATGATACCATCTCGTACGAATTTCTATGTAGAAAGTGAAATCAGATCTAGTAACACCTTATATAGGTTGGTATAGATTGTTTTCTTCATGTGAAGTCACTTTGTCTTAAAATTTAATTTTCTATGATTTATTAGATAAATGGACTTCCCGTAAAAAAATCCGTATATATAGCCTTTCAGTGTGAAGTATCTTTCTTCTACACATTCGTATAGAAATTATATTCAAAGCCACCTCCCGTGTACATGTATGCATGGAAGCTCTATCAGGTAAATCACTGTCCTTTCAAATTACCGTATGAAACATATATCCGATGTTACTTGATTTTATATGTCCGTATATGAGCGTTATCATATAAAGTCAACACTATTTTGTTATAGAGAGTACATGATTTAGAGATACCTCCCGTAAAAAGTAAAAATAGTTATTTCACGGAAGTAACGCATTTTTATATGTATGTATAAAATGTCTATCAGGTTAAGTCACCCTTCCTTTATATGAAACTGAACTAATTTTATCTGGAGATATCATCACTAGTACAAATTTCCGCGTAGAAAATTATATCAGATTTCGTAACCTTTTATATATGTCGGTATGGAAAGTGTATCGGGCGAAGACTTCCCGAATATATGTCTATATATATAGCCTATCAATGTAAAGTATATTTCTTCTACGTGTGTATCGGTGAAGTCACCTCCCGTATGTAAGCGTGTATAAAATGCGTTTTATGTGAAGACACCTCAATTTTAGAATTACCATGTGGAGCATCTATCTGTTGAAGTTACCCAGTTTTAAAGTCTATCATACGAAGTCAACTCTGCTTTATCTTCCGATGGCAACCAAATGAAGTCAACTAAATGCATTTCAGTACAAAAAAGATATCACTGGAAATTACTTCCTGTATAAAGTACCGCATATAGACTTAAATAAGTTGAAGTAACCCCTTTTATATGCAAGTTAATGAAGTAAAATAAAAATCCGTAAATATAACGGAGCCACGTGCAACCAATTTCAAATCATAACTTCATTTCCGGTGTCTGCTAATCATGCCGTAATATATGTACGTCATTGGAACAACCTTTTTAAGGGTTGTCTCCGTGGCGTAACGTTATATGCGGCATGCTTTGTAGGCTAGGCGAAGCCGCCGCACGGTTTAAATTTACAACATATATACCATATGCACCTACATGGACGTCCGCTGGTGTCGAGGATGTGATATCCCTACCTCGGAACCGAGCCACGTGCAACCAATTTCAAATCATAACTTCATTTCCGGTGTCTGCTAATTATGCCGTAATATATGTACGTCATTGGAACAACCTTTTTTAATATTGTCTCCGTGGCGTAACATTATATGCGGCATGCTTTGTAGACTAGGCGAAGCCGCCGCACGGTTTAAATTTACAACATATATAACATATGCACCTACATGGACGTCCGCTGGTGTCAAGGATGTGATATACCTACCTCGGAACCGAGCCAAGTGCAACCAATTTCCGGTGTCTGCTAATCATGCCGTAATATATGTACGTCATTGGAACAACCTTTTTTAGGGATGTCTCCGTTTCAACATTTTGATAGCACGAATGCCAAGAGCATTTACCCCGCAAGGAAATGTTAATAGGGAGAGTTGAACGGAGGTGTAACAAATATACTGTCCAATGTTCTGAATAGTAAAATATTGTAAGATGTCGTAATATGTCTTTTGATTCCACTTTGAAATCAACTTTATAACGCAATATAAAGTTCTCAGAGAGGCCAATGCACCAATTTAAAAGTTAAGACCCGTTTGGACCATTTTGTTTTTGGTTGTATGCCTGTGTGGATGCGGATGTTTATGTGTGTTTTCAGAAAAGAAAAAGAAATATTTTCAAGAAACAAAGTGGAGAAAAATATTTCAATAAACCATCATCGATCATTAACTAAGTACCTTATTCATAATTATTGCTCTTGTATTGTTGTTAATACAAGGGTGTATGAAGTAGCTAATTGAGATTATCCAATTAGCCAATTGACACAGACAACCTGTGTCTCACTCTTACTTAAAACAACGTATTTTGTAACAACATGTTATGTACAGAGTATAATGTGTTTATTGCAAAGAGATTTAAAGCATTAATGAAATAAACTATTATATATACAAAAACAATACAGAAAACTTAAAAGCAGATAGATTGTATTTATATTTATATGCAAGTTTCATAAAAGAATTTTCACTAATGGATTTTTCTGGATTCAGTTCAAATTCAGTCATAAAACTGTCTCTAGTCTTAAAGGACATACCACTGAGTGAAAACGAGGAAGTTATTGTTTAAAAATTTTTATATCATCAAATAAATACGGAAATAGACAAAGACAAATAGACATTTGATTGTACGTTATTTTACATATCTATCACGTATTCTGTAACATATTAACAAACTGTAGCCATATCTGGGAAGTTTTTGATATACATTTTAACTGCGTACTGCAAGATTTATAATGTACTACATGCGTGATTTATACTGTCCATCACTATGACTCTGTTCGAATTTAAATGGTCATATGGTTTATTATCACCGTCGTCGACGCTCTCGTTTTCATTTTCCGTCATCACAGGTGACTGTAATGTTAGTTCATCAATGCATTCATACACATCCTCCTCGTATATGACCTCTGTGCCGGAAACCATGTCCATATTTTGTATTTCACTTGAAGAAAACATTAAAGATATGCAAAATTTACTTCGTTAAATCACCAGTCCTTATATCTCAATTTCCTTGGGATGATTGAAAATAACCTTTTTATAAGATAACTAATCCAATGTAATATTATCTGTGCTCTAGATCTTTAGAGTCTTATTGTACATATCTATTTCCCTCATTAAAAAATTTATTCAATAGTACATTGTAAACTTACTTCTTTTTGCTGTTTAGGAACCGGAAGACAGTAATGTTTATTGATAAGGCGATGACAATGAAGGCAACTACAAAAATAACTCTGTGAATTAGTTACTTATGCATGATAGATCTTTTCAAACTCAGTGAACTAAGATGTTGTCCGAAAGCACTTTCACCTCTGTCAAGCCAATCTCAAGGCAAGATTCTTACTATTTTCTTGATACACTATTGTCCTTCACTACTTACAACTGATCGATATTATATATATAATATATTCATAAAAGAATATATATATATATATATATATATATATATATATATATATATATATATATATATATATATATATATATATATATATATATATATATATATATATATATATATATATATGATTAAGTAATCGTACTATGGCATGAATTAATAAACAAAAGGAGCACATAGCAGACGAATTACGCCCATCCATTGCCCCTTAAGGTCAAACTACATATCTGTAACTGCAGGACTTACTCATTCATATAGAATCATTCCCATAAAATCATCTGTAACTGTATTTGTTCAGAATGTGTAAAGAATATTAGTTATACATATAGGTGGAATTCTCACTGCTTGGTTTCTGATCAAGACGTTAACGGTTCGACTCCCGGCGTGCACACATTTTGTTTTTGGTCATCTCTTTGTAGGAGAGAGTGAAAACCGAAGGGTGCTCATTATAGTGTTAGTCATTCTGCTAAAATGTATTCTAAGATATCTAAAATATAATGTAATAGATAATGTTTGTTCAGGACATGTATTTTTAAGCACATCTTTGGGTGATTGTATTTCTTTCAAGCCAAATATTTTAATATTAATAGATTTCCGTTATATTAGGAATATTTACATTTACGTGGATGTTCCCGCACTGTAATGTTTACTCCGTAAGCCGGAAAACTACATTTTGTCATCTTACATAAGTAGACGCCATGATTATTTACATTGTCAAGTTTGTCGAAAATAGAAAGGTCAATATTCGATCCTGACATTCACCAACATATCTATTAATAAGGAATATACTTAATCAAGTGCGAATCCCCGTCTTAAATTTATATCTATTTTAATAACGTGTAAATCTGCAAGATAGGGTCATGTAAATATTATTTCACATACTTTTGGTAAATTTTAAATTGCGATTTGTCTCTATGAATATCCTATTTTTGCAGGAAATGGGAAGGTGGACGCACAACGGTGAACTACACCAAATGAACGACCATTGTCAATTTACGTGATCGTCCTAACTTGATGCCGAAATGTTTTGTTAAGTCTTATCTATCCTAATTCAAAGTTTTGCTATGCATGTTTAAGACAGTTTTCTTTCAACACCGGTCCTCTTTGTAAGAAATCAGATAAGTGGCTACATATCAATGGAAGGAAAAACAATCTGCATTGTTATTGACCTAAACAATGCAGGTTGAATTGAGTTCATAATGTAAGACACTAAAGTAACTGGTACTGTGTGATTGTAGCACTCACAAAGTACCACAGTTGACATTTGGAGAACCCTGGCAATCAGAAGTGAGATGTCCAGAAGATGTGTCTCCTATGTGGTTAGCCAGACGTTTAACATAAATACCCCACAGTAAGGACAACACATAAAACATGACTGTGAATACAATGAAATCGTCATCGCCACGCAAGATCCGAACAAGGGTATTCACATTTCAGTCAAACCTTCCCCGGAAATCCTTTTTTACATTCTTCAAACCGCAAACGTAAGAAGTGCGACAATAATAAGAAATATGATATGATTATTGTTATGTTACTGTGAAACTCAAAATGAACATTGATGGAATCAACAGTAAGATTACATTGAACCATTAAATAAAACTTTTATCAGAAAAGATGGGGAACATTCTATAAATTCAATGAAATGTATGTAAAGATTATAGATTTTGAATAAAACATTTACCGACGGCTGAGATTGTTGCAATGCTGGTTGTCATCGATATTGTTTTCTCGGAACCTGCAAAATAATATTTTTAGTGAGGAGCAAAAAAGGATTTCAAATAAATGATGTTTGAATAAATCACGAAAGGAGTAATATCCAAAAATATGTTCATATAAGAACTGGGTGCATATATCATTATAGAATTATTTTACCACTTTCTGTTGAGTGTTCAATTCTTGATTCGGTGTTCATATATGCATTGCTTGACGCGTTGCTAAATGCACTAAGTGTTGTTGAGTTGCTATTATTTCTTGATACTCGGGTGGATGGAGCCGTCGATGTTGAGTTTTTACTGAAATAATGTTCTATTTCGATGAGTCAAAGTGGTTTCATTAATATATTAAAAGCACATTATATTTAATGAAGGAAAAGCCAAATGAAAGGAGAATATAGTGAAAAGGAATAATGGTATCTTATATCACTTACTTTGAATTAGTAGTGAGGGTCTGTTCGAGGAAACAAATTGGATCTTCAAAGATAAAATGTTCTATTTGTCATTTTATTATGCAAATTAATATGAACATTACATCAAACTGAAACACAATTCTTCCACAAGTATGGTAATCATCGTCATTTCTTTTCTAATTCAGCTGCAAGGCAAAATCGCATGAGACATGCAATAAGAAGAACATATATTACAATTACTTTCATTAAAATGTAATGACAATATGGACTATAAAATGTTAATTGATAGAGTTTATGGTGGCTGGGTCTATTTCTGGGGAAATGCAACAGCAGAATAGAATGGGCAAAATATAGAAGAAAAAATTCAATATAAAGAAAATAACAAATATTTAATGTAAATATGTGTTCTTTGATTGTAAAGATTTTGTGGTGTGCAGAACGACCGGGCAGTAAATGCAATAACATAATGCAAACTAACATAGTCCGAAATTCAAATCTAAGTAGAGTTGAACCATAGGTATTTCTTTATCTTTAGGATGCAAAAATGATTTGAGATTGAATCACATCTTTTCCTTTTCCTTGTAGAAAGAGGTTTTTAGTCTCATGTTGCGATTTTCGTTCGCATAGTCTATTGCAGTGGGATTTTCGAAAAGGCATGACCACTTTTCTAGTATAATTTTGTAGTGTAGTAAGCGCTTCTCCTCACTTTGTTTAGAATAAATATTAGTACATATATACGTTATAATTGTGTGCATCAGATGTGCATTTCGATAAGTTATGTCTCATCAGTTATGCCCGTGGCCATATCATTGGAATTCTCTTAATGATAAATATTTGAAGAGCAGTTTTGGAATCAAAGTGATTTTCTCATGACTCCTGGAAAGTTATGTTAAAACTGAGCAAGACAAAATATTTCTATTTTTCGTTACCATTTGCTGGCAAGTTTGACGACGCTTCATCGGAATGATCTCTTACAAACATTTGTGAAACAAATATTGCCAAGTTATCTAACATATCATCTTGAATATCTTAATACTTGACGATGCCCTGTAATGTCATAGCATTTTGTATATTATTAATGTTTTCTCCCTTTAGCAATTTTTCAATCTAAAAATGATAAAAGACAACTAACTTCTTCTTTTTATTCTTCATTGTTATTATTATTATTATTATTATTATTATTATTATTATTATTATTATTATTATTATTGTTGTTGTTGTTGTTGTTGTTGTTGTTGTTGTTGTTGTTGTTGTTGTTATTAATCATCATCAGCATCATCAACACCATCATCATTATTTTCCCCTTCTTCTTTTTACTACTTTGGTGCAGGATTCCTGATAAAATCAAAATATGCACATGTGTTGTTGTATGTCATCTACTTACTCCATTTAAAATAAAATGCAACTATATGTTATTACATATACCAAATATTTGGACATTTAACAACAGATATTCATAAAGACAAGTTCTTCACCTTTCGGTATTCTTTTACACTTTTGCAGTTGTAATGTGTTGTTGAATTGTAATTACAGATTAGTACTACTATTAACATACGTTTGATTATTGCATTTTCAAAACTTACATTTATACAGTTGGTCGCTTTTAAAATTTTCCTTCGGTAAAAGTTTTTCATTACATTTTCCGGTCAGATTAAGTGTATTGTTTCTACAATTCCAATGATGTAAAACTGCTGAACTGAGTAGAAATGTAGGACAATCTGTAATGAAAATGTCTATAAAACTCCACATCGCATAATATACCCTGCTTCTTTTGCTAATGGTTCTGCTTATTTCCTGCAGTTAAGACTCATATTTTCATCGTTCACTACAAATAAATAGTATAAACCCATATTTGCTATATTCGATAAACGGAAATGAAGGACTTAAATATCATTTACTTTTTTCTTTTTCATTTTAGTATTGTCTGTTATTATTTGAATTACGATATTATACGAATGAAACGTAATGTAAATACACGTTACGATAATAATAATAATGATAATAATAATAATAATAATAATAATAATAATAATAATAATAATAATAATAATAATAATAATAATAATGATAATAATAATAATAATAATAATAATAACAATAACAACAACAATAATAATAATAATAATAATAATAATAATGATAATAAATAAATCAATAAATAAATAAATAGAGAAAATTATTTAAAAAAAAAAAGGAAAAATAGACTAAAATAAAATAAAAATTATTCCCCTGTTATTTAAGTGTAAATTATGTTAATATTACTATCCACATACAAACAAACTAACAACGCGTGTAAAGTTTCGCTGGGAGTGCCAGACTGTATATTTACATGAGTGTTCCTTTAACAAATTAGTATTTTTCACCAAAGTACAACTATTATGATATTGTTAAAATGACTTGTTGCTCTCAAGAAGAACCAGGATGACATATTGGGAATATTATTATTCAAATCATTGAACGCAATGAATGTCTATAGCACACCACTTCTTATATCTGTCGTTTTCGAGATTAGAAATATGTCACTTCCTGTTACCACGTCCTCTTTTTTCAATATCTACTTTCAAGATAACGTTCACAAGTCTGTGTTCATCGTTCTAGTACCATAAGCATGTGTGGCAGATAGCATTCTGAATAAATGTTATGAGAAATAAAATTGTAACCGGTAAACATAGTAGGTTCTCGTACCACAATATGTAAATCCAATTAAATCTTCGATCTCAGTTATATATATGAATTGATCATAAGTCAACAAAGACTCCAGCATTAAAAAAAAAATCAAATTAAACACATATTGGGGTTTTTTTTATTACCTAGAGAATTCATTAAAATATTTTTCAATTTTTAGCTGTTCTTCCTTTGGTGCATCGATGTTTATTAAAATATACTTTTCCTTTCTGACTTGGATATAACAGTGTCATGATCATCTGGGAAATCTGCCGGAGACATTAAATAGAAATGTAGGTTTTTTCTTCAAAATTTATATTCAACGGACCCTCCCAAAACAGTGAGGGTTCTTTAACTAGTCACGTGATCAACGTTTTACTGTCTCCCCCCAAAGCAGGACACCGCTGCATCAATGGTTAGAGTCGGATCCGGACCTCTAGTTCAGGCGTTCAGCACCTCATCCACTGAGCTTTACATACATATGTACATACCTACGTACGTATGTACGTACCTACCTACCTACCTTCCCAAATGTACCTATTATCGTACGCACCTACTTACTTACATGTACCTACCTACTTACATGTACCTACCTACCTACATGTACTTACCTACCTACCTACCTACATACCTACTTACCTTCCTACCTACCTACCTACCTACCTACATACATACATATATACATACATACATACATACATACATACATACATAACCTACCTAAATACCTGCCTACCTACAAACATACGTACATGTACATAGGCAAACACACATAGCTACGTACGTGCATGCATACATACATACATACATATGTGTCAGTAAAACCTGTTTAATCAAACCCGTATCCACTAAATTGGTCACAGGTTCTTAGGTCCATAGTACGTAGGTACAATATTCTAATCTTCTTGTAAGCTTCCCTGGAATTTGTGACGCCTTTTATCGATTATTACATTGATGACTCTATTTTTCTGTTCATTATAAGCATCAGAAATAAGTAAAGAACATCCAAGTAAATTAACATCTTAAGCTGTTTTACATTGCTGAATGGAGTCTGTAAGCACGTTGTCTCAGCTACTCTTAGCTTTAACATATTTACTATTCATTCTCAGCCAAAGGAAAATTCAGTCCAAATACACTGACTTTATATAGGAAAATATTAGAAGGCATATTTTCGGTATCACAGAGCTGATTATTACACGTGTTGTTTCCCTATATGATGCTCATATGAGGTGTAAGGCGTATGTTCCTCCTCTTTACAGCAATTACAGAGATTTTTCATTTTTACACTAGGACAGAACATAATCATCTTCTAAATAATAGATACATTGCGGTTTTCGATTCCTTACTATTATTTTCTGATTGTGAATTACATTTTTCAAAATTATTACTTGAGAAAAATTATACACTTTGTTGATACATATTACAAAATATACATTCTGATGTCACTGTACATGAAGAGCTGATCAGAAACCTTTGTTTGATTTAATGTTAATGATTGCTCGGTGTAATCGTATTATAAATTCAATGAAGATTATAGTGGACTGATTTTTCTTTAGTCTTATCTATCACTGCGCGATGTAAACTGGCTGTAAATAGTATTTTCCATCACTGAATTACCAATTATAGACAAAATAGTACCTTTCATTGTAATATTTTCTATACATTTTACATTTATTACTTTATAAGGAAAATGGCGAAGTTGATTTACCTATTTATTTAAGACTGAATTATTGATTAAATCTTTGAATTGTCTTTTTTGTCTAGATGGAATAAAATCAAGCACATCCTTACAAAATATGTGACCATATTTAAAATGTATTTATACATACCAGGCCAATCAGGGTTAATACCAACAATACATATTTTGTTGATCCCCATCCAAAAACATTCAAGAGTCTTTTAAGTTCTCAATGAAAGAAAAGGCAGACATTTTACTACTCTGTCCAAAGGGCTGATAGGATGACAGACGATAAACTATCAACTCCAAAAAATTATTTCTAACAGACGACAGCTGACACTGTGTCTTGGGTTATAAAACAAGTATGGTACCATTAAGATTTCAGACTCACTCTCATTGAATGACTTACCGTATGCTTAACACATCTCTGTGCATTGCATATACATGTATATATTATGTATAATAAAAGCCTAAGATAAAGTAATTTTTTTCTTACATTGCGGAGGCAGAACACGTGGCAGGAAACAAAACTCCTTCAGTGTACCATTCTCCGTAAATCCACAGTGATACGTAGTATCTAAGCAGGTAAACCCTCGACTTCTTTTCATCCATGTTGTTTTGTCAGCTGGACAAGTAGACACAAGATACACAAGAAAGAAGATAAGAACTGTGCATATATAAATCGTATAAATACACCTACAGAATCTCATATCTGAATACGTGTATTTCCATCAAATGTTTGCACTCTCCAACAAGGACACAAGGAACTATATAGTGTTATTTCAATGAAGAATTGATTGGCGAAACAAGGAAGTAGAACATATTTAAAAAAAATTGTTTATTATAAACGGTGCTTTCCTTTTCAATTATGTAATAAGGACATTGTTCCATATCTATTGATGTTCGTGTGTGGAATTCTTTATATGAGTTTTACATATGTATAGTTAATTTAGATTTTAGGTTAATCAACATTTAATTTGGTAAGAAGCTTGATCTACGAATATTGCTGGGTTTGATCGAAAGTCAATATTATATCTATCATTATGATGCCAGATACTCTCAGAAAGTCGTATGCGATTTCCAATGCTTTGTAACGATTATATGAATTTCTTGGCCCAATGACTATTGAAATTCACGATGTCAGAGTTGTGATGTACTTTCCCCAGCACGGAATGTATTTGGAACTTCATAAAACCATACAAACCAGGAAAGAGAAAATTATGAGAAGACGCTGCATATCAGTTAGACCTATTTAAAAAATTAACGTAGGAGTTTTCAACGTTTTCTTTATTGATACAGATATTTCCCTGAATTCAGTCACAAACTTCCTCTGAGAATATACTACAGGTTAAGTTTCCGTTTGAGCTGGATATCTGCATTATACTCTATTTTATGGTTGACAGTATTTCAAGACTTTTCCTTATCGTGGATATATGTATTGCTTTGAAATTTATTGATAATCTCGCTTTTGGAGAAAGACTTGTCCAGTAAAAATAGCATCCGGATTATTGAATCCAAGATAGATACTGACCGTTAGGCCAAAAAAAGTCGATACTTATACTATTCATATTGAGGGGACAATGAAAATCATTGTTTAAGTTAAGGGGTCAGTGATCAAAATTACGTGTAAAACATTGTATAAAAATATTGTAAACATAAGAAGCTAAAACAGAAGCTATATAACCATGCTGTATTGACACAGATCGCCAAGGACATGCACGCAAAACATGATGACAGTAAAATGAACAGAGAAAACGACATAAGAAATGTATAAGATTTTATTGCAGCTGTGATGTCGACTTAGGACATTCATTTAAAATGACATCCTCAATCAATTGGTATAGTTAACCGGTTTACAGGTGTCCATATTGCCACTCACCGCAAAAGCAGCACAAGCAAAGGACACACATTCAAAAATTTATAAATAATCCTTCATATAGAACATGGATCAACGGGTTTTTAAGTACGAGGGGTTATAAAAACGTAGAAACGTGTTATGCGACAATATGCTAGTATCAAATATATGTAAGGCGACATCCACATAATTATACCGTGCTCTACATGTGAGCATGGATCTTTGATCAGTGGGAATCCCAACTAACAGTCAGAGGGGACGAGGCTAAGGACCTTGACGCCTTCGAAAAGGTTTTCGGCAAGGCGCGTCTTAGAGTCCACACCGCCCTGTTACCGTGCAAGGCTAACGGAAAAATTTGTTTAAGGCTGTATAAGGGCACATCACTAGACTTATCGTCTTTAACATGATCTCGGGGTCATACTTGCTATGTCGAAGGCATTTAATCATTTCAGAACATGTCGATATCAAATCGGCACCTTTAACATCCTTTGTTTGTACTAGATCACCGTGGAGAAATTCCGAATATAAAAAAAAAAAAAAAAAACAAATCTCCTGGCAAAAAATGTTAGTCTTGGTACAAATACTCCCTATATCAAGATTGCAATTGTTTTTTTGGTCAAAATTTAAAGTCATATACTAAAAAATGTTTCTAAAGTCTGTGAACAATGATACATAAATCATTTCGGCTAAGACCGCCATATTAGTTGTACTTAACAGTGATGTCGAGAGGACAACACCTATAATTCTTTGTCGGAGAATCCAATCATAGACAAAATTAAGAATATGCAAAACAAGTAAGGATGAGTTTAAATAAGAAGACGAGCTTACCGTCAAAGGTATTATGACATTCCTATATATTAGGAATTCAGTAAAAAAAAAAACAAAACAAAAAAAAAAAAATAATAATAATAATATTAATAAAAAAACAACAAAATAAAACAGCAACAACAACAAAAAAAAAAACCAAAAAACAAAAAACAAACAAACAAACAAACAAACAAACAAACAAACGAAACACAGATGAAGAATCAAGACTTCCGAGAAGACATTTCCATCAGGGGTAGCGAAAACGATGAAGATAATATGTATTTAGCAAGAAGAGCTCTCGTGGTCACTCGCCTCAAACTCAGGCCAGACATTCCGAGCAATTATAACAATGAAACCCCCATTAGTTTCAAATGCGTTTTTCTGATAGATACCGTGATCAAGAAATATCGGGAATATGAAAATATGTCAGGACGCTGAATGCCAGAAGAAGAGGAATGTGGACTCATCATGTGGAAGAAATTCCAGATAGCGTTAGCTCTGCATTACTGTCTTAAGTTCATCGACATTTTCCAGAGAGAGAGAGAGAGACCTAGGAAACAATTAAAATTGTTTTACAAGAGAAAATTGAAAAACAACATGTATCCAAAAATTCTTTGACATATTTTTCTCGAAACAAAATAACGTCATGCCCATGCCAGGTTTGATCGAAAGTCAATACTATATCCATTATTAAGATGTTGGATACTCTCAAAATGTCGTAAGCAATGTGCTTTGCAACGTGTATAATATGAACTCATTTCCCTGCCCAAATGAAGATTTCAATTTACGATATCAAAATTGTGATGAACTTTCCACAGCACGAAATGTAACTGAAACCACATCAAACCATACAAACCTGAAAAGGGTATTTTATGAGAAGATGCTGTATATTTCGTATGAGGTAGATAGACTTGTAAACAAATTAACAAATTTCATCAATGGAAAAACAAAGAACGTGTTTGTGTCGTCTGCATGGCCATTTTAAGCACGGATCATAAATGTTGTGTACAAAACAAGCAATGCAGAAGAATAGGAAGAATGAGAAGAATGAGGGCAAGAAGAAGAAGAAGAAGAAGAAGAAGAAGAACAACAACAACAACAACAACAACAAGAGTAAGAACAAAATGAAGAGAAGGAGGTATTCATGTGTCATTAGCAACCACAAATAAAAAAAACTCGTGTAACAAGACACGATAAGACTGTCAATTCTTCTTACTCTTTGTTGCCAATTGAATATGAATAAAATTCGATATCGTAACTAAAGAAACTGCACATTCCTCCATTTATTGAACGCTCCAGTCAACCAACACTGCTTGGACAATCGCAAATCTTCTCCCTGGTTATTCGAATTCGGATTCTGACCTACATTTACTGGATTCCTAAGATGCACAAAAACTCCTAAAAACATAGGTTTATCATCGGATCTTCTAGATGCTGCACCAAACCCCTATCCCTGTCGCCTATGAAAACACTGACTCGCATCAAACATGGTCTTCAATAATACTGTGAAACAGCATACTCCTGAAGGGGAACCAATCAGATGTGGATCCTGAGGAATTCTAGACTCTCTTGTCCTTGATTTTAGAATTGATAAAATTCACTCTAGTCTAGATGGAGATCGAAAGCACATGTTAGGGCATTAGCCTAGCCTTAGGTCCACAAGTGTGCTGACCTCTACTCTTAAATTGCAAAAGCTATAAGATCTACAATTTTCACACATGTTTAAAATATATGGCAACTTCCAAGATTATGTAGCTGACGTCACAACATAGCTCCACTCCGCTAAGTACACTATCCATATAGATTCTGTTTCACAAAAGATTCGCCGTAGTGAGCGCCCTCTGTCGTCATAATGGTGCATTACCGTACAAATGTTGAAAAACAAATCACGAATGATGAAATGCGAATGTCGAACTAACATTGCACGGATCAACAAATAACAAGTTTCTGAAAACTGCAATTTACGGAAGATCAGATAAGAATTACGGAGATATACATTTTGAATTACAATGAACGAATAAAGCATTAACTTCTTATACATTTATACAGACAACATTTTATATCTTCATTTTGTAAACGGACAGTTATATACTACAGATGTAAAGTTACCGATTAACATTTTGATGTTTACAATCACCCAATAACGCATTTCACAACAACAAATGCATATTTAAGAATATTTGAGCTTGTCTCTCAATATTCTCATTTACCGTGGTATTGGTAAGAAAGGTAACTCTCTTTGTTGTTTGCTATTTGTTATTTGGGTTATCTTTCGTGCATATATGTAAATTTTGGATGTTTTCATTTAATCTGCGTAATTGTTCAATTCCAAGATCCCTCTAGCGCTAATTGAAAATTGTGAACAAAGGAAGTTTGCTGTTAAAGAATTCTAGAAGTTTTGGACATTCTTCTGCACATTGGTGTCGGATATTTATGTATCTACACGTTGGTGGTATCGTTCTCAATTTCTTTCATGTAATTATTTTTAAGAAAACAACTTGGTAATACTGTCTTCGTAAAGCCTCGTCGCCCTCTCTAACTCTGTCAGGGAGGCCATTTGCAATTTTGTATCGAGATTGTGTCGTTTTTTAAATGTACGCTGCGCTAGCTACACGTCTTTAAACAAGCAAAAACAAGCTTTTTCAGTACTGGTATAATAATAATAATAATAATAATAATAATAAATATTTGAGGGAGATTACTACGACGCAGTTATGCTGAGATATATAAGTTTATCTTAGTTTGCTTAGATCTAATTAGACGATAGCTGCTATGATACGTTTTGTATCTACAATATTTATATATATATATATTTTTTTGGTTTAATGTTGTTTAATAACTAGCATATAACTTATCAAGTATATTCCTTTCAGTATATAACTGTACAGTTGACCACGGGTTTTGACCATGCCTTCAAATAAAAGTAAAGTAACGTCCAGGAAACGGAGGGTCCACGAGTCATATGCCAGGGCGTCCAACACTACAAGTCCTCTGGAGAGTACATTTTCAGCGACATCTACGAGTACTACCTGTACTGTTAACACTACTCAGGGGACTCTGTCTGACATGATTCAGACAGAGCAAGTAAAAGGTACAGTACACGATACGGATTTACTTATCCCTAGTGTTGATTTGTCTGCAATAAATCCTCAACCCCTACCTTCAGTATCTCTTAAACTGGGGTACAGTGTTGATCATGCTACTCGTGTTAAAATTATATCGGGAGAGTACATAACCCTTAGTACTTTGCTTAGGTCTGGTAATACAGACCAAACTGCCAATGTTTTCCAAGTGAATAACAATGGTGAGTTAATACTGAAACCTAAGGCTGGTCCTCGCATCACCACAATTGATCAGTGGCTTGATGCCTTCACAATTTTTATAAGTGTTTATTTGTCTGCTCATAACACAAAAACACAAGACTTGCTGAAATATATGAATGAGGTTCGTACATTTGCGAAAATGGGTGGTAATTTTGTTCAATATGATGAACAATTTAGACTTAAATTGACAACAAATTGTCTTACTTCCTGGGATTTTGTAGATATGGAACTCTGGCTTAGTGTGCAGTACCAAACACATCATATCCTTCACCTTTGGTCTCCGCTTCACCGAAGTGTTGTTATGACCACAATAATTCTGTTACCTGCTCTAAGCCTAACTGCCCATATGCACACATTTGCTTGAGACCTCAGTGCAATAAACCTCATTCAGCAATACATTGCACACGTGTCCGCAATGTTAGTAACCCGCCCACTAGAAATATAAGACCACAACTAATTTTTTCTGCTAGCTTTCCCCAAAGATTCGGTTTCAGACCCGTCCGCCCTCTCCAAAGAATTAATGGCTTTAGGCACATCACCAATTAAAGTGAAAGTTATAATTCCTTACATTGACTCCTACCCAGACAGGCAAACATCTTGTGAACTTAAACTTGGTCTTCAGTTCGGGTTTCCCTTACATTACAGTGGCCAAAGAACTGGCCTATTTGCAAGAAACTTATTATCAGCAAAAACACATAGTAAGGAACTACATGCAAAAATACTGGAAGAAGTTTCTAGTGGTAGAATGTCCGGTCCCTTTGTCTCTCCTCCCTTTCCCAATTTCCATGTCTCCCCCATAGGTGTTGTACCAAAGGCAGATGGTGGTTGGAGAATGATAGCACACTTATCTTATCCCCCTCAGGCCAGCATCAATGACTTCATTGATAGTTCAAATACCTCTGTTAGGTATACTTCATTTGATAAAGTGATTGAAACAATTGCTGACGTAGGTCCTCGTGCCTACCTCGGAAAAATGGATATTAAAAGTGCATTTCGTCTCCTGTGTGTTCACCCAAATGATTTTCCTTTACTTGGTTTCTATTTTCAAGTTTTATGTGGACAAATGCCTCCCATTTGGCTGTTCAGTATCCTGCTAAACATTTGAAAAATTTGCAACTTTTCTTGAATGGCTTATTAAATCAAAAGCAAACTCTCACACCATTCACCATTATTTAGATGATTTCATTTTTATTGCCTCCTTTGCCAACGAAACAACAGAACTTAAGAGTGCTTTTCAAAATTTGTGTGATGAATTAGGTATTCCGATAAACATAAACAAAACTGAAGGTCCATCTACTTCTATAAAATATTTAGGCCTCCTCATTGATACTGTCAGTGAAACCATATCCATTCCTTCTGAAAAAAATTTGATGAATTGAGAGCACTGTTAGAAAAGCTTTCTGTCAAATAAAAATTACACTTTTTCAGTCAGCTTTTTCAGTCTTTAGCTGGAAAGCTGGCCTTCGCATGTTAGGCAATAAGAGGTGATAGGGCATTTATCAGACGCATGTACAATGCTATGGCTGGTTACTCAACACCTAATCATCATATTCGCTTGACAAATGAAATAAAGCAAGATATTCGCATTTGGATATATTTCTTACAAAACTTTAATGGTGTTACTTATTTTCCTGAACGCTGTTGGTCCACTAATGAAAGCTTGCATCTCTACACTGACAGCGCTGGTAATGCACAGCTTGGTTGTGGTGCCATATTAGGTACAAGCTGGGCATTATAAATACCCAAACTTCAAAATCTATACGTATCATGATGTTGTTGCGTCCTTTAGTACTGGTGTTAATGGAAAAAACATATTTAAAGCTGTGCACATTGCGGGTAAATTGAATTTAGCTGCTGATGCTCTTTCTCGCATGCAGTGGGACAGATTTTATGCAGAGGAACCACATGCAAGCAAAACTCCAACCCATGTAACCCTCTCATTTCTGAAGCTTCTTTGCAAGGTGAAATAGCAAATCTATGGAACCAATCAATGGCACATAACACACGACAAGCATATGCAGTTGGAATTAGGACTTTTGAATCATTTTGCACATCCTGAAATATCCCTACAAGTTATCCACCAAGTCTACAAACTATCGCCAAATTCATAGCCTTTATGTCATTGCAAGCATATTCTGCATCGACTGCTCGCTCTTATGTGGCTGCCATAAGCTTTAAATGTAAAGCTGAAACTGTTGAAGATACCACAAAATCTTTCACTATAACTAAACTCCTGGAAGGCTTTAAGCGCTCAAAAGCATCGCATGATCAACGCTGTCCAATAACTTTAGACATACTTAATCAAATACTTGCAGTTTTACCTTTAATATGCAAGACAAGTTATGAGGCCTGTCTCTTTTCATCTACTTGCGTTCTGGCATTTCATGCTTTCCTTGGGGTTGGGGAATTTACTACATGTACATCAAAAACCCGCAGTCAATCATCTACTTTGAATTTAACGGATATACAAGTATCCAAATCGTATATGGTGGTTCATATCCGTTCATCTAATACAGACCAACAAGGTCGTGGTATTAAAATTCTTGTACGTGCCACCCAAAACTCATCTTTCCCAGTTAAATGGATAAAGGAATTCCTCGAAATCCGCCCTGTTGTTCCTGGTCCATTTTCTGTCATTTAACTGGTTTACCAATGACTAGGAACCAGTTTGTAGCAATTTTGGCAAAAGCAGTGAAAGCTCTTGGTCTTAGTAGCGATCGCTATAAAAGTCATTCATTTCGTATCGGTGCAACATCCACAGCTACTATGCATGGTTTACCTGAGGATGCAATTCGGATAGCAGGGCGCTGGAAATCCTCAGCTTTTAAGTCATATATACGCATGCCATTTATCGCTTTGCCGCATGTAGCCTAAGTTTAGTATAAAAAAAAATTAACATAAATTAATTTCCCCCAAGATTTTACAGATATACCACACATCTGGATTTTCGGCTCTTCAATCATCAAGTACGCCTTTGGATACTTGAGACAAAATTCACTTGACATCAATCTTTGGATTAAAGGTAAACGTGTGGTGGCAGGGTTATAGCGGCCAGACTCTTGTTACAGCCAGAAGTCGGCTACAACACTTGATTAAATTTGGATACATACCTGACTGCATTATTATTCATTGTGGCGCAAATGATTTAGGTCACACCTCCATCAGGAAACTAAGAAGAATTATTACATACTTGCATGAATATTTAAAAGAAACTTTCACGCATGCAATGCTTTTTTTGGTCTTGTGCATTACCGCACCTAAATTGGCGTTACGCTGACCCTTCTATGTACCCTGTCATTGCAAAAACTAGGCAAAGATTAAATAGACACGCCATATCAACTTTCTCAGGTTTTGTGATAAAACACCCACAAATAACAACCATTGATGATGAGTTTTTAGCTCTGATGGCGTTCATTTAACCATTAAAGTTATCACCATTTTTCTGACAAATATTCAAAAGTGCTTGGAGTCTGTTTTTTGCCACCTGAAGTAAGTCATACCCTTGCCTAATCGCAACAGCTCTTTCCCGGAGTCTGTGTACATAATGTGTAGATAAAGCCGCGGTGGTACCCCTTCATGTAGAACATGTTGGTTGGTTTCACCAACTTCTTGAGTTGGTGTGATCATAGATCATGTGGCCATAAACCACTCAACATGTTCTAAATATAGACTTTTTTTTATAGTACATTGTAGTATGGATGGTTCAGTAGGTTAGGAAATTACACCAGCTATGCTGTCCATCTCATGCTCAATTTTGACTTCATTTACTATGGAACTGTTAATGTTAATGGATATGATAATGTTAGTATGGTACATGTCTACCATCTATGTGGTTGCCCTTGACAATTGGCATCCACTTAATGCATAATGTTGTATATACAATAATGGATAATGATCACAAATTGTTTTGTTTTATTGATTTGCATGAATAATGTGTCTATTCAATTTGTAATGTTTTGTATTGTTTATTCATAATGATAATGTGTTTAGTCAAGATGCAGGTTTGCCTGCGTAGGTTAAGTTTTCAAGGTCCACGATAATTAAGAATATTTGAGCTTGTCTCTCAATATTCTCATTTATCGTGGTATTGGTAAGAAAGGTAACTCTCTTTGTTGTTTGCTATTTGTTATTTGGGTTATCTTTCGTGCATATATGTAAATTTTGGATGTTTTCATTTAATCTGCGTAATTGTTCAATTTGAAGATCCCTCTAGCGATAATTGAAAATTGTGAACAAAGGAAGTTTGCTGTTAAACCCACCCATCCCTTCCTTGAAATAGGTTAATTTATCTTATTTGAACTTCGATTTATTTCTTTTCCATTGCATTGGTTTTCAGGAAATAAACGTGTTACATGATTTCTGCCTAGTTTATCTATTTTTCAGAGTCGCTGCTGCAGCTTCCTGGGTTTAAAGAATCATTTCCTGTTCTTTTCCTTAGTGTCTTCCCTCGTCGCGGTGGATTTTTACAGTACTTCGTATGCGTCTGCCATAAAGCACTCAACATGTTCTAAATATAGACTTTTTTTTAGTACATTGTAGTATGGATGGTTCAGTAGGTTAGGAAATTACACCAGCTATGCTGTCCATCTCATGCTCAATTTTGACTTCATTTACTATGGAACTGTTAATGTTAAGGGATATGATAATGTTAGTATGTTACATGTCTACCATCTATGTGGTTGCCCTTGACAATTGGCATCCACTTAATGCATAATGTTGTATATACAATAATGGATAATGATCACAAATTGTTTTGTTTTATTGATTTGCATGAATAATGTGTCTATTCAATTTGTAATGTTTTGCATTGTTTATTCATAATGATATTGTTTGTATTAAAATCCACCGCGGCCATTATTTTGCCAATAAAAATTTGAACTTAATAAATTCTATCATATTTTATTGCCTAATGTGTTTAGTCAAGATGCAGGTTTGCCTGCGTAAGTTAAGTATTCAAGGTCCACGATAAATAGAATATTAAACCCTTTGGCTTTCCATAAAAACGAGAGAGCACATATTTCATGAAGGAACACTGTCAGAAGTATATTAAAAACGAAATCATAAAAAATGCTGCAATTTCTAGTAGAGAATATTTTCGTGGTATTTGGAGGGACATTCATCGAGTTGACATACTTCCTCCTATATAATTTTTGCAACGGGTGCTGCATGCACACAGGGGACACTGACTCTATCCGGGCACCTGGTCTCACACCGGAATGTTGTATATTCTGAGGCTTGCAACAGTTTGTATGGAAGAATTTCATGATTTAGCGTCTCACATTTTGGACTTCGACACTGGATAACTAATCGGTACTTTTTCGTTGCGTATTGTTGACAAATGTGGTTGATGCATGCATCGGAAAGATAATAAAATGAGAACATTTCGTATATTGTTTATAGAAGGTTGTTCAGAGACATTTTGATAAAAACCTTATTACACAAACATGTACATGTAGTTCCATGTTAAATTTCTGATTTGGTCTGTTAAATATATGTAGGTTTTAAGTTATATCTCTTCTTTTCAGATGCAGAATTAAAATGACAGATTATCAAGAATAGATTATCAATGAGAGGACATTAAATAATGCAATCCTCACTATACCAAAGTTTCAACTTCTAAGAGGAATCATATTTCAGAAAATTCAGATTAGTATTATTACATGCACAATTTTTCCCCCATTCATTTCTTTTGTTTGTTAATCCTGAAATTGAGAAAAGGAGGACTATACAGTTTCAAAACACAAGAATTTAAATGTATTGTGTGCCAATTAATTTGTGAAAGTAGTATGTGCATGTTTATACATATAATGTATAAAAAACAATTGCAAATAATGAATGTGTTTATTCAAACTGATTAAAACCATATCTTTATTCCGATTCTCTATTTGTCCTATTGCGGATAAAGATCTGGCTAAAATCCGTAGGTGATCATGTTCTGATGAACTCTGATTTTCAGCCAATCAGTGGATCAGCTACAAGTTTTTGGGAAAGAAATTAACATTCCCTGTGTTCGAATGTCTGTTGCATATTGCGTCACTTGCTCGTGCCTAGTCGATTCTCTGATTAGCTATGTCATAAAATGATTCAGGCACCTTTGAAAACCTGAAAAAAAAATTCTGATTATCAAACATTATAGAAATTGCTGGGACTGTCAATCACCAGAGAGCCAACACCCAGGGAAGGTCAAGAACATAAGGATCAATTACAATTGTATATAATATTTGTATTCTTGATTACTCTAATTTGTATCCAAAATAGATTCTTGGTTGATTAAATGATTGTAAATACATATATATAACTCAATTCATCATACAGGTTCCTGGAAAATATCAGAGAAAATGAACATGGAACTATTCACTACAAATCAATTGAGCGAAATATTTGATTTTCCTGCAAGTTAGGTGAAATTGGCCGCGTTCTTAAAAAACGTTTCCCTTCCTTCACCTCAAAAATCAAAGAAGCAAGGAATGTTGGGAAAAGAAAATAACTATAATTCATGGAGTATCACTTGTTGAAAAGAATCTTGAGGAGAAGATAAAATTTGGAGATATCAAACGTATTAGTCTTCAGAAAAAAATGTTTCATCATTGAGTAACTGGACAGTCTATGAAAATAGGACTATTAACTGGTGATGTCATAGATGGAAACAGATTTGTCGTGGAAATCATCTTTGATGAGATTACTAGTACATACGCATTCATGATGCATGACAGTTGTATAGATTTAGCAAGTCTTGGGCTAAGCCATACTTATACAAATATCAAGCATCCAAAACATTATTATATATGTGAAGAAGCTAAACTTCTGTAGAGGGGTGGATGAAAACAAAATAACAAATGTGTTGGATCACAAGAATTTCAAGAAATACCTGTAGTCATAAAATGTTGAATAAAACTCAAATGTCTTCATTGTTACGTCAGTAAAATGCTCTCAGATACGGTCCTACACCTCACTTAACTCTACGGGCTCCTGTAAGGAAAATTTTCAGCGAGCCTCAACACTGTGATAAAATCAATGCTGCTGACCTTAAAAATGAAAATGAAAAAGATATAGCAACTGATTCAAATACGACTGTAGAACAGGAACGGAGAGTATAGAACCTAGTGTGCCCTCACACGAGAGTGATCATGAAGATTTTTCTCGCATTCTTGATGATATCTTTCCATTATGCAAAGAGGAAATGAAAATATTTCTCTTGTCCCAAAAACAGGCATTCGAAAGGCAGGCAAAAAGGAGAAGATAGAATTAAGATGTAATCAGAATTGGCCTTACCATTTGGTGTAGATCTCCTAGGGCATATGTAGACCTTAAGAATTATGGCTTTTTTGTGCTTCCATCCACTAGAACCCTCCAATATTATAAGAATTCTGTAAATCAGTTTTCTGGAATAAATAAAGATGTGTTATAGTAGATGAAAGTTGAAGCTGAGAATTGGAAAATTCCTGAAGATGGTCGTGATGGAGGCTTGATAATTGACGAAATGAGAGTTCAAGAAGACATTCAATTTTCTAAAATGGGATGAGGAATATCATTGATTGGTTTTACCAAGGAAACAAAATACATGGATAAAATCATCACTGAAAAAGAGCAGGTAACTTTTGCGAACCATGCATAACAGTTTGTATTATTAAGGAGTACTTGATTCGGGTTTCCTTTTGCTCATTTTGCTAGCACAGGAGCCACAGGATCTGAACTTTACATTTTGATGTGGGAAGCCATAAAATTCCTTGAATTGTTTGGTTTCCATGTAACCTTTATCAGTACGGGTGGTGCTCAAGCAAACAGAGATATGATGAACATTGTGCTTCCAAATAACAAAACGGACCAAACATATACATTTGTAAATATCATGAAACCAACAAATTTAATATCATTTGTCATGGGTGTTTCACATGTACTAAAAAGGATTAAGAACAATATCAGTAAAAGTGGCAACCAAGAAAAGGACAAACGGAACTTGATGTACAATGATTGTTTTATTCACTGGAACCACCGGAAGAATGCTTACACATGGGATACAACATCTAATCCTTTCCCTATTCATCGGAAGCTAACAAATGATCATGTATGTCTTACCAGTGAATCCAAGATGCGAAATCACTTGGCTGAAGATGTCCTGGATGTCCAGATGCTGAATGTAATGGCGACCTATCAAACAGTCTCTCCTGTGAAGATGCCAAAACGTTATCAGGAACAGTAGCCCTCCTCCAACAGACATCGACCATCATCTCAATATTCAGAGACTCGAGACCCATCAGTGAATCGTCCGACTGGAGACTGGAAAAATTAAGAAATATACTAAAGTGGTTTACGGAGTGCGAAATGTCAAATTTGAAGTCAGTGAAAATAAGGAGAGGTCCTTGACACACTTCAGACCAGACAAAATATATAATCATATATTGTGGGATTTGTAGAACACTGTACCATTAAACTCCGAAAACAACATGTATCAATAATTCCCAGTAGATTTAATAGTGATATAATCGAAAATGTGTTTAGTCAGCAAAGAGGTGTGCACAATGGCAACAACACAAGCCCTACCTATCTACTATGAATACTATCATCATGGGCCAGATATTCATATCCTGAAAATCCAAAAGGGAAAGGGGGGGGGGGGGGGGGGGGAGATCCAAAAAAATTATACACCCGTAATCCTCTGGCACATAGATAAAAAAAGAGTTAATCTAATCACCAATTAACAGGTATTTTTATTTCTATTTTGTAGAAGTTTTAAAACATGCTACATTTCAATTCTAATAGATTATGCAAGAAGAATAACATCCAAACATTTATTGTAAAATTCACCTTTGTATTACACATGATGAATCAACAAGTCTGGATATTTTTAATGTTCATTTTAGGAAGTACTGTATATATTCATTTTACGTTATATATGCAGACTGTTGAATTTTAACCTCTTGTAAAAAAAACCAACCAAATTATGTATTGTTTGGCATACAAAATCTGTTCACCTGCCGTAACTGTAAAAACATTTATCATCTTGTTGGCCTTATACAGGTATATATAATCAGAATCTGGATGTCTAGTTTACTAACAATGAAAAACAAAATCAATTTTAAAAGTGGTAACAGACAGATAGAGTGATTGAAAAGTTAGACAGTTTTACAAAATATGTCAACATAAACAAATTAAGGTGAAAAATATGGTTTAAATGTAAAATAACATACAAAATATAGATTGGTTTTCATCATGTTAATGAGTTATTGTAAAGATTGTTTATATATTACCTTTACTGAGATTTGCACAATGGTCATGTAAAGAAGTTATCTTCTTATGTATAAATGTTCCACAAGAAATCATCTATCAGCCCTGCATATTCCCTGTCGAACCATGATTGGCAACTATCACAACAAATTCATTCCTCTTCCTCTAAATATAATCAATATCATATATTACTGGCTTGCTTGATGTACTTGACTTTCCTTTACCCTTGCCCTTGCCTTTAACCTGTTTTAATTTACGTTTTAAACCCTTTGATACAGCCGATTTGCCTGTAGTAGGACAACCTTGTTTGGACCCTGATGCACTTGCATCTGTTTCTGATACTGCACTAGATAGTGAAAGGTAGCAGATTCTGAGGTCGCTGATAATTCACACGGTAAGATAGGTCTCAGTTCAGTAAATTTTGGCATACTATTACTTTTCATAATTGTTTCACTCAATTTGGATATAATGTCTCCATTCTTAGAAGCCTTACTTATGTTCAGATCATAGCATTTTGCAAGAGTCAGTATGTTATCTTTGTTGAATACTTGTCCTTGCCAAAATGTACTGTTTTTGCTAATTTCTGATTTTAATAAGAAATGTGAAATAACTCCTTGTTCAGGTTCGTCTGCCATTATTGTATCCATATCAACTCTCTTGATGCAATGTGCTGATCTACGAATCACTTTCTTTCGCGAAGCTTTTTGTTTCTGTGTGTTCTTAAAAATCTTAAATAGTCCTTGCGAAATTGACTCACAATCACTTTGCAGAATAGTTCACATATTCGGATTTCAATGAAATTATGCCATACACAAGTGAGATCAGATCGTCAATGACTGACAGCACAGTATTCGATGAATTGTCATCCTCTGCTTTTGAAAAACCCATGCTATGAACATCTCTGTTGTAACTACACGGTGACAATGTAAATTTCTCTATTATTTTTCTGTCAGCATTTATGCGTTGTACTAGTTCTGCATACAAGTTTTTATCATACCGAGCTAAATTACTGTGAGTTAAGAAGCTACGACATTTTGATTCCAGCAGTTGAATAGACTGGTAAAATTCACCTATGATATCAGTCAGTTCTTCTCGGAGGTTTTGTTTACGTCGTGTCTCATCCAAACTTTGAAGATCACTTGTCTCTTGTAAATCTATTTCACTTGCATGCATTTGCTTTAGTAGCTTCATATTCAGTAAATGTTGTTTCAATTCATTTTGTCTTTCTTGTTTGAATAGACATGACTAAACAAATGTGGATTCCTAGTGTGTAATGTTGGCTAAGGTGTATCCTCCTATATTACGAATTTTTCCTCTGCCGCTGGGAGAAATGTTTTTATCAGCTATTTCACCAATTGGGGGTAAAGGATCACATTTTGTTGGTTCTGATCTAGATTGTAGAAGACTTTTCTCTATTTCAAATACTAATGACGCTAGAATTACAAAAACTTCCTTCCTCAATATTTATCTTTGACAAAAAATTTCTGAGATGATGCCACAAATAATTCATTATTCATTTACATGTGAAAATCTGTGTAGAATTGTGTAAAATGCTGTTGCTCGACTTAAGTTTCTGGATTGGGATGACAGCATTAAACATTTTACTTATATTCAGATGACGTTGATCAAACCACTCCCTATAATCAGTTATACACTGTAATATCTGTTTATACAAATTCTCTGCATCACATTCACCTGGATTCTCTCTGTAAGCATCTTTGGCATGTAAAATACATTCTTTTTGCAAAATCCGTACCATTCTCATTATCAAATTCCTGGTTTATTTCATCGAGTATTTCATATCAGAATATTCATCCTCATCAGGCATATCCGTCTTAATTATGTACTCATTTGTCTCATTGTTTTCATCATCATTTGTCATTTTCTCTGTTTGGGTTTCAGGGTTCTTTCCAAACCGACAAATTCCTTACGACAACACTTTAAGATTTTCTCTATGTTTCCGATACATGCATTCTTATAGAATGAATAAACAATCTGCTGATGTTTTTTATACATGGTTTCTTAAAAGTAATCACTCTCAAACCATCCAGATTCTCAGTTCGACCTATTGCAGCACCAAGTTGCCCAGGTTTCCTTATCTTTGTGCAATCTACCACAACATTTTTGATTCTCATACTTTGACTGTTATGCACTGTCATTCCTTAGCATAGCTTTAATGGAATCTGTCTTCTTTGGGCCAATATGTTTTTTGTCATAGGATCGTAAGTGGTAAATGTGTATTTGCTCACAGGAACAATGATATTATTTGCTTTAATTTACAATTTTACCATCACACACTCTTTTTGTACCTCAGTGACACTTCCTTGTAATCCGTTTACAAGTTCTCTGTTAAATTTACAAGAAGCATAACATTGGATCCTTCCTTTAGTACTTAAGTTGGCGATGCAGTAAATTTATCAAGGTAGTGCTTGTTACATTTATCCTTACTCTTAAAAACATATAACTGTCCAGGTAAGGAGTTAAGTTTTGTATTATTGAATATATCTGTCTCTAGGTTTGTTCCTAACAGGTGCACAGCATGTATTTCCCTCATTATAGGCCGTTGTAACTCTTGCAATGCTGAAAGTATCCTTTCGCAATAGCATTAATTATCTGTATCATTAGAACATCCTTTTGTCTATGTACATTTTCCAAAGTAAGGACATGAGGGAAAATTTCATCGAAGAATTTAACTTCAAAGAATATTTGCCATGGTCACCATAGAGATCATGTTTTACAGATGGCAGCTGGAATATGTCTCCACTTAATATGATCTGTAGGTCTCCAAAATACACATTAGAGTTCCTCATTGCCCTGCACACAGATTCAAGTTTGCTCATTATGTTCCGATAGCATAGACTTCATCAATCATTAATATGTTTGCTGACATAATACGTTCCCTCGCAGGAATAAACATTTGATCATTTGCTAATAGGTGAATCAACTCGCATATTGTGTGTCGTCCGTCCTCTAAACTTACCCAACTGTGTAATGTCATTGCATCCGTCAAATGTGTTGACGCAAGTCCAGTGGTGGCAGTGACAGCTACATTATAGCCCGAATTTTTCAAAACCTCAGACACTATTTTCATTAAGAAAGTATTACCAGTGCCTGCTTGGCCTAGACCAGCACACTATGACCGCTGAAAACTAATTCCAACACTTACTGTTGCAGAGTATCCATATTCCCACAGAATGTCAGAAAATGAAAATATCACTCGCAGCTTTGCTTACCTGTTCGTAAACAGCGCCTCATTCTGGAGTTCTCTGATATGTAAAGTACGTCACTTCCGGCAGTCTGAACTATTTTAGATGAAAAGATGGCAACCGGGAGCAGATGTAGGTCAGTTAAAGGGGTTATATCTGCCTTTCTGGGGTTCACATGGGTGATTGAATTGCATCATGTTGTAGTAAGCAATTTTCTCAACTCGCACGTACCAGAGTTTTACCTAATATATGTTTAAATGAATCAAAATTGTTCTGAAGCGAGTTGCGGTGTTTTTGGCGCGATGGAGGTGGATCAGAAAAATATTGCAAACCTTCCCACCCTTTCTTTCCCCCACGTACAATATTCATAGTACAGTTTACTATGATTGAAGTGCCTGTAGCCGCGATGGCATGATTAGACGACGTAATAGGTTACATAGGTTTCTGGATGACATTTTACGGGTTTGAAATCTTACACTTTAGTTTCTTGGAAAATTGGTTGTTTTGCAAACTGGTTACTTGACTTAATGTTGAGATAACATTGCGTTCGTGGTTTGGGTTTATTGCTGTTAGACTTAAGACACAGGTGAGCATATGGACACTTTGTCCTAATACAGTTTGAGCCATAATTAAAGGCAAAACATTTATTGTTGTCCTTTGGTAATGGATGGTGTATAGTTAAAACGGTCCACACCAAACAACCCCAAATCCACAACCAAAACGGCCCAACTTTTTCACTATAAATATATATATATATATATATATATATATATATATATATATATATATATATATATATATATATATATATATATATATATGATAGATAAAACAACTGAAATTTTATTCAGTATGTATATAATAGATAAAACGGCCAAACGTCTTATTTTCATTATAAATATATATGATGGATAAAACTTTTTTATATCATGTTTTATTAAGGTTTTCGTAGATATGTTTTATACTTTCAGATAGATGTGATTCCCGCATTGTGGAGTGTGGATTGGTTATGTTGTCTTTGTAAATATGATATATTATTACAATTAAATTCATTTTTGACTTAAGTGTTATTATACCCCTTTTCCTGGTGTTATGTGGTTGTGACACTTTCTACACAGTGTTTGTTCACATTCATGTATATATATAGTGCTGAATTATGTTGTTTAGTCTGTACGTCAGGGCATTCACGGGGGCAGTGACTAGCCAAACAGGAGACGCTCACACCTCCCGGGGACCTGGTCTCACCTCTGAATTTCAGGTGTCCGTGAATGTCCACTGTATTACATTTTTGTAAGTGCCATAGTCATGTGACAACAGCTCCTTTCGTATTTTGTATTATTTCAATTACTTGTAGTTGTTTATTGGCATGTGCATATGTCAAAAATCAGGAATATAATAACATAAAATTTAGATACAATTGAGTGCAGTTCTAAGCTTACATTCAAGTGCACTTGACAAGTGCACTTCAAGTTTCGTTTTTCGTACTGAAAAGCAGTCATACACTTAAGTCAAGTGCACTTGATATCAAGTGCACTTTAAAATAATTCCGTCTTCAAGTTTACTATCACGTGACACCAAGTTTACTTTTCGCGTTTGTTTATTACAATTATCCAGTTTCGTATAACACGATAGCAATAATTGTCTTATTATGTACAATTGCATATTTTATATAAAAAATGTTTTAATAGACAAATACAGTAAATGTACATATAGACAGTAAAATAAACTTGAAGTGCACTTGGAGTAAACTTGGAGTCAAGTTTAGTACTAAACTTGGAATGAAGTTTACTACTAAACTTGATTCCAAGTTTACTCTGTTGTCGCCAAGTAAACTTGAAAAGCAGTCATAAAGTTAACTTGAAGTGCACTTTATGTAAGGTTAGGACTGCACCTAACTGTATATAATGGGTGGAGTCAAGAAGACGGTAAAATATTACAGAATTAAGTACTGTTTATAGACCATGCAATTACACAAATTGATATCGTCGTTTTTAATTGTAGTTCAGATTAAGTTTCCCTGTTTATGGTAATTGCAGCAAGTTTCAGAAAGTTATAAAAACATATATTGTATCGCATCCGGAACGCAATATTCCGTATAGGTTCCATGTGTTTTTTGTTTGTTTGTTTTTTTTGTTCAGTGTGCAGAACATTATACCACCCTGGAATTTTACCATTTATGTGTGTATATACTATAGTTCCGTCATTGTGTAAGTTTTCTTTATTTCTTCGACATCGGTTTCACGAGCACTATCTTTCTACAATGTTTATTACTGGAATTTTTTATGAGTTTGTATGTTTTCATGTCCGTATAGGTTCCATGTGTTTTTTGTTTGTTTTTTTTTTCAGTGTGCAGAACATTATACCACCCTGGAATTTTACCATTTATGTGTGTATATACTATAGTTCCGTCATTGTGTAAGTTTTCTTTATTTCTTCGACATCGGTTTCACGAGCACTATCTTTCTACAATGTTTATTACTGGAATTTTTTATGAGTTTGTATGTTTTCATAACTTCGCTAATAATCACGTTTCTTAAAAATTCTTAGTACATTTATTTTTGTTATTTTAGGTTGAAACATATGCCAATAAAAGTTTTACAACCTGGCGGCGTTTAGTAATACATTTCAACACAAGAAGATAGCTACGTCAACAGAACCAGATGTACAGAGTAAGAAGGTAAGGGCCTATGCTAAGGCTAGATTTCATCGAATTAAACGGAGATTTGTTAGGTCACTCCACGAGGACGAACAAGTGAGTGTGCTGACTGATTTGTGTCGAGATACTGAAAAAGCTTACAGTGAACTCGAAACACAAAATAATGAATACCTGTTAAGCTTGGATGATGAAAATGATAGTAATTACAGGATGACATGGAATCAATGTATAATGAAGTATATAAAGTTAAATCAGATCTGAAAAAATAAAAAACCACAAGAGGATTCAAAGGAAAAATTGAAACTCTCACAACAGTTGGGACTGAGAGTGAAAAAAACTTGATTCACCTCAGTTTTCGGGAATTATCCGAGACTATCCTAGTTTAAAGCGTGTCTATAAAGGACTTATGATTCCTACTTTCGGATGTAATTCATTGGTATTAAAGAAATGTTTAAGTGGTGAGGCGTTATCCACTGTTAAAAGAGTAGATGATGCTTTCAACGAAATGTTTCGAAGTACAAATCAAAGATATTGATCCGATATCCACAACTCGAAGTCGAAGAAACACGACAATACATATGTAAATAAAATATTAGCAATCGCGAACCTCTGTCAAAACAGAGGTGGGATCAGGTGCCATGGAGGAGTAAGCATCCCCTGCCGACCGGTCACATATGTCGTAATGCCATAAGTATAAGCGAAAAAGTAGTATTCGCTGTCACAGAATTAGGAAACGGCACAGCCGTAGTCAAAATAGGTATATGTCATAAGGAGTAAGAATACTGTTGAATAGTATAGGTAATACGGATGGTTTAGTTACTGTGAAATAAGGAAGTCAAAATGTCAGACAACGATACATCATACAAGGTCTTTATAACGACAGTAAAATTTGCGGAATGTCGTGATATCTCATATCCTTTGAGTAACTTTTCTCCTAGTATCTGATCTAATATACGGACGACCAAAAAAGTTGTCAGATGCTGTGCTTCAGGAACTTAAGAATCTCACGCTTTTGATAATCAAGGATTCATAAAAATGATGGATACTATTGAGCATTGCTGGCTTGTTTTGAAGAAACAGGACTAGAATCTGAGATGAATACTTCAACTATGGTCAGCCAAATCGAAAATTTATTACCGTCTGTACAAAAAAGAGAATGGTTCTTAATGAAACTGCAACTGAAAGCTCCAGAGCATAAAGAAATATTACAAATTTTCCTGGAATTTTGACTACGTGAAAAGATGGCCCTTGAGTATATGGAAAATGGATTTCGTAAGGAAGGTAACACACAGCGTGGTAGAGTGCATATAACTGCAGGGGATGAAAGCTGTATGGAGACACAAACGGATCAATTCTCAAGCAAATTAAATCGTGTATTAAATCAGTAGTTGAAGGATTGGCAGAGGTTGCAGAAGTAATTGGTATTTAGAAAGAGGGTAGTGAATCCCTTGGGAGAGGAGGACCATACAGATGGAAATGCCGGTATCACGGTGTCGACGTTCATGATATAGGAAAATGCTCCGGATTTGCAAATTTGGACTTAAAGGAAAAGATGAATCTTCTCCGTAAGAATGGTGGATGCTATAGCTGCTTAAAACATGTGCACATATCAAGTAGACGTCATGAACGAAGGAAATAGGAGATACAGAAATGCGATAAAATGCACCATCCTGTTCTCCACGATCACTCCAAATCTGGTAATTTTCATCATTGTGCTTCACGAATAGTTAATGATGACCAACGGAATAGAACATTACTTATGATCAATGAGGTAAATTCTGCGACTGGATCTCTTAACACACTATGGCATCTTGAGCAAACATGTCTCTAATAACACATAGCGCTGCAAATCGACTCGGACTACTAGGCAAAGAGGTGAAATTGTCGCTTACAAAGGTAGGGAACTCATGTAAGACTATACACAGCAAAGAGTATGTTATTCCTCAATGTGATCAAAAGGGGCAGGAATGGATTATTAAAGCATACGGTATTGAAGAGGTAACTGCTTGTGTTGATCACATGGATGTAAACACAAAGTTGCCAATTTGTGGTTTTTTTTTTTCTTCTTTTGTTTTTTTTTTTTTTTTTTTTTTGTTTTTTTTTTTTTTTGTTTTTTTTTTTTTTGTTTTTGTTTTTGTTTTGTTTTGTTTGTTTTTTTTTTTTTTTTGGTTTTTTTTTTTGGTTTTTTTTTTTATTTTATTTTATTTTATTTATTTATTTTTTTTTTTTGAGATTACCGAAGAGGATATCAAAATGCCCGCTGGGAAGGTCTGCTTATTGCGACTCATTCTTGCATTTTGCTCCCAGAAAAGATACAGGGAATTGATGGACTACAACTGATGAAGAATCAGTTTTGATATTGTTTGCGTGGAAAGCATGAAGTCATAAATAGTAGATCGTCAATGAAAGTAGTCTGATATTGATCCTAATTACTTCCGGTATAATATATATATATATATATATATATACTATATATATATACTATGTAATATTTTTGACGATGATATTCTCATCTGTGGACGACCCTCCATCAAGTCACATTTTACAGACTTTTTTGCTATAGAAAGCTTGGGTACGGAGTGCATGCCAAAGTGTGGTGGATGCAGATGTGGTAAACGCCCTAAATCCATGCGAGCTGCCAAACAATTTCAGTGCGGCAGAAGCCAGGCTTCAATCAACTGAACGAAGACTGCTTCGTAAGGGATGTGAATATGCAAAGCTTTATGACATGCAGATATAGGACATGATTAATCGAGATGTCGCTTTAAAATTAAGTGACTGTGACCTTGAGATGTACAAAGGACCAATACATTATTTGCCTCATCACGAGGGGACATTGCAAAGATATATAATACTGTTCAGATAAGTTAAATGGACAAGCACACACACCGTTTTCTTTGGACAGTAATGCAGACACAATGTATGGGGACGCTGCCTTTGGACAGATTTAAACCATTTCCCGCCTTCTTCTCTTCTGCTGTGCACCCTTTTGGACCGTTCTCAATTCGGGATACTGTTAAAAAGAGGACGCATGTTAAAGCATATGGGGACATCTTTACTTGCCTTACAACAAGAGGAGTCTATCTGGATTTAGCAGACAGTTACAATACTGATAGCTTCTTGATGGTTTTGCGCAGATTTGTATCTGTTCATGGTTACTCCCGGAAACTGAGATCCAATGTTGGCACACAGCTCATTTCTGCCAGCAAGGAGTTGACCGAGATGAACAAAAACTGGGGCTGGAAGACAATCGAGTCACTTGGAATTCATTCCGGGATAAACGGTGAGTTCAATAAATCAGCAGGTGCTCTATGGGAAAATGGTTGCTGTGAAACCCTTATCAAATCTGTGAAGTCTTAGGGGAGCTGTTGGTGATGCAGTGATGTCTTTCGCTGAGCTGTAAACTATACTGTTTGAAGTTGCTAATTGCATGAACGAGAGACTGATTGGAATGAAAAATGGCGACCCCAATGAATGTACCTACCTGTTTTCTAACGATTTGCTTTTGGGAGGAGCATCGTCAAAGGTTCCACCGGGGTCATGGTCAGATAAGGATTGTTTCAAAATCCGATGGAAGTTTGTTCAACGAATAATGGATGCATTTTAGAAAAATTGGATGCGAGATTTTTTTTCTTACACTCATCGTTCGGCAAAAATGATGTACAAAAAACACACTAAGTAATTGTTAGCGTGTGAATGAAATACAAATGTACCTATCATAATTCTTTCTGTATATGTGAGGTTTTCAATCGTAGTTTTACTTCTATAACATATCCCTTATATATTTACTCCATTTTTGATAAACATTAATAAAATAATCCTAAACTCGATATAATGGATTGTATTTAAGCAAAAAACAGAAATAAAAATACACTTATACAGTTATTAGATTAGTAGATATATAATTAACTCAAAAGTGTATAGTATAGTATAATATAGTATAGTATAGTATAGTATGTTGTAATTTAATTTTGAAAATGATACACATTATAATATTACTGATAGGACGACTTTTTTCTTTGTGAAAATTAAATATATCCTTTATATATATTTTAGAGCAATAAGTAGATATAAAATTATCTCACAAGCGTATGGTATGGTATAGTATAGCATGGCATAGTATAGAATAGTATAGTATAGTAAAGAATAGTGTAGTATAGTATAGTATAGTATAGTATAGTATAGTATAGTATAGTATAGTATAGTATAGTATAATACAGTATAGTGTAGTATTTTGCAATTTAAATGTGATAACGATGCACATTATTATATTACTGATAAGACGATTTTTTTTCTTTGTGATAATGAACTATTATATCCTCAAACTTTTTTCAATAATGAACATGATCTGAATATTGACCTAAGTATAGATACATTTTAGAGACATTAATAGATATAAAATTAACTCACATACATATAGTATAACATAGTGTGGTACAATATCTCATATCTCAATATCTACATGGTATAAAATACTACAAGGCTATATTTTATACATAACGTAACTCCAAAAATCTTAGTTTGTTAGAGACTATATGGAACCCCATTGTGTTTCTCCTATCAAGTATATCCGTTTAGCAGTACAAGAATGCTGCCCGATCCGATGCCGACATATCCTTTATCTGTGATGCCTGTCGCCGACCAACCTCGGATAGTCCGCATCAAGATGTCAACCGATATGACCGACGCCTATGGGACTTTCTAGTGGATTATTGCCTCCGACCAAGACAGTTCCTCCATCGAAGACGATCCTTCCCCTCAACTCCTTGATACCCTCTTCGTCTTACCTGACAATTCCTCCGCCTCCAACGATGAGAACTCTGCTTCCATCGTTGACGACACATATTCCTCAGGAGATGAGACCCTATTCACTTTGAATGACAGGACATCCAAGGATGCGACCTCTGCCTCTGCATCTGATGTTTAGACCACGGTCTTTGGTGATGAGACCTTCGCCTCTGATGATGCAACCTCAGCTTCCATTGATGAGACCTTTACCTCTGAGACCTCTGCATGTGATTATGAGACCTCTGGCTCCGACGACTCATACTCATACTACCGGTGCCTCAAGATAACTCTTTTGATGTAACGTCTCGCAACGTTGTGGATTCCCCCGTGGTTTAAGAGTGGTATGTTACATAATATAATGTGTCTCATAACTAATAACCTCTGTCTCTGAGACCTCTGCCTGTGATTATGAGACCTCTGGCTCCGACGACTCACACTTCGATGAACCAGTGCCTGAAGATAACTATTTTGATGTAACATCTCGCAACTTTGTGGATCCCACCATGGTTCAAGAGTGGTTACATGATGATGATGATGATGATGATGATGATGATGATGATGATAATTTTATATACAATGTGTCAGTAGTATTAGTGCAATGAGCGATGATGATGATGACGATAATGATTATGAAGTTAATTTCACATAAAATATGTCAATCGTATTAACACTTTGAGTGATGATGATGATAATGATGATGATGATGATGATGATGATGATGATGATGATGATGATGATGATGATTTCATATTAAATGTGTCATTCGTAATAATGCTATCGGTCATGATGCTGCTGCTGCTGCTGCTGCTGCTGATGCTGCTGCTGATGATGATGTTGATGAAGACCGCGGTTCACAACAAATAGTAGTAGATTCTCGTGGTTATACCTATGTGCTGAAGGTAATAGATTAAATATTAGATATAGATATTATGATTGGGCTGATGAATGATTCGAACCACAGCAAGTTTGATTAATGAAAAGTGTAATGAAAAGTCAAATGAAGAATTATCATATGATGAGTCATAGGTTCGAACCATGCCGAATGAAGATCTTTGTATACCTTATTAAAAACTAGTAGATTCTCGTGGCTCCAGCTATGTGCTGAAGGTATTAGATTAAATATTAGATATAGATATTTTGAAGATTAGAGAAGATAAAGATAAATGCATGATATGCCTGCTAAGTTATGTTTTTGTTTAAGTGCAGGAATTCGTAATGGATTTCGAGACAGCAATGTGGACTTCAGCCCGCCTGTCCGGCTCCAAGGGTGCTAATTTCATTGGTCGCAGGCCGTGCTGAGGAAATGCCAGCAGCTAGGACTGCAGACACCATACGTGAGGATCAACGCCGTGCACAAATTCATAAGGAAACTTCTGTCCATTCCATACCTGCCTGCCCAGCATATCCTATCCACCTTTAGGACCCTCCAGACATCCGTTCCTAATAGTAACATCCGTTTCCAGTGCTTATGCCAGTACATAGACTCAACGTGGATGTCCAACTCGTCATTCCAGGTAGCCAGTCGGTGCGTGTTCGGCCGAACTACTAGGACTACCGTTGATTTCTTTGCATTTAACTCCAAAGTTTTGGCTTTTTTTAGGTGGCCTAAATTGGTAAGAGCTGGAAACAATAAGTTCTTAGTGGCTAACAACCTCTGTTTAAAATTCAATATTTATTTAATAAGTGATTTCCAAAATTTCAATAGATAAATCCGTTTAAAAAGAAACTTAAAAGTTGGCCCGTATTGGTAAAACAAGTTTGACCTTTTTGTTGTGGGCAGTTTTGGTGTGTGTGCGTTTTTTTTTTTTTTTTTTTTTTTTTGTTTGTTGTTTTTGTTTTTGTTTGGTTTTTTTTGTTTTGTTTTGTTTGTTTGTTTGTTTATTTGTTTTTTTTTTTTTTTGTTTTTGTTTTTTTTTTTTTTTTGTTATGGGGGCCGGCGTTTTGATCTTACTTCGTAATGGATTGGTTTGGGCTTTACCTTAGGCCTTAGTTGAAAAGATAAGCGATAATTCAGTGTCAATTATATCGAATGACATAAGTGGATTAAATGCCAAATTTAGACGAATCTGCTCGTCATAATGAATGAAATTACCAGTTTTTGGCCGGTAAGCGTATGTCTCTCATATACCTCAAAAAAAAAAAAAAAAAAAAAAAAAAAACTTTGGATATTCTCAGGATGAGTACTGACGTAAATACTACAGTGAAGGAAAAATGTGGGTCCAGGTAAGGAGACAACCAGTGTGCACCCTCTCAAAAACCTCTGGCCAAATTGATTTACAGTTTAAAGACAAATCTAAGCACTTAACACATATTTGTATTTTCCTTTGCGGAGCTTCCTGAAGCAACCACCACATCTTGCTCTTTTCGGGTACCTGAAACCAAAAATCCTGGATTCACGCCTGTTTTCTGGCTATATGGACAGATGCGAATACAATAATGCTTCTTTAATCTGCCACTTCTTCCGTGACACAGGACCTCTGTTTAAAGTCTTACGAAAATGATTAAGACTGTCACTACTAATTTTTAATGACTTTCATGTTTTGAAAACATCCTATGATCATGACAAATGCTATGATTTTTAAATGATTATTAAGACGATAAAGTTTTCAATACCTCTTTTCTAAATTTGTCAGATATTTAGGTATTAATATTGATATTTAATATTTATGTATAACTTTTGATGTGAGTAGAGCCTATTACTAATAAAGGTCTTACGACTATCACGTGAATTTTGCACCAGTGGTCAGTATAGTAATTCAGCCATTTACTTTTCGAAGCAATCAATATTATACAATAAACAAAGTTACAAAAAAGACAGTAACATGCATTTACACACTAAACACTCTCACAAACACCATTCATGCTATTTTGCATTTCATTTCCTTAATATGTTTATTGAGTCATATGCCTATATATATATATATATATATATATATATATATATATATATATATATATATATATATATATATATATATATATATATATATATATATCTATGATTTTCCTATTAGATAGCGCATAGAGAAACGCTCAATATGTAGCCAATTGAAGAAACCAGTTTTTATTAGACTAGTGCTTTGTATATATTTTCTATCTTTCTTCTCGTGTCTTTATATTTGTGTGTGTCCTGAAGCAGATTGCTTCGAAAATTTGGCAATTTTTTAATTGTTTAGTATCGTTATCGCTTACCTGTGCTTCTATATTGACCCCTTTTTCTCGAGCGATTTGCATTAACCTTCATTGAGGTTGATCCGATACTTATGAATAGTGAATGTTGTATATATGTATTAATGTATATATATATATATATAAACAAAAAATACTTACTGTAAGGGATCTTTTTTTTTTATTCATGACAAATGTAAGAAAAATAGGATTAGACACTTTCATGCATATCTAATATTCCAAACAACATGTAATATGATGTAAAACTGGTTAAAAATGATATGTTAGTTTTAATTAATATCAAAAACATTCTCAAAATTATTGAAAGAGGCGTAGGCCAGCTACAGTCGCGTCCATATCCTTCATGGAGACATACGACTGTCACCAAAAAGACATGTCAATTTGTAATAGTTTTTGCTGTTCTTTATAACATTTGCAAGGATAGACAGATCAAAATTCCAGATAATTATGATGGAGATGATGATATAAACAACGATCATAAAGATGATGGTGCTAATGCGCATGCAGATGCCAAAGCCAGAAATAAACTTTAGCAGTGCAAGGTAACAACAATTGCAGTATGTACATGCAGCGGTTTGCACTGACTCACATTTAAGCAGTCAAGAAATTAAAGAAATTATTAAATAGTCAATATGGTCAGCTCATGATCAAATTTAATAGTCAAAACTAACATTGACAAAAAAGTCTCCCTCGAGATAAAAAAAAATGTACTTAATATCACTTCTGTGCCAATGTAGAACTGTAGTTCGTACTATGAAATAAATTTCAATCCATGCGTGAGAGCGGGGGATTCATAGATTTCTACTACAAAAGGTTTACTACATAATTTTGTCATTGTATTTTCTTCTTTAGGAAATATATGCTCTATTGTTTTATATTGCAATTTTCTAAATTATGTTGAAACAAAGAGTCTTAAGTAATGAAATAAATAATTCAGAGCAAAATTTATTCATCATCTATGCCTAATTTTGCATGCGTCAGCCTAATCATGCTTAAGAGGTATCTTGTTTTCTCTTTTATTTTTCATGGTTCCTGTTTCTTTATCATATAAACTGAAACTTTTCTAAGATGCACTTTGAATCTGTCAGTCTCAACACCAGCCTATCCCAAAATGTATCTCATAAGTTGATTTCTGTAATTATCTTATTAAGATTGGGAATTGTCACATTTTGAAAATGCATTGCTTTGGACGGCGAAGCGAAATCCGGTCAATGAAATGCTGATGTCCATCTGTCCGTCCGTTTGCGTCAACAAGTTGGTTTAGCTCATGCATTTATGTCCATTGCAGAAAAAAAGGTTGACAATAATTCTTTCACACTGCACATGAAGTCAGATTATATCTTCCAAACTTCACATGTAGATACACCTTAATAAGCTCTATCTATTGAAACCTTTGTATTTTACCTTGAAGGTTTCCAGTTACAAGGGCAATTGCATAATTGAATTTAGTGCAAAGATCGTAGAAAAAACCTTTTCATACTTCCCGTGTAGATAGACCTTTTTGAGATTTATCGAATGAAGACCTTTGTTTCCTACCTTGACGGTTCCCAGTTACAAGGACAAATTTGTAATTGACTTAGTTCAATTACAGACAGACCGTGAGATTTATGCCTGCCAATCCTAAAACATATATTGACTGTGCCGAGTACAATTCCTGGTGACTTTCTTTTGTTACCTTAACCTTAAAGGTTCCCAGTTTCAATGCCAAAAGCATATTTAAGTTTAGTTCAATTACAGGAAGATCATAAGAATCTGTTCTTTCAAACCACAAGTCGATAGACCCTTATGGATTATACCCTTGAGTGAGCTTTGTGACTGTGACATTAAAGGTTCCCCGTTTCAATGTTAAATGCATAATTATTTCCCCTGCAAAGAAGAAAACCATAAACTATTGGGCCTTGATCTTCAATACTCAGTCCCAAGGTCAAATGTATATTCATATATACATCAAATGCAGAAAGATCATGAGAATTACATCTTTCAGACTTGGCACACAGATGGACATTGATGAGCACAATACCCGGTCACCTTTGTGACGTTGACCTTGAATAGTATAGTGGTAGTTTCAACAAAGTGAAGAGAATGATGAGATTACTATCAAGCTTGTGGATTTTTCGACAGTTTGTCGGATTTTGCACCACTAGAGATAGAGCATATGCATGCTATTCATACTCATTCAACCATGTAAACTTTTACAGATGTCACCGAGTTAAATTAGCTTCTAACATTGTCCTTTATACTTTAATAGATTATATTGCACTGTGATGCCACTGTGGGCATAATGTCTCAAAACACATTCTGCTTTCAATAATTGTCAATGCTTTGCTATACGACTATATCGCCTTCATCGGTTGATTCAGATTTAATGAGACTATTTAATTTGCATAGTTATAGTGAATTCCCATTGTCATAAATGAGAAATATATATTTTTGATTACTGAGAATGAATCTTGGTGAAATAAATTTTCGGACCTGAATACATGTCTGTCCTTAAATGTTTACTCAAACAATTGTCACTGCAGCCACTGTATAACCAGTCATTAAAGATATATTTTCTGTATACATGTATGTGCCCAATAAATTATGGTTCTTTTGACATGAGGTTAAAGAGACAAATTAAATGTATTTAATTTATTTCCTTATAAAACAATGAAGTTATAAAAGAAGTATATGGTTATGGTTTTCCATATACATTAAATGGCCGTGATCAATATGTAAGAACGATCGCACAGGTGGAATAAGGTTACGGACCTGGTCATCCTTTATCTAGACACGATAAAATACTTATATTTGCACATTGCCCTACGTATACTTGATGGTACTTCTTTATACTCACTATGTCATAGTTTGGCAAGATGTAATTTCCCTCTACATAGAGTGTCTGCTTGGCTGTGTGCTACTTCCTTTTACATGTAATGTCCCTGTTTGACATGATGTAACTTCCTTTGCTAACAATATCTTCATTGATGAAAATGATCTTCTAACCATGTATTTGTTTCCCAAATTACACAAACATCGATTCAAATCACGTTTCATATCAAATTCTAGTGATTTCTGTGCAACTTTGCTTTCTAAACATATCATTTCCGCTGTTACTGCAGCTGAAGGCATGTTATCAAGTATTGTAATGCTGCTTTTAACGATAGTATAGTCAATTACTTTTGGTCAATCAAAACTTCTAACGAAGTGATGGAAAAATTCCAAATTTTGAAATTTTGAAGTTAATAAAGTTTCTACTTTTGATTTTTCGACACTACTTCTCTATCTCATAACTTAATGAAAACCAGCTTTTTGTCTCTTATACGGTGGGGTGTCAACAGAGAGTCTAAATCATACCTCTGCACTTCGGGTACATCTGGAAACATCTCAAAGAAACAATATGATAATTATAGATATTGGATTGTACTGAATTATGTAATGTCATCACATTTTTGATAGATAATATTTATGTACAGTTTAATGGCAGGATTTATCAGCAGATTATTGGGATTCCTACGGACACTAACGACGCTCCCCTTATAGCAAACTTATTTTTATACTGTTATGTGAGGGACTTGGAGGTGTTTCAACCTTATTTATAAGTTCAATGACACTTCTAGATATCTTCAAACTTAGGGTTTTCAAACTCCGGAAACACTATTTTTGGACTTACAGATTAAAGTTATTGACAACAATAGTCATACATACATATTTAATAAAAGCGACGACTTATTAGGATGGTGATATCCCGAGAATCCCACCCTTGCATTTATGTCAGTCAATTGTCCAGTTCGCTAGAGCCTGAGCTGACAGTTTTTTATTTTCACGCAAAAAAACAAAAAAAAAAAAACAAACAAACAAACAAAAACAAAAAAAACCCCCCAAAAACAAAAACAAAAACAAAAACAAAAAAAAAAAAAAAAAAAAAAACCAAAAACCCCCCCCCCCCCAAAAAAAAAAAAAAAAAAAAAAACCCACAATACAAACAATACAAAACAAAAAACAAACAAACAAACGAACTAAATACCACCCTTCCCCACAAAAACAAAAGCAAAAAACTTCTAACTCATCGAAAATCTTTTGGTAAATGTTCCAGATCTGTTTTAGCCATTTTATTTAAATTCGAAACTCTGACTTTTCAATAATCCATAAACAGCGGAATTTCCCATATACAATGAGCTAGTTTACAACAAAGTGGGGTCAAAGATTCCGATAATTTCATATCGGCGGTTGCCTTCAACATCGACAATATGACCCGAGGTCATCGGTTAAACCATAGGCATTGTACTGGGTCCCTCTACAGCCCATACGTTTAGTAGAACGTTGCACGCTGATTAACAGGGCAGTGCCGAATCTATGACGGTCCTTGTCCAACAATGTTCAGAAGAGATATGACCATACACTACAGTTTTTTTTTTCCAGTGGTTTCGTTTGTAAATAAAAAATCATTGCAAAACTCCCACCGCTTATTTTCTTTCTGAAATTTATGTATGTTGTTCTACCACATAAGTGCTGTCATTTCATGATCTGCAAAACAAAAAATGCATACGCCAAACTCAAAGTATCTATCAATACACATCTTGACCCCTATGAACTCACTCTCAAGTCTTGCAGTAGTGTATACATGCGACAAAATTTCAGCCTTATGACATACTCAGGAATGCACTAAAAAGCTTTAGTATCATTTTTATAATTTTTTTCAAACTCTTTTCTACCAGAGGACATGTTTAAATCCCTATAAATACCAAGACAACACTAATAAGTAAGTCGAAAAAGATGCAAACATTAAATTTTTTGGGGTCTATGTGCGTGGTGCATGAAACAAGGGAGGAAACTGTAGTCTGTAGTCTAAAGGGTCACTTTTTTGCACCACTCCTAACCAAAGTGTTTTTGACAAATACATTGACATATTTTGAACTGAAGTACGAAGTTTCATTGAAATCAATCAACATTAAATGACTTAAAATATTGCTAAGAAACACCTATGTAAGCATGCAATTTGTGTTGTAAAATGTTAGCAGTGAATCAAATACCTAAATTTCAAAATCAGATAATTTCATAATTAAAAGGAATATGAACTTGGAATCTTTTTTCCTTGAAAATATTATTACAGTACCTTGCATTCATATTTAAAACAAGGATTGAAGATTTCATTTTAATTTAATTAATTTTTAAATTCATGTATATCAAATTAAAGAAAAATCAATTTAAAAATTCAAATTAAATTCTTAGAAAACAGGAATGAGTATGATTATGCCCTACAAAAATACTAAGGATATTAGATAATCAGATAAAAATGTTGGAGTAACTGTAATGTTTGTTTAAGGAATTTACCATTACAATAATAAAGCCAGGGGTGGTCTGAGCTTTTCGTGATAAAGGAAGAGGTATTTGTATATGTACTGGCTGTGAGGGGTATTATAGATCTTTCTATTTACAAACACCAAAACAAAGAGCTTCGCAAAGAAGAGCAATACAACAAATAAATAATTTTTACTGTGAATTTTTCATTTTTTTCTGTTATAAGACATGTAAATGTCATCATCAAGGCACTGGAAACCAGACCATCCTTAAGTCCATAAGACAATCAAAATAAGTTATCGTCTTTCTTATTACACAGTCAGTTTAAAGAAATGAGTGTATAAATTCTGACTATAACACTACCAGTATTTTCTACAATATAGGGAATGAAGGTCAGATACAAAGCCTAAGTAACAGTAACCCCCCCCCCCCCTTTTTTTTCTGTTTTATTGAGTGGAATACTAGTTTTATCATCTAGAAAGTGTTATCAATGAAGAATTTGGGAATGAAATTAGTAGTTTATTGACAAAATTTTACCCTATATTTCTTTAATGCTTGTTCATAAAAAACCTCCTTTATCACTTTGAAGCATATATATTTGAAGCAGAGTCTATATCAAATAAATACATGCATATGCGTTTAATAAATATGCAAAAGGAGGCATAAGGCATAGTCAGTTTTTCTCCTGTTGTTTCCTTTGTAAATTAAAAAAAAAATAATTTCAAAAATCCCACTGCTTATTTTGTTCTGAAATTTATGTATGGTGTTCTACCACATAAGTGCTGTCATTTCATGATCTGCAGAAAAAAATTGCATACACCAAACTCAAAATATCTATCAATACACATCTTGACCCCTAGGACCTCACTCTCAAGTCTTGCAGTAGTGTATTCATGCGACAACATTTCAGCCTCATGACATACTCAGGAATGCACCAAAAAGCTTTAATATCATTTTTATAATTTTTTCAAACTCTTTTCTACCAGAGGGCATGTTTAAATCCATATGAATACCAAGACAACACTGGTAAATAAATCGAAAAAGATGCAAACAATAATTGGGGGGGGGGGGGGGGCGCATGAAACAAGGGAAGAAACTGTAGTCTATGGTCATATGGTCCTGTGCCGACTGTTGGTCGGGACTCCTACAGATCAAGGATGTGAGCTCCCTTACAGACGAGCAGATTACGTTTTACTCATGTTGATGTCGCCTTAAATATTTTTGATATCTTTGATATCAGGATATTATTCGATGAAAGCTAAGTATGAACATGTAGATTCTTCATGATCAGAGCCTTTATTCGGTACTACGACGTATGACCCGAAACTTTGACCTGCTTTTCTAAAGTTGAGTCATCAGTATAAATAACTACACTCATTGCTTGCTTCAGGCGAGCTTTGCTATCTTCTACCAACCCTTGTTAGATATCTTATGAGGCAGAGAAACACAATTTTTGAAGGATCTACTTCATTTATTTGCCTTGAAAACTAGCACTCATTTCTTGTATTCTGACAACTCTTCTTTAATTGAGATTTTGTACTTTGCCTCCAAGGCATCTGTTCTAACAAAATTTTCAGAGGTCCGCGAAAATCTGTTGTGGTACATTGTTGTAAGTATTATAGTCATGTGACACCAGTCACTTTTGTATTGTACATTTAGGTATAAAAAATTGTCAATTATACAACTTGAGAAATAGATAGATAGTACATAACGAAATGTTGGCATTAATTGAATCTAACACCAGTTTAAGTTCCGGCTAGACAAAATGATCAGTCGAGTTTGGATCTTTTTCTATCTTACTTTTTACAGACACCATTTATTAACATTATTTTTCAAAATAGAACAAATGTTTACTATCTCTACGACGCATAAATTGTGATCCGTCATGCAGTTTTTTTGTAAACAAATCAGACGACGCATAGAGGAATGCAAAGTGACGGAATGTCCAGCATTGATAAAATGCAGGATCATGTGATCTCAGGTGCGAGATAGTTTTATTTAATCAATCAATTCAAACAAATGTAGCTCTATTGTTAGCAAACAGTGGGTTGCAAGCCGGTATCCTGTTCATCAACTGACACGAGTTTTACATATTAAGTATTAAAATCGCTTCAGAATCTGTGTGATATTGAATAATGTGTAAAGTGTTATTCATATAAAGAAAAATGAAATTACATTCATTTCCTCATGTGAATCACAATATTGGCTGGCTGATATGAAGTAATATGAAAGAGCCAGTGTCGTTCTGCAGTTGAAAATAGTTTAAGGAAAGAACAAGGGCTGAAACAGTGTTTTCTCTAGTAGCAGAATATCGAAACTGCGAAATAACCTAATACGAATATAAATATTAAATGCGCAGCTTTAATTGTCCATGTTTGGAAAGTCATGTCCACTGGCGCATGTGAAATCTAAGACCACCACAGTTACATGTTATATAGAGGGGTTCTTTTATTAAAACAGCAAGTGGGATAGCGCAGTTTAACTGATTCCGGACCGAGGCAAAGAAGCGAATAAGCAAAGCCCGTGAGAACGGAATTACAAAGACAAGTGGAATTCCCTTAAATCAGATCTAGGTCTCAAAACCCACCATGAGATTGCAAGCTTTCTGTTTGATATCATGGGCTTGATACCGCAGGTACAGTGCAAATAAGACTAGGCACATAATTTGAGAAATCGAACAAGTTGAACATGCGGATTTCTGTAAAATTCGTTTTTTATTCCCCATTATGACCAGTCTGCATAAATAACGGTGTTAAATCACAGATAACGGCGATCGAAATTAAGGGGCTCACAGAGGGAAATGTATGTACATTCATTAATATTCATACTGCGTTAATAAACTGAAACCTGAATTTTGAAAATTTTTGAACAAATTTTCACCTATAAATTTACATTCTATTTTTACAGTGTTGTTTGAAAGTGACTCGGGATTCCCTTGAGAGTTATTCGATTTCCGGGTTGCGCCACTAAAAGGTTGGTTACCTCCTGCTTCCATGTCGCGATATAACTGAATATTGTTGAAAGCGACGTAAAACACCAATCAACCAATCAACCTTGAGAGAGAAATAGTAGTATTGTAAACACGTTCAGCTTGATGTGGTATGGTAAATTCAAAGGTACCTAGTAATTCTAGCCATCTGACAACTTGACATTCAGCTTTCTTAAAATTGTACATCCATTTAAGTGCACCATGATCACTTCTAACGTTAAATAGTTTTCCATATAAGTAATTATAGAAAGATTTGGCTGCACACACAACAGCTAAATGCACTTCTCTTGTAACAAAATAATGTCTCTCGGATTTCGAAAAACACCAACTACAATAAGACACTACTCTTTTAACCCCATTATGTTCTTAAGACAGATCTGCACCTTTCCCTACATTACCTGCAAGTAAATTTACTTGCTTCTCTATATGCAAATTAAAACAAAATGCATGCCATTTTACAATGCTTATATTGAGGTTATGACCCCACCAGAATTTTTATTTGACGACATTAATTCTTGGTATCATGCGAATGAACTTTAGTATTTAGTATATAAGAACAGAACTGGGAATCAACGAGTCAGAAGCTTTTACTATCTTAAGTATTAGTAATAAATATAAAAGTACCTACTATTTTTTTCACACTAGTAGTCTTTGGTGTTGATCGTGCATAGCACTTGACAAAAATATCTTTTGTTTCCACTTCATTGATCTTACACACGTGGTATACAATTTAAGGGAGTTGTCCTTCTTCTTGAAAAGTTACATACAGCAGTATAATCGCTAGAGGTAGTCTATCATACATTGACACAGAATAGCTGATATTTGTAATTATTGTACGAACAAATTATCTCCAAACCGATGGTTTCTTTTCGAGTTTCTGTGTGTGAAACACAGTTCAGTTTTATTAGTGGGACATGAAAATGACTTAAAGTTTCCGGGGGTATTGGAAGTGTGAGATATTTAAGTTTGTATAGGAATATTCTACTGATAAATGAGGAATGTATGTGCATAATCATATATGATAATATTCATTGTATAGCATATTATTGTACCTTTGCGTATCTCCCCTTGTATACAGGTAATCTTATAGATACTGCTATTGGCTTATCCATCGACGGATAGGTGAACTATCCGATTCATAGCTCATTTTTTTCCGGTTGATAGTCCTTGAGCTTTAATCCAGCTGTCACAGTAACGCCAGACACTAATAAGAAACGTCTGGTGCATTTCCTTACACAATTGAATATGAACAGCTAGTTGCTTATATACTTCTTTTTTTCTAGTAACAATCATAAATAAATTAAAATAATTAAATACAAAAAGCATTTTATTGTATTTATTTATTTACACAACATATATAAAAGTTATACACACTTTTAATGAATGTCTTTACATACAAACTAAATATCTGTTATATTTTTTTCATTATATAATCGTTGTTACTTTTTTTTAATTTTTTTTAATGGTTAATTTCTTTATTTATTTTTATAACCATTTACGCGAATTATTTACCCTGTTATTTTACAGACTTTTACACAAAAATTTAAAAAGCGTACAAGTTCTTTCGGGGACAACGAAATGACTATAACCCTTGTGCCCAGTGTATTACTGTATCCTATTTTGTTTGTCCTTTCACGTCAGATAGGAATATGCCTGATGCATTATATAAATAGTTCCACCCCTAAAACGTTCAGTGTCAATCCCTGAGGACAATTTCTGTGTGATAACATGTACCATTTATACTGACAAATTCAAAAGACAACACACCAACGAGGCAAAGGTGTGTAACGAAACCTTTTAGGCCAAAGCCATAACTATTTATACATTTCAACGCAGTAGAATCATGCACTACTCAAATAAAGTGTACATATATAGAGTCCATAGACTGGGGTGGTTTTCGTGTGCATATGAGAGGCCCGAAGTTACTCATCATATAATTGAAGTCCACCATCTGGGGATAAGAAAGATGAGGGAAGACATTGGGGATCCTGTCAATTGTTGAGAACATAGCCTCTCTCTATAACTACCGAGTGCAATTTTTTGAAATCTAATTTAAGGGAGTAGGGGAACTAAAAGACTTATATCCCCAAATATATTTAACATAAGCCCTATGTTGACCTATCAATATATTAGCGAGAAAGCATATTTTTAAACGAATGAAAAAGAGCATTGATTAAATCACAGTTTGCATGACCAAATATAGTGGAATTCAAAAAATGGTGAAAAAGAATATAATTTTACAGCTATTTTGTTGGCATTATTTCACAGGATGTGTCGATCAACCGAGAGTCTTTTTGAGGTTTAGATAAATATAAAACATGTATACCTTATAATTTTTATGCACCATATGCGCATATCGACAAATTATGTCTCTTCAGTGATGCTCGTGTGGCCGAATGATTGGAATTCACATAAGATATCAATATTTGAAGAGCAGTATTAAAACCAAAATGACCCAAAAAGTGAACCAAAGAACCAGTCTAAGGACAGAGCTATGCATGAGGGAGATACTCCTTAGTTTTAGAGTGATTTGCATAATTTCATGATGGAAAATTTTAAGTATATATTTCTTGTCAGTACGAAAGCTCTGAAAACTAGACTAATCATGCCCTCGGGAACTATCAGTCCACCAGCAGTGACACCGGTCTAGTGGTTATAATAAATATAAAACATACATGCTTTCTAAATTTTATGCACCATATGCGCATTAAAGAATACTAAATAACAAAACAGATATATTTCATTAAACCTCCCTTGATGATAATATAATGGAAAACAGCAAATTGTAATTTACGTGCATTTGTCTAAAATTCAAACTTAAGAGGGTAAAGGAGATAAAAATCTTTATCTCCAGAATTTTTCACAATATATCTGTGGTTTACTAATCAAATGTTTGTCATGGTATATATCTTAAAATAAAGTAAAGCGAATTTTGAGAAAGTAAAAACAAAATACACTGCCCAGTAAGTCAAATATTACGAAAAAGTATTTTTCTGTCATTTATAAACTATAACTATTGCACATCCTGCATCGATTATCATGAACCTTCTTTTAGTTATCCAATTTCCAAATATATCTCCTTAATACAGTAATAAATGAGAATATGATAAATGATAATATTGTAGAATATATACATGTATATAGACATATAGTCTTACGAATAGTGCCGCCATCTGTTTTCTGCAGCCCAGATCAAAGTTTTTGATATCTGTGGAAAACCCGTTGAAAATAATGTGCCACAACCTTCTTTTCTGACGAAATTAAACATTTAGATTCTTTCTGTCAAAGAGATAAAAATCGTATCACTATTTAAAACCACAACATGGCTTTTAAAGGGAGATTGAAATTAGAAAAAATTGAAGGTTCAGAAGATATATTTGATCCCCAAAAGTGCATAATCTGTCAGAAATCTACAGGAACATACACTACCGGTACGAACAATGATTTGAAATCAACTCACGAGTGTCAAATAAATTTACGAAGTACGTCAAGTTTCGCAAAGAAAGATTTATTCAAAAGAGTTAGAAGTTATCTGCTATAATAATTTGAGCAGACCTGGAAAAAACCACCTGATAATGAACATTGCAACGGAGCGTGCAAGAGAGCTTGGCATATCCTTGAATGATCTACTAAGGTGTGATGTCTGTTCTAGGTCAATAGACTACTTTCCAATATTGAACATGGCTGTCTAAATAAACAATCTGATAGCGTTTAACAATATTTTGTGAATTTCATTTTGAATAAATGATAATTTTCACAGATAAATTATGCGTTTCATTTTATCGTCACTAAACATTATCAAGCCGGAGATTGACAAGCATTCACAAAATCGGAATAAGTGTCGTTTTCCTCTTGAACTTACAGTCGCATGCATTCCGAATGGGGGTTATTGTTGGCATTATGGCAAATGTTCGCAAGTTAACAAGAAAATAAAAGCAAAAAATTCCACGAGTTTTGTTTCTCTACAATATATAGATATATTGATACTTCCACGAAAACAGCTTCGAGAATTGATTTTATTATTTGGTCCATACGTGGATGTCTCTATTAAAAATTCGAAGAGACAACGAAGAGGGTTACAACCCCTATCAATCAACATCAAATAAATGAAGAGACACCTCTCCCTGTCGATATGGATAAATTCTGACCGTCAAATGTCAACAAAGCACAGTTACTGTCTCCTCTTCACAAAGCGGTCAAGAATTATCAGTCGTTTAACTCATTGAATTAAAGTGTAGAAATTGCTTTCAGACCAGCAGATACACACTTTCCTTGTTTTAATATGATGATTTTCGAAAATAACGGTCGATAACCTTAACATTGATATTGTGGAAGCAGTCTAATGCTTTGCATGCATCAAATACTAATATAGTAAACAGAATTTTGCATTACAGTACTGACGTTGCACTAATGGAATAAATTTGTCCAGAAATGGTATTGAAGAATTTTAGCAAAAAGGTTGGCATTTGTGCATCAACATGTTTCATACCTATTCATATCCTGGGTTCTTGATTGGGACGGGATTTCTGTTATATATCACAAGCACTCCACTCATTAACGGGCTGTGATTATAACAGCGAAGTTGGTACGACACATGGAAACCATTACTTGCGAGACTCAAAATTTGATATCAATGTATGAGTGTTTGATGAAGACGTTTTGCATGCAGAGGGATATATTGTACAAGTGTTCAAGAAAAGATTCACATTTACATACGACTGAACATTTGAGATGACCTTTACCATCATAGCAAAGGCACTTTATTAGAACAATTATCACCGACAATGTTCTCAATCAAATTACACATTCCAAGATCATTTTATGCCATATATGACTCAGTTTCTTTATTGTCTGCTCAGAAAGAATCTCTTGATCTAAAAAAAAAACTTCAAATTGTTCGAGGACAATAACTTACTTATTGCAGAGGTTGCGAAGCACCAATTTCCTGATTAGTGTGTAACTGCACAAAGTGTCGCACTGACTAACTGATGTTCTGTTCTTCATTTTGCAAATTTCACAACAATAGTACAAAATCTTATTGAAATACACGCTGAATTGATAAAAATAGAAAGTTTTACCTATTTGAACAAACTTCATTTCTTCATCACTAAAGCAACAGTTACGTTGCTTATTTTGTATCTTAATATTAAGGAGCTTTTTCCTCTTTATTTATAAGAATATAAAGTATTTCGGGTTAGACTACAGCTCATTGCAAAGCCCCTCAGTTATTGACAACATATTAATTTTTCATTTTGGTTTTAGCTTACTTTGATTTAAATTTGGAATTTGTTGCCTATATCTATACTCTCATTACTATATTGAGTAGTATACATCATAACAAACATTTTGATGGGTAAACCACTATATTATATCAAATGGTTCTGGAAGATATAAGACTTTTACTGATTTCACCCTTTAAAATTTGAATTTCAGAAATATGCGCTGATAGGCTTAAACTACAATTTGTTATTTTCCAATATACTATCATTAAGGGAGCTTTTAATGAAACTTAATTTGTTTGCTGTATAGTATTCTTAGCTGTAAAGCCCCCAAAAGGTCTCATTTGATCGATACATCTTGTCAACTAACGCCAACATAATTTAGCTGTAAAACCTACCCCCCCCCCTTTTTTTCCGAATTCCGCTGTTTGAATCGGATAAATAATTATTATATCGCAAAACTTTTTAATTAGCCTAAAAGTTCTAAAAGTATGCTTTCTTGCAAACATATTGATAGGACACCATAGGGTTTATGTGGAATACTGTCAGAGATACAAGAATTTAGTTCCCATACCCGCTGAAATTTGAATTTTAAAAATCGCGCTCAGTAGTCATGAAAAGAGGCTATTTTTTCACTTACTGCCAGGATCACAAATCTCTTCCCTCATTTTTCTCATCACCCATATGGTGGGCTTTGATAATACGAGGAGTAACTCTGGGCCTTTCGTATGCACACGGAAACCACCCCAGCCTAAGGACTAATAATCAATATTAATTCTAAGGTATCATTATGGCTTTAGATCATACTTTACTTTCGTAAACGTTATTTCCCCGTGTTTTTGATTAACCTCCGTAGTTTACATTATAGATGACTTCTTCTTATTCTAATTTGTATGTAAATCATTTATTCATATGTCCGTTAATGCATGTATGTTATATATAACTAATATAATACGATTTCATCCATTGCATATTTAACATTCACGTTTTAACGATATTGACAAGATATACTCATTACGTTTAAATAATTTCGAATCACTAAAATTTAAATAAATACCTCAGACATAATATAATAATGGAATTTCCTATATACAGATACAAATGATGTGCTTGTGAATTCGAAAACATATTTACTTCAAAATACACGATGAAGTAGAATGTTGTTTATTTTGAGTAAAATCACGAAAATAGTCGTGTAAATGAGGAAATAAAAATAGGTATGGATTGTCAGAGCATGTTTTTGGACAGTGATGGGGTTTATGTAGAATATAATCAGTTTAAGTGTGATCATCATTACATATTTTTGTAACTCCACTTCATTTGAACAAATCATTGTCTTTAATAATTGGTCCACACTACATCATGTACCGTTATTTTAAAATTCATGAAGGTACATTGCTTAATTGCATTGTATATTCTACTTTTGATTATCGTGACTTTTTTATTTTTATTTTTTTTAACAAGGTTTCTCTAAATCTCTCCTGCTATCAGCTTCTGCATCACAATCACCATCTTTATTAACAACATCATTACCACCACTTTCACCATCATCGTCACCATCACCATTATTTTCATTATGATTATCAACTCTATCGCCCGTATTTTCATTTTCAGGAATAACTGATCTATGTAGTTCCAGATCATCGATGAATTAATATATATTTACTTCATCATTATTTACTTCATGCGAAGTAGGTTTCACTCTCTCCTTTTTCCTTGGCCTTTTTCTTCTAAAATATCAAAATGATTTGACACTGAGTAAATGGATAAATAGATAACCACTACATTTACAACAATAATAGCAGTAATAATAAAATAACAGCGACAACAACAATATTTACTTCTACTGAAACAAGAACAACAACAACAACAACAACTATTACTACTACTACTACTACTACTACTACTACTACTAATACTACTACTACTACTACTACTACTAATTCTACTACTACTACTACTACTACTAATAATAATAATAATAATAATAATAATAATAATAATACAGTAATGTGTACCACATATTAAGTTTTAATTTCTGCGACACACAGGATATGTTAAAATTTTCTTGCAACGCTTAATATTTGGTGCAATTTACTTATGAATAGCTCTGTGTGTAATGATAACCTTAATAAATTAATAAGAACTCACTCCCGTATACGTTTCATGTAAAGGGCTGCCATAATGCTCACGGGTACTGAAGTCATCAAGAAGGCCCCTGCGATAAAATTGTAAATCATTTAGTATTGGAACAATCAATTTCTTTCTTATCGATATTTCATCAGACTATTACAGAGTTTAGAAATCGTTGACACCTTACCTGCTGGTAAGAGGTAATCATCAAGACAAAGAGTACTAGTTAGAGATCTCACTGAATCAGTTTCAACACACCCAAGCACCCTCACACACACACACACACACACACACACACACACACACACACACACACACACACACACACACACACACACACACACACACACAAACGCCCACACACACGGAAACGGCTAAATAGATTAAGATAAAACATATTCAGCAATTTAGAAGTGTGGTAAGGTCGGCAAATCAAGTGACATACAGACAGTTGATGTAATTTATTAGTTTGTGAACCTAATCTCGCCCCTTACAATAAAAGCAATGTAGTCATATATTCATAATAGTATCCGATCACATTCAGTCAACAATTTCGATATTGCATCGTTGCTAAAGTAAGCACATATTAAAAAGAAAAGAGATATTATAAAATGGCAACATTTACAAAAGAGAACCAAGGTAAACAATATACCAAATGCACCGGTAAATTAAATGTCTCCATTTTGATAAGTGACATAGCAATTCATGCTCAAATGAAGCAGTGGTAATCACCGCTTACTTTCGTATATTCCATAACATAGTAAACAAACATAGAAACCATCTAGAATACATATTTCAATTTCATTTCCGCAATAAAGTGTTTAACTCAAATTTAACTATAGTGGGGAAAATTTTATGCTAAAATTTATATTAAAATGTGGTTTCATCTTTACGAAAGCGTGTAAAAAGTAATGTCGTCAACATCTGTCTGTATGGCGTGGTATATTGACATAGTGGAGCAAGAGGGCCTGATAAATTCTTCAATGAGAATAGCTTTGGTCAATTAAAGACGACGCCGGCGTGGCCTAGTGGTATCGCGCTGGACCCCTGATCGGGAGGCAGGGGTTTGAGTCCCGCTCTGATCATGCCGTGTCCTGATTTCGGATAAAACAGTAAAAACCCAGGCCCTGTGTCATGGTATGCATGGCACGTTAAAGATCCCTCACTGCTTCGGGTGGGTCCGTTACAAACTTCTCCAGTTAGCTTTATAATCAAAAGTCAACTTGATGGCACTACAACGAAAGCACATGCTGAACAATTGCGTTTGGGTAAAATAGATCAATGGGAAATACCAAAAGATAACATGGGTAATCGGCTTAGGAGAACTAATTATCTAGTACCTCCTGAAGAAAGTGATGCAGGTGATAAATCTGAGTCACATTCTGACGAGTCTGATGAAAATATACCACTTAGCAAAATGGCAAACAGGTATAGAACCCGAAGGGATTCATCAAGTGAAGATGACATACCATTGATGGAATTGTCTAATAGACTCAGGCAGAGAAAAAAGAGACAACTAAACCAAGAGAGTACTGAATCGGAATCAGTACAGGAATCGGACCCTGAACAACCAGGCCCCGACTTTTCTGACGATGAAATGGTTATAGATGAAGTTGTCAACAGTAAAACACCCAGGAAATGTGAGAAACGCGGGAAAAGTCGCAATAAAGTACTATTGAAGGCTTTGGAATCTTTTGATAGGTTGATTAACGCTATGTAATGTCCATAGTAATGTGGCATGTGTTAACATACACATGAAGGAGATGGTTAACTCCTTGATTACATTAAATGGCTTAATTAATAGAAAATTAATTCGGTTCCCATCATATGTGGTATTCGCGATTAACAAATAAAGAAGCTGAAACGAAAACTTCTTGAACCGGTGTATTAAGATCACCCCTTGATGATCTGTAGTGATTTGATGAGTTAGATTGATATGGTTGAGGATCGCTAACGAATAAAATTTCCTATAATTAATGACATTTATATAATTCTTCTATTTCGGACAAAAGTTAAAACGGAATGAATGAAATATTTAGTCGATTAGGTAGTTATGTTACCTCAGGTGGCCATTCAATGTTGAAGCTAGGTACATGTGAATATATTTGTTCTACTTGGGATGGGGTGCGACCAAATATTTCTTTGTGATTGCTGCCCAACCTGATGTGGAGTATTGATAGACAGATTCACCTCATAGTTTGATTGTAAACAATATATCCAAAATACCCAAATGAGAAAACGTTTTAAACATAATAAAATTCTACAGTCAAACATTAATGTTGCAGTTTAATATGCTAAGCTTGGATCATTTAAGTCCTTCAATTATTAGTAGCTCAGACGACTTAAGAAATCTATTAATGAAAATTCAGAGTCAACTTCCTTCGTCGTTAAACTTGACTCATGACGTTATCAAGGAATTGTGCACTAGATACTAGAGCAATGATAAAAAAAATAATTGTTGTAAAAACCTAAATTTAGATGTTTAATTACTACTCGCGGAATATATTTCCGATAGTTCTTATGTGATAGCTATTGAAATTAAGGCATCGTTTTCTCATGACGTAAGCAAACCTCAAACAATATTTAGGGTTATACCTAAAGAATTAAATCATATTAAAAGTTACCAATTAAAAATTTATTGATACTATTAGAAATCTGAAAAAAAAGTTAAAATAGAAAAGCCTCTTTCGAAATGGCATTATATGGGGATTTTTGTAATTATAGTTGTAGGATTTATTGTTTTGATAATTATCTATAAGAAATTTAAGAAAAATATTTTTCATGTAAGATGGCCAGACCATTTTGGAGGGTAAAGTCAGACATAAAATGAAATGATGTTAATGATATGCAAGAGATGAGGAATCTTGTTGCTAAGGAACCAACTGCCACGCCTACTGCGCCAACAATGGACCGAGCCGTAACTGAGAAGATAGACACTGAAGAAAGGGTGTATCTGATTCTTCCGATGTCCTAAAGAACTTTGAGGGTATGGGATGAGACGACGTCCCATGCCCGCCAACAATAAATTAGGGTATGGGTTGAGACGACAACCCTTGCCCCTATTGGATCAAATTGTATATAGTGATATAACGGAAGATTGGTGAGCTGAGGTACGAACTGAGGTATGGGTTGAGACGACGACCCTTGACTTCATTGGACTAAATTGTAAATAGAAATATAACGGAGATATGCTGAACTTAATTTTCGTGTACGTATTCATTATTAGTACATTGTTGCAGTATAGACTTTCAGGAACATTCGTATGCCGAGAGATATTACCGAGGATAATGCTTTAAGGATTCATAACATTGGACTAATAAACAGAACATGTTACATAATCGATTGTTTTAAAAAAATATTGTGTTCGAATATTTTCTAGTGACATGGGGAGGATTGTAAGGTAGTGGCATACCACGCTACCTACAAATTGTTTTTAAGAAACACCACCAAGGGATCCACCAAGGAACATTATATCTTGGACGATATTTCCTGTGAATGACTCAATTAAAGACACTAAAGTTCACGCTTGTTTATCTTAAAGACTTGTAATTATCATAATTGAATTGGTCAGTTAATGGCTAGTCTATCTTGCTTGTTTATCTTAAAGTCTTATAGATTTGTGAATTAATGGCTTCGTGGGCTACGTGGTAAATTAGGATAATTATTATAATTGGACTGGTCAATTTATGGCTAATTTGCCTTGAACAGTTATAGGACAATGCAGTAAACAATGCACTATCTCAGAATTACAAAGTAATGGTAATCCAGACTGTCATTGCAGCAAATCTACATAAATCCACACTAAGATACTTGTATGTCTCAATCTCAAACATTAAAGATTTGACAGAGTGTAGATGAATACTTCTTGTTAGACTATGGTCTAGAGTAAATTAATCAAACAACACATGAAAAAAGAAAAACAAAAAAAAAAAAAAAAACCTGCCTGCCTCACCTTTTTTTTCTCTCTCAAAAGGTTCCCGTTAACCTGAACATTAAATTTGTTTGGCCTAATCTTGTCTGCAGGTTTTCTATCACTTGTCTAAACTTCATAAAACTACACAAGATAGTTGCCTTGCGTAGATGTGCACACAAGTTTCAAAAGCAACTTCATAACCATGACCTTGGAATTTGACTTACCTTTAAAGAAAGTTAACCTTAGCCATAGCTTTTGAATGGCAGGTGATATGGCTTTGATATTTTACGTGCGAATTCCTCATGCCAACGACTTTCAGTTGGCATAAAATGTTTTCATCTTATTACTTTGAACTTGGAGTTTGACCTACTTTTAAAGAAATTTAAACTTAGACATAACTGTAGAATGGTATTTGATAGGACTTTGATATTTTATGTATGCTTTCCTATTGATAAGAACTTTCAGTTGGCTAATCGACCCTGTGTTAAAAGTATAGCTTTCATATTCCACATGTGTTTTCCTTGTGACAACATCTTACTGTCAATACAATAATTTTTTATATCATGACCTTGACCTTTTGACCTACATTTCAAAAACTAATAGTCAGAGGCATTTTGTTTTTGGCTCATCTGTCTGTTTGTATGTTTGTCTATTGTCAACGTAAACCTTTGCTATAACTTTTTAAATATGTGAGATAGAATTTAAACATTTGGCATTTGCCATTGGCTCAGATTTGTTGAAACATTTTCGACTTCTTCTCCAGAAGCGTTACACAGAATTTCACCAAACCTCATAGGAAATAAGTACTCAAGGTCATCTACCAAGTTTGTGTTTTTCATGCCGATCCGTTTTCCAAGATGGCCGCCATTAGCTGTGATTGTTTGACACATTTTCGACTTCTTCTCCAGAAGCGCTGCACAGAATTTCATCAGACCTCATAGGAAGTAACTACTTGAGGTCCTCTACAAAGTTTGTGTTTTTCATGCCGATCCGTAATTCAAGATGGCCGCCATTGGCTCTTATTGGTTGACACATTTTGGACTTCTTCTCCAGAAGCGCTACACAGAATTTCACCAAACTTCATAGGAAGTAAGTAATCCAGGTCCCCTACCAAGTTTGTGTTTTTCGTGCCGATCCGTAATCCAAGATGGCCACTATTGGCTCTGATTGGTTGACACATTTTGGACTTCTTCTCAAAAAGTGCTGCGCAGAATTTCACCAGACCTCATAGGAAGTAAGTACTCGAGATCCTCTACGAAGTTTATGTTTTTCGTGCCGATCCGTAATCCAAGATGGCCGCTATTGGCTCTGTTTGGTTGATATATTTTGGATTTTTTCAAAACGACTGCACAGAATATCACCAAACCACATAGAAATTCTTGTAGAAAAAAAGCAAAATTTTCTACTGAAATGAGCTGTCATTTTGTTGTAAATAAGCAATATTTGCTCAGGTGAGCGATATAGGCCCATTTGGGCCTCTTGTTCAAGTAAACAGGTCAAATGTCACTGAGTACAGTGCACTACTATGTACAATCGCTGTGTGCCAAAAATCTTAAGAACCTTCCATTTGAAATACTAGTGATATTTTATATGTGGGTTGGTTATGAGTAGTAGATGACACCTACTGATTTTTAAGTCAAAGGTCACCAAAAGCCATGCTGTACCTTAAACTGTCAGTGTCTACCCAATATATCGAGAACCCTGTTCATATAGGCTAGAGTAAAATGTTGTTATCTGGAAACCAGACGAGATGCATATTTCTGTAGGCACTGCTATTGTTCATTCATTTTGTTTTCTTATTACATATTAGGAAATAGAATAGAGTTACAATTTACAGTATGTGTATAATATATTAGGGATATATGCTAACGAACCAGGAACAATGAATTGAAGAAAGATAAAGATTTATTGAAGTCATATCAAATAAAGAAACAATATCAAATTATCTTCATTTTACTTTTCAGATTTAGGCAAATAAGAAGACCATAAGAAGAGTGAAGATATCTTTTCTACTAAATTACACAATTGATGTCAGAAAGGATACTTGATTAAAGTGATGCATTTGATACGCAATACTGGAAAAGCAAAAAAGACAGAACAAAAAAGACATTGTGCTGGACTATCAGGATCAGTAGAACTACTACAGTATCTGATTGATAATGGATGTGATGTGTATAGTAAGGATAATGATGGGCGGACCATAGTACATAATGCATGTGACAAAGGGTATGTCAGTCTGGTGAAACATCTGATAGACAAAGGTAAAGCTTTGTTAAACATTAAAGACAAACAATGAGGAGACACCTTTTCATTGTGCTGGATTTTCAGGATCAGTAGAACTACTACAGTATCTGATTGATAATGGCTGTGATGTGTATAGTGAGGATAATGCTGGTCGGACCATTGTACATAATGCGTGTAACAAAGGGCATGTCATTCTTGTGAAACTTTTGATAGACAAAGATAAAGCTTTGTTAAACATGAAAGACAACAAAGGGAAGACACCGTTTCATTGTGCTGGATTTTAAGGATCAGTAGAATTAGTACAGTATCTGATTGATAATGGCTGTAATGTGTATAGTAAGAATAATACTGGGCGGACCATAATACATAATGCATGTCAGGAAGGGCATGTCTGTCTGGTGAAATATCTGAGAGACATAGATAAAAGTTTGTTAAACATTAATGACAACAAAGGGAAGACACCGTTTCATTATGCTGGATTTTCAGGATCAGTAGAACTAATAAAGTATCTGATTCATAATGGCTGTGATGTGTATAGTAAGGATGAAGATGGTCAGACCATTGTACATAAAGCATATCAAGAGGGGCATGTCAATCTGGTGAAATATCTGGAAGACGTAGATAAAATTTTGTTAAACATTAATGACAATAAAGGATTGACACCATTTCATTATGCTGGATTTTCAGGATCAGTGGAACTAGTACAGTATCTGATTGATAATGGCTGTGATGTGTATAGTAAAGATAATGAATGTCGGACCATTGTACATAATGCATGTGGCAAGGGGCATGTCAGTCTGGTGAAATATCTGACAGCCATAGGCTCAGATTTATTAAAGATAATAGACAGTAATGGAATGACACCAGTTGCTTGTGCAAAGTTATCAGGATCATCTGATCTATTAGATTACCTACATAATGCTGTTTGTGAATGATGGGATCATAATTGCAGAATAATCATCAGTTATTTGATGTTACAACATTTTATTGTCACAGTGTGTTTTCAGTTTTTGTGTAATGAGGCTTATAACAATATGCTTTAAGATGATTGTTCAATGTTTACAGTCAGTTGTCAGTAGTCAGAAGTACAGTGAGTATTAAGATAATAATGCATCTTCACATTTTGTCCAGCAGTTATCTGTAAATAAGGAAATTGTCCTCAGATGAACAATATAGGCCCTTTTATGCTTCCTATATTTAGAGAAATGGTTTTTTATGTCCTCCGGATCAATACATATAGGGGGCATATTATTTTTGTCCTGTCTGTTTGTCTGTGTCTTTGTCAACTTTAACCTTGGCTATAACTTTGAGCCATGAGGGACTTCATATTTGACATGCGTACTCAATTAATGAAAGCCTTTCACGCAAAAAAAAAAAAAAAAAAAAAAAAAAAAAAAACACTTTTGCACGTTGGTACCGCAGTGGGCATTAGTGTTTCACAAACAGTTTCTTTTTCTTTATCATAAAACTGTCTTTTTTTTTTTTTTTTTTTTACTTACTTTCATTGCACTTCTTTCGCTATGTTTTGAGAAGAAACAATTTCACCATGGATATTTGAAGTCAAAAGGTCACAAGGCACAAGGCCATTATAATACTGGTGTGTATATTGAAATGATTGGTTTTTAACTCTTGGTATGAACATGTAAAAATTGTCATTATGATACATAGGTTGATATGTCAAATAATCACTGTATAGTCAACATCCTAATGAATTAGTTTTATCTTTTTATTATTGTCAGTATGCCTTTAACTTATTATTGTAATTAATCAAGAAGGGGAAAATACTCATTGATTGGTCATACAGGATTGCTGTAAAAATTGTTGCAGGGAAAATGTTGTTTCTACTGTTATATTGAATCATATTATGTAGAGTAAATGGACTTATAGATTATTTATCAAATCATCTCATGGTGTGTGAAAAACGTTTTGAATACTGTATGATATCTGTGTATATTGTATTAATATGTTTTATGTATTTGTATATATATTTTCACAATATGATTGAAGACGGCGTGTCCTAGTGGTATTGCGCTGCACTTCTGATCGGGAGGAGGCCGGGGTTCGAGTCCCGCTCTGGTCATGCCGGTGTCCTGTCTTTCGAAGAAGACAATAAAAACCGAGGCCCCGTGTCGTGGTACGCATGGTACATTAAAGATCCCTCACTGCTTCAGGTGGGTCTGTTGCAAAGGTCAAAATTTGTATGCCCTGCATGAGACAGATTGCGTCACCATATACGTGAAATATTCATGGTGTAACGTTAAAAAAAATCAATCGATCAATCAAAATTTGATTCAATGATATATCTCATTTGAATGAAAAGATACCAGTGTCCTCATGTTGTTTGTGAATGATAAATCATTGCATCATAATTGGAGATTAATTATGAGTTACTTAATATTACAGTATTTTTATTGTCACAACGCGTTTTCAGTTTCTTTTGTGTAAAGAGGCTTATAAAAATATTCTTTAAGATGATTATTCAACGTTTACAGTCAGTTGTCAGTAGTCAGAAGTACAATAAGTACTAAGATACTGCATAATATATGCATCATGACATTTTTTCAAGCATTCATTTGTCTGTGAAGTGAGGAAATTGTGCTCAGATGAGCAATATAGATCCTTTTTAAGCTTCCTATATCTTGGGAAATGTTTTTGTTTTCTTTCTACCACCTTCTATTGCACCTCTTTCACAAAGTTTTGAGAAAACGCAATTTCACCATGGATATTTGGAGTTAAAATATCAAATGTGATGGAAATGGAATAAAAGCATAAAGACCAGTCTAATACTTGTGTGCACAGTGAAATGATTGCTTTTAATTCTAAAATATAGGTTAACATGTCATATTTAGATACACATGTCAATACAGTGTTCTAGAAATTTTTAAAAATCTTCTTCCCAACCGGTAAGTGACTAACTGAAATCCATATACCCAGTGTAAAAATGTACTTGCCCAAAATAAAAAGGCATATTCAAGACTTTGTTGTGTAATTCGGTAAAATCGGTAAATTGTTCGTATTAATACGGATGTCATTGACAACAGAAGAGTACGGCATATAGATTTACAATTTGTAGGACAAAAACATACACTCCCCTCACGATACAATACGTATACTGATACAGCAGTAGCGATTTGATTATATCTTATAGGAAACAATTTTTCTTAGAATTGTAGAAAACTTTGTCCAAAACGCCTGATCCAGCTTTAACCACCGGGTAAGAAGAGTAAAGCTTTTCATTTACTCGAAGAGGTTTTACTTACCAAAGGTAAAAGGTAATGGTATTTCTAGAACACCGGAATCGTTGTGCAAGTCAGGTATTAAACTGATCGATTTAATATTTGTACCAAGTAATCACTGTACAAACAATATCCTAATGAATGAGTAACTGTTATTTTTTTATTTTTGTCATTATGCCATTAGCTTATTATATATTTGTAATCAATCATAAATAGGGAAAAAAAATCCCTGAGAAAATTGTCATGCAAGATTGCTGTAGAAATTGTGTTGGGGAAAAGATGTTTTTCTACCGTACATCATTTGATAGTACATAAAAAAACCCATAGGACAATACAACCAAAAAACCTTCTGAAGGTGTGTCTGAAACCTTGCAATCTGATTGGTCCACCACGACACTGTGACGATCCAATAAAATGACACCTAATATCGGAAATATGGGGTTATTTTAAATGTATCGTAATATGGAGACGTTCGAAAATGTCAATTATACCAAGCTTGAGGTGCTGCAAGATTTTAAACTTAAAAGAATTACAAGATTTACAAAAACATGGTTTCCAAGCTTTGATTATGAAGAGACTTGATGTCTTCATATCTGTCAAAACAGGAGTTCACCACCCCACCCCACCCCTTTCGTAAGGATTGATTTGATTGGTTGTGTGGCGGTGTCTGATAACATGGATACGAATGAATTCCGATGGGTTTGGTTTGTATTGTCCCACAGGGTCTGTGAGGTCCCAGTTAACACAAAAATGTTTTTGAAACGTATCAGAAATGTTGTTGATAATGGTGCGAAAACATTTTTCAAAATGTTCTTAAAACGTCAATTTATGGCGTTCCAGAAATATAACTAAACTTTATTTATTCAGTTAAAACATTAGAAAAAAATGTTTTGTTGAAATATATAATAAACATTTGAAAATGATGTTTCATCTGAAATGTTGTAAAACATTTCATATAAATGTTTTGTTTATGTTAATTTGTGGTGTTCCAAAAGCATTTATAAAATGTTTCATTAAAACTTCATACAACAGTTTGATAGAATATTTTCAAAACATTCTATACAAACAAACAAAACATTTTGATTTTACATAAGAAATGACAGTGTAGCACGAAATGTAGTTACTTCTTCTTCTTCTTCTTCTTCCTCCTCCTCCTACGAGTTTTCCTCTAGTTAGAGTGATATATTGTTGTTCATGGCCGATGGGTGTGTCATGACCTTGAATAAAGGCTACAGTGTAAAAAAAAAAGAAAACCGCGAATTCCTGTTTGAGCCATTGTTTCTACTTTATGTGTTGGAGGAAGATTATATTCTTCACAACTGTTGTTCATGACCCAAGGGTATGTCATAACTTTGAACTAAATTAACATTTACAAGGTCAAAGTTAGAGTGCACACCTACTTAAATTCTCGTTTATCTCAAATTTTTTAGATGCCCACCCCTAAAATATATATTTTCTTAATCCTCGTGATAAAAAGAGTTCTATGATAATAGTCGGGGATCCTTAGGGTCATTCTCCTCATATCAGGAATCTTCAATAATCTGGAAAATAGTTCAGATACCAACGCCTAAACCAAATATTTGCATATTCCTCATGACAACAGAAGTTGTAAGGTAAATGTCGATGATTAACCCCCCCCCCCCTACCCCCCCCCCCCCCCCTTGTCATTCCCCACCTCCCTCAATTGCGAAATCTTCAATTATCTCTAAACTGCTTCCATATATATATATATTTACACTTGTGTAAATATTCTTTGTATTGATTTAAATAATATTTCACAGACTTCTTTTCCAAAGGATCTGTAATGATCTTGAACCAAAGTCATATATGCAAGGCCCAGTTCACTGTGGGTAAATCTTTAGCCAGGCCGTATATTTTCAATCCTTCGGCCAAATAACTTAATTAGTAGATTAACACCCAGGGTCACCCAAAAATACGGCGAGTTGGAGGATTATATTTTTAATATAATATGCAAAAGTATTGCATATACAGTATATAACATATAAGTGTATTTGATTGATAAGTATTTCAAGTAGCGGTATCATAAAACATAACAAAGGCATATTATTGGATTTATGCAGTGATGATATCTAGATAATACATTCACATGTAAGAATGAGCACATTGTATTGTAATTATATAAGAGTTTAACTTAAAACAAGTTTTTCCTGGTGTGCCATCGCTTGTGTAATTCATTTTCACCATTTCTTAGATATATGTACTGTTGATTATATAGCATAGCAATTCAACAAATGTCTTGTAAAACCACAGAATGTTATATTGGCTTTCTGTCTTGATTTTATATAGGAATAATAATTAAGTTTAATGTAGTACAGTTAGAGAGATGACCTCCAATTAATATTATGCTGGATGGTGATAAGAAAATATTCAAATTTGTGTTTAGTGTTATCCAGTTGTCTAATTCAATACACTCAGCTCTTGTCTGATTACAATGGAGAAATAAATGAACAATCATCTCTGTTTCTGTATTATATACAATGCATAAAGGAGAATTCTTAATTATAATGATATTTAACAATTTATTTGTATTCAATATTTTATGAATTATTCTTACGTGAAACACTCACTGTTTAGTATCTTTTGTTATTTCAAAGGGATTTAAAAATATTTGTTACCAAAAGTTAGAGGGTGTATTTTCTAAATTTAAACTAGGGTCATTTACCGACTTTAATTCACATTCTGGGGTTTTTTCTTCATACGTAGATTTGATAAAAAATTTCATATATGTCCTTGCAACTTTTTATACGCCCACATTTAAAAATGTGGGCGTATAATGCTATACCGCTGTCGTCTGTCCGTCCGTCCGTCCATCCATCCTTGTCGAGGCTTCTACACCTTAACTAAAGGGGGAACAAAACTTTTGATGGTGCCATATGAAAGGATGTAGCTTTTAGTTGTGCATGTGGGCTTCAAAGTTGGGGTGAGTTGGGGGAAAATGGGTGGGGTCGGAAAGGTTTTCCGGGCTTCTACTCCTTAACTAAAGGGTAGGACAAAACTTTTGATACTGTCATATGAAGGGATGTGGCTTGTACTTTTGCATGTGGGTTTCAAAAATTGGATAAGCCCCTGGGATGGGGGAAAATGGGCGGGGTAGGAAAAGTTTGTCTGGGCTTCTACTCCTTAACTAAATGGGTAACAAAACTTCTGATGGTGTCATATGAAATGATGTGGCTTGTAGTTGTGCATGTGGGTTTCAAAGTTAGGGTCAGGCCCCTGGGATGGGGAAAATGGGCGGGGTCAGAAAAGCTTGCCCGGGCTTCTCCTTAACTAAAAGGGGAACAAAACGTTTGATGATGTCATATGAAAGGATGTGGCTTGTAGTTGTGCATGTGGGTTTCAAAGTTTGGGTCACGCCCCTGGGTTGGGGGAAAATGGGCTGGGTCGGAAAAGATTGTCCGGGCTTCTCCTCCTTAACTAAAGGGAAAACAATACTTGTGATTGTGTCTTATGAAATATTGTGGCTTGTACTTATGCATGTGGGTTTCAAAGTTGGGGTCAGGCCCCTGGGGTTGGGGGAAATAGGCGGGGTCGGAAAAGCTTCTCTGGGCTTCTCAGCCTTAATTAAAGGGGGAACAAAACTTTTGATGATGTCATATGAAAGGGTGTGGCTTGTAGTTGGGCATGTGGGTTTCAAAGTTGGGGTCAGGCCCCTGGGATGGGGAAAATAGGCGGGGTCAGAAAAAGTTCTTCTCCTTATCTAAATGGGAAACAAAACTGTTGATGGTGTCATATGAAAGAATGTGGCTATGACTTGTGCCTGTGTGTTTTAAAGTTGGGGACAGGCCCCTGGGGTGGGGGAAAATGGACAGGGTTGGAAAGGTTGTGCGGGCTTCTTCTTCCTATATAAATGGGGAACGAATCTTTTGATGGTGTCATATGAAGGGATGTGGCTTGTAGTTGTGCATGTAGGTTTCAAAGTTGGGGTCACCTCACAATAATTTAATCGCATTGCACAAACAACATTTTTAGTTATTCCATTAGGTTTCCAGTACTGACGAGGATTCATTCATTTATAACATGAATGTCTGGTTCATTGAATTTTTGTAGGACCTTGAAAGTTTCTCTGGTATCAGATTTTGAAAACTTAGTTCTTCTTTCCCACATCCATTACCACCATATCAAAACATGATGCGGACGTATCATTCACCCGTTCCATATTTTTGTAAGTCTTAGTCTGTTATCACCCGGCGTTCTGGGTGCCGCCACATTGAATTCTTGGGATTCACCCCTTTGTTCATGTCTTCCTACGCTAAGTAAAATAAGTCCATGGTTCTGTGCATTAAATTTGCATACATTTGCTAACATTTGAGCATCACTGAAGAGACATAAGTTGTCGAAATGTGCATATGGTGCACTAAATTATAAGATATATATGTTCTGTATTTAATGCTGCTGGTGTGTTAAGAACTACATATTCATCAAACTGTCTAGGAAGATGTCTGGAAAGTCTGTACCAAAGCTGAACAAACACGATCATCATAATTTGACTAACTAGCATGTAACCACTGTTTTCATTCAGTCGTTGATTACTACGCACTAATCGCATATTTTCAGGGGCCTTTCCGACGGCCCTTTCCATCCACATTGACAACAAGCTTTTGATGACGTTATGCCGAAAAATGATGTTTTAATTGATTAAAGTGGAACAACAGAATGTATAAGTTAAATTTATTCCTTTCCGTATTGTTAACATTCTGCGGATATGTCACCAGAGCTAGGTGTTAACGTCACCTACATTTGCACCCTACGTTTACCAATTTGCATATATAGAGTTACAAGACATGTCGTGCAATAATCTTTCATTTCAAAAATTCGACGTGTTAAATATTTTTAATTTCTTTCATATATAATCGTTAAAATAACAATAAAGACATTGAGTGGAGTAATTTTTTTTAATTCAATATGATCTACAACAAAATATTCTATGTTCATTGTGAGTGTATCTAGTCGCAAGCTTTTAAATTTTCAATAAAAAAGGGGGAAAACGTACTGTGTTTGATTGTTTCAGACAGGTATACCGTAGTTATACCGTTGGAAACAGAATTTCCCTGGTGACGCTTGCGGAATACACAAACAGTAACAAAAACATCGGGGTTTTTTTCTCTTTGAAATTGCCCCCAAGTTCCTCGTTGCTAAGGGAGGAATAGCACCATGTTTACAATTTTTCGAATTGATATTTAGTGCACAAACATAAGAAGTTTTTTCATATTCATTTTCTTAAAATTTTATGATTAAATTATTAATCACAAATTGATTCTGAATCAATTTGTGATTGATAATTTAATTTCATACATGAGTGACTTGACATCACATCGTAAACAGCCAAGCAGGCAGATTTGCTGCGGCGCGGCGAAATAAAATAACATGCTGGAAAGCACTTTATTCACTTGGGATGCAAACTTGAAAACATGCTTCAAGCTGTACCTGACATACCTTTTGTCCCCCGCTTTTCGTGAAAGCGTGGAGACATAAAATCTTATTCGTCTGTCTATCTGTCCATCTGTCACAAAAACTTTAACCTTGGTCATAACTATTTTTAATCGTAAGACGTAGGGCCTTCATATTTGACATGTTTGTGCCTAATTGCAAGACCTTTCCGTTGGTACCAAAATTTTTATCATGTGACCTTGACCGTGACCTTTGACCTACTTCAATATAACTTTTTAACCGTAAGACGTAGGGCCTTCTTTTTTGGCATGTATGTCTGTAGACATGCACAACCATGACAATGCCACAGATCACTGCACCCTTACCCTTAGAGCATCTAATCACAATTCTCTGAATTTGCTTGTTCCGTTTGAGTCATTTTTATATCCTGATTGGGTCACGACAGTTCAAGTACCAAACTTGCACCATGATTCATCTATGGGATGCACAATAGAGTGCCAATTTTTTGTTGCTTCATGTGACATTTTTTCCACTTGGGTGCTTTGGTTAACCTGTTGGAGGTACCTCAGTTTGCGAAAAACAAATAAAAATAAAAGACTTCTGACTCGACCGTATGCCAAGTCACCTCGAATAAACAGTGTGTGAAAATTCCCAATCTTGCGCTAATGGTTCATCTTGGGTTGCAAACTTGAATGCATGCTTTGTATAACTATTCCCACTTCAAATTTGTTTCATTGAAAGAATATTGATTTAAATGGCTCAAAAATGATTCAAATGTCATTTTGAATTTGTGCCGTTAATTCTAAGAATGAATCTAGTACTGAATTAATACTATTGATAACACTAATTCCTCTTCATCGTCATATGAGTGTTACTCGGGACTTTCAGTCCTTTGATTGATATGACGTCTCGGTGATTAGCGACTTGGTTTAGACTCTGTGAGTATTGCGTTATAATTATTTTCATCAAATGCATTAGAATGGGATTACCATGCTTCTGTTTTACAAAAACTGACAGCTAGGGTAGCGGCGAATACCCTGTGAGAAATTTCGGTTTCACAGCTCGGCTAACGCCGATAACCTGTCAGTTTTAGTAAAACACTAGCATGGTAACCACTAATTAGATAACATAAATTATTTTATAACCCATTTTAGTATTTGTAAATACGAAAGTAATTGGTGTCACGTGACTATAGCACTAACGACATATTATTCGACTCAGTTACCTTTACTCTACGAAAACATTTAGGGGGTTTATTTTTAAATTTTGCAATTAACACAAAGTTTATGATTTATGCCATACAGGAAAAATAAGACCTTGTTGGTTTATCTTTTTCATTCTATAATTTTCCAGTCTCGGACCAGGTTTCTTTAATCTGATCAGCATAAAACTATTAAAAGAGGATCTACTCCGAATAAGTTGGTTTTCATGAAGAAAACACCAACAAAACTGACGACCATTTGTCGCAGACAGATGATCAGTTTCAAGACAAAAACTATAATATCTCAATATCTGACGTCCTTATCAAGTTGCAACATTTTCAAGATATCGAGGATATATCGGGGTAGCGTCGTCTAGGGCGATCACATGTCAGCTTTGTGGCTAACTTGACCACGAGCATCACTGAAGAGACATAACTTGTCGAAATCGGCATATGGTGCACAAAATTGAAAGGTATATATGTTCTATATTTATTATAACCACTAGGCCGGTGTCACTGCTGGTGGACTGATAGTCCCCGAGGGCTTTATAAGTCTAGTTTTCAGTGCTTTTGTACTGGCATGAAATATATACCTCAAATTTTCAGTCATCATATTAAGTAAATAACTCTAAAACTAAGGAGTATCTCCCTCATGCATAGCTCTGTCCTTAGATAGATTCTTTGGTTCACTTTTCGGTCATTTTGGCTTCAACACTGCTCTTTATATTTTATATATTTTGAAAATTCCAATCATTTGACCACGAACATCACTGAAAAGACATAACTTGTCGAAATGCGCATATGGTGCACAAAATCAAAAGGTATATATGTTCTATATTTATCATTACCCAATTAGGTATCTAAATGCACTAGGTATTCACAGTAATGAAGGGCAAGGACCTTTTATCAGGTATCCTATTTATAAGGCATTGTGAGGGATCATGAAGGACACATAAAGAACAGGAATTGAAATCAACCAAACTTTACGACATATTATAGATAAAGGTATATTTCATACTTTTCGCACTTATCAAATTGTCATAATAAGTTCAAAACGTTATAGATTGATCAAGGAAATCATAATTGTGTCAATAAACCAGGGGGAAGGAGGCGGATAATCTTGTACATTGTATATTATTATGAAACGGTTTTTTGTTTTGCTTTGTTTGTTTGTTTGTTTTTGGTTTTTTTTTTTTTGGGGGGGGGAGTTCTTTTCATTACGACTTAATATTGATATATGAAAAGTATTTCTCATTTGCGGGTCAAAATACCCGGCAAGTACTGAGGTATATATATTTGAAATGATAATTGAGTTACGTACAAATATAATTTCATGATACTGTAGGACATACATAATCAGCACTTTAAGCGTTGCTGTTCGATAGCAGTGTGACCCTGAAGGTTTACTCCTTGAAGATCTGCGTGCAGATAGTTTGAGAGAAAATGGAGAATGGGAAAGTAAGTAGTATCAAGTGACTAAGCATCGTGTGAAACCTACGGGGTAGATCGTACCTCACAAACCAAACCCCTTCGGAAGGCGTATCTGAAATCCTGCAATCTCATTGATTCACCACTACATTGTGATGATCCAATGAAACGGCAAAACGCGGTTATGTTACCTGTGTCGTAATACTGCGCCGTTTGAAGATGTAAATTATACCAAGCTTGAGGTACTGCAAGATTCTGAAATCAAAGGAATTTACAAGATTTAAAAAAAAATGCTTTCTAAGCTCTGGTTATGGGAGGACATGATGTCTCCATATCTGTGAAAACTGGAGTTCAATCACTTCCCTTTGTAAGTGGGATTCATTTTGATTGGATGTGAGAGCGGTGACTGATGATACAAGTATCAATAAGTTCCGATAATTTTGGTTTGTATTGTCCCACAGGATGTGTGAGGTACCATCTACCCCGTGAGTTTCACTCGATGGTGACTGTGGTACTAACAAAAATTCAGCACAGTGGACATTCACAGACCTCTGAAATTCAAAGGTGAGACCTGGTGCCATGGAGTAGTCAGCGTCTCCTGAATGGCTAGCCACACCAGCCATGAATTTCCTTACATAATAAAACAAATTAATTCAACACTGTATATATATATATATATGTATATATATATATATATATATATATATATATATATATATATATATATATATATATATATATATATATATATATATATATATATATATATAAATGAATGTGAACAAATATCATGTAGAAACTATCATTGCTTCATAACATCAGGAAATATAATAACACTTAAAACAAACCCTCCGCGGGGAACTTGTCTGCCAGTTCCACGCCGCAAAGGGAATAAACGTGACATTAATGCAAAATACGAAATATGTCAAGTGGCTTTAGAACAGCCATTTATTTCACTTCGCCAACTTTATACAGTCCTTCCATGTAGAGTTCTTAGTTCATGCTACATGCATGTTATTTTTTTATTTTGTTTCTCGTTTTAGGTCGCGTCAGGATTATTTTACCTTGAATAGGAATCTGCCTGATGCAATGCGTATATATGACAACCTCTTGCAACGCTCATTCTCAATACATAAAGGAAACTTATGTGCGATAACATCTATCGTGACACTGGATTTAGTTCCTGCTATCTAATCCGAAGGGCAAAACAACAAGGCAAAAAGTGGATATTGAAGATGAGAAAGCTTTTAGGTAAAAGCCAAAACTACTAGAGAAATCTAATCGGAATGAAGGCTTGAAGTGAAAATAATGTATATATATAGCATCGATATATCCGTGATTACCACCTGAATATCAGTCTTTTATCATACACGTGTTTATTTGGTGTTGTCTCTCTCATGTGAACCGCAGGAAACGTTGATATGAAAGATTGTGTATCATTTTGTATTTACATAGAATATATATAAAGGTGTTAATACTTTCGACTTGATTAACTTCAGAAATTCTATGCAAATAGTTTTTCCGTATTTTAGATCACTATTTACGATGTCCTCTTTCCTAAATTCCATGTAAATTATTGACTCGTATAAATCTCATTCCCAATTATGCATTTAATAGTCTTTCATCTGGTTTAACAATATTGCCAATGCATGTTCATGATAATTTTGATTCAATAAAGTCCACTTAAATAAATCATACATATTATAACTATAACGGAATTTCCTATATACACTTAGAAATTGATGTGCTTGTCAGTGCGCAAGAATATTTTCGTCAACTGACACCATGATGTAAAATGATGTTTATTTTGAGCACAATCACGGAAATAGTCGTTATACGAGGAAAGGAAAATAAGTATGGATTTTTAGTCACGATTTTGGCGGTTGTGGGTTTCTGTAAGATATTGCCTGTTTAACGTACATGTCATCATGATGCACACTGTACACTAATATTTGTCATGAATTATCACTTATTTTTGTAGCTCCAGTTCTTTTGAACGGATCTCTGTCTTTAATAATTGATCCATCATTAATTATATACCGTTATTCTGAAGTTCATGAAGTTACATTGCCTCATTGTCTTGTATATTCTACTTTTGATTATGGTGACGTTTATTTAACAAGGTTTCTCATAAATTCTTTCATAAAATCTTATATCATCAGCTTCATTACCATAACTGCCGGCGTCGTTTCGTCATTAACAGTATCATTACCATTACCATCATCACCATTTTCATTATGATTATCAATTCCATCGCCCGTGTTTTCATTTTCAGGAATAACTGATCTTTGTTGTTCCAGATCATCGATGAATTCGTACATATTTTCTTCATCAATAATTACTTCATGCGAAGCAGGGTTCACTCCCTCCTTTTTCTTTGGTCTCTTTCTTCTAAAACTCCATATTTTGATGTATTATATTAATCATTATGTTTCAGGGTATCAAAATAAATTAACATGGAGTAAATGAATAAATAAACATCACATTTACAAGAAGAAAAAGAACAAGAACAACTACTACTACCACTACTACAGGTCTCTGTACTACGTATTAATTGTAAGTTTCTGCGACACACACTAAATACGTCGAAAGTAAATATTTTACTATTGCAATATTTAATATCTAGTGCGATTTACTTATTATGAAAAGCTCTGCATGTAAGGAAAAACTTAATAATTGAACAACAACTCACTCCCATATACGTTTCATGTAGAGGGCCGCCATCATGTTCAAGGGTAGTAAAGTCATGAAGAAGGCCCCTGCAATACAATTTAAATCAGTTGATATTTGGACAATAAATTTCTCCCTTATCTATATTCCACGACAGCAGACTATTGAATCTTAGAAATGGTTATCTCTGTACCTGGCGGTAAGAAAGTAATCAACAAGACGAAAATACCAGTCAGATATCCTTCCTAATTAGTCACACGCATTAATCACACACATGCATCCTTACACACACGCGATCGCGCTAAAAGAATCAGCTAAATATATTAGAAGAAAAGATACTCAGATACTGAGCAGTTTAGAAGTTATTAAGATCGGACGGTCAATTTCCATACAGCTGATGTGATTTACTAGTTTGTTAGCTGATCTCGCCACTTACATTAAAAACAATGTAGTCATATATTCATAATAATATTCTGCCACATTCAGTCGACGATTTATACATTATTGTTGCTAAAGTAAAATCTCCATTCAAATATTGTGATGTTGTATATCACAAAGTGAACTCGCAAAATTATACCAGATGCAGAGTTAAGTAAACCTCTCCAGTTCGACTACCCGCATAGGTCATTCATGCTCAGGTGGCGCAGTGGCATTCCCCTCATACTTCCATAAGATACTCAGCAAACACATCTTAAATTCATATCATATATTTCATTTTTGATTTCAGCTAAAGAATAACAGCGTTTTACTTCAAACTTAACCGTAGAGAAAAGAAATATTTATGATAAAATTGAAATTTTTTAGTGTATTCATTATCTTCATCTTTACGAATACCTGTAAATATGAAATGTCGTTAACCTAAGTCTGTCGAGGTAAATTGGAACAGTGGAGCGGGATAGAGTGAGAAATTCTTAAATGTGAATATATTCTCAATATATGGTTTATTGTATGTTAAACTTGTTGTGAAAATTTCAGACAGAAACATCTCCTTGAAATGTGTGGATAATTTTGTGATTCATCTTAATTGGGTCTTTTTCTTTCTCTTCTGAATGAAATAAGTGGATACACACTGATGAAATGAAAGCTTTACATAATCAATAAAGATATAATAGTACTTCATACTGTAAAATACGAAAGGGACTAGCGCCATGTGATTATGACATTCACTTTTTTGGAAGGTGATGTAATCAGCTTCCCTAAGCCGTCGTCCATCCCAATTTGGAAACCGATGTTACCCAAGTGTTCTTCCGCCCTAAACAGTTACAAAAATATAGTCCCTGAACAAATCTTGCATAAAATTCAATTTTAGCTACTAAAGTTAAAGAATTTGTGCTTTACATATTGAAATTTTCTAAAATAGATAGATTAAGTGTACTCTTATTTATGAGATAAAGTTATATGAAAAATATTCCTGCGCTACAGTATGTCGTGTCAAAAGATACAAGTTTATTTCTTAACCATGGCTATCTTTCGCTTAAGGATAGATCGATCGTTTTGTTTTGTTTTTAATATGTTTGATATATATGCACATCTTCACTTGTGTGCATGACCTCGTTTGTTTATTCGACTAAACATCTTCTATATTGTACATAGTCTTTTGCAATGTTTACTTATATAATTAGTCAGAGGTTCCAAGTCGTTCGGACTAAGTATAAGGGAGTATAGACAAGATGTTTCGATGCAAGGACATTTCGGTACATTGTCGTTTCGGTACAGAATTAAGACGTTTCGGTACAAGAAGAAAATATCTTGAACCTCGAAATGGTCGTTGTGGTTGTTAAACCATTCTAATTTATACATTTTTGTCTCGGAATATACTGAAACCTATGTACATCAAAATGAACAATTAATGGTACAAAACACATAATATTGATACCCATATGCACTGAAACATCGTACAAACCTTGTTCGTGCATGACGTATGTCAACATAAAGGATATTTCACACAGTGACACTGTCAAAGTAAACATAGAGAGAAGATCAAATGCATTTCATTTACAAAATATTCATAAAAAATTGTTCTTGTCTCTGTGAATAATTCAACAGTATTTCTACTGTTTGTAAGTCGGTGCGTTTGAGCTCTTAGTACATGTATATGTATAAAAAAAACAGCTTTGAAAATTACTATGGGGTGACCGGAATTTCCGAAAAGACAAGTAGAATATTGTGATATGATGTTTAAGCACATGTTTATACATTGCTATGTTGCTATTATATACATAAAAAAATGCGAGTTTCATTTACATGTAATTAGTTAGCTCTAATTTCTTTTGTTATTTTCTTTGTGATGTCACGGAAGACCTTACTTTTCCTCTGTTACTCTGAAAATCCTTCCTAACTCTTCTTTTCTAGACGCTAATTTTAATCCCTAATATGTGTCACTAGTTTGTACATCGATATCTTTTTATAATTTCAAGATTTAGATCTATAGCTTTTCACAAAATGTAAAATTGGTATTAATCTACATGGGGTAGTGACTTATTCCCCTTTAATCAAATTTCAATTAAATAACTAGTCTGCATGTGACGTTCAAATTCTTATGAAAGTGATACACACACACACAGAGAGAGAGAGGTGCATAATTTTGCACTTCTTTTGTATTTTTCCCTTAAAATTAGATTTAGTTTTGTTATAAATTCTTAAGAACTATTTTCTGAATTACTGACAATTGCCCACCCTCCGTTCTACCATAATTGGCATATGGCAATGCATTGATATTGCCGTTTAAATTTCAAATTTCAGACACAGTCTGTTGTACATATGGTACAAATTGTTTAGATCATCTCATGAACGTTAGATTTATCGATTTATGTTGGTTTTAGATATTTATAACCATATCTAATCAACACTTAAACGATTGTCAAAAAAGAGGACGTTGGGAGAGGTTAAACTAATTTTATACTTCAGGGTTGGTTGGTTGGTTGATTGGTGTTTTACGTCGCTTTCAACAATATTTCAGTTATATCGCGACATGAAAGCAGGAAGTTACCAACCTCTTAAACATAGTGGCGCAACCCGGGAATCGAACCCGGATCGTCGGCGCCGCAAGCCAAGCGCTTAACCACTACACCACGCCTGCCCCTTATACTTCAGGGATTCAGGTGCAGATTCAACTATTGCACGTGCCCCCATCCGACAGGAAGCATAGGGGGTGGGCAACAAAGACATCTTTGTTAAGTAAATGTTTTCATATTAAATCAATCAGTAGCCAGAAACAATCATAATACACTATAGATGTTACCAATTGCATAATTTCTTTTTTCAAAATTGCCGCCGGTTAAAACTTTATCGAAGCTGCTGACACAGTGAAAAGGAGATATGATCCATCAGCATGCCATGGTACATGCGCTGATTTCAATGAAGTGGACAAAAACGCCCCTTATCGACCAATTCGGCCTTGCAGACTTTCCCACTCCCAATACCTGTTGAGGTTCTGGATCTAACCCTGAGTCTCTGTGTAATTCCAAATATCCATATTTGCAAATCAAGCCATTTACTCCCAATGATAGTACGAATATACATCAAGTCCATCAATTTAACATTATTTTCGACATTAAACATACACCCCCTCAATGACCTCATGTAAAGGCATATATACAATATACATAAATATATAAATGTGTAATGTATTAAGGATGAAATAATCGCTTTTATCTTATTCATTTATCTTGATATTAATCTAGGGTCATATCCCACCCAACCCTCAGTTTATAAATCTTTAATTATTTGATCAGGTATGTATATTAGATATATAAGTCCCTGTTGATATTGTCAGCTGGGGGAAATGAAGTAAAGATAGATTTTGATATAGGAAAATCATATACAGACTTGAGGATGCCTCTTACTGTGCTGGGAATAACTCCATTTTCCCGGTTGAAATTGAATACCCTGTTAGTTCATTATGATTAATTATGACGATATCCTACTTTACGCCCAAGGTGGTATATTTAAACTTAGCCGCAAGTCGTGGCCCTATTAAATTGATAGGAACACATTCTTTACATTGCGTAAACTTATAATTTTGATCAACGGAATGGCCGGTGTTACAGAGTGAGCCTCCCCCCCCCCTTTGCCCTGCGGTCCTACTCTAGAGTGAGCCTTCACCTCAAGGGGAACGTTCACGCTAGAGCCAGCTTTCCCCTGATCAAACAGAACGCAGGGACCAATTTCTGGAAAAATGCACGCGTGTGATAGACAGTTAAGGTCGAGGTATTACCTCGGGCGGGAATTACTGTGGTTTGCTAAGATTCAGATTCTATATATCATTTAGGATATAAACTGTGGCGGATCCAGGATTAAAATACTGCAAAAAAAGGAGGGGGTGGCGGTGGGTAAGCACATGTGAAAACAAGTATTTGTCAATCTACTCAATCATGCATGAATTTGAATAATATTTCACAGCATTGTTGCCCTGGGCCTAAGGGTGTGTCATGACATTGACTGAAAGGTCATACATGTATCTTCAAGGTCAAGGTCACAATGTATGTGATAGGTAAATCAGGCTGTGTCATACCTTTCTACCCCTTGTATAGATTTGAGTAATATATCGCAGAGTTGTTACCTAGAATCAGGATCAAAGGGTGTATTTTGACCTTGAACCAAGGTTATATCTGCAAGGTCAAGGTCACAATGCATATGATGGGTAAATCTTTGTCTGAGCCATAACTTTGTATCCCTTGCATAGATTTGAGTATACGTAATATTTCACAGAATTGTTGCCCAGGACCCAAGGATGTGTCTTGACTTTGAACCAAAGTTATATATGCAAGGTCAAGTTCACATTGTATATGATGGGTGGGTAAATCTTTGTCTAGTCCATAACTTTTTACCCATTGCATGGATTTGAATAGTATTTCACAGAATTTTTGCAATTTGGGAATGTTTCTATACTTCATCCCTTCAAACTTAGTGACAGGCATATAATGCCACGCTAGGCGTTGCTATTGTTGACTATACAGTGTTCTTCATTAATCACCTTCCATCAGTACTGTCAGTACTTTGATTATAATAGTGGACATTCATGGCCCCTTACAATAAGGAGTGAGACTAGATGCTGTTGAGGGGTGAGCTTTTCAAATAATAGAAAAACGCACTGACTACACAAATATATTGTTCAACACACTGTACAAAATGAATGTGAACAAACACTATATAGAAAGTATCATGGCCACAAAACATTATTTATTGTTTAGTATACTTCGGTCAAAAACTTTTAAAGCTCCACAATCCAAAAGAAATAGGTGTAACGATTAGATATACAAACATAACAATAGTCATGTACAACAATGTAGAACAGTAGACCGTCACGGTCCCCGAAATTCTTTAATAATAAATAGGTAAATTGGCTAAGTATGTATTATTTTTATCAGCAAATTAAAGTTGCTGAAGCATACATACTACTGAGACAAATTTATGTTAAGATGGATGTTTGTAATAAAAGTTTTATTTTACCAATAGCTGAAGTTATTTCAGTGCTGATGTTATACAGGATTGGAATATCGGAACCTGGAATAAAATGATATCAGTCATGAAAAGGTCTATTTAAATAAATTAAATTTCTTAAATTATGGGAGGAATTATATTCTTCAATGTATTGAAATGTAAAATCTTGATGTATAACTAGTTTATAGTACCATTTTCTGTTATGTCTTTGTTTGTTGACTCCGTGTTCGCAGTTACAGACATAGATGCATTTCTAGATACATTGAGCGTTGTTAAGCTGCTATCATTCTTCGAGACTTGAGTGGATTGAAACAATGATGATGAGTATTTACTGAAAAAATTTTACATTTTCATGACTTACAATAGTTCCATTGGTGATCTTAAAATCACATCATCTCATTTTATAGAATCCGAATAAAAGGGTAACAGTAATTCCAAAACACACATATTACTTTAGTAATTACTTACTTCGAGACATCACTGATCTCCTGTCCGAGGAAACAAACTGGATCTTAAAATACAAAATATTTTAGATATGGTCATAAAATTTGAAACGACTTGTTAAAAAGTACACCACCTTAAAGAGAACTTAAAAAACAGAAGAAAAGGAAACAATATATATAATAGATAATAAATAAATAATGTTTAATATTCTCCTATCCCTTCCCAGAAATGGTATAGTATTAAATTGTAGTGGTGGATTTCTACGTGCATACAACATTTAAAAATACAATTAAGTGCAATATAAATAAATGCATTTGAATTTCAAACTTACACTTATACAGATGGTCACTTTTGAATGTTTCATGCGGTAGATGTTTTTCAAAACAGTGTCCGGACGCATTTGGTTTATTGTCTGTACAATTCCAATGGCGTAACACTGCTGGACTTAGTTGAAAAATAGGACAGTCTGTAATGAAAACGTCTTTGCAATTTTACTTGATTCCGGACCATTATTATGTTAGGACAGCCTCTAATCGTTGACACAAATAATTAGTATAACTCATCTGTTCTACTTTATAGATTGGACAGATGACCTAGAGTATTATTAAGTTTTCTATTATCCGTTATTATTGGGATGCCAATATATGTGGAGGAGCACAGACTACGATGAAAGCAATACTCCATTGTCATTTCACAATAACTTATTTTCACCATGAAACTATAAAGTCCTATAAAGTTCTACACAGAAACAAAACCATAACGAGTGTATAGATTTTCCAAAGAAACAGACTCTACAAGTACACATGTGCATAAGCCTTCATTAAAACTTGGCACCACTGTATCCCTATTCTAACAATTTGTTAAAAGGAGTTCTCGTTTTGAAGGACACAAAACCAGAGTGAAGAATCTTATATCTTTTGACAAAATTGGTTTGAGACATTGGCTTAGACGACTCCTCTGGTAGCCTTTTTTTCTTTTTTTTTTTTTTTTTTTTTGCATTATATACCATATCAGGTGTACATATTATTCTAATAACGTAGTTGTTCTCTGACGAAAACTGACCCCGATCAAATATATTCGATAATTTATATTGATACGGTGTATGTTGGTTACTTTCATATAGTGAGCATATTATTGAAAGTGAAGTATAGATAGGGGTATCATCGAAATCCGTCAGCAATCGATGTATCTTGTTTCTAGATTTTACATGTTAATAGCATACCCCCCTTTTTACAGTTATCGCTTTCTAGATACGAAGTATTGAATTTCCATGTACTTCATCCTGATTACCATTATTTACCTCCAAACGAACGTTGATCAATTTGTGATCTCATTTCATACTACAATTAATATGTACACTCCTCCGAATAAAATGTTTAAAGAGAAATGCAAGATCTGTACCGTACCGATGCATATCTGCTCTACTGAAGTACAGTTTCGGAGTCCCAACATGTAAACTGAATTTTTTATTTGTTTCGTATCTACAAATGTAATTGATCATAATTAAACGAAATGTACCCTTTAATTTTCTTACACTCTTGCATTTTGTTTATCAAAATTACAATTAAAATCAGCACGTTATCACTGCAGTCGTAGGAAATAAGATTGATCAGAGTAAATGCACGCAACTGCCCTTCCTATTTATATACAAACATAATTGCAGACATTGAACTTAACCCATTATCTTATCATACATACATATTCGCAGGCATACATACATACACACCATAGACATTCATGTTTTCACATATCTCACTGTACAATCACAAATTAATACATATAACTACCAGGACACATATGTAGACAAATGCGGTGTCACATCTTCATCCACACTTTATTTTTTCCTGAGCGTAAGGGCACCTATCTTTAAAAATTATTTAAATATAGATGATAAATCTGCTTGGAAAAGTATTTACAAGCAAAAAATAAAAAGCATTATGTGTAAAAATATTGCTGAGTTTAACTTGAAGCTTTTTAATTATATGCTTTCTAATAGACATTTAGTAAGTAAATGGAACAAAGATATGGATAGATATTGTTGCTTATGTTATAATGTAACAGAAGACAGCAAACATTTACTTTTTGAATATAAAAATGTGTTAGATGTCTGGAACGACACTGGTAAAATACTCAAATTTGATATATCTTGGAAAGCTATTGTTGTTGGGTTCTATCATGAAATTAATGAAAAAAAAAACAATCATGTTGAACAACCTTATTTCTTTTATTGCTTTTAGAATTTACAAATATACAATGGCATGCACAATAAAAGATATGAAAGAAAATGAAAGATATATTGTTATCAGATTGCATATTAAACAATCACTACATAATTATTATAATATTCTTAATAGAATTTCAAAAAACAAAAATACCACTGTGATTAAAACACTCTCAAACGCACTATAAGCCTAAATGAATGAGATAGGTAATAATTTGTTAATCTTTCGCTAAATTTATATAGCTCTTTATATGCAGATGTATATGAGTGAATATGTATATGCATGTATGCATCTGTATGCATGTACGCATGTGAAAATTTTTTATCTACATGTATCTATGTATTCATGCCTATATATGTATGTAGATGTATGTATGTGTATGCAGGCGTACGTATGGGTGTATATATATATATATATAGATATATACATATATATATATATATATATATATATATATATATATATATATATATATATATATCTATATATATATATATATATATATATATGTGTGTGTGTGTGTGTGTGTGTGTGTGTGTGTGTGTGTGTGTGTGTGTGTGTGAATGTTTATGTATGTGTGATATATGTGCTCATATATGTGTATTTGTATATCTAAATGTGCAAGGGTACAGTCTTTTGAATATCAGTATGAAAAAATGAATACGATTAAATACAGGAAAAGTATAGTTGTATGTCGACATGTATGATGTACATGTTTCATGCTTGTACATGTATATCGAAAACGAGTTTATATGTAAATGAATGCAAGTAAGCGCATGCATAGGTAAACTATATAATGCATAAATGAATGAAATCTCAACACCTACTTGTAAATGCATATGTACTTATACTTTGTAGTTTAACATTAATGTATGTATTCCACATATAGAAAAAGCATATATTCTGTTATTGATATATCCTGACCCGAGATATATCGACCTTGTAAATGGGTTTATACAGTAAATAAAATGTTAAATTATATATATATATAAAAGAAGAAAAAAAAAGAAGAAGTAAGGGCACCTCTCGCAGCATACATTTTAAAATTACTTCAAATTGTACGAATTGAGCGATATTCTCACGTATTACTCAAAGCGTCTTTATTACTGGCCATTTTAGCGTATCTGCATGCTAGAAACCAGCAGAAAAATGACCCAAACATGGTATCAGTACTCTCAAGGAAAGCTTTTTCTTCACTACTTCTTCTCTGAACCCTACAGTTTGTGTCGCCTAGGATTGATTATTTATGGCGTAGCTGGAAATGTTGGATTATTACCAGTAAATACATAAAAAATATAACAACAGTCGATAATGCAAGTTGTTAAACACATAAAGCTTTTTTACGTTCCTGAATAGTGTTGTAGGCATTATGTCTCCCTGTTGATATGCATGCTCAGACAAGGGAACATTGAACCGAAATCCAAATTACTTTACAGAATAACATCTTACAAAGCAGATTTGCCATATCAAAAATGGAGTAACTGCTGTTTTTAACAATAAAACAGGCATATCATGTATTACGTTTATACCACCATCCCCACCCTTCTTTGTTTACAGATTTCTCAGCCTTTCAAAATTTTACTCTGGCTAAAATGACCCGGCGGAAGCGTAGACTATTTAATAAATAAATGCTTACTCGGTCATAATAATTCGCATGCTTTAATCTGAATGATTAGATCTAATTATATCTATAATATATAGAAATGACTGTGGACTTTATTTGTTTGGTTTACCGTATTAGTGTGTAATGTAATTGGCTAAAACAGTTTTCAATACCTATACGTATCAATATAAACATGAAACAACATTGCTATTGTATTATTTTAGTACTTTCTTTACGTTATATTATATGAATGTTTAATTTACGAGTATGAATAATTAGAGGTGACGTGATCTGAGTGATTACCTGTTCGTTTAAAAATTTAGATTATTGTTTAACCCCCACATCGTCTTTTCCCTCCAGTTGGAAAAGATTCCAATTTATTCAAACACAATCTAAAAATAAATTTGTAATTATTTCTGAGTACCAGGTCAAGCAGAAATTATTCATGAATGTGTCGTGAAACACAAAGTAATGCATAATGAACGTATATTATAATGCAAATATATAAGGGAAGCAAAATTTCATTGGACGATGAAAGTAAATTGAGACATATAGATATTCGATTACACGTGGCAAATATTAAATTTTTATTAATGCACGCTACGGGTGCTTGTCAATGTAAAATATATGGCAAATTTCAAGAACGCGCCTGGTCGAACTCTAGTGGATCCACCACGATACTTTTACTATAAGAAATTTTCAATTAGATAATTTTCGTGAAGATAGATTGGCACGCGTGCGTTCAGACAACAGAAATTTAACTTATGGAGAGCAACATACCGATAATCATCGTTTTCAATATAAATGATAGTGTTTCAATTCAATCACACTTTTGTTGTTATTTATGTAAGACTTTTACAGCAAAATGCAAAGTACTTTTGTAATACGCGTGCACAATATGCATATAAGTAAATCGGCAGAATCAGAAGTTTGATTTATGCATTAAGCATATCTGTAGGCTTCTAAACTGCATTATGCATAGCTTGATTAGAATGAGATAACATGCATATGTTTTCAACACATCGTCTGAAAACTCATTAAGCGACATATATATCGCCTATTACATGACTGTAATTTGAAAACACAGCCATGTTATCCGCTCACCGAGGGTGCGTTAGGACAGTCTTATTCATCATATACCACAATTATCATGTTTTTGTGCAGGTCCTTGGTAATTTGTGTCATACAGTTTTGTCAGATGCCCTCTGTATTCTCCCTTGTTACACCTATCTTTTGGCAGCATGCGCTAAGAGTCTGGTCTCAGGTTTTCAACCTCAAGAGCTGCCTTCTGGTAGCAGACATGGCCGCGATTTACTGCTTTTTAAACCTTTAATTGTATATGTAATACCATACAAATAAGATAATCTAAATGGATACTGCGTTTACCTGCATCATATATACACGAATATTCATTGCTTTAGATAAAGTGTGTAAAATATTATTTTCTTACGACGTGAAGGCACTACTCGTGGTAGGAAACAGAACTCTTTCAGATCCCAATTGTCAGTAAATCCACAGTGATATGTACTATTCAAACAGGTAAACTCTCGACTTCTTTTCATCCACGTTTCAAAGTCTTTTGGACAGGTGGACACAAGATCCCTGGTAAAGAATACATGAACAATGCATATGTAAATCCCACAAACACGTTTACAAAATCTCATATTTGTGTACTTGTAATTCCAACAAGAGCTTGGGTTATCTAACAAGGAATAAGGAATTACATCTTCTGTATAGCATGAAGAGTTTGTGAAATCAGGAAATAAAAACAAGTTGATTATTATATATCATTTAATTTTCATTGTGTTGATGGTCTTGACACGAATCTGATTGGTTGAAATACTGAGTTGATTTCTGCATCAACAACCTTTTGGGGGCACAATTGCCGGAACTACTTTTCTATGGAATGCAAAACCCCGTATTATTCATGGAACAGTGATTCCCGTGTTGTTCGTCGATTACATAACATTGTTTCGTTATATATAATAAATTCAAAGTACAAAAGAAATCGCACTTCACTTCAGAAACTATTAGATATAAGATATAATTTCCTACTTTTTAACAAAGAAGTAAAATATAACTAGGTCTATCAACGGTCTACTGGGCAGTGCTGTTTAAAAATGCATGTAGTTGTACAGTAATCAACTACAAAACAAAAACAATACTTGTCAGCTACTAGCCGATTGCTAGACAATGGTCGCTGATAATTAATATTTCTACGCTATCATACCCCACTAGGCTAACAGAACGGGCACCAGAGCAGTTGCTGAGACTACACTTTCCACCTTTTGACACGCACGTGCACCAGTCAACATGCATTGCATTTCTAATAATACTAATAGCATTTAAAATAGAAATACATTAGGTAACAGATTATCATACTCATTAATTCATGTTTTTTATAATTGTTGGTTCTATTCCACTTTTAATGACACTAGGACAAAATATTCGAATTCCGTTTTAGTCGCCATTGTTGACTTCAAAATGTTGTTTACCTTGTCATTGTATTACTACGCGATCGAGTCACATGTGTTAGGGATAAAACAGTAATGTAGTGCCATAATAAATTATGTTTATTGGACACTTACTAAAATTTTGTTTCCATATATAAGCTAAATAACACTACTGGGTCCAAAAACCCCTGAGAATCCCGTTTTTCACTGCAAAACTCTGCAACACCCTGAAAAACTCTGAAAAACACTGAAGTCTGCCTGAAAAACACTGAAAAACTCTGACAGCCCTGATAAACACTGAAAAACTCTGAAGTCTACCCTGAAAAACTCTGAAAAACACTGACGACCCTGAAAAACTCTGCAAAACTCTGACGCCACTGAAAAACTCTGCAAAACTCTGAAAAACACTGACACCTGCTGCGATGCCCTCCGGCCGTGCGATCGCGGCCTCGCGTACTTTTATACGGTCCCTTTTATAATATAAGCCCTTGAAATGGTTCGCTGTTATCTATGTATGACCTTTAATAAGTGTTAAATGTGATGAATTTATAAGCGGGGAATAAGTAAAAAAAAAAAAACCCGCATTTTTTTACCATTTGTCAAGGACTTATTTTAACGATTTTTATAGATAAAATTACTAAGATATTGTTCCTATTCTGACTTACGTTTGTAAGATGATCTTTACATTTGCAGTTTAATAAATCACATGAATTACGTACTTAGCAAAAACAATTTTATTGACACAGGACTTTCCAGCGCGATGTCACTTGTTTTATTGATCGACTTAAAGAAAGAAAGAAGAATGAAACAAACAAACAAACGAACGAACAAATAATCTAACTACAGCAGTAGCATGTTACTTAACATCGTTGTGTCATAGAGGTGCATTAAGGGAGGGGGAAATAAGTATAAAATATATAACAAGACATTATAAAATTTATGTATTTATTTATTTATTTATTAATAATAAAAGCACTATTTTTCCGTACTGTAACATTTCGGTCAGCGGCCTTCCTCGGCGGACTTCATTTATTTATTTATTTATTTTCTTATTTATTTATTCTTTATCTATTTATTTAATTATCAATTCATCTATTTATTTATAATAAGAACATTTAACTTTTCCGTACGAAAAAAAAAAAATACATCAAAATAAATTTAATAAAAATAATAAGATTTTAAAAAATCGATAGACGAAGTTTACAGAAAACGCATAGTTTTAATTGTAAACAGATAAATAAATAAGAAAAAAAAAGAAATAATTAATTCTATATATCCCTATCAATCATTTTAATAACACATAATGATTGATGTTTATTTTTACATCTTTTCCAATCTGTGTAAAGAATCCACCCAAATATCGTTATGTTACGACCTTAAGGCCGCTCCCCACTCTCCTTCGAGTTTAAAGGCATTCATGATTAATATTGATAAATCAATATTGCATTCTTCATAAATTAGCGGCCATTCACCGATAAAACGCTGTGAAGTTGCGTTAATTTAATTCTACCAACCCCCCCCCCTTTTTTTTTTTAAACAGTGTCCAACTCGAGTGAACGAGCATGGCTTTGGGTATGCGTATTTCCTTCTCGCTGCAGGCCGTAACGCAGCTACTTATTTAATCCGTATGTAAATTAATGGAACAGAATAGCACTTTATATCACAGCTTTACAAATATCACATTTCGCATGTATTCTATAATATTGCTATTATCAGAGGAAATGCGGAAGAAATTGAACTTAAATAATTGATGTAGTTTAGTTTATGACATAAAAATAAATAAATGATCGTGTGTAAAACAAATTATTTCACTTTTGAAGATTGAAAATCAGTTTTTGTCCTAAACTTTATAAGTCACTGTTAAAATGATACTTTAATTTTGCCAAAAACACAAAATTAACATTGAAATGTATGAACTGGATGTGTTTCAACCTGTTACTAAATATGTTTTGTCCCCTCATACATATTAAGGTACTGTTAATTACGATTCCCAATTTACAGCATGATAGGTAACAAACTACCGGTATATGAGATTACGAGCGATATTTACCGAGTTAAACAACCGGATGTTTATTACGTAATAGAGTACTGATGACATGTAGAATAAAGGTAAAAAAACAAAGACTCGGATTAAAATAAAGCAATTTCAGATTCCATGCGTGTGCCGTTACTTTCTATTGAAGATATTCTAGTATAATATATATATATATATATATATATATATATATATATATATATATATATATATATATATAAGAGAGAAGGAGCGTATGTGTGTGGGTGGGTTGGGGGGGGGGGGGTGAGTGTATGGTCTCAATTTAAATATACTATATGATTTAAACATCCTACTCGACAATTTACGATTTGGATCCATAGGCTGGGGCAGATCGAGGTATCTGCTCTAAATATGACACCGTTTACTTGAATTTATGTGTCATTTTGAAAATAAAGGTCAAATACTTTGCTAGTTTTGACAGGACAGGGTATTTTTATGTAAGACTTCTATGTCCCAGTCAACAGGGCAAGCGCCCTTGTATTCGCCATTGCTATACATGACCCTTACTGGATACATTGTTACAATACGTAATAGGCGGGCGGATCTAGAAATTTTTGAAAGAAAAAGGGGGGGGGGGGGGAGGGCACAGTCTCCCATTGAAAAGGGCCGGGAGGGGGGGGGGAGCTGTTAGATAAAATCATTTTATTGTATAGAGTTACATGATGTAGATTAAGTAAGTAGTGATATAACAAACGGCAGATACCGTGTTACACTGATATATTGAAACTTATTTGATGCTATTTCATGCAACATTATTGAATACCGAGAGAATATTTAATCACTGAAATATTTTATAGGACAAAATTTACGTATGTCATTCGAATGAAAGAGCAACACGTAGACACACAAAATTTTCAGTTAAAGAAAGTTATTGTCCTCTGAACTTTGTTATATTACGCTGTTATAATAAATCAAAGGTTAAATTTGTATATCTTAATTTTGTGTGAAAAGTATTGATAGAGAAAAAAGTATTGCGTGTGTGTGTGTGTGAGAAGGGGTGGGGGTGTTTAAACCTAAAGGTCGTCACATGAAAATATATGGGTATAGTCTCTATAAATGTTGCAACAGAATTGGAATAGAATGCATTGTGTTATTTCAAAATGAATGACAAGTGATTTTCTTTGTGGTCGATTTGTTGTCAGTACTGGTGTATTAAATTCGCTTTTCGTATAAAATTTATAGGTACTGGTCACATTCAAATATTATTTATTTATTTATTAATTTATTTATTTATTTATTTATTTATTTATTTATTTATTATTTATTTATTTATTCACTTTTTTATTTATTATTCAATAATTCATTATTTATTCACTCATTTATAGTTCTGGAGCTTCTTTATTATATATATATATTTTATTTTTTCTTCACTATTTAAATACACAGTTATGAAACAGTGATATTTACCAGGAATATATGTACATACATTTTCATTTGGAAATACAAATGTACATATATATAAATCTCGGTAAGAAAAGCCTTTGTATTGTAGTACGCCTCTGCTGGGTTTGTTTGGTTTTGAATAATGCATCAGTAAAATTAAATTTAGAGATTCGTTAAAATAATTTCACTTCAAAACACCGTACAAAAATGCAAGATATGTTTTATTTATTTTCTCTTCCCTTTTTTTCTAATTTACAACTCATCACATTTTATATCTAATAGGGCTTATAGAAGGGACCGTATAGAAATACGCGAGGTCGCGATCGCACATCCGGAAGGCATCGCAGCAGGTGTCAGTGTTTTTCAGAGTTTTTCAGAGTTTTGCAGAGTTTTTCAGTGGCGTCAGAGTTTTTCAGAGTTTTGCAGAGTTATTCAGGGTCGTCAGTGTTTTTCAGAGTTTTTCAGGGTAGACTTCAGAGTTTTTCAGTGTTTATCAGGGCTGTCAGAGTTTTTCAGTGTTTTTCAGGCAGACTTCAGTGTTTTTCAGAGTTTTTCAGGGTGTTGCAGAGTTTTGCAGTGAAAAACGGGATTCTCAGGGGTTTTTGGACCCAGTAGTGTAAAATGATAAGAAATTAATCCTATATTCTTTTGGTTGATTGAGGTATCAACCTAAAATTTGGACGGACAACTTTTGCCTCAATGCGCTTCGAGCATTGATGCAGTTTTCGGTCCAGATGTTTGGTTGATACTTCAATCAACCAAAAAATATAGAATTCATTTCTTAAGTCAGAGTGTTACCTTTTCAAAGATATATGATGTGCTGGGATTGTCTATATATATATTGATATTCGTTGGTGAATTGAACACTTAAGCCTCATTTTAACCGTTTATTTGGGATTTTATGCTAAACAATAGTTGAATCTGGTACTTAATATGTTCCACAATTACCTTTCCTGACTATGTTATTTTCAAATACCAACCTTTCTAAGGAAATATCTATTTTATATATTATTTAAAATGTTCAGGTTAAAACTTGGTTTTCTAGATTTTTCAGTTGTTGATATAGGCTGAGTTCTGGCATATTCTAGAATACTAGTTCAAAATCTGTCAAAATATAGAAGCAATTCATTTACACCAGATCAAGCCGACATGCATGCAAATTTATATCTATATATAGAGTGAATTATGTTTTAAAGGTCATCGGAAGAATAATTATTTTCATACATTTTTAATCTGAAGGCCAACAAACATTGTTAAAACATGCCAATAATTACAAAAAAACGCGGTTTGATAACTCATCGTATCTCCGAAAAGCCGTCCACAAACTCACCTGAATAAAACACGAAACTTCGTAAGTGATCGTAACTTTTCGCACTTTTCCGCGCGTGACGTAATATAAGGTCATTCAAAAGTGAAAGTAGTTTCATTTCCGTGTTTACGTTGGTTGCAGTTCGACTATTTTGTGGTTTGTAATGGTAAATTGCGTGGTAGCTGGTTGCACAAAACGAACGGGTGATAATGTTAGTTTTTTTAGATTTCCTAAAGTTGGTACGGAAGAGTACAAATCGTGGATTATAAAAGTTAATAGAGTTACAGGTAACCCTGCATCCGAGAAATTATGGGAACCATACCCTACGTCTGTCGTTTGTTCCGACCATTTTACAGATGAGTCTTTCACAAGGCGTCCATCCGTGTTAAAGTCAATTGGATTTAGCGACTTTAAACGACTCAGATTAGTCCAGGGAGCTGTTCCATCAGTATTTCCACAGAAAACGAAAGATGACGCACGGTCCGATAGACTAATAATTGTGTTGCCAAAGGAACCCCGACCAGCTTTTGCCAAACGGGAAAGACAACGTGTAAGTTTTTGAAATATGAAAGTGTTGCATGTGCAGTAAAATAAACTAAGAAATAAATCAAATTTCTCTTGGATTGATCTCTTGTTGTAAGTAATTTCCACTCGGAGACTCTCACACAAATTGTACGTCATTTTCAAAGTCTAGTTTAGTATATACAAATGATGAACTGTTGGGAAATCATGTTAACATGATTGCAGGTTCAATTCCTGCCTTTGGTGAAATAATAATTACAATAACTTCCAAAATATGTGCTCTGAATTAGGAATGGATATGGGGTAAATATTTTAATCATTGCCATATCATTGACATTGTTACAGAAAGGAAATGAATGAATAAAGTGGGAGTCATTTTCAGCTTTCAAGTAATTGAAATTTAAAATGATCTGTTATGTAATAATAAAAGCCAAGCTTTCTTTCTTTAGTACAACATAGTAAAGCCTAAACAATCACCAATATGAGCAAATTTTACATATACACGAGTACTGTCACTAATCACTATTACTAGCCCAATACATGTACATGTACAAATAAAGAATGTTTAATTTTAACACAGTGTAGTGAAATCCTTACCCTTGCCTAAATCCCTCTTTTATTATTTTATTTTTGTTTTATATGATTCACTAGAAAAGTATGATTAGAGAGCACTAGTAATACTCATTAAATATAAATTCCATTTGCTACTTGAAAATTATAAAATAAAATAGAGAGACTTGAGCAAGTCTATAAAGTCTTTTTAGTTTTTATATTGATTCAGGTTTTGGCAGATGCTTTGATAGAGTATATATGTAGTAGGGAGACCACACAAACAGGTGATGAAACAACAGCAGACTCAGAGGAGGAGACAGAGTTTGAGATTACATCTACTGATCATGAAACTGCAAAGAAACTGAGACATACAGGGTGCCAAACATCACAAATGAAGGTGAATTGTTACAATTTTTCTGTGACAAACATTTGATAAACCTGCTTTTTTCAAACAATTTTTCAATAAATGCAATAATTGAACAAGAAAACACACATTGTCATGTTGCTAATTTCATGATAAAATACCTTTAACTCATGGAAAAAAAAATAAAGTTAAAATTGTTTTTCCTTGTAATTCAAACATACATGTATTTGGGCAAAACAAAGAAAAAATTATACTGATAGTGAACATATTTAGGTACATGTAGTCATGATGAATATTCCGAGAGCTATTAATTGTCATACCACATGTAAATTCTTCATAATCAGAGCATTCATTTTTTTTGCAATTTGACAATGAATTTGAATGAAGAAAACAACAGAAATGGATGCTCTTTTTCTTTTGATTTTAACAATTTATTGATTCTGCTGTGGTACATAGTTATTAATAACATAATTACTTAAGTATTTTATGGTAATAATTAATGTTAAGAAATTCTTGTGTTGATTATAACTTATATTCTATGATACCTTTTTATTTTAGTTGTATGTAAAAGGAGTACAGAGATAAAAAATACCACACAAGGAATTCAGACAGATAAAGACATATGTGTGTCAGTGTCTGATTTAGTACATGTTGGTGTTATGACAAACCAATCTGAGACTTATGTGCAACAAAAAGCTTCATCCCCAACAGCCATTCGTTGCCCAACATGTACTTGCAACTGTTCCTCTACTTTGTCCTCAGAACTTCCCTACAGTGAAAGAAAATGGAGGTACATAATGATATTAATATACCGGGTATACTTCTCCCTGGCTTTTCGTGAAAAGCTGCTGGAAACATTAAATCTCATTCATCTATCTTTCAGGTCTTTTAATTTATAACCATAATATTTTACATTTTGATTTAGAAATTAGATCTTGAGGTCTGATTCACTCATCAAAAATTTAAACATTGACTGCTCAATACATATTAAATGGTATATCCCTATTTATATACATATACATTTATTTTATACTTTTGGAATTGCTTAGCGATGACGATGATGAGTCAGATGAGGAGCCAGATGATGAGTGGATGCCAAATGAGTATGAAGATGACATTCTATCAGATGAGGACAATGAAATCAATGAGGCCCTGTTGGTATATTTATAACTACATTAAAAATAATATTTCAAAGATATCAAAATAGGATAAACAGAATGATAAATGTTCCAGTAAAATGTATATATATGCAAAAAAATAAATCAAATGATTATATTACCTGTATGACCAGAATATGCATTTATATTTTTGAATTTCATTCTGTACCCGGTTTTAAGGCAGGCTTTTGGAAATTAAATCTCATTAGTCCGTCGGTCTGTCCATCACAAAAGCTTTAACATCAAGGTCAACATAACGTTTAAATCATTTGAAGTAAAGCCTTGATATTTCATATGTGTATTACTTGTGATACTTCTTTTCATGAGATACCATAAGGGTTGACCTTGTGACCTTGACGATTGGCCCATTTTTAAGAAAAATTATCCTGGGCCATAACTTTGCAACTGTATAAAGTAGGGCTTAAATATTTCATATGTGAATTTCTTGTGACCTCTCATTTGGTACCATAATTTTTCACATTATGACCTTGATCTTTAACTTTGACCTACTTTTCAAAAACTTTTTAACTTTAACCTTGATCATAACTTTCAGACCATAAGAGGTGGGGCTTTAATATTTCACTTTGCTTTCCTTGTGGAAAGAAAATTTTACGCAGTGCCATACTTTCTGACCTTGAACTTTGTATATACATGTATTTGTATGTGAAAGGAACCTGCTTAACTTGTTATATTTATCATAGGTTATGACATATAACATATGTTCTATCAAATCTTTTTATATATATTTCAGAGACATAACTGATGTAGAGTATGATGATCACATTGGAGAACGGAAATATATTGTTTTTGAATCAGTTCTTAAAGAATTGCTTTCTGTTTGCCATTTATGTACCCAGCCTTGCCAAGTTATCATGACAAAGCAGATGGGATTGTTAGTTTCTTTCTCCATGACATGCACACAAAGGCACACATTCCTTTGGGAAAATCAACCAATGCATAAACGCCTTCCTCTTGGAAATCTGTTTTTGTCAGGAGCTATCCTGTTTAGTGGTTCTAGTGTCAACAATGTTCTCAATGTTTTCAACCGAAGTTATATTGCGTGCATGTCTGATAGAACTTTCCGAAGTATTCAAGCCAGGTATTTGATTCCTAGTGTGGAAAATGTCTGGAAAGATTCTGTTAGGCAGAATATTGATGATCTTCAGAGGAGAACGGTGAGGTTAGGAGGGGATGCCAGATATTGCTCTCCAGGACATACTGCTGAGTATTCCAGTTACTCAATGATGGACCTAGAAACAGGAAAAATATTGGCAACAGAACTTGTTCAGGTAAAATTAATTTTTATGCTGAAACAAATTGATTTTATCCCATTTGTCTGCCTGTCTGTTTGTTTGTCTATCTGTTATCAATTTTTATCTTTGTCATATTTTTAAAACGACAATTTGACATACTCCACTAGTTTCGCCCTTTCAAATGAAATCAAGGTCAATGACCTTGGCACTGGCCTTGGTGCTAAACATAGCTTTTTTGGACTTTGTGAAACCGCAAACACATCTTGTTACATGTATATTGGTTTTTTGTAAAAGATTCTGTACACTTGTGTTCAAAAATGGTTTAAGTAGAAATTTATGAAATACAACCTATGAAATACAATTTAAATGTGCAAATGTAATAAGTTCAGATTTTGAAAATATTAATTTACAGGTCACAGAAGTACGCAACTCCTGCCACATGGAATTAGGAGGATTGAAACGCTGTATTGCATCCCTAAGAGATCGTCACGTTATGATTTCTGATCTAACAACAGATAGACACGTCATGGTGAAAAGTTACATGAAATCTCATGAAAAAGATATCAAACATTGGTTTGATGTATGGCATGTTGCCAAAGGTATTTAAGTTTCATAATGAATTGAAAACTGGCTCTGTTTAAAATTTTTCACAGTTTAAATTTATAGTTCATAGAACAAGTATGAATTTTTAGGCTGACAAACATTGAACTTGATATAATGTATTTCTTGCTACAAGACCTCTCACAATGTTAAAACAAGATGTGTTTGTGAAACCCATAACAGACTTGAAATAACATGTATCTCTTGAACTGTCAAAAAGTTCAGACATTTCAGAGAGCAATAGATTTTTATGGCTTTTAAATATTTTCCCTAACATTTATGGAGAAGAAGTCAAAAAAGTTTAACGATGGACAATGACGGACGGAGCACTATTACAATAGCTCACTTCAGCCTTTCAGTTGAGTTTAAAGCATGTTAACCCAGTTATGTCAATGAACATATGTTTTTGGTTATTTCCAGGAGTTATGAAAAAATTAATGGCTATCTCCAGAAGAAAAAAAGATTGTGAAATTGTTCAAGACTGGGCCCACTCCATTCCAATCATCTATATTGGGCTGCAGCAACATCAAATGTAAATGGGGACCTTGTTCTGGCCAAATGGCACTTTATTTTAAATCACATGTGTAATACACATGAGGGACATCATGATCTTTTCCCTAAATGTTTACACCATCAAATAGATGAAGAAAGATCATGGATTAAACGAGGTATGAAAAGCAATTCATTTTAACTTACTGGAACCATGCGTGTTTATTATTTTAGTAAAAACTAAAAGTTTATGATGCTAAATGAAAGTAACATATTTCTTTTATATATATGAGGTTGTTAAGTTGATCTTCAGAAAAAAGCATATTTGTGTCATTTTTGGCCAGACTGCAAGGCAAAAATTTAATCTTAAAATGACAATGTCCATCTGTTTCTCTATCTCTGTCAACAGTTTGTTTTAGCATTCGCGTTGGACCACTTTTGAAAACAAGAGGGCCTAGTGAGCCTATATTGCTCACCTGAGCACAAATTTCAATTTCTTTTATACATAAACAAATTACAGCTCAATTTTGGAAGAAGACTTTGAGTACTTTCAGTGCTTACTTTCAATAAGATTTTGTGAAATTTAGAGAATTTTAGAAGGTTTTAAAGTATTTATTCTTATCTTTGCTTTGATCGCAAAGCACACTATTTGGTATGGTGCTTTGACATTTTACATCTTCTTCAGGATAAAAAATCTACAAAGAAATAGAACTTGTTGTCACCAATAAGTACATGTCAAAGGACATAAGGCAGCTGTCTCCAAGAGAACAGACATCTCAGCTGGAATCTTTTCACAAAGTAGTGTGTCAGTTTGCCCCTAAGTCCCAACACTTTTTTTATGATGCAATGAAAGCAAGGTTTGTAAATGAATTACATATTACGCTTTATGGTTACCTTATGTGAATTTAAGCAAATTTCAAAAAGAGACATTTTACTTACATTTGATATATTTGAAGCTGAAGAAAGTTTGATCTAAAGAAATTTCCACATGTTATTTTACAGATCACTTATTGCTGCTCTTCATACTAACCATAATGCCAACAGAGAGCAAGCTGTCCGTGAGGAAGATGGGCAAGCAAGGTGGAGAATCTCTTATCCCAAAGAAAAAAAAAAAGAGAACACGCTCTTAAAGCTGTGAAAGAGGATTGTTCATATGGTAAATGATATAAATTTCAATAATTAAATATTTATATGCCCATGGAATTTAAATTTTGGAGGTATATAGTCTTTCTTTGGTAAATACAATATATGTATTATGAATTTTGAACTTTGATTGATTGGTTATTCAGTCCTTGCCTTGGTTAATGTCGGGCCACACGTGTGCTTTGCAATCCAGCAATGTATTCTTTAGCAGTTTCTTGTTTTCTTTTTTAGAGTATGTTGTTGATCTGTTCAAGGAGGTCTTAAGAATTAGAGAAAAGTTCCCTTCCTACAGAAAAGCTCTGGAAGCGTTTCAAAGAAGACCTCTTCCTACCCCAGCAAGCAGAGCTAAACGAATATCACACCAGGAAGTTGTCAGTCGCCATCAGACCAGATTTAATTAATCCCTCACTCAATGAAAATTGTATAATATCATGAATGTGGTGACTATATCTACCAATACATAACATTGCATAACAAGATGTGTTTGTGAAACACAAATGCCCCTGGCAGCAACAAAGCTATTTTGAGTGTTATGGTCACAATATCATTGACCATGATGTCATTTAAAAAGATTTCATTAGTTAAGCATGCATGCTGAATATTTTTTTTTCTCGCAGTTCAAAAGTTATAACCAAGGTTAAAGGTATAATTAATTTCTAAGTAAAATCTAATTTTCATACCTTTTTGTTGACTAAAAGTACTGTCTTATAAGAACTAAACAAGAGGTCCATGGGCCATATCGCTCACCTGATCTACATTTCACCATAGAGTTTTTTTTTATATATTTCATTATTATGAAAAATAAAATGTAGTTAACAAACAAGTCATAAAATATGGGCATTTAATTTGTTTCGGTAAGCTTCAGATCTTAAATCTTCATAAAATATCCAAAAATTGAGACATTGACATAATGTTTTCACTACAGTATCCTTTACCTAAAATATGATTACATGAAACAAAATTATAGCATCAAATTTCAACATTAAGAGAAATAATGAGCAAATTCACTCAAAATCACTTGTTTTTGCGTTTCAAATACTTAGTATAAGATGACGTCACAAACACGTCAAAAATTTTATTTTGTAATGAAACCAAAAAAAAAAAAAAAAACAACTATTCTTCACACTTCCCTCTAGATCATTCATATCCATTCTGTTCTTCTCTGTATGCAGCTAGCACTTGATCTAAGTGTGGTTTTAAAGTGCATTCAAAGATGTTCAAGTATTTACAGTGATTAAGGCTTACAACTATTATCAAAGCAAAGTCACCACCCATAATACATTGATATGAACATTTTTGATCTGTTTTCTAAAAAGTATGGAGCGTTATATGTAAATCTTGAAATGGAGGCATAGAGTGGGTATATCCCATTACTGGCATTAGAGAAATACATGCTTTCATAATAGCTTAACTGCATGATTAAAAGAAATTTACCTTTAATAGTCTGTTGGATATTTGAAACCAGTATATTCTTGTGATGGAAAAGTATTTCTGATAGCAGTAACAACACAAAAGGGTAGCACTTTTCTATTCTTCTTTCCCAAACGATGCCATATCCAACGTGTTAACCTCCTATAGGCTATATATCTATAGAGTCTGTATATAAAAGGAATGAAACTACAATCACTGGTCTTGAGAGAACATATTTACTGTATTTACATTATAAGCCGAGTTGCAAAACTCGGCTCTTAATTTGATGTGAGGTGGGCGGGCGTCAAGAGTTGGTTTCCAGACTCAGTGTTCTCGACTAGATGAGTCACGGACTCACCAAAATAGGTGGGAACACCAAAATTTGTATTTTCTCTTATATTTGAAACGGAGACGAGTCCCAATGCTGTTTTGGGACTCGCAAGTTCCTAGGTCTAGTAGCCCTGCAGACTATAAGTCAAGTACCTTTTGAGCTACTGCTTTGAAACTTCATACACTTACTCACCATGAGTCAAAGATGCCCTATTGATTTTGGGGTCAAAGGTCAAGGTCATACAGTACAGTCCGGGTGGAACTTTGAATGCCCACTTGTCCACCTGAATTTCAGTGGGCAATAGGAGTGGACATTTACCTTAACTATCAAGCTGTCCACTTACCTGTATGTTAATTCCAACTGGCTCTTACAAGAATGCCCACTGTGTCCAATAGACATTTTTAATGCCCACTCTAAAAATGCCCACTGTGACCAGTGGGCAAATTAAGTTGCACTAGGACTGTACTGTAGGACTAATATTAGGAGGAGGGTATCAAAAATTGGTTTCTGAACTATATTATAAGTCAAGTATATTTTCTGCTACTGCTTCTGTTACTGCTTTGAAATTTCATAAACTTACTCACGTTGAGCCTAAGATGTGCCCTATTGATTTTGGGATCAAACGGTCAAAGGTCAAGGTCATAGGAGGGGGTGGGGGTGATTATCAAAAATTGGTTTCCGTACTCTAAGTCAAGTAAATTTTGTGCTACTGCTTAGAAACTTCATACACTTACTCACCATGAATCAAATATGTGTCCTATTGATTCTGAAGTCAAAAGGTCAAAAGTCAAGGTCATAGGAGGGGTATGAAAAATTGGTTTCCGGACTATAAGTCGAGTACATTTTGTGCTACTGTTATAAAACATCATACATTTACTCACTACAAGTCAAAGATATTGTTAATTACTCCATTTAGTAAAATATTATTCATTCTGATGTGTAAGTTTTCCAACTCGGCATATTGCAACTTTGATGTGCTTTTTTGTTATAAATACATACATGTGTCATGCAGTTATATCATAAAGGAAATATTGTATGAATAAAATATATTTTCATACCGGTAAAATTTATACCGTACTAATTTTTGTTTGCTTCTTTCAATATGTATGAGTTGCATGTACATTCATGAAGTTTAAGTTATATAACACTCAATTTTAATGAGTACACTTCCTAATGGAAGAAGAAGAAGTTATTTATGAAAATAATGAAATAGATATAAACTCACTCATGAATGGGTTCTTCATCACCAACCGGCCCGTAATTGTCCAGATATTCATTGAACGCCAATTCTAACACATGGGTATTGAGACAATTAACTATAAATCCCTCATGCAAAGTCACACACTCAAGTTCACCTCTTTTCTCCTCACATAGCATAAAGGAATGGCGACACCTGCTTTCAAGAGCAGATGACATTTGTGAACAGTGGTTACAACTGCACCTGAAATTTAAATATAGTATTTGTCATTTACATGTATAATGAATTTGAATACACACATGTATAAAGAGTAAATATAGTTAACTAATACTCATATGATATATATGTATCTAGTAAGTAGTATTATTTACATGTTAAAAATCATGGGGGAGGGGTGTGTTTTTCTTGTTTTGCCAATAAAGCAAATCAATATTTATGACCATGCATCCTGATGTCTGTACAATTATTGCAATGATCTTATTACGTGTACACGTATCTATTGTGATTTACACTTGTATCTCTGAAAAATAGCCCGTGCACCTTAAACACAAACACTCAAAGGAATCATTTTCTGTACAATTAGGGTGGCCACAGAATTTGAAGAATATAATTCTCTGAAATTTCCTTGATTTTAATACATTTTTTCCTGGTCAAATATGCACAAATAAAAGTGAGTTTTCACTACCATTTTTCAACTTATCCTTCCAACAACTGTGAAATTATTTCAAAATTATGACTCGTAAAAGATAATTTCTGGGATACAACTTTTATCAAAGATAATTAAATATAACCATAAAATGCATGCAAAATACTTTTGTACCAAATAATAGATCTCATCAAATTCTGATTTCAAAGAAAAAGAAATTACTGCCACTTGTCAACATTATTTGAAGAGCAAATTGTAAAATTTCCTGATTTTTCCATGATTTTCTTAATTTTGTCAAATTCACTGATTTTTCCATGCAGGGATTTTTGGGGTGTCATTTCGAAGATTTAGTCCGTCACCATTCTGTACAATAATGTCTATTAATGAATGAATATAACTTCTCAACGAGGCCATGTGTATTAACGCTGAGCATCGGTCGTACCTTACATTTAAAACATCATTGTGAAATTTCTGGATCGTTTACTGTATTCGCACGAATCGTATCACAAGAAATATTCATCATTTGTCCATAAATGACTAGATCTTCATGTATACAAAGTGAAATGTAACCACTAGGGGCTAGGGTCACTGCCACTGACAAGGAAATACTTACCTATCTTCGACTTGAGGTACCTCTCCTCGTTCTTCAGAATCGCTAGAAGAAGTACTTTCTCCTTCCTCTGAGGTTTGGTCAGAATGAATACCACTTCCTCTGTCCAGTAGCGGTTCAAATTAATACGGGATCACCCTAAATTGTACCTCCTCGTCTGAATATTCGCTTGCCATCTTCGTAGTTTTACACCTCTTTCACTTTCTATTGACCTAATATTACGTCACACGAATTCGACCAATCAAATCGGTCTGATACGAAAGGGGCAGATAACCATGAAATAGGTAAAACAATCGTTTCAATGTAACGTTTGTCTTGTACAGGTGAGATTTAAATACAAGGTGAAACGATAATTTCGTTCCTAAGATCCTAACCAACGATTTTATGACAAAAAATGGGCAACGGTTTTATTCTTCCGATGACCTTTAACATGTGTATCTGATATCAAGAGCTATTATGTGTTGAATTTTAACACAGGCAATTGAGCATGTTAATAAGATACTTCTTAATTCATAGTTATGCCTTTCACGCCTAACTACATATGTCTTTGCTTTCCATGTAAATGAATTTGACTTCGATTATTATTTCCAATAACACAGTGTCTGGTCGAATTCTAGATCACTTTTGATAAATATATAACACTCGGTATCGAGTAGTTATGAGTTAGAATATGGCGGTTATATATAGAATAAGTGTCTTATTTTGTTTTGTCATGCAGGAATAAAACAATATTATTGAAAATAATATCATTCATGTACGAATTGTTTGTATTTTGTGGTGCCAATACATTTCACCGCTGTAACTGTTTTTCTTTATCCAGGGGTGTGCTTATTTCTAATGATATCTATCCAATGAGATACACTGTTTAACCCGTCGTTTGCTTATATAATGATAACTGTCTAATGAGATACATTGCTTGACCCCTCATTTGCATATGGAATGTCTTAATCGGAGAGTTAGCGCCATTCGTTTTTTTTTTTCATCGTCACTCGATCGCTAATAACCTTATTGTTTAGGCGCACGATTTTTGGAGCAATTTACATTCATTGTACCTTCATTATTATTGGATCTGTGTAAGTTCTCATGGCATGTAGGATAAGTTATAATGCTTATCTTATAGCCTAGATATCACAGTTATTGGTGACATATGAATTAATTAAATTTAAGAGTGATTTTGAAATTGCTCGTGGTGATGATGGATCCATCAAAGGACGTGCACGTATGTTTACTCGGGCATATTCGTATATTCGATATGAAGATATGAAGTACAGAGATTAAGTTCTTATGACCGACCACGCCAGGAGACAACTAACCTTTGTTAAGTCAGATGTTCCCTGTTTTTATATGTATATCATTTATAAAATACAGTTTTTGGGGTATTTGAACATAACAGAATTTCAGTAAATATTTAGAAGGGAGAGGGCAGGGGAGATTATGCAATATATACAAACAACATGATGACGTCACAATAACGTTAACAACAATTCCTACTCCCTGAAAAGTCCAGTAAGATGGATGAAAACGTTAGGAGGAACTTTATTATAATTTGTATGTTTACCCTTTCGATATAAATTTATAAATATATTACACTGAGCATGACAAAAACTCATTTCTGGATATATATATATATATATATATATATATATATATATATAAATATATATATAAATTGTCTGCTGTCTTTTATTTATTTTATTTATTGTTGTTATGTATATACATTTTGTTTGTGTGCGAATTAAACAGAATTAGATAATTAAATAGTATCTAGTATCTAGCCCACCGTATTGAAGTAAACTAATCCTATATTGGTTGTGATAGATGTAATTTCATCTTTATACCGGTAGTTGTTTTTGCCCCTGTATATGTATGATTTGACTCTTTCTACTTGGTATATGTGACGAATGTTTCTAGCAAGCAGGAGATGCTCACTCTCCCCGGGCACTCACTCCATCATAGAGATTCACATATGCTCTTCAATTAGACATTTTTCGTTATTTTCTACCTGGTTTTCCTTTGCACTGATTTTGTATGTCCTCTCATTTTATGATTTTCGGACTTATGGTTTGGATTTATCCATCATCTTTACATTATCCCTTAGGACAGTTCTAGTTAATATTTAGAATTACTTTGATAATAGTTAATACTATCCTAACGGTAAAAAGATATACGGTTCATTTTTCTTCGTTATTATTTTACCTAATTTTTTTACGATAGGTTTATTCTGTCGACAATTTGATCATTACTGAAAATTTTTATTATTCTTCTTTTCTTTTTGGTCGTCCAAACAGCGTACATACCGTTAAACAAGAATCCCCTACGTGGTTTACATTCCTGATCTAAATCAGTAGCGTGTGTTCACCTATGGATTTGGTGCTCTTATTCTCCTTAACATTTACCACATCTAGGTGCACATTGCCCTTAGAGGGTATTGTAGGTCTTGTATTCGGCCCCTCTACAGCCTTATGCAGACTTTTACTTCAACGTTGCACGCTGACTAACAGGGCGGTGGGGACTATATGACGGGCCTTGTCCAAACCTCTTTCAAAGAAGACATGGTCCTGAGCTTCGTCCCCTCTGACTGTTAGTCGGGACTCCTACAGATCTAGGGTCTTTGCTCGCTTTCAGACTGGCAGAGCAGGGTTTATCATGTTGATGTTGCATATATGTTTATATCATTATGTGTTTTAAGTGTTTTCTCAAGTATTATAAGGTTTACATGTGACATGTGTGTATAAAATGCTCATGAAACCATAATGTGTGTACTAATATAACTTTTATTTAATCATATGGACAATGTTTAAAATGTCTCTAAAGCTTCATACATAGGGATTTTTAGCTTTATTTATTTACAACCTTTTATGAAGAGAATTTGACAGGTCCTTTTGAGATTTCCAATGTTTCAATGTTTACATGTGATATGTTAGTACAAAAATGTTTAGGTAATCGTAATGCGTGCACTTAAATAAAATTTTGTTAAAATTATGTTCAGTTTATTTTATCTATATATAAGGCTTCACATATAGGGAATTTTCTAAAAATACTTTTTAAGAAGACCTTATTTTAGACCTTTTAAGAAGACAATTTGACAAGCCTATTTAGATTTTACCATCTTCTTACGTAATACAAGGTTTATAAATATTGCCCTCGAGGGAACTCTCGCAAAGTATTGAAATCTATATATATATGACATTTATCCATCTGTACTTCAACTAAATAAAGCCAATACTATTAGGCAATTGGTTCGGTTTGCTAGATCCTGCATTAACGTTTTGGATTTTCACGAAAAAATTCTCAGATTATTTTTAAACTTCTTACTCAGGGTTAAAGATATCATAAACTTCGGAAAACTCTTGGTAAATTTTATAGATCTTATTCAGACATTTTAACTAAATTCGGAAATGTTACTTTTCAACAATATGTATCCAGAGGAATTTCCCATCCCAATTTCTATGGTGATCTAGTGTACAAATTAAGGAGTGTCAAAGGTTCCGATAATTTCATATCGGCTGGTTCTAAAATTATTAAACGCCTTCGACATCGACAGTATGACCCCGAGATCATCGTTAAGACCATAGGTCTTGTATTGGGCCCCTCTACACCCCAATACAGACTTTTACTTGAGCGTTGCACGCTGACTAACAGGGCGGTTGGAACTCTATGACAAGCCTTGTCCAAACCCATTCAGAGGAAACAAGGTCCTGATCCTCGTCCCATCTGACTGTTAGTCGGGACTCCTATTGATCAAGGATCTGAGCTCGCTTATAGATGGGTAGAGCACGATTTACTTATATTGATGTCTCTTTACATATTTTTGAAAGCAACATATTACTCTATGATTGTTTCGTGTGTAGTAAATTTTTATGACATCTCTCCTTGAGAAACCTGTTGATCCTTGTTCTCTACATTGAGGATTATTTATAAATTTTTTAATGTGTGTCCTTTGATTGTGCTGCTTTTACGGTGAGTGGGAAGGTGGGCGCCCGTAAACCGGTTAACAACACCGATTGAGTGGCGTTTGTCACTTCAATTGACCGTCCTAAGTCGGTATCGTAACCGCAACACAATCGATTTTTTGTAATGTCGTTCTGTGTATATTCTGCTATTGTCATCTTTTTTATTTATTTATTTATTTTTTTTTGAATGCAGGTCCTTGTTGATTTGTGTCATACAGCTTTGTCAGATGTCTTCTGTTTTCTCTACTACGTGTATAACGTTGTCAGTTCACCGTTTGTGCAAGCAAGGAAAAATCTGCTCTCGCTCCGCACTCATCCAGATATCGGATACTTGACCCAAGAAATTTGGTGCCATCACTTCATAAAACATCAAGCTATCACTGAAAATAATACAACACTCTGTTATAGCTTCCCTATCACCAATGAAAGAAATATATTCTGTATGTTTACAATAGTACTCTTCGATGTCGTTTCGAAAAATATAGGAATAGATTTTCATCAAAAACATAGATTTATTGGGGTCCGGCGCCATAAACTGAGAATATACTTAAGTCAAAATTTCATATTCATCTGTTCATCAATGAAATAATAACTGGGCTT